>CM062804.1:1602161365-1602761365 GCA_031772625.1 Pinus tabuliformis
ATAAAAAAATCATAGTACCATTTCTAGTGGTAAGAAATCTCTTAGTACAAAAAGATGTGGGTGAGAAAAGATCCAATTGGGTTACTGCCTTACAGGAATATGACGTAGAAATCAAACTAGCAAGCATTGTAAAAGGTCAAGGCTTTTGCAAAATGCTGGCTGCAGCATCATGTGTTAAACAGATTTCCTTGGCTAGATTAATTTTGTAAAGAGATTTGTTCCAGATTTTTCAAGAATCATGTCTCCTTTACAAGCAATGATTAAAAAGAACTCAAACTTCAAATGGGGCCAAGACGAATATGAGGCATTCAATCTAATCAAACAAGCAATTTTTAACGCTCCATCTTTATCAACTCCAAATTTTTCTGTTCCTTTTATTTTATATACATTTGCCTCTGATAGATCATATGCTGCGATACTCACTCAAGCAAATCAAGACAAGGCAGAAGCTCCAATTTCTTTTTTCAGTTCAAATTTACAGGGGGCTAAGTTAAATTATTCAGATGTAGAGAAACAAGCTTATGCCATTTTCAAAGCAATTAAATATTTCAGACCCTTTCTACTTAAAACCCATACAAAAATCATAGTACCGTTTCCAGCGGTAAGAAATCTCTTAGTACAAAAATATGTGGGTGAGAAAAGAGCCAATTGGTTTACTGCCTTACAGGAACATGACGTAGAAATCAAACTAGCAAGCATTGTAAAAGGTCAAGGCTTTTGCAAAATGCTGGCTGGAGCATCGCTTATTTCTGAAATGCCATCTACAGAGATACAAATGTATGAGGTAAGCCTAAACGATGTTGAATCATTATACACTGATATCATATTTTATCTAAATAATGGATATGCTCCTTCAAACCTTGATCATACCAAGAAAAGAGCTCTAAGGTTGAAGGCTAAACAATATCAGCTCTTGAACGATGTTCTTTTTAAAATAAATTATGATTCTGTTCTCCTTAAATGTCTTGAGAAATCTGAAGCTAAAAAAGTCTTGCAGGAACTCCACGATGGGCTAGTAGGAGGATTCTATGCTGGAGATGCTACTGCACATAAAGTCTTATGCGTAGGCTATTACTGGCCCACATTATTCAAAGACTCACATAACTATGCAAGGAAATGTCAAGTTTGTCAAACCATTGCTGGGAGACAAAAGAAACCATCATTGCTGCTGCAACCGATCAACATTGAGCATCCTTTTGATTAATGGGGATTGGACATAATAGGTGAGATCGTTCCTCATGCCTCCAAACAGCATATATATATCCTTACAGCAACAGATTACTTCACTAAATGAGTAGAAGTAGTCCCTCTCAAGACGGCTAATGCCGAACAAATAATCGAGTTCATAATCACCACGTTTGGGTTGCCTTCTACTTTAATGTTTGATAATGCATCATATTTTTCTAGTAATACGATGACTGAATTTGCACTCAAAAGGGGTTTTAAGCTTAAATACTGTGCCAATTATTACCAACAAGGGAATGTGTTAACTGAATCTACAAATAAAAACTTAATCAGAATCATTAAGCGAACCATTGATCAAAATCACAAAAATTGGCACAAGTCCTTAAGATATGCTTTATGGGCAAATCGAATAACACAAAAAGCCTCCATTAGCACTTCTCCTTTTAATTTAGTTTATGGGAAGGAAGTGGTTCTTCCAACTCATTTAGCAATTCCCTCTTTGGCCTTAGTTCAATATATTGATGAAGCACCAACTTCTTCCTTACAACTAAGGCAACTAGAAATAATTAAGTTAGAAGAGAAACGAGAACAGGCCAAAATAACTCATGCTCATCACCAAGCATTAGTAAAAGCTTCTTTTGATTCAAACATAATATCTAGAAAGGACTTTCAGATGGGAGATCTAGTTCTAAAATGGGACAAGGCTCATGAGGAAAAAGGGAAACATACGAAATTTCAACGAATGTGGCTTGGCCCTTTTCAAATCGCAGAAGGCATAGGTCTGTCTACTTTTATGTTACAGGATTTAACAGGAAAAATAGAATCTTTACCTATTAATGGATAGATCCTCAAAAAATATTTTCCATAGGAGATCATTCTTCTATCTTGTAGATTAGTTTTTTTTTTTTTTCATAATAAAACCAGTTGTAAATGGTTACATTTGGAATTCATGAAAAAGACACAAATTCTCTGTTAGATTATGTTTTTTCACTTGAATAAATAGAATTATTTTAGAAAATTGATCATTATCACTGAAAGATACAGTGAAAGGCTCTAGGCCTAGAAATGATACTAGTTTCAACCTTGTAAATTTTGATGAAAAACGACCATTAGTGAGAAATTGTTTTATATCAATCCAATGAAAGGTATCAATAATAAAACAAAGATTCTTTGTAGAAAAGCTCTTTCCAAAAACTCTACCATTGTCATCCAAAGCTATCTTAAGGAAACAATGACTTCCTCCCCACCTAGCAAATTACAACGTTCAAGGAATAATCCAATGATACACTTTAACTTAAAGAGTAAGAGGTCTCATCACAAGCTGACTTGTCATGATCATAGATATTATAGCTTGTTGACTTTGCCAATACTGCATACCACAACAGGGCAATGACTCAAAGATTGTTGCAATCAAAAGACAAGGGGCTCATCATGAGCCAGCTTGTTCAGAAAATTTATAAATCGAGTGAGTGACACTGTCATAAATTGGCTACCAAACCAAGACATTGTTCTTTAAGGTTAAAAAAGAAAAATGAAAGCAATAAGTGTGAATATGGATTTTTCTTTGAAAATTGTATATTTCTCTAAGCGGGATACAGGATCATTTCTGGGTAACAGGTAACCCTATCGAGGCTATAAATGCCTACTGGCAACAGAGGCTCTACCTATGACAAATGAGCATATTTAAAACTAATTTACAGAGAAGGCTTTGTTTTTATCTTTATAAACCAAGTAGTGACTGATATAGATACAAGGACTAGCTTGAGGGAGTAAATAATCAAAATTAAAAATAGAAGAAATGAAATATCATTGATAGGTAAAAGCATAATGTACTTTATCTTTCTATAATAAAGTTTGATTTTCTGGAAAATTTTCTATTTTGGAAGTTTAGAAAATTCAAAAGAAAAGCAAAGATAACTGGTTCTTCCAAGTGAATCGCCAATTGTTGTGGCCAGAAACAACCCCCCTTCTTATTTAGTGTTATTACTAATACTAAATAAGTGGGGACCCTTAGTCAAAAAATTTAAAAATCAATTAGTGCTTGAATTTCCTTTTTCAATAAAACTTACCATCATAAACTTAGGAGAATACCCTTGAAAAATCTAAAAAGCTTAAGTTTCATGATGAGGTAGGATAAAATCACTCCTTAAGAAATATCGCATCACAAAAAGAATAATGGATACCTCCTTACAAACACAATTCTAAGGTTGCAAGATCGCGATGCAAAACTTCATCGCATTGCATGCATCAAATATCACTTACGCTGAAATACCTCAAACTGTCGATATGCGATGGCACATATCGCAAATCACATTTCGTGGAAACACATTAACGGATGATTGTCATATGCTACGCTCCTGCGATATTGCGATATTGCGACATTGCGATATTGCAATGATAAAGCGATAAAGCGATGGAGCGATATTGCGATGTTGTGATCTGTGATATTGCAAAGAAAATCGCAAAATTGCTTCATCGCAAATCTTTCGGGCTCATTGTTCAAAAATTATTTTCCATAAACCGAGACCTGGTTATGCGCTTTGATTCTAATTAATGAGTTAGTTGCCAATCATTAATGAAATAGGGTTTTGTGCTTATCGAAGAGCCATTTCACGTAAGGTGGTATATTTTATATGTCTTCAACATTTAAAGCTTTCATGTCACCTTTTCCTTATCATGATTCTCACCTTATTTGTAAACTGCAGGAACAAAGAACAAAGAATTATACAAAGCAGTATTCAGGAAACTATGGGAAAGAAAGGGAAAGATCTGAGTTCTGAAGATCAAGAAATGATGCCCTTGTATACAAACACCGCCTGTAACAACGACGCTGGTATTACTACTTCAGAAGGCATGTATAGTCTACTTGAGGAAGAGAATCCAAAAATAATGGAGGTTATAGCTACTGCAGGCTCACATGGGTCTTTGAAACATCTATTACAGAGCTAGCTTGCTCATTCTTACACCGAATAGTGGCGAGGCCCAAAGTTCTTCGATACATGGACATGGTTAAATAGGTACTAGATAGCACATCACAAACAAACAATTTAAGACTCAGTGTCAGCAACTTACGGAATCATTATTTTCACAAAATTTAAGCCTTATATGCGCTAACAAAAAGCGCACAAGAGGCAAAAAATCACAATAGGGAAGCCCATATCAAGAAATGGAGGCAGTTTCCAATCGCTCATTGTTGAGAAAAACCTCTTGAAAGGGAAAACCTCTAATTGCCCAGTCACCTGTAAGCCCGGAAATTTGTAAGAAAGCAACACTAGAGGTAAAAAAGTAAAACTTGAATCCTAAAACCAGTGGTATTTGTCAGAAATATCTTCAAAATGGTATGTATATATGCACAACAACATCAGACAGGCTAGAGACAGAAAGCTCAAGAAAAGGTAGAATCGATCAAAATATTAACTAAGTTGAATTGGGATTCTTACTGGGCATATTTGGTAAAACCACACAGCTAGTGCATGACTCTCAAATGTATCATCAATTCTGTCGAGAAGATGGTGCCAGCTCTTTCCGATGTCGTTTTCGCAGGATAGTTAAAGTTGGAAGTCAGCCAGCGGACTCTTCTCAAACAAATGCTGAACACTTGCGATTTCAAGGAACAGATACAGAAATAGCTAGTTGTTAGTTTTAATTTTAGATTCAATGTTAGTATTATTTTTTATTTATTTTTGCCTGAAATGAGGATGGTCATTTAAACCGTATCCTACATTTTTGTAATAAGTTATTTTTAGATTTAGTTAGTAGTATTTAAACTTTTCTCATGCATTTAGAGAAGGGTCCTGAAATTTGTCAAAAACTTGTCCTCAGAACATGCACTTTTGCACCCTCCGAAGAGGTTTTGATGAATGAATGGAACATGATTTATTGATATCTGCATTTAATATCTACTACTGATGTTGCACTTCTGTACTCTTAGTGGATGTTGAATTAAGAAGAGATAAATCATTATCGCTTGAAGCTCATGAGTAGAACTAGTTATAAATGGTACTTCTATCTCTTATCTCTTTCTGCCTTTGTGTTAAAGTGATATTTATGTTCAATTGTTTATATATTGATGCATGAATGCTTGAGTTATCGTTTGGCACTTCTGTACAGTGATAGCTATTTATTTATGCTTAATGTATGAGTAGCTTATTATGCCATATGTTTTTCACAACTGTTTCGTCTAACTTTTTATACGAAGTGGTTTATCTCTATTGAATTCTCTTCTTATAACAGTTGAATGATCTTTATTACCAATTGTTATTTGAAAATCATTTTAGATCGCATAACAGAAATATTACACCATGGGTTAGTGTAGAATTAGATATTTCTGTTTATTAGAATACAATTGCATGTTATTAGATTAGAGTTAAAGTAAAAGCATTTCACTTAGGAACCTTTAGAAAGGAAATATCAAATTTCAACACACACACACATAAATTGGGAAACTGGTCCCATATCCCCAGTTGGACCCACTATACCAAACAGAAAAGGAGCTGCTAACCAAGGTCCAGACCGGGTGGGTATCCCCCTTGTTGTAGACCCGATTTTCGGGGCTTCAACAGTTAGTTAATGCATGCATGCATGTAACTGATGCACTTCAAATAATTGAATATTCTCTCATAATTAACTCATGCATGTCAGTTTAGATAGAGACCCAGTTGAGATCAGATGGAGGGGCAATGTACTATCAGTTGCTAGAATATTCCATTGTGAATATTCCTTACATGCAGAAGGAATTCTTTCCTTGAGGATTGCGCAGTTACTTCTTCAGGTTTTGTGAGTGTGATGAGGCTAATTCACACATGTTGCTTCACTCAACCCCAAGAAAAACTGCATAAGGAAATAGGAGGCTTGGAGGGCTTGAGGAGGACATATATAGTGTCTATTTAGTCTGTGAGGTTTATTGTTTGATTGCAGAGAGAGCAGGATAGCTTGAAAGCTTATTCTTTTTGTAACTTGAACAAGATTTCCACTTGTATGATAATACATAGATTGGGGTTTTAGGCTGAGGCTTTCCTCGGGTTATTTCTTCTCTGTTATGTGTGATTGATTTCTCATTCTTAGTCATATGTGTTCTCTTGATCTTGATCAATTCGATTAAGCTTCCGCAAAGTGTTGTGGAAGTAGATCTTGTGTTGTGTTTTAGTATATTTCATAATCTATTGATCTACAATGGGAATTTCTACACATCTAAGTCCTAATGACTAAACCTAAGACCTAAAACCCTAATGCAATATGCCTAAAATCAAGTCTTATACTAAACACCTTTTCCTAAGTTCTAAAGCCATGCATCAAATCCTACCCTAAAACCCTAGTCCTAAGTTCTAATCAAACCCATGTATTGCAAAAATACATCAAAATCTATGTATTAAACACATCACAACTTTAATACATACCTCTCAGCCTAATCACTATGTATAAAACAATAAATTTACATTGCAAAACCATATAACAGTATTAATTGTGGCTAGATCGCGTGTGGTCTCTAAACCGCAGTGGGATCATGTGATCAGAGTTTCGTGAATTAACCATGCGGGTTATGAGCATTAAATGTTTAGTGATCTAGCATGTGAGCGAAGGTCAGAGAAACCGTGGTTATCTAAACCGTCAGTTGGAAGCCACGTCGAGACCGTCATAGGTTGACCGTAGTAGTTAGCAAACCGAAATGACAACATGTGAACAGTTCGTAGGTTAACCCAAACCGTAGCTTCAAACTGCACAGGGAATTGCATGCAATCGTTAGCATGTGACATGTCTCCGCAGACCAGAACTGCCAGAGAGAAAACCACCGAGATAACCACCCTTCAAATGGTTTAACTCCAGTGCTCACATGAGCTATCCAAACTGCTCAGTTCATGCTAACTGTTTGCAGTTTCGTGGTAGACTATGGTCATTTTTGGGTTTTCAAACAATTTATTTGTTAAACTCAATTCGGTGACCATGCCAACCTAGTCTAGGTGGCACAAAACCATAAGACCGAGTTGCCAAACTCATCATGGAGCAACCAATTCATCTTGTAATCAACCCATGGAGGTTATTATGTACCTGTAGGCCTATAAGAGGCATATTTTCTCATTGAAGAATAACTTGAGTGGTTTTCAACTTTTGTATGCAGGTTCTGGAGGGATAGAGGCGATTTTGTTTTTAGTGTTTCGGGAGCATCCGTAGTCGGATTTGGAAATCGCAAGCAGCGTTGGAAAGCTAGTTCAGAGAGCTATCTGATGGAAGAGGTCATAATTTCCTGTGTGCAAGTTGAGTCTTTCCAAATCACTATGTAATTGACTTCTTCTTCTCATTCCTAATAAAACAGTTGCCCATCTTGAAAGCGGACCCGGAGACGTAGTCCATCAGGGACGAACTCCATAATCAATATTTCTGTCTGGTATATCTATGTTTTCGTTGTTTATACTTCTGTTTTGCATCTTAATTATGGTTTATCAACTATCGTAAAGTGTTCTGTTCAAGCAGTTTTCCTCAATTTCCGTGCCTTCAGTTAACATTCAAACTCATTAATGGTAAGGTTGCGCTATAAAGGAGCACTCCAACATCCCTTGACTCAGAACTTGCAAATGATGAGGTCTGACCCATGTGAGGAAGACTCGAATGTAAATATCATGCTCCGAAGTGGTATTACAACAGGAGATGACAAAGGCGAGGAGCCCAACGAGAGTGCCTGGGTTCGCAAGGCTCCAACAAAGGAACCAGAATTTGATTTGGAGCATGCTATGGAGACATTCATGGAAGCTAAGAAGAGCTTCACGGATGCCTCCACTTCAAGAAGTAAAGATAGACTAGAACTAGAAATGGACCCATCAATTCTCACTACCTTCTTGGAGACATGCATGAAGCTGCTACACGGTTGGGAAGGGGCTACAAGAACTCATCACTAGATGTGCTGGGACCGCGGCAGGAGAATTGCGCGTAGTCTGGAAGCTCGGGAAGCACATGATGCAAACAGGAAGGGAGACGAAATTGACCATGCAGATCAGGGAATATGAAATGGATCAAGTGATTCTGGATCTAGGGTCGGACGTTAACGTCTTGCCAAAGCAGACATGGGAGCACATGGGCAGGCCTGTACTGTAATGGTCACCTATCCAGCTACGAATGGCGAACAGCAAAATATCCTACCTATGGGAAGGTTGCAGGGAATCATAGTGGATATCGAAGGAGGGAGCACGCTTGTAGATTTTGACGTGATAGAGATTGTTGATGATAGCAATCCCTATACCGTGCTAGTGGGAATAGATTGGGCCATTGTTATGAGACCAGCTCACAAAAAGATAGAAAAGAGAGATCCACACCTTAGAATTCAGCCTCTTTGAGGGGGCAACCTACTTTACATTACATAAATGAGCAATTCTTGGATGATTCAAACGACAAAACCTCCTTTCTATATATAGGAGTATAAGGAGTCATAATATAACCCAGCCGACCTAACAATAATAATATAAAGCCACAAAATTAACAATAGAGGGATTCTATGGGGCATAGTAATAACAATATGGGGACAATAGGGGCACAAAAATATGAATAAGGGATACAAATACATTAGTAATGGGGTAATCACTAGTATTATAGGGACCCAACATGCCCCTCTCCTTCAAAAAAGTGTTGTCCTCAACGGTTCAGTAGTTCTAGATGCTTCTGTATAAAATTCTCATCCTCCCACGTGGAATCTTCAGCGGATAAGTTCTTCCACTTGATAAGATACTCCGAAATTGATCGATTTCATTGTCGAGTTCTTGTTTCTGTGACTGCTTCTGGCTCCAATATAATTTTTCCTTCCTCATCAAGTTCTGGAAATATTGTTTGAACTAGGAGCTTATCACCTATAACCTTCTTTAAACATGAAACATGGAAAAATGGGTGCAGTCGAGAAGCTGTAGGAAGCTCTAATTTGTATGACATAGTACCAATCTTTTGCAACACCTTGTACAGACCATAATACTTTGGTGATAATTTATTATCCTTCTTAGCTTGCTTGAGGGACATTTGCTTATATGGTTGTAGCCGTAGGAATACCCAATCACATACATCAAAACTTCTTTCGCTGCGATGTTGATCTGCCTGTTGTTTCATTCTATTCCGTGCCAACACGAGGTTATCCCTTAAGAGTTGGAGGACATGTTGTTGATGTTCGATGTGATGTTCCACTGCTTGAACCTTAGAATTTTCTCTTAAATATGATGTGATGGATGGTGGCTGATATCCATAAAGTTCCATAAATGGGGTCATTTTTGTTGTTGTATGGAAGGAAGTGCTATACCACCATTCAGCCAGAGGCAACCATTTGACCCATTGTGTCTGTTTATCATATAAAAAGCAACGAAGATATCCTTCCAAACATTTGTTTACTATCTCAGTTTGCCCATCAAATTGAGGATGATAAGATGAGCTATGAGCTAATTGAGTACCAAGACAAAAAAATAATTCTGTCCAAAAATTTCTAGTGAAAATGGGATCTCTGTCACTTACAATAATCTTTGGGTTTCCATGTAGCTTTTGAATTGTTTCCATAAATGCAGTAGAAACTGTACTGGCTTTAAATGGATGTGATAATGCACAAAAGTGTGCATACTTGGTAAGTCTGTCAACTACCACCATGATGACACTCTTTCCCTCAGACTTGGGTAAACCTGTGATAAAATCCATTGAAACCTCCTCCCAACATTGGCCTGGAATGGATAAAGGTTGTAATAGACCCGGTGTCTTAATTGTTTCAACTTTATTTTGTTGGCAAACCAAACATTCTACCACAAACTTTTGAATATCTGATTTAAGGCCCTCCCCAAAAAAATTCCTTCTTAACTCTGTGGTAAGTTTTTAAAAATCCTGAGTGCCCTCCTAAGGGAGAAGTGTGCAATTCCATAAGAATCTTTTGTTTTAGCTGGGAATTCTTACAGAGGTATAAGCGATCTTTGTACCATAATGAATCATTTTGCCAACTAAATGTATCAGAGGTACTAGAGTCTTGTTGTAACTTTCGAATAAGTGCCCACATTTCTTCGTCATTCTTCCATTCCTCCCTTACTTCGTTTATCCAATCTGGTTGGATAATAGAAATGGCGCACAAAAATGCTTCCACATCCTCATCCTTTCTTGAGAATGCATCTGCCACCACATTTTGCTTCCCTTTTTTGTAGATGATTTCAAAGTCATAATCCAACATTTTTGTGACCCACTTTTGTTGCTCTTTAGAGGATAATCTTTGTTCTAAAAGGTATTTAAGGCTATCATGATCCGTTTTTACCTTGAAGTGTCTTCCCATTAGGTAGGGTCTCCATTTCTTAAGTGCATGGAGTATTGCCAACATTTCCTTCTCATAAATAGCTTTGTGTAAAACCTTTCCCTTGATTGGACGACTTTCAAAAGCAATGGGTCTTTCATCTTGCATTAAAAAATCACCAATTCCATTTCCTGAAGCATCACATTCCACAATAAAGATTTTTGTGAAGTTTGGTGTAGCTAAGACCGGTGCTCGGCACATTGCCTCTTTAAGATGCTCGAAGGCCTTTTTTGCTTCGAGAGTCCATGAAAATGCATCTTTCTTCAATAATGTTGTTAGAGGTGCTGTTGTTCTCCCATAATTATTAACAAACTTGCGATAATACCCTGTCAACCCGAGAAATCCTCGCAGATGCTTTATGGATGTGGGGATTTTCCATTCCTTAATGGCTTTAATTTTGCTAGGGTCTACCTTAACTCCTCCATGAGATACAATATGACCCAAATATTCTGCCTCTTGTACTCCAAAGAAACATTTGGATCTTTTTGCATATAATTGTTTCTCCTCCAATAATTGTAGCACCCTGTCAACATGTTCAACATGATCCTTCCAAGACTTGCTATAGATTAGTATATCATCAAAAAATACTAACACAAATTTTCTAAGGAATGGTTTGAAAATGGAATTCATCAAACCTTGAAATGTTGAAGGTGCATTGGTAAGGCCAAAAGGCATGACCAAAAATTCATAATGACCCTCATGAGTTCTAAATGCTGTTTTCGGAATGTCTTCGGTCTTCATTCTGATTTGATGATATCCTGAATGAAGATCCAACTTGGCGAAGTAAATTGATCCATGTAATTCATCCATTAATTCATCAATGACTGGAATGGGAAACTTATCTTCAATTCTTCCATCTTATCATCCATGCCATCAATTTTAGCGTCCATGCCATTCATCTTAACTTCCATGTCATCCATCTTAGCTTCTATGCCTTTCTTTAAACAATCCATCTTAGCTTATACACCTTTCTTTAAACCATCCATCTTAGCTTCTATATCTTTCCTTAAACCATCCATCTTAGATTCTGTTGCTTTTTGTGCAAGTGACACTTGTGGCACTTGGTCTTGTAATTTTGATATATCATGTTGCATTTCTTCCTCTTCTTCATAAGTCATGCTAGAGCTTTCAGTTTGCTTACTAGGTGTTTGCATTTTCTTTCCTCGGGGCATCAATTACCAATTCAAAAATATTACTAAGGGATACAAATACATTAGTAATGGGGTAATCACTAGTATTATAGGGACCCAACAGCCATTGACATGAATGGAGTGATAAATCTAAAGAAATGCAAGATGATTTTTGAGAAAAAAGTCACTGTGCATAGTGGTACCTTTAGACCCTGCAGAAGGATCGTGTTACACGAAGCCAGTGCATGACTATGATAGCGACGAAAATTTAGACTGTATCTACAAGATAAACGCGTGGGAGTAGGACTAGGTAAATCCAACCGCGGATGGTAGAATCTCGTGGGAGCGCGAAAGCTCTTGCACCTCATATTCAGACGAAGAAATAATACGATGGTAGAACCCGTTACATGAGGTTACCATGCTCAACTGTAACATGATGATAAGGTCGTTGCGCTACGTGGCAACAGAGGTAAGGGATCTGCCTATGTATAATGGGTTAAGTGAGGTGTATGATTTCCTGAACAAATTTGAAAGAGAAGTACCGGAACATTAGCATTTCGATGCTCTGAAATGGGCACTGCATGCTATGCCCACAAGATGGTGGGGTACGCATCAAAGAAGTTTTGAGGACTGATGCGAATGTAGAAGGATGAGGCTCATGCAGTTTGGGAAGCCTCATATGCAAATGAAAGATGCGAATGACAGATGGAACAGCCTGTGCACCCACCTTTTCAGATGGGTATAGGTGTATGGTGCACAACCTACATGAACACACACTGTCCTCATGATAGGAAACACAACCAACAAGTAGGAGTGGTCAAGATGACGGCACAAATGATGACCAGGAAGTATGATAAGACCAAGCGCGCCAAATATTATCTCCATGGAAGCCTTTGACAAAGTATGTGAAGTCTTGAACGTGGTCCACCATGTGAAATGCACTGACTGGGACCTACACGTACCAGCGGTTCTATGGGCTTATAGGACCATACGCAAAACCCTGATCGCGTGGGCACTTCTGAAGCCGAGATATGAAGCAGATGTTGTAATCTCTATGGAGCATGCAAAGCCTAATCCACGCATAGTAGCACTAGTAGATACGATGGTTCGCGGAGTTTGGAAAGAAGGAATCACACAGTCACAAGAAGCAACACGTAGGATACTTGAGGGAGAAATCCAACAGGGAAACCTTAGACTTCATGAACTAGAAAAAGGAAGGGTATGGTTATGGATATAATCAGGATGACAGGGTTAAGAACTATTTCCGTGAATTGATCAATCTGATGCCTTGGTTTGGACCACATATTACTAAGCATAGAGACCATAGTAGCACGTTGCAAATATTCAAGTGCATGATGCCAACCATAGCAGTAAAAAGTGTGGAGTCTCCAAGAAACAGGATGGAACTATTCATGAGTGGTGCGACCCCCTAACTAGCCGAGGGGAGGACACTCTTAGCGCTCTAGGTAATTGGAAGGGAGCACAGGACTATAAACTATTCTTCTCGAGAGCTGCACGGTATTAGAGACGTGCACAGAAGTAGACAGTCATAAGGTCCGCGACCAGGCACGGGGGGCTGCGCTTCTGCGCGAGTGGCCAGAAAGCCGTTGAAGTCACTATTCACGATGGGATGCCCAACTTGAGGCCGAATGGAGCGGGAAGCAGGCATTTAAGATGCGATTTATGGGAAATATTTGGTAAAATCTGCCACCAAGAAAGCATTAATGAACCAAAATTGGGGGGAACGATCGAATTCGAATTCAAAAAGCGCTATAAAATACAAAGGGTTTCCTAGCAAACAACACTTGGTCATTTGCGAATTGAGTGACTGAGCAGAGCCCTAAGTATTATGAGCCGAGCATTGATTAAGCCCCTAAATTCGTGAGTGATAGATTGTTGCACAGCTACAATGACAATAACTAAGGATGGTATGGGGATAGAAGAAGTGACTGCCAGTGAGGCCGCGCAGGCCCTAACTATGGAGGATGTTCTAGAAGGTGCTGAGATTGTGGCAGAGATCCTGAAATCGCTGCCCACACTAAGACCCAAGAAGGATAAACAAGCAATGGCTCCCATACGTGTGTCCCCATGGAATCCACTACGCAGAAAACTGTCGATGGAAGAGAAAGGGAAAGTTGTCACTATAGAAACAGACGAAGAAGAAGAAGATCTATAGGCCCTTATCATCGCAGAGGAAGAAGACAAAGGCATGGAGGTGGATATTCAACCTACGTACTCTACGAAAAACTGTGAGCCTATGTCCCCCCACGAAAAGGGAAGGCCAAAGTGCCCAAGGACCTGGACGAGACCAAGAGTTCACTCCAGACCCTGCTCCTCCCAGATGGCATTATGTTTGAAGGCATGCACCTGGGCCACATGCCGACCATGAAATTTGAAGATTGGGACCTCACTGACCACGAGAAGTTCCCTCACCTTGAGACCAGAAACCTCATGAAGCAGAACATCGTGGGGGTGGTGACAACATTAGAGCCGTGGAAGTGGTTGTATGATGTGGAAAGAGCCAGGTTGTTGAACCTACTATGGGTGCCGCATTTCCACTGTGCCCCAATAACCATTTGTATCATCAAGTAGCTACTCTTCCTAGTGCATGATGGGTATTTATGGCTAGAGGAGCCCTTCCCCATCACGGCAGACCTAATTCATCGTGTTTCCTAGCTTCCATGCAAAGGAAAGGACCCCGCGACCATATCTGAAGGGAAGGGTAGTGATTTGGCCCTCGTGGAAGCCATGGAGACGAAGTACAAGCTGGAAAAGAAGAATAGGTGCTACTCCATCTCTAGCATCAAGGACAAAGCAGTCCGCATAGCAACCCAAATCCTCGTAGGCAAATTTATGCGGAAGTACCGCGTAGAAGAGGTACCTGCGCCAGTGGTCGCACTAGCCGAGTAGTGCACAAAGGGGGTCCAGTTTAACTGGTCTGAATTCCTCTACACGGAATTCTTAGAGAATTGTCACGAAGCCTAGGAGCAAGGTAAAACCTTCCACTATGCATGGCTGTTGCTATCCATAGTGCTCGTAGTAGGGGAATTGTCAGAAGACAATCAATTCCCCATAATTGACAGAGAATTACTGGAGGCCACAAAGTACGCTTCACTCTGGGCCACGAAGGACGCTACAAGGATATGTGACAGCAAGATTTTCTAGGTGCTCATGGAGATGAACATCTGAATGTGGATCAACCATAAGCCACAGTTGTCACCCACGGTTTACAAAAATATGCAAAGTTTTGTAAAAGTTAAGGAATACATGCACAACATATATATCAGGGCAGGAAAGGATCTGATGCAGCAGTGGAAAAGGCTACCCTTTGTAGCCACTAACGACACCATTTTCAATGTCTTGGAGGCATGGCCACTGGAGTGGCACACTCCAGACATCACAGAGATTGAGAAGTCAGCAGTGCAAAGTAAGAAAGATGAGGCCAGGTTGTGCATCTCACAGTTGGCTGAAAAATGTAGGAAGGATTCCATGGCATCAGAAGTGCAGGCAGTGCACGACGTGACACAGAGAGTAGCCAAACAAGAGAAGGCTACAGCAATAGCAGCAGCATAGGAGGCGGCTGTGAAGGTAGGCAAGGACCAAACAGCACAGGGATAGGAAGTAGAGGAGGTAGAGACTGAAGAGGGCGATGCAGACCCACAAACCACATCGACGCAGCTAAAGTGCTAGCACCAAATAGAGCACGCAGGGTCGCATAAAAATATTAAGGCTTTGAAATTGGCCATCGACATGATCACCTTAATTGAGGGTGATCTGCATGACATCGGCGAGACAGTACACGATGTCACAAATGAGGCTCTCCAAGATTTCATGCAGAAGAACCAGATTGTGTTGGGGGCCCTTAGAGCACAGTTGCAGGAATTACAGGAGCGCCCCCCTCAGGTTGGTACCCTTTTGACCAACCTCGTAGTCGGATCCACAGTAGCATAGCAGATGTTGCACGAACGGATGGCAAACACAATAATATTGTCGGAAGGGGCTCTAGTGACATCAAATGAGGCCAATAGGTTTTTAGTTAGCATGATGAAAGGTCTTAGCGTTAATCTAGCTGCCCTTCCATGCGAGACATTATATCTATTGTAGGATGGGATAACGGCAGAGCTGTGCGCTAAGGAGATCGGTGTGCTCCAAGTCCTCAGCAAGCAAAAGATAAATATGGAACAACTCAGCTTGCAGTACGACGAATTGGTGTCACAAATCAGTAGCCGGTGCAGGTGATAAGTGACGCTTGCCGAAGCGTCCCGGAGCTAGCCATCCCAGCAGATCTACCAGAGAAGGTGTGGATCCACAAGATAGCAACAGGAGTCTGTGAGGCTACGGAAGAAATGACAAAGGTTCAACTGTATCTAAATCTTCAGATCGCCGAGTTGCGGTTAAAGGCACTTCCATCCACTCCCCTGCAAGTCATAGAACAGCGCACTAGTGCTATCACAGCAGGATTGGAGTAAATTTGAGGTGAAGTGCGAGACTACACCAACATCTTGGAAGAATCACTTGAGATCCTCACAACTACAAGAGGACCCCAACATCCAGGGCTTAGAGACCGAGGCGCGCGAACTCCAACAGTAGTATGATAGTGTCCAAGGAACTGCGCAGACAATGGTCCTCACCCAGCGGCTTGCGAGGATGCAAAAGGCTAAAGCACTAAAGGAGCAGGTAGATGCGGCACGACATAAGGCGGCAGTTCTCAAAGCACGTGTCCAGCCTCGGATTGACGAGGCCTTCACCATCACAAAAGACATCGAAGGCAAGCTCGCGCACATATAGGGGATGCACACATTGATGCAGAGAAGAATCCTAGACACAGAGGTCTCGGAACATCGGATGCAACAGATCCAGCAAGTAGCAGCTCAGTGCACTACTAACCTCCACGCCGTGCAAGAACGGTTGGCAGGACTTTGTGCAAATATCGGTGTGCCAATAGAGTGACTCAAGGGTGAGTCACAATGTTTGTGTTTGGGGCCTGTTGGGCATGGAATCCCCCCAAGGCATGTTTTTGGGGCTCAAAGCCCAAGTTTTGACCGCATCTTGTTGCAAAGCTTTGTGAATTGCGGGGCGCGAAAGTATGGTAGAGTCATAGGGTTTTCCACCCTAGTTTTGTAATGTAATGTCAATTGGTTAGACCTACCATTGGTCCATGGACCATGGAATTGTATAAATAGAGTGAGGCTCTAGGTAGTTAGAATAATCTAAGCTAAGGATAGTCGAGGATGAGGAATTGAGTCATATCGATGGAGAAAAGTCTAGTCTTTGGTTGTAGAGTAGGAGAAGGCTCTGTAACTTAGTGCACATAGGCCTAGTAGTCTGCAGCCAAGTGCGCAGACCCCTGCACCTGAGTGCGCAAGGCAGAGTCGAGTCTGTAACCGAGGAAGGAATTAATAAAGAGAAGTTTTGGTATAACTCTGTGTATCTGTTCTTGGGTTAATGCATGATTGATATAATATATTGTTTAACTACTACGTGCATCTGTATGAATGGTTCATGTTGATAGGTATAACTTAGAGCACTTAAGCAAGAAAATTTAATTCACTAACACTAGAATACAAGTAAGATCTAAAGTAATAATGCAGAGCTTGACGTTCAATCCTTGGGCAGGTTTGCACGAAGGCAGTATACTCAGCTGCGGGATATGGGAAAGTGCACAAGATAACCTACGTTTAGGGTCAAAACGTGGACCAACAAAACTCATCAGACATCCCTAGGGTGAGGAAACCTAGTTCTAGCACCCTCCCATACTACTTCGAGTGAGACCTTAGTCCGCGCTCTGTGGACTGTTGCTGAAAGGGCTAGTAGTATCGGGATTTTTTTGGCTAATTAACTCTGAACTTGGGTCAGGCCCCAACAAGCCAACGAAAGGGGATTTACCACTTCTCTATGATTTTCATTGCTTTTTCTAAACTTACTGCTTAGCAGTGTGCTCCTTTTCCATCTGAGCCTTCTCTGCAGCTTCCTTCTTCCGCTGCATTACCAACTTTTGCGAAGCCTACTTTGCTGCATCCTTTCTTTTCTTTTCTTCGAAGCTCCATGCGCCCTTACTGGTTTCGGCATCTACATTTGAGGGGGCGCGCCATTATGCTGGCCATCGCTTGATTACCTCTTGAATGTCATGATCTGTGACTAAGTATGGTAAATCATACCATTTTTGTTGCGAGTCCTTTCGTTCCTGAATGCAGACGCGATGGAAGTCATCTTTGAATGCAGCATATGTGACAACTTCTCGTACAAGTTTTGAGACAACCTTGGGCGCTGGTTGATGTCCATGTAGAGGTTGGATTCCATGAGAACCCAGAATATCTTTGTTTCATTAACCCAATCGGGGTCCTTCGTGGCCCATAGGGAGGTGAACTTCACGGCCTCTGGCAATCGTTCCTTAAACAGAGGAAACTAAATGTCCTCTAGCAGCTCGCATGCGACCAACACAATGGAGAGAAACAACCACGCATAGTGGAATGGCTTGATCTCATCCTGAATCTTGTGGCAATTCATGATGAATTCGCTGCATAGGTACCTTGACCAGTTAAACTGCACACCCTTCGCGCATTATGTAGCTAAAGAGACCATGGGCATCGAAACTTCATCTGTGCAACATTTCCTCATTACCTTTCCTGCTAGGATTTATGTGGTAATCTGAACTACGGGGTTGTTGATAGAAGTTATTGAATATCTACACGACTTTTTTATGAGTGCAACCTCCTTCTTCATCTTGTCCACCAAATATTTTTCTCCTACCTTTCCGCCAAACTCCTTGGCTAGATTCAAGCCCTCATGTGGTAGGTGCATGATGTTGTGGATGAGCATGTCAGTGATGGGTATAGGCCCTCCTAGCCATAAGCACCCATCGTGTACTAGAGTAAGCAACTGACACACACATGTTGTGTTGATAGTGACGTAGTGATAGTGGGGCACCCACAAATGGTTCAACAACCTTGAATTCTCCACTCTGCAAACCCATTCCACCATTTTTTGTCACGAGGTGAGGGAACTGCTCATGAGCTGCCAGGTCCCAATCTTCCATATTCAACAGGGGGATCCGCGCAAGGCATGAACCTTCGAAGGGAACCTACTCTGGCAGCAAGGACATAGAAATAACAAATTTGTACGAGTCAAGGTCCTTGGTGACCTTCACCTTCCCCTTGCATGGAGGGATATATTCCAGTAACTTTGAAAGGGGATCCATTCCCTCAACATCAATATCTTCAGTGCCCTATCCTTCCTTGGCCTCCAAATCAACAACCTTCTCAAGCTGCTTGTCTTTCTTCTAATTTTGAGTTGCAGAATGCTTCTTGGGCGATTCACAGACTAGCACTGTCTTCTTTTGTTTGTCCTTCTTCGGTTTCTGGGTTTCTCGAATAGGGGTAGGCTTCGGCCTAGGTGACCTCAGCGTCGTAGGCATAGGAGCGGGAGCTTCCATACTCACTACCTATGGAGCAACTCCTTCAGATGCGACATCTCCCCCAGTCCTCACAGTCTTAGTAGCACTTGGAACTAACATGGTGTCAAGGATAAAATTATGATTCAACTCTGCTAATTTGGCAAATCCAAGGCTCGCAACCAAATCCTCAAAGAATGAATGGTTCATAAGTAAGAAACAACACATCCCGAAAACTATAAGGGTGCAAAATGTTTTATATTAGACTGGCACGCGTAATTTATAGGGTTTTTGAATTCAAATCCGACCACTTACCCCAAAATTCGATCATTAATGTTGTTTTGGTGGCAGATCTTCAAAGATTTTGGCCTTATATGCCACCATCCAGCTCCTCTTAACCATTTTCTAGCTGTCAAATCCTGAACAGTGACTCCAACGGTCACTTTCCTACTGTGTTTCGCGACAACTCCCTCCATAGCACAACTACCTGCATGCAACTTCTTATACTTCAACTTCACCCTTTTCCATGCAGTCCATCTGCTGCGTAGTATTCCAATCATGCCAGTGTAGTTTATAGTCCCGCGCTCCCTTATAACTACCTAGAGCACTAAGACTGTCCTACTGTCAGATAGTCATTGAGTCAGATCCCCTGTATATGGCTTCAATCGACTTCCATTCACCCTTCCTGGAAAAGGTTTTCCATTCAGCTTACCGAGTTGAACTGTGCCTCCATCAAATTTCCCCAGAAACTTAGGGAACTTGATATCATATAATAAAACCAAGCTCATTCACTTTGAACGTCCACAACATGATGTGTCGATCGTGCCATGCTTTTTCACACTCATTTTTTACTTGCTGATGGAATCCAATCAAGAATCTGTCTTCTTCAAGCTCCATAAGCTACACGAGCCATTCTTCCAACGCTTCACGATCTGCCATACCTGTGAAAGTTGCTATGTGTAAACTAGGCACAATATGTTCCATAGGCATCACAACTTCTACGCCATAGACCAATCTAAAAGGTGTTTGTCCCGTCATCGTTTTGCTAGTCTTGTATGCCCATAGCACTGCAGGTACACGCACATCCTAATCATTTCGATGCACGTTACAAATATTCGTCAGTACGTTCTCCAAAATCTTATTAAAGGCCTCAACTATTCCATTAGCCTGAGGATGATATTGTGTGCTCTTCTGATGATAAACCTAGAACTATTTATTCAACACATTGATTGTTTCATTTAGGAAGTGTGTACCTTGATCACTCATCAACACTTTTGGGCAGCCAAATTTGGTTAACACATACTCAAACAAGAACTTCACTGTTGTATCCCCTTTACAATCCTTCACCAGCTGTGCCTCCGCCCATCTGGTTAGGTACTCCGTCGCGGTCATGATATAGCATGCAAGTGTCTTATTTCCTGGGGGCTAAATTGGCCCAACAAAATAAATTGCCCATTTTTCAAATGGTTGCAACGATACTTGAGGATTTAGTGGCAACTCATCCCTCCGCGATGGTCTTTTTGTTCATTTACATGCATAGCATGCCCTACAATACACTTTAGAATCTTTATGCAACATAGGCCACCATAAGCCTGCGTGCAAAATCTTCTGTGCTGTCGCCTTTCCTGAATAATGTCCTCCCACAGCCCCTCCATGAGCTTCAGTGAGGATGTTATTCTATTCAAAATATGGCATATATAATCACAAGATCTCATCTGCACCCATCTTATACAAATTTCCTCCAATCACTGAGAAATCCTCCACGCCCACTACTAGTTCCTTCTTTTGTTGGCTTGATTACCCTTATGGTGCCATTCTTGTAGTCAAAAAGTGAATAATATCTGCAAAGTGGCTATTTTCTACATGCACTGCGAAGAGTTGCGCATCGGGAAACTCTTCCTCCAAATTGGTAGGCTCCTCTCCTGTCTCAATCCACAATAGATGGTCAAGTCTTGCATTCAACCTTCTTGACTTCACAATCACCTCAAAGTCATACTCCTGGAATAAGAGCAACCATTGCCAGATCTTCCCCCCCAACATGGGCTTATTGACCAAGTATTTCAAGGTAGAGTGATCTATGTACATTTTGAAATGTCTGCCCAACAAGTAGTGCCTAAACTTTTGAAGCTCGTATACCATATCCAATCCTTCACACTCTATCGTTGAGTAATTTTTCTTTCCTTTGATAATTCCCTGCTCACGAAGGCTATAGGGTGGTCCATCTCTCCTTCACCAGCCTGTGTTATCATTGCTCCCAACGCAATGCAAGAGGCATAAACATGTACATGGAATTCCTTCTTCCAATCTGGGAAGACCAAAATTAGTGCGGTGACCATCTTCTCCTTCAATACATCCAATTTGTGCTGACATTCTTCATCCCAACAGAATGTAGCATCTTTCTTCAATAGTTTCTCCATTGGTGTGATAATCTGAGCATAAGCCTTAATGAACTTCCTATAATATTATGTATGTACGAGTGTTGTGCACAACTATTTGACACTTCTTGGGCCCTCCAAATTCACTATCACCACAATCTTGGCAGGGTCCGCCATCAATCCTTTCTTACACACCACATGACCCAGCAAGATCCCAAAGAGGACACAGAATAGACACTTCTTCACATTCAGCGTGATCTGGTATCTGCGGCACATATCCATCATCAGGCGCAGGCTTTCTACATGACGCTTTACTAAACCGAACATCATCTAGTATTCAAAATACACCTCCAAGAACTTATGAATGAACTCCTTAAATTATACTATAACTACACGAGATAATATCACAGGCACATTCATAAGTCCAAACGACATTACAGTATACTGAAAACAACCCCATTACGTCATGAAGGTTGTTTTTCTCCTATCCTCTGGCACGATCTTGATCTGATGGTACCCTGAAAACCCATCAGTGAATGAGTAGGCCTCCTGCCCTCAAACATTATCCAATACCTTGTCAGTAAACGATGTCAAAAAAGGATCATGGATGCAAGCATCATTAAGCTTCCTTAGATCTATGCAAATCCTGATTTCTCCCTTCTGCTTCTTCTCCTATACCACCATCGGGCTCACCCAATCAAATTCCCCCACAAGTTCAATGATACCTACTTCTAACATCTTATCCAATTCCAAGCATACCTTTTCCTTGTATTTAGGATTAAGGTGATATGGCCTCTGCTTAATAGGCTTTGCGTCTAGTTTCAAAGTGATTTTCATCACACCCAAGTCGCCTATGATGCCTTTCAAGTCTAAAAAATTTGTAGGAAATAGATCCTGGTACTCGCGGAGTAGCTCAACAACTCTATCCACTGTGGCATCATCCTAGAAGTCCCAAATATTTACAAATGTTGGCTCTGCTTTAGTACCAATGTTTACTTTCTTGGTTTTCAACGGCGCAGTATGTCCAGGTTCTTTATTTATGGACCTTTGACCTCGCGATGGCCTTCTGCCTTTGGAATATTAATATTTCTTGGATCTTCTTCCTCCCCCTCGATGGTCACATTATAGCATTCTAGTGTGTGGCGTAGTTGGGTGCTCCAATCTGGTTGAACCAAATCCAAAGGGTCTTGCAGAATTCTGAAGATTTCTACCTTAACCTCATGTAGAGCTTCATCAATGCTCTCAAACCCATCTTCAAAACTGAAGGTCATTAAGAACCCTTCCCTTAATATATCCCACTCTACGTTGCCATGGCAAACCTCTGTTTCCAGATACCAATTCATAGGAATTGTATCCAAAGTATGACAGAATAAATGCACCCACTCCAACTATGGCTCCATTCCATAAACTTTAGTCCACTTTGCTAAATGATCGTGCGGATCATTTCTCCCATTGTACTTCTCATTTAGTCGAATTTTAGGACGACCAAATCACAACCTCATCATCCTCCTATAATCTCGCCATTCATCAAAGCTATCTTTGTGCATACCCCACCATCGTGCGGGTGTAGCTTGTAGCGCCAAATCTAATGCTTGGAAGTGATGATCCCCAGGGACCTCTCATTTAAATGCATCCAAAAATTATCTACATCAGTTAAAGCATCATAATAGGGTAAATTTCTTACCTCCAATGACACACAGGCTACAGCGCAGCGTATATACTTCATGCAGCCTATTCTGCCAATGCTTCAATTCTTCATCTAAATCCGAGGTACATGAACTTTTCGAGTCCCATGAAATCCATCCATTATCTATTGGATTAATCCAGTCTTGATCTTGCACAGTTATTTTGTAGATTTGATCCAAGTCATCATCACTCTCTTCGTAGTCACAGACTAGTTCAGTATAGTGCGGTCCCTCTGCAGGGTCCAATAGTACTACAACCTGAAGCGATTTCCTCTGGAATGACATCGTCCTCTTCTTTAAGTTGATGACGTTGTTCATATCAATGGCTCATTCAATTCCAAGGAGTGAGGGGTATGGATTTTTGTCATCAACAATTTCTATTACTTCAAAATCAGCCAGCACGCTCACACCTTCTATATCTACGATGACTCCATGTAGTCATCCCATAGGGATGATCTTTTGCTAGTTTTCCATTATTAGCTAGATCGGAGACCACTCTAGCATAGGTCTCCCCAGTCTCTCCCATGTATGTTTCGGCAAAGCGTTCGCATCAAACCCCATATCCAAAATAACCTGGTCCATCTCATAATCTCCTATTTGCACAGTGAGCCTCATCTCGCGCCCTATTCTTCCCTTACATTTTCCAATTTTTCTTACTACGCAGTGTCCCTTAGTAGCATTTTCTATACCATCACATTTGTTTATCAATTCCTGCAGGCCTTTCAAATCCTTAATATCACACAGAAGTTTCATGCAGGTTTCCAAGAATGTGGTAAGTACAGAGGGATCAACCTCTATAGACACACTGGTTTTTGGTACCTTTTTCTGATTTCTTGTGGTAGATGCCTCAACGAAGCTTTTATTGGCTTCCATAAATGTTTCCTTTGTGTGTTCTAGATCAAACCAACTTCCTTTTACAAGGCATTATGGACCCATTCGTCCTCTTCAGGTTGTTTTCCCTTGTCATTGCTAGTCTTTCTGCCACTTCTCAACACTATATTCACATTCTAATCTTCTTTACGGGGCTCAGCTCTCATCATTTGTAAGTTCTACATGGGTTGTTGAGGTTGTTCCTTTTTCTCCTGCATCTTGTCTATCAACAGAGGGTAATCTTCTATAGTGTGGTCAAACTGGTTGTAGTATTGACAAGACGAGCATGTCTGGTTTTGACACTCCCGCATATAGTTCCCTGGTGTCCCACTATTATAGAAAATAACCTGTCCACAACCTCTACCAGTTCCTCCTCCTCCTCGGCCTCGTCCTCTCCCCTAATATCCTCTGCATGCTCCTCTAGCGCCATGATCTAGAGGCTGAGATTCTACTTGCATTTGGTAGGTAGGTGTTCTTTCCATCATCAACTCGTAGCTACGACAGTGGCACTCATTGTGGCCCACTGATTTGCAGAAATCACAGAACAACTGTTGTGGTGTCTGAACGAACTTTTGTAGCAAATGAAAATTATACGTTACATGCTTTCCATCCACTTGGAAAATAACGCATCATAGCATGGGCCCTGCACTCGGTCCTACTGGAGCTTCCTTCCTTAGGGGAATCGGTCCCCATCCTGTAATATAATTTGCAAAGACAAGGCAGTGGTCTTTATGATGCCCTTGGATTTTACACTTTAGGCACTAGACTTCCTTGCACACCTCTGGCTTAGCCTCCTTTTGTTTTTTCAAGCTGTGACATCCCAAGCAGAGGTTTTTCAACTGCGTGTGAATCTGTTGGACTCCCAAAGTCTTGTTCTGAATAGGCATCACATGCAATCTCATCGCGATTTCCAAGGCTTCTGCCTGAGTTCCTATCTTCTACTATGACAACGCAATCCTTAGGTGGGGAAGAAGTGAGGCTATAAACCATTCGCAGCATTGACCATCTATGAGCTACATATTAGCTTCGCGGATCACACATTTCAACCTTTGATCTAACTCCCAAGGCGTTTTGCTAACCCTCGTCGTGATTTCCATAAATCCCACCATTGACTGTGAGTTAGACTTAGGCTTACTAAACTCTTTGTTTAAAGCATCCTTAGTCTCTACTAGCATCACCACAGGATGATCAGAATAATAATAAATATACCACTTCAACGCATGATCCTACATAGCGGTGACTAACTATGCCTTCTTTATGTTATCATCAGTAATCTGCTACATGGTCCACACAACATTCACAACAAACCATAACCGATCTGTATCTTCACTCCCTATACCCTTGAAAATTTTCGGCTTCATTGTGTTCGACATGTTGAACGGCGGCGGTGGCAGTGGAGGTGTGGGTGAAGGTGTATGTTGTGTTGGTGGAGGTGGAGTGGATGGTTGATGTGTCTGCAGAAAACCTTGTCTTATTGGCTGAACAATACTTAGGGGTGAAGCTTGTACTGCTCCCTTGTCTTCACTCGAAGGAGGTCCAATCAATGGGCTATACTTAGGACCTGATCCTTCATGATTTCTAAATATCCGTCCACTTCACGTAGATTCGAACATCAAGTCAATGGCATAACCCATTTCTCAAACAAGAGAATTTTAATCCAAGTATTCAAAGATCTGAGGTACTTACCTCGAGTTCCCTTGAAGAAGCACCACTCTGCTTTGATGTAGCTAACTGAGGTATCAACCATGAACTCTATAACAAATCCTCCTATAAATCGCTCAAGCCAGTGATCAACAGTGCACATGATCTTGTCTTTAGAAGCCTCCAACCTTTGCACTAGCTCTAGAGTACACACTATTGGTCCGTCAAGCTTCCACCTTCCTTGGTCGTCTACCAACTTAGATATCCACTCATATAGTTCGATCAGGAAGGTGGAAAAGAAAATTTTGTGTATTTCTGTATACAAGTATCTATCCAACCACTACTCCTTTGATAGGCATGGTTTTGTGTTTTCCTACGTCGCGAACTCGTGAATCTTCCTATCCAACCACTTCTCAATTTCCTTCTTGATCAGATTCTAGTGATGCAACATCACACATCTTATTAAGCAGATTCCGGTCCTAGAAACAGAACCATTTGTTGGCTTAGCGGGTCCTAACCCAAGTTTAGAGTTAGTTGTGCCAAACAAAACCCTACACTACCGACCCTTTCAGCATCAAACCACATAGCGTAAGCTGAAGTCTCACCCGAGCAGTATAGGGGGATGCTAGAACGAGGTTTCTGCATCTAGAGATCAGTTTGATGTCTTCTATTGCCCTAGATCTACCTTCGCGCAGATCTATAAGCCCCTAGGGCTCCATACTACAACTTCCTTTAAATGGCCTCTAGACCTTTGTGTAGGTCTATGATAGGTATTTGTAGACCCTTAACTGATGAATCAACAAATTATGCACACCATAACATAACCCTAGATCTGAGTTCATGTAGATCTACTTAAGTACTTAATAAGCATAACATAATGTATTATAATCTTTGTGAAAGTAATTAACATGCATTGTGTATAGTTAATAAGACTTATCCAATAGAGTCGTGCATCAATAAATCAATATTTCATAAAGACATTATTCCATCACATCATACATCGCAAACATAAATAACGGAAGTAAACAAATAAACACATGAATTTATTCAACAATCTTCTTTATTGATCTTCAATATGAGGTTATAGACTCAAAACTTCCCTACGCACTCAACTGCAGGGGTCCATGCACTCAGCTGCGGACACTACTCTAGGCCTCCGCGCACTCAGCCGCGGAGCCTTCTCCCTTCTATCTACATACTACTTACTTTCCCTTTTTACCTTTCTCAGACATAGACAAAGATCTGCCTTAGACTCTCTAAGACACACCTATTTATAGCTTTCTATATACAATCTCATGGTCTGCCGACCATGGGTGGATCTCAAAACTGACTCGACTTTACATAAATAGGGAGCTAAAACCTCTTTTGACTTCTAACTATCTACGCACTCCATTTCCACAAATTGCAGAGACTTTACATCTTTTTACCCAAATTTACATCAAAACTTGGGTTTTTAACCCCAAAACTAACCCAGGGGACCCCATCCCAAAAAAAATAGCTTCATCATTTCCCTGAAAATAGAATTTGAACAAATTTGAATGAATTGTAAAGCATGATTAAATGTAGAAATATTCCTCTTACCATTAAACTTTACTTGAGACAAGAGTCTTACCGCTTCAAGTGGAGTATTGGAAGATGCATGTCCGTGGATACAACCCCAAATTGGAAGTTTAAGAGGAGCCATTGCAAAAAATAAAATGTTAGAATAAAAAGACTCCAATAGACAACAAGTTTTATGCCTCTTTCTAGCACCAAAAATGTTGATTGCTTGAACTTCGTTGCAACAACATTAGGGATGACCACCCAGTCTGAACCTTAAAGTAGTTCCTTTTCTGTTTGGAATGGTGGTTTCGGCTGGTTTAACTAGGTCCATTTACCTTCTCTCAATCTCCAAATGACTTAAAATATGACTTTCATCCACCAATGGAGAAGATACATCAGATCATCTCTCTTGTTGAGCAAGAAATAAAGTGATCTTTAAGATGGTCTGGGGCTCAGCCAAGCCACAACTAAATATTTCCTCTTTGGGAAGAGGACTCTTAGGAATGTAGAATTAATCTATATGCAAAATTGTTCTAAAATGCAAGAAAAAGGAACTAAATCCTAATCCTATCTCAATTAGGCAGATATAGATCTAACCCAACCGGGAGCAAGATATTTAAATGATTGGGATTTAAATATGTCTGGATTATAATAAATATCAAGCTAATGAATAAGTTCAATTAACTGAAATTATGAATATTGAAACACATTCTATTGAGGTACCTCTATACTGAAATAATCAACCAACAACATTTTAGAAATAGTTCATGACGTTTCACTATTTGTTAAATTAGTAGTAAAAGACAAATTTATGAGTAAATAGATACTCAGAAATTAGAATTCAACCCATAAGAGCATAGATAAATAATAACATATGATTGAGACAAATTACTCATACCGACAATAGTGCACAAATATGAATAAAATGACACATTCATGCCATCATAAAATGAAATTAGTATTTAAAACAATAGTATTATAAATACCAATTTATTGAATCCATTTCTTTGGGTCTGGTCTCCAACAGTCCTCTACAATCTTTGAACTTTTGTTGTTACAACAAGAGCTACAATAGTGCAAGCTCTGCCCATCATACTTAATTCAGAATGCAAAAAAAAATCCTCAATAATCCTCGGATATCAGATTTTATCTCCTCTCACCTACAAATCTAAATCACTATTATAGTAGTGTGTTAAGAATTCCAAAATTGCAGAGGAGGGAAGCCTATAATACATTCTACAATCTGTTATTTATAATATTTACAAAAGTATTCTAAACAAGAAAGTTTGTTGAAGAAAAAAATTGTTTCATTTATTTTCATTGGCCCAAAATTTCATTCTCTTATTGGTGGAGCATTCTCATTGATTGATATCTTCTTCCCCTCATCTCTTCAATTATTTTCCTACAAACACAAATCAAAACTAAATTAAAATGCAAAAATAAAATCAAAATGCCAAATCTGGAATTAAAACAAATCCAATAAAAACTTAATTACATAATTAAAATAAAAGAAATATGAGTTTTTTATTGATGTCTATGAATATTTAATTGTCGAAGGAGACATAGGTGAATGGATCTGCACTCAGAAGAAGTTATGGGCAAATGAAAATGAAGAAAATTAAACTAAACATTTAGCTTTGTTAAAAAATTTGTAACTTGATCTTATGTTGAATTTTAGACCCAATAAATTATCAAATCTTGAAATGATACTACTTCATAAATATTCTCCTTAATTTTATCTTTCCAATGAGCCATCTTGGACCTCATTTGGCTAAGTAAAACTCCATTTATGAGCATCCAAAGTTGGTATATTAAAATTTCTAGAATTCTGGAAATTTTGTGGTTTGGGCTAAAAATCAGAGTTTTCAATTAAAATCTGATTCTAAATTACACTATAGTCCTTAATTAATTAATGCTAATTAATTGCATCTACATTATTAAACTTAATTAATTATTAATTTTAGGCATAAATTAATTAATACAGAAATTTAATTAAAATTTAATTATATTATATTATATTAAAATTATAATTATAATTATATTATGCTATTATATAGATATAATTTATATATTATAATATAAAACCAAACCATTGGAATCAACTATAAACCAAACCAAACTTATATTAATCCAATGTTAAGTTAAATGTATAAGTAATAATGGAGGTGAGGAGAGGTGAGAGCATGGAGTTATAAGGAGTGGACAGTGAGAGCTAATGGAGTGGGAGTGTGGAAGGTGGAGGGGTGATGTGTGGGTGAGGTCATGGAGGGATAAGGAAGATTCACCTTATGTTAAAAAACTTAACCCTTCATATAAACCAAATCGCATCGCATCCAAAAAATTTTAAACTGCATGGTTTAATAAGTTTGTTTTATGTGATATGCGATATGTGATGTATCACAATCACAATATCGCATTGCAAATTTTATTTCAGCAATTTTTAATTTCGTGATTTTGGAAGGGAGGATTTGATGAGAAGTGGGGCCCACATGAATTAACCGTCCTAGATATTGGACTACAACCACTTAGCAATTTTGGGTTTCGGTTTTGGCAATTTATTTTAAAATAACAAATTGGAGTAAATTACCAAGATCCCGAAACATGTTTTCATTTGTAGGACCATTAGTGAAAAATAAAAAAAATAGTAAAAATTTACTAAAAGATAATATTTACAATGAATGATTATTTTAATTGTAAAAATTGAAATATCATACATTTATTTACATTTTTTAGTCTAGGCAAGAAAATGATCAAACTTCAAAGGAGTGCTATTTACAAACTGGTTGACAAAATGAGGCAAAACAAGTATCGATGGAAATATTATGAAAGGTTGGTTTCAATGAAACAATCAAAATAGAAATTTGATTAAAACAAAAAAATGACAAAACTGGAAGAAAATTAACAAAAATGAAAATCATAAAAGATGCTTTAGCCAAAAATTAATGGAAAGGGTCCCCATTATTTAAATAATGGGGAGTGTTGGGTTTTCCCTACAATGGGATCCATGAGAGGCAGTTTTTCCAAGTCGTGAAACACACGAGGAGCATTGGTTTATCCAATTTCCAACAATCTCCCCCCCAATGAGAGTCGGGAATGTATCAAACTCGTGACCTATGCTCTGATACCACTTGTTGGGAATCACGATTTCCATTAGACCAAAACTTGGAGGTGTTTTTTGACGATCGTATCGCCAGAGATAAGGATCCACGAGAGGCGGTTAGTCCATGTCACAAAACACACAAGGATTGTTGGTTTATCTAATGTCCAACAGGAAAGATACATGAAACACGACGTGGCTCCCTTGGATGGTCAAACTGAGTCATTGGATTTTGTAGAACTCATGTTCGGAAATTTATTTCTAGAAACACAACTAGGGTGTTATCTTGCACATCCATCCCCCATCCCACCAGACACATAGTTGGGTCTCCTTCTTTGCCCAATTGGAAAAAATGAAACTTGTACAGTAGATTGTAATAGTTGTAGCAGTGGAGATAATAGTACTAGTGCAGAAAGTGGTCCTTGTACAAATAATATGTGGACCTTATACTTTGATGGATCTAAGACACAGGAGGACTCTGGAGTCGGTTGTGTCTTAATAGACCCATTGCAAAGGAAAAATTTAGTCTCTAGATTCTACGAGTTTGAGTGCACGAACAACACTGCCAAGTATGAAGCATTCGTTTTAGGCTTATAGAAAGCCATCAACCTCAATGTTTTTGTGCTAAAAGTGGTAGCTGACTGAGAGATTGTGGTGAGTCAGGTACGTAACACTACACACTATGTGTCACCCCTTCTTAAGAGTTATCAACAAGAGGTATGGTGACTTATCTCTAACCTCCAAGATTTCAATATTATTTATGTACCAAGAATGCGTAACGCAGCTGCAAATACTATGGAAAATGAAGCTATTAGGATGACACCGTTGAGGGATAGATTTTCTATTGAAATTTTTTATAAGCCATCTATCCCTGATAACAACACTAATTTACGTATTTTTTATGATGACCAACAGATACTGCATTTCATGGCTAATTTTGATGTCTTCAAGGATGTAGTGATAGATGAATATGAGCAGGAGAAATTTCTGCAGAACGAAACTAATGACAGTAAAGGTAACCTCATCCCTAAGGGTGTGGTATCACTTGAAAATTGGTATGACTTGCAAAACCGCTTTCAGGGGCCCATGAATGCCAAAACCCATAGTTCCACAATGTTATATGAATAGATCAATATGGGAACAGACAGAGATATGAATTTTTTGAATCTTGGTACATGTTGCACACCACAAGAGTAGCAAGCTTTTGTCTGCCTATTCAGATAGTACCGTGATGTGTTAGCGTGGACGTACGATGACTTGAAAACATATGACACATGAATAATCCAAAATTTTATTCCAATCAAGGAAGGGGCCAAGCCTTTTTAGTATAAGCTAAGAAAGTGCATCCAACACTTGATCCCCTCATTCAGAATGAATTGACTAAGTTGCTAGATGCTCAGATCATTTACAAGGTTCGTCATTCCACGTGGGTTTCAAATCTAGTCCCTGTTAGGAAAAAGTTCAGGGGGATCCGCCCGTATGTTGATTTTTAAAATCTTAATCATTCCTTAGAAAAATATAATTACCCAGTGCCATCAATGGAACACATATTGCAGATAGTATCTGGAGTAGAGATGTTCTCTTTTCTAGATGGTTTCTCGGGACACAATTAGGTTTTGGTAGCAGAGCTTGAGAAACTAAAGATAACATTTTGTAACAAGTGGGGTATGTTATCTTACCGTAGAATGTTTCTTGGGTTGGTAAACATAGATGCCACATTTCAACGTGCAATGGACATCACTTTCCATGGGCTCATTGGACAGAGTGTAGTGGTCTACCTCGACGACATGACAATCTTTGTTAGATAGCAATTAGACCACCTACACCATCTTAATAAAATATTTTAGCGACGTCAGAAGTACGGGATATCCTTGAATCCCAAGAAGAGAATATTTGTAGTGTCTGAGGGTAACCTCCTTGGGCACATCATTTCCAAGAGTGGGATCAAGCTAGATCTGGATAGAGTTTAGACCACCACGCAGATTCCTTATCTCGTAAACAAGAAAGTTATACAGTCCTTCCTGGGGAAGATCAACTTCCTCAGAAAGTTCAGCTCTGATTATGCATAGATTTTCAAACCCATTGAAGAGATGACCAAGAAGGACGCAGTGTATAGTTGGGGAGAAAAGGAAAAGGAAGCATTCACCCATATTAAGCAAGCTATAGTAGAGGCACATGCATTGTACAACCCAAACTTCAACAAATATTTCTTGCTCTACAATTTTTCTTCTGACACTTCACTCGCTATTGTGCTCACTTAGAAAGATGAGATGAACAATGAACGAACCATCTCTTTCATGAGAACGAGCTTGCAAGGACCTAAACTAAACTATCCCATCGTGAAAAAACAAGCATACACAATGTACAAGGTGGTTAAACACTTCAAATCCTACCTCTTGAAAAATCATTGCATTGTCTTTGTGTCACACCCAACCATCAGATCGCTACTTTTTCAGCAAGAGTCGGGTGAAAGAAGGGAAAACTGTATGACATGACTACAAGAGTATGACCTTCACATCAAGCCAATTCACACCATCAAGGGTCACGGTCTTTGCAGACTAGAAATGGAAGCAGTACATGCGCAAAAGGAAGAAGAAGAGCTCGTCGGCTGGGAGCAATAAATTGAAGTGTATAATGTTGAGCGATCCCCCTCCCCACTTCACACACAAACTCTTGGTACGAAGTCGTGTGCCAGTACCTTAAGCATGGCACCATGCCCTCTCACTTCTCTATGTGGAAGAAGAGGGCACTCTGACTCAAATATTTATCTTACCAATTCGTGTATGGATTGCTTTATAGAAAATGTCACAATGGTGTTTTGCTCAGGTGCCTAGAGGCACAAGATTTGGAAAGGGTGTTATGTTATCTCCATGATGGACCAGCTTTAGGTGTCTTCATGGGAAACACAACAACGCACAAGGTCATGCAAGCTAGTTTCTACCGGCCTACATTATTCAAATATGCACATGCTTATGCCCACGAGTGTCATGTCTATCAGAGATGTGCCAACAAAAAACGAAGGTCATAAGCCCCACTACAAACTGTTGCAGTGGATGAACCATTCCAACAGTGGAGCTTGGACATCATTGGGGAGATTTTCCCAAATTCGTCAAAGCAACACCACTACATCTTAACTACCACAGATTACTTTACGCATTGTACAAAGTAAGTTCTGCTGAAACAAGTGAATGACAAGGAAGCCATCAGCTTCCTAAGGAAGAACATCATTTCCAGGTTTGGCATTCTTGTATCACTTGTTTGTGACAATGCAATGTCCTTTTCTTCATTAAAGTTTTATGACTTCGCATTGCAAAATCATGTTGTGTTAAAGCATTCTGCTAACTACTACCCACAGGGAAATGGTCCTGTTGAGTCTATTAACCTTGTTGGAAAATGGCCCAAAAAATGGATCCAAAAATGTTTTTTAAAGTCTACATAAGCTAGCATAATCATGCCAATGTACCCAAATATTCTCTTGAAGGCTTCGAAATTACCTAAGGATCATTCAAAAATCCCAACAGTCACATTCCAAGAACCCTTAGCATGGCAGAAATGAACTATCGCAGGAACAAAAACACATAAAAAACAGTAAAAAAGCACATATCAGAGGCTTAAACAGAGATGCACAGCAGCTGCTAGATCTGGCCAATCAACGGCCTGGATCTAAGTGGCAAATCGCAATCGGCGCTGCAGAGAGGATGACTTAAAGGAGGGGCACAAGACACTACTGATCAGCGATCTCCGATGATGAGATCGGCGGGTCGCATCGGCAGATTGCTAACAGGGATTACTATGAGCGCTAACCATTGACCTCTGGCTCAAGCGATATGTGATCGCGATCAGATCGCATCGTTGTATCACAGCGAAACAACACTAAGGGGCGAGGCCTATGCATAGGCATATGTGCGACCCGATAACTGGACCCAACGGTTATGTACACACTATTGCATTGATTTTGAAATCCACCAAAGCCCAGTTTCAATGTTTTTTTGTGTGTTTTTCGTTTTTTAAATGAAATACAAAGGAACCTTGGGGTAGTGCGATAGCGATGAAACCCAGATCCAATGGGTTTCCGGAATGAAATTGTATATTATTTCAAGTCTGCCAAAGTTGTTTTTTCATGTTTTTTTAGTGTTTTTCATGTATTTCCAAACACAAAGGGAACCATGGAATAAGATGAATGCGACTTGCGATAGTGATGAAGCCCGGACCCGATGGGATTCAGAATAAAATCACATATTATTTCAAGTCCGGAGGGAGCCATTTTCAATGTTTTTTGTGTTTTTGTTGTTTAAACGAAATACAAAGGGAACCATAGAGCAGGGCGAGTGTGACATGCAATAGCGACCCCAAGGGTAGACCCGATGGATGAATAAACCGTTGTTGAGGAATTTTGAAGTCCAAAATACACAGAGAAGGCAGGAATTTATAGTATTGCATCATTTCTCTATTCATAACAGAAAGCAGTCACTGTCCGCATTTTAAAGGGATTTCATAGGCCCAAAGAGCCATTCCACCACAGAGAAGAGGCTGAATCAACCCAAAGCGATCGTGGAGCCACAACACGACACAGCCAGAACAAACAAAATGATTTTGGGGCATCTCTAGCATGAGAGAGCTCCCAGATAGCACAACAAACTACCCAAAATATCTGAATGCGATTATTCTTCTATCAAAAGAAGAAATCTCTGAGCCATGCTTGCCTAGTCAGAGATCAAATAGTTAAACAAGATAGAGGGATAGATTAAGACCTCTCAAGCCTTAAAAGACTCAGCATCATTGTAAAGAGCTATAAATATCTGAAAGCAAAATGTAATAGGGGTTCATCCTCTGGAGATTACTGATACTCGGTTCCTTCAAGCTTCTCATCTTCATTCTAGTGAATATAAGCTTCTTTTGTTGTTATATGTTCAATGTCCATTTTCCTCTTCTGTTCTAAGCTTGCACTTGAACATTTTGTTCATGTTTTCTTTTGAGTCTAAGGCCAGATAATTGTCATCTTATCTCTGCCTTGATAAATTATATTTTCAAGCTTCTTTTACTTCCTGTAGTTGGCCATTCATATGTGTTTATATATGCATCTGATGGTATAGGTGGTATTCTCCATCTATTCATTGAATTTAAAAACTATTGAGCATTAATGGTCTAAAGCCTTATAGAGCTGAGAGTGTTCATGCATGTCTTGAGTGAGAATAGAGTTGAAATGGTTATCTAGCTTGATCCAATCCATCATTCATTCCAATAGTTCAGACAACAATATTGAAGATTATATGTTACCAGGAATATCTGAGCTGCAACCTAGGAGAGTTTCCTGGAGTGATAACATAATTGGTGCAATTGTCAGGGAGAGGAACTAAAGCTCAACTTCCCTGGGAAACGACATAGATCGATATTTGATGATAGACAAAATCTGGGCACTTTTTTAGTTGTAATCATCTATATGGAAACTCTATTGGAGGCCGAACCTCTTGGCGACTCCACTTCATAGTTCTAGCTCAGTTTGTGAGGCATACTTAGAGAAATCCTTAGAAGCTACAAGCTAACCCAGTACCTAACCCTGAAAAAATCATCAAAGAGAGAAAGGTATTGCAGAAAGGAGCGTCAGGTTCAAGTAAACCTAAACAATCTCCTATATCTCTTCAAGAAAGGCCTGTAATAGAATAAATACATGTTGAGAGTATAGAATCTAATACTACCAGTGAAGAAAAACTCTCAGAGATTCATAAAGCTCCTTATTCTTTAGGTTCTCCTTTTGTTGTAAGCCTGTAGGAAACCTCACCTCCTATCCATCATACTCCTTTAGTCTTATCAGTCACTCCTTAGCCCTCTATTATTCAGACTGTCAGTACTCTTTTAGCCACCACAGCTATGGTAGGTCCACAAGCACCTACCAAAATGGAAAGAATCATAGCTGCTAGGTATGGACCTCTAATACTGCCCACTCCTTTGAATGCCATGCCTACTGGAGAATATCAGAAATATAGGCCTAAGTTCACTGGGACTGAAGGTGTTACTGCTGAAGAACATCTTGAGTCATTCTATAGCTATGCTGATAATCTAGACATTAGTGAAGATGATGTGTGGATGAGAGTCTTTATCCAAAGCCTAGATGGAGAGGCTAGAAAATGGTTCAGATAACTAACCCCAATATCTATAGCAGATATTGAAGCTTTAGATGATGCATTCCTAAAGCATTGAGGGGATAAGAAGGATCTCCTCTACTACCACACTAAGTTTGGGAACTTAAAGAGGGAAAATGGTGAGTTTCTGTCTGATTTTAATAAGAGGTTTAACTGTATGTACAGTGAGATACCAGCTGAAGTAAAACCCACTACTAACTCTGCTAAAGTCACCTATGCCAGTGCTTTTGATTCTGACGTCTACCTACTGTTGAGGGAGAGGCGATGTGCTACTTTGGATGACATGAAGGATGCAGCCTTGGAAGTGGAATCAAACATCATGGCTATAGAAAAGCTCAAGGGAAATGTTGATAGAAGAAGACAAAGGGTCGAGTCTTCGTCATCCTCTAATCCTAAGATAGATAAAATGACCAAAATGATAGAGTCATTAGCCTCTGAAATCTCCAAATTAAAGGTTGAGCAGCACCCTGGGAAAGGGAGAGTTCCTAATACCTTTTCTCCTAGAATTCCAAATCCAAATCCATATAGAACAACTAATGAGCAGTTGCAGATTTTGCAAAGAAACAAAGATGCCAATGAAGACCAAAGGGTGAAGGCCCCTTTTCAAAATGCAATCATGGAAGAAGAGCAGTTTAAAGAAGATGATGAGATCCATTGTCTGGAAGATAAAGGCAATGCTTCCTTTTGACCTCAGCTGCCTATGAAAAGTCATTATTCATTGACCAGATCAGCCAAGAATGGGATGGTGAAGTTTTTCTGCAAACTGAAGATCAACACAAATGTAATCTAAGGTCAAAGATAAATAATGCCAAGGAAGCTCCTATTCAAAGAGTTGTTGTCCCTGCAGTACAACAAGTTAATAAGAAAAAGCAACTGACAATTGATCCCATCATCCTCAAAGCTCCAACTCATGAGGTAAGAGGCCTTGATAAGTCTCCTTTTCCTTTCAGTTTTCAATCAGAAATTCAGAAGCTAATAATACCTATGCTTCTGATTGAACTAGTGAAGAATGAGTCCTTCAAAAGATCCATCCTCAAGGCCCTTGAGCCTAAAGCCATCCAAGCCTCCACTAACTATGTAAATTTGCAAGATGACAAGCCAGCTATTATTGTCAACCCAATGATTGAAAATTGTGAAGACAGCTCCCCATCATTCTCTATCTCAGTGACTATTCAAGAAAAAATCCTTCACAACTTCCTTTTGGACACTGGAGCTAGCCATAATCTAATGCCCAGGGCTATCATGGATGAGTTGGGTCTTGACATTACTAAGCCTTGTCATGACCTGTTTTCTTTTGACTCTAGAAAAGTGAAATGCCTAGGATTAATCAAGGACCTAGCCATCACTTTGTCTCAGATGCCCATGAAGAGCATGATGATGGATATTGTGGTAGCAGATGTACCCCCAAAGTTTGTCATGTTACTTTCCAGAGGTTGGATCAAGAGATTAGGTGGATCATTACAAAATGATCTATCCTAGTCTTCGGAGGTGAGAGCATGAGATTATACAGAGAATCTAAGTTGGCTTATATCATCAATGAAGAAAGAAATCCCACTAATAATCCCATCGATGCTGTTGACATTGATTTTGGAGCAAGTATTCTTCATATTGAAGAATCCCAGTTGGCCTCCACGCATCTTAAAAAACCAGTTTTCCAGATCGTTGAGGAAGAAGGCCCACAGAATTGGGACATGTTCTTTGATGGGGCTTTCTCTAAGGAATCTTTAGGGGCAGGTGTAGTCCTTGTGTCCCCCACACAAGAATACATTCATTTATCTTTCAAATTAACCTTTCAGGTCACAAACAACATAGCAAAGTACGAAGCTTTGATTCTAGGCTTAAGCGTTGCTAAAGAAATGGGCATCAAAAGCCTGAAAGTGTTTGGAGATGAAAACCTCATTATTCAATAGGTAAATAAAACTTTCCAAGATAAGCATCTAGGGTCGAAAGCATATAGAGATGAGGTATGGAGGCTCAAGGACTCCTTTAATAATTTCCACATTTCTTACATTCCAAGAATGGAGAATCAGTTTGTGGTGAGCTCCAGTATTGTAGCAATAATGCTACAACTCCTGGGGCTTCCTGTCTCTTAATTTTATCAACCCGGTAGTTCGTACAAACTTGGAAGCGACGGTGCTGTATGCACAAGTACTAGCTCTTGTCGCAGCTGTCACTTGGTCAGCTGGCACAAGTCCGCTAGGGCTCAAGCCAACTTCTATAGGCTCACGGAAGAAGCTTTCTAAATGATGGATGAAGGCTATCTCGAAGGGAATTAATCTATTTTGCAAAAATGAACTGAAAGCCAAAAAGAAACACAAACCCTAGCAAACCCTAGCAAACCCTAATTCTACCAGCTAGTCCTACTGATGCAAAGGAAAGAATGCAAACAACAAAAAGAGATGCCATTACTTCTAGGAAGGTAAAATGCATGTGCCTACGTTATCACTATCTAAAGAAAACATCTTTTTGTATTTTTGATTAAGTTGTTGAAATTATCATGCATGTGCTTCTAACTAGTTTTCCACTGTGCAGGGATGGATCAAGGGATGAAATGCTTTGGGAAAGGTTGGGATGGTACAAAGAGGGTCTAAGGGATCCCTAACACTCTTTCTGAGAGTTTCAAAAAGTCTGGATGACATGCAACCATGTTTATGAACTTCTACAGGAAGTCTGCAGGGGTTTCTACAGGATGTTTAGGATTTCTACAGGATGTTATGTAATTCTTCTACAGGATGTTTACGAATTGGATTTTTGAGGATGGGTGGTTGATGGAAGATGCATGGATGGTTATGGAGGTAGGATGGGGGTCTGAAGTGACTGAGGAACTGATGGATGGAGTGGTGAGGTGATGTGGAAAGCTAACTTGGCTTGAAGGTGGTTGAGACAACAATGGGGAAGAAGGTAAGGTTACTTGGCAAAAGAGAAGATGGGAGATGAGGGAACAGACTTGGTGATGGAGGAGCTGATCTGAACGAGGCTCAAATGAACGAGGAGGTGATGAAGATGCCCTGCATAGTGGTTACTTGATCAAACCAAATACATCTTGCATGCAATCGAAATATCATGTGATCTATCTAACAAGTTAATGAAATCGGTGGACAGCAACCTTATTCATGAAAAGAATCACGTACAACCTGTGAATAAAACATTATCAAAGAGATATAAACGCATGAATAACTCCTACCAATCTATCTTAACATAAGAAACTACTTTAACCATCAAAAGCAACCTAAGTAACAAAGCATGAATTAAATCTAAAGAGCAGATTTTTTTCTCAAGAACGCAGCAAACACACATAAAGATAAACAAGGGAGGTACTAGGCGCTTGAGATGGGCCCAACCCCAAGAACTACAGCCTCCCAAGAACGATTTAGAGCTGGTGCAAAGCTGGATCCATCTTTATTAATCAAGAAATGAAAAGTTACATCAAAACTGTCCACAAGGAGAGCTTGAACATGAGCTAAAAGCAAAGCTACTCTATTGCATAAAAATCGAACTACAAACTAGCTGACTAATGGCTAAAACGAATTGACTAACTAGTTACAAAATGACTACCCACTAGCTAACCAAAATGAGGCCCCAAGCCTTCTTATTTATACAATTTGAGGACCCAACAGTCCTCCTAAAAGTTAGGGACTTGGCTGCCCAAGACTTGTAGTTAACAGCAGTCCAACTTGACTTGCTTGGCTGCCCTTGAGCTGATTGATTCGGTGGCCCTTGAACTCCGAGCTGATGGTGGAGAATTCAAGGTAAGGGCCCATAAATGAGGGGGACACCTTCCTACAAATCCTCTAGCTTGTTCTCCCACGAATTTGGCTGCCAAGTGCACATTAAGACCTTCCATTTTGTCTCCAAGTTGACCAACAAGGCTACACAAAGCACCCATTAGACTTGTTGGCATAATGACTAACCAAATTCACTCTATTAACATAAAAATAATCAAAAACATGCAATAAACAAATGAGAATGGTGGACTAAGCCAAATGAGGAGGTTGAATGAGCCCAAATAATTGTGCATTTTTGGGGCTCATCATCACCCCCCTACTGAAAGTGTTGCTCATCCTCTGAGCAACCAAATCTCTCCCCTTGTCTTTGATGGCCCTGGTGACGTCCTTGGCTAGCATCTCAGCCGATTTCTCCTTTGGCTTCCCTCTTTTCAAACTTTCCTGTAGAAATTGTTCTGTCTTCCTGTAGAAACAGACTCTGTCTTCCTGTAGAAACAGACTTTGTCTTCCTGTAGAAACATACCTGTAGCTGAGTTTTGGCTTCCTGTAGAAATCGTTTCAACTGTTTTGGTCTGCTTGGTTGGGGGTTCCTTCTCCTTTCAGCTTTGTTGTGGCAACCTTCATCTCCTCCCCCTTTCTGCTCTTCTTCCTCACTGTCTGCTGCTTTTCTTACTGAGTATTCAGCCTTGTTATGAGTGCACAATCATATGGAAGAAATGGTGCCCTCTTCTCTGTCAAAGACAATTCACCAGCATTTTGTGTGAAAGCAAATGTACCATCAAACTATCACCTCTCAGCTCCAAAGTAAGATCTTCACAGAAATCATCACAGATGAACATCTTGCAAACAATCCTCAAATGCTAAGTTGGACCAGTTAGCAGAATGAAGCCATCACCAAATCACCCCACTTTTCAAAGGCTTTGGTAAGCAGGTTATTGTGCTTAAGCATATTAGTAAATGGAATAAGTAGCAATATACGAACACACCCAAGTCCCAAGTTGAAAACACCTTCCTCTTTTATAAATTTCACAAACATCAGTGAAACAAGGAGACACAAGACACTCGATCAGAACCAAGCAAAAATAGTGTTTTCAGGACTTCCTGTAGAAGTCCTGTAGCTGATTTCTGGCTTCCTGTAGAAGCCGTTTTTACACTTCCTGATTTGGCTTGCATGGCTGGGGTGTATTCTTCTTCAATTTTGCTGTGGTTGCCTTGGTTTTGTCTTCACTTGTTTGGACTTTTTCAGTCCTCTCTACCCTGCGTTGCAATTGTTTCTCCCTTGGCATTTATGCCTTTATTCTACCCACAGCTTTGGTCTTGGTAGCTTGGCCTTTGTTTGTTTCTCTTCTTTCTTTTCCTGTGGTGGCCTGTCTTGGGTCTTTTCTCTGCTGTTCATCAGATGCTTCCTTGTCTGCGCTGCTGGATGAGGTGAATTCATAACTTGAAGGCTGACCTTGCTACCAAAAAGGATGTAAGCTGGTTGGTCTGGTTTGGTGAGAGTGCCCTGTTTCAATGCTCTGAGCAGAAAGGGACTGTTTTTTTTTATGCTTTCCTCTTTTGATCCTCAGGACAAGATTTCTCGGGTGCTTGTATTTCAACTTTGCACCAATTCCCTGGTTATAATGCTTTTGCTGCCCAAACCCGACTGTCAAAAGGGAATCAGGCTCCCACAGACAAAGTGTAGAGCTTCATCCTCAGCATGCATACAATCACATAAAATTCGTATTCTTCATGCATAGGTTAACCCTCATAGTGGTTTATCGTTTCTAGCAGAGGAATTTCTTAACATGAACTGTGGAAGAGAATCTGACGCAGAACCAACTAAAACATTCCATGTACCACACAGGAAAACTACTATTCTGGATTCACAAGCAGATTTGTTTCATACTTTCTTATTCAAAACAGTTTTAATTTGCCATCTTTCAGATGTATCATGCATGGAAGAGTTTTTTCAAGCCTACCACTTTCGGGACTCCCAATTTGTCGAAGAAAAATCCAAGCTTTTCTGCTCTGGAAGGCTCTGCTGTACTTTCCTGTAGAACGCCTTCCTGTAGACTGCGTTCCTGTAGAACTGCGTCCCTGTAGAAACGCCCGGCGGGAATTGTTTAAAGAACTGGAGAGATCTCGGGAATAAAAGGTAGAAATCGGTAGAGCACCATTGTTTAACTGATCTGGATGGTGGACATGCGCTTCAGTTGACCGCTGTTGAACAAAGAGTGGTGAGAGTTGCAGCCAAGCGTCCCTTGAATTACTGCGTGACTTGTGGTGAGGTGGCAAAACACATGCACGCTGGCTTTTTCGAACTGAAGTGATTTTATGAACTGCATGTCTTCTATTTGTTAATCAACTGCACTAGAGTTAAACTTCCGATCACTGTTTTTTCTTTTACAATTTTTTTTAATTTTTGCGAGAGTCCATTGTCCACGTGCACTGCGTGGCTGCCGGCGGAGTTCTGAAGCAGAAAATCAATTGATCCTTGCTACATTCGTGGCTTAATCCCTCATCCCATTCGTTTATGCAGCTCCCAATTAAATCTATGCAATAGAAGAATGAGATTAGTCACATACCTCGAAGTTGGATGGTTGCCGTGAGCTGTTGTGGCTGCCTGCTCTGATTTTGCTGCTGCATGCTTAGTTTTCCTGATTGCATATGGCTTGGCTGCTAATCTTTGATTGTGTTTTTCATGTGCAGGTGTCCTCTGGCCGGATCCAAGCTCCAGACAATTGTTTCCACGTTCAAATCTGCACGTTCAAGCTGCTGTTGCTACATCTTCCCCGAACCAGAACTTATTTTCGATATTTCTCCCAAACGCCAAAGCGGATCGATTTGAAACTTGCTGAGCATGTTACCACCATCATTATGCATCTCCCATATCAAATTCGTGATCAATGGATGCACGGATTTCGAGAAAAATGGAAAATGGCTGAAGATTTCAGAGGTCGATTTCTCAGAAACCGTGCATCGGAATCGGCTGAAACTTCTTGGGTAGGCTACTATCATCCATGTGCATCTCCCCATGAAACAGGTTTTGAAACGGATGCACGGTAATGGAGAAAATGAAAAAATGGCTGATGGTGATGGAGGCTGATTCCTTTGAAACCGTGCATCGGAATTGCATGAAACTGCTCAAGCATGCTGTCATCAACCTTGAACAATTCCCCATAAAACGGTTTGTCAAATGGATGCATGGTTTTCAAGTATTGGCAAAAAAAAATTTGGCTCTAGGTATTTTTGCTTCAAGGCTTTTTGCATGTGCTTGCATGGGATGACAAAATGAATTTTGTTTGTGATGCAGGTATGGAGATGATGGAGGAGGAGCTAGAAGATGGCATGAGGGCTTCTGAACTCGAGGAAGCTACCATGCTCGCCAAACCACTTTTTGAAATGCATGCCTAGTTTCCCACAATTTCTACAGGAAGATCCTGTAGAAGCACAATGAGAAGCACAAGGAGGTAAAAAAATGATGGATGAAGGCAAGGGATGGACACACAAGTGCTTGCAGGCCTAACCAATAGACTCCCACCATCAGATTCACTTTTGAAATTGGATTTGGCTCGTCCAAAGGTTCTACAGGATGTTTCCTGTAGAAATTCAGAGCTTTCCTGTAGAAGACACAGTTTTGAGGAAAGAAGCATAATGACATGAAAAAGATGATGGAAAAGGGGTGAGGAATGGAAACATGGATGTGGGTAGGCCCCATGGACATATTCCAAGCCTTCAGGTCCTCCTCGGAGATCAATTTGGCTTTTTTGTAAGCTTCATGTAGAAGATACGAAACTTCCTGTAGAAGGCACAAAAACTCCTTTGTCTTTGATTTGAGTGCTCCTCCTATCATGAAACATCCTCCTTTAACCTGAAATGTCATTGCTGCAACATGAAATTATTCAATGATGATTAGCTTTATTTTTCTCTTTCTTGTTTTTTCTCTTCTTTTTTTTTAAGAACAACTAGGGCGCCTCATGGAGGTTTTCACCCTAATTGCCTGCCTTGGGCGCCTCCAAAGGAGGTTTTCACCCAAAGATCTTTTTCTCTTTTATTTTCTTTTCTTTCCAACCCATTGACCGCCTCATGGAGGTTTTCAATCAATGAGCCAATCTAAGGCGCCTCTGAGGGGGTTTTCACCTTAGATTTTTATTTCTCTCTTATTTTCATTTTTCATTTCTTTTTTCTTTTTTTTTCTTTTTTTTTTTCTTTTTCCTACCCTACCCTACTTGAAAAACAAAATCATTTTCAAGTATAAGAAAACTTCCAATGGAGCCATGTGCACATCGAGATTAGAGACAAAATGATGTGGAGGCTCGAAATGCATGCTTGGATAGGTATCCAGATCTCAGAGACCAAATGATCTGACCTTGAAGGGATCAAACATAACTGAGGAAGAGAGTACTGCTGCAACTTAGTGACTGTTTGGAACCATGTCTCAATATAGCTTTGATATCCTTGGTCCTTTTGCTGCTCTGGATCATTCTTCATGTCACTTTCTATCATGACTTTCTCATCTTCCTCCTTTTGCTGATCTCTCTCTTGAATACATGGAATATTTGATTGTAACCATGAAGGAACTCTCTCGATCTCTGATTCTGATCTCTTCTCTTCATCAAGTGCAATCAATGGTTCTTCGATCTCCTCTTTTGAATCTTCTTTTGCTGGATGTGATCCTTCAATGCTTTCAAGATGATCTCTTTTTTGCAATGCTTTTCCTGAGCTATGGTGAATATCATTGAGCTCAAAAGGAGTCATTTGCACATGTTGTGCCTCAGATTTGCAATTGGGTTGAGCTGCTCCATTGCATGGTTTTGGAAATGGAGGTACGGGTAGCTGAGTGGAGGTGTGAAATTGAGATGGAGATGGATGGCATTGTGGTTGGGTAGGCATTTGGGGTTGCCTTGGTGGAGGAGGAGGCGATGGTTGTGGATGAGCAGGTGGTGGAGGAAAATGAGCGGGATGAAAGTTGTACTGGGGCCTCCACTCCTGATAAGGTGCATTCCATTGAGGCTGTGGCTGAGCATAATAGTGAAACGAATGAGCAGCTGGTTGGGCATAATATGGATCTGTGAAGGAATAAGGAGGAGGTGTGAACCAGGAGGGATGAGCAGGGGGACCCCAAGAAGGCATGAAGGTGGCTTGATAAGGGTCATAATAGGTCTCAGGTGTCCCTTGTAGTTCCTGCTGGTAGGGTATGGGTCCATGTGGCCTCCTTTGGTTCATATAACAGAGTGATCCAGTGGCTCCCTTGGCTCTTTGATATGCAGCTTTGATTCTGGGCAAGGAAGGGCACTGATCTGTAGGATGGTATTCTTCACATACAAAACACACTTCTAGGGAGTGCATTGGACATTCGTCCTTAGGATGCTTTTTAAGGCACCTAGGACAAAAAATGACCAAAGCCCTCTTGGCTTCTTCTTGCTTCTTTTGGATCCGCAAGGTATCCAGTTGCATGGCAAGAAACTGCCTCATATCACTCTTGAAATCTTCGATCTGATTTGCAAATTCATCTTTGGACAAGGGACTGCTCCCAACATTTCTGCTTGTAGCCATTTGCTTCAGAGGAATGTTTCTTCTTCTTCTCCCCTAGAGGTTCTTCAGATATGTCTTGATGTCCACCCATGGGTTCTTTCATCACAGCCATCGAAGAAGAACGTTGGCTGTGTGAAGCAGTGGGGGGGTTGTGCAATCATTTTTCTAACTTATCTCTACTCCTACAAAGCATGAAATAAAATCTTTTTGGTTGTTTTTTGCTTTTTTTCTACTTCTACTTGCAAAACTGAAATAGATTGAACTGCAACTAACTATCTTGCTAAAATGAAAATGCGGAATTGAAATGAAAGCAGGAAAGGACTAATCTATTTTGCTCAAATGAAATTGCAGGAATGAAATGCTAGTCTACGCTTGCGGAATTGAAATGCTAATCTACGCTTGCAGAAATGAAATTGCGGAATTGAAATGCTAATCTATGAAAGCGAGAAATGCTAATCTATGAAAGCGGGAAATGCTAATCTACTTTTGCATAAACGAAATTGCATAATGGAAATGAAATAAACTACTTAGCAGAAGATTGTAGTAGAAAATAGAAGAATAGCAACAATCACCAATACTCTGCCGCTTCCCTGGCAACGGCGCCAAAAAGATGGTGAGCTCCAATATTGTAGCAATAATGCTACAACTCCTGGGGCTTCCTGTCTCTTAATTTTATCAACCCGGTAGTTTGTACAAACTTGGAAGCGACGGTGCTGTATGCACAAGTACTTTCTCTTGTCACAGCTGTCACTTGGTCAGCTGGCACAAGTTCGCTAGGGCTCAAGCCAACTTCTATAGGCTCACAGAAGAAGCTTTATAAATGATGGACGAAGGCTATCTCGAAGGGAATTAATCTATTTTGCAAAAATGAACTGAAAGCCAAAAAGAAACACAAACCCTAGCAAACCCTAATTCTACCAGCTAGTCCTACTGATGCAAAGGAAAGAATGCAAACAACGAAAAGAGATGCCATTACTTCTAGGAAGGTAAAATGCATGTGTCTACGTTATCACTATCTGAAGAAAACATCTTTTTGTATTTTTGATTAAGTTGTTGAAATTATCATGCATGTGCTTCTAACTAGTTTTCCACTGTGCAGGGATGGATCAAGGGATGAAATGCTTTGGGAAAGGTTGGGATGGTACAAAGAGGGTCTAAGGGATCCCTGACACTCTTTCTGAGAGTTTCACAAAGTCTGGATGACATGCAACCGTGTTTATGAACTTCTACAGGAAGTCTGCAGGGGTTTCTACAGGATGTTTAGGATTTCTACAGGATGTTCTGTAATTCTTCTACAGGATGTTTACGAATTGGATTTTTGAGGATGGGTGGTTGATGGAAGATGCATGGATGGTTATGGAGGTAGGATGGGGGTCTGAAGTGACCCAGGAACTGATGGATGGAGTGGTGAGGTGATGTGGAAAGCTGACTTGGCTTGAAGGTGGTTGAGACAACAATGGGGAAGAAGGTAAGGTTACTTGGCAAAAGAGAAGATGGGAGATGAGGGAACAGACTTGGTGATGGAGGAGCTGATCTGAACGAGGCTCAAATGAACGAGGAGGTGATGAAGATGCCCTGCATAGTGGTTACTTGATCAAACCAAATACATCTTGCATGCAATCGAAATATCATGTGATCTATTTAACAAGTTAATGAAATCGGTGGACAACAACCTTATTCATGAAAAGAATCACGTACAACCTGTGAATAAAACATTATCAAAGAGATATAAACGCATGAATAACTCCTACCAATCTATCTTAACATAAGAAACTACTTTAACCATCAAAAGCAACCTAAGTAACAAAGCATGAATTAAATCTAAAGAGCAGATTTTTTTCTCAAGAACGCAGCAAACACACATAAAGATAAACAAGGGAGGTACTGGGCGCTTGAGATGGGCCCAACCCCAAGAACTACAGCCTCCCAAGAATGATTTAGAGCTGGTGCAAAGCTGGATCCATCTTTATTAATCAAGAAATGAAAAGTTACATCAAAACTGTCCACAAGGAGAGCTTGAACATGAGCTGAAAGCAAAGCTACTCTATTGCATAAAAATCGAACTACAAACTAGCTGACTAATGGCTAAAACGAATTGACTAACTAGTTACAAAATGACTACCCACTAGCTAACCAAAATGAGGCCCCAAGCCTTCTTATTTATACAATTTGAGGACCCAACAGTCCTCCTAAAAGTTAGGGACTTGGCTGCCCAAGACTTGTAGTTAACAGCAGTCCAACTTGACTTGCTTGGCTGCCCTTGAGCTGATTGATTCGGTGGCCCTTGAACTCTGAGCTGATGGTGGAGAATTCGAGGTAAGGGCCCATAAATGAGGGGGACACCTTCCTACAAATCCTCTAGCTTGTTCTCCCACGAATTTGGCTGCCAAGTGCACATTAAGACCTTCCATTTTGTCTCCAAGTTGACCAACAAGGCTACACAAAGCACCCATTAGACTTGTTGGCATAATGACTAACCAAATTCACTCTATTAACATAAAAATAATCAAAAACATGCAATAAAAAAATGAGAATGGTGGACTAAGCCAAATGAGGAGGTTGAATGAGCCCAAATAATTGTGCATTTTTGGGGCTCATCAGTTTGCCGACTGCCTTGTTGTCTTTGCTAGCACATTTATTCCTCCTTTTCCTCCTAAATTGACGTATGAAGTTCATGTGAAATATAGACCATCCCTGCTTGACAACATTAAATAATGGAAAGTTTTTGAAGATGATGATGAAATTGACAGGTTTTTGCAAGTCATTGAGGAATTTTTTGAAATGCACATCGATCAGGAAAATGAAAACATGGAAGAACGCGGCCAGTCCAAGTTAAAAAGATCAGCCGAGGAAGCATCATCTAGCTGCCTAGTAACCATATACCAAAGGGATTGGTGCCTCTTGAGAAACTGTTCGATCATAACGATGTGCCTTATAAGCCTGTCGAAACAGAAAATGAGTCTGTTGTTCGTAAAAAAAATATATGGAGCCCAGCCCATCCGAAATACATAAATCTATCCACTCATTTGTCCTCTGCCCAGAATTCCGAGTATTGAACCCTCATGAAGCAATTTGCTGATATTTTCTCCTGGGAATACAACAATCTTAAAACTTATGACGTAGACATCATTCACCATAAGATTCCACTAGAAAAGAACACCATCCCTTTTAAGCAGAAATTAAGACCTATCAGTCCTCTCTTATTGCCTTTGATTGAGAAAGAAATTAAGAAGTTGTTGGATGCCAAAATCCTAGTTCCCATAAGGTATTCAAAGTGGATAGCTAACCTTGTGGTAGTGAGAAAGAAAAATGGAGAAATCATGCTTTGTGTTGACTTCAGAAACCTGAACAAGTGCTCTAAAAAAGATAACTACCCCCTGCCTAAGATGGAACACTTCCTGCAAAGAGTTTCAAGGGCTAGAGTCATGTCTTTCTTAAATGGATTTTCAGGTTACAATCAGATTGTTGTATATCCTGAAGATCAGGAAAAGACCACCTTCACTACTCCTTGGGGCACTTTCATGTACTCCAAGATGCCTTTCGGACTAATGAATGTTGGGGCTACTTTTCAGAGGGCCATGGACATAGCTTTTATGGGAGAGAAGGACAAGTTTTTCCTTATTTAGTTTGATGACATAAAAATCTTCTCCAGCAGCCACAAAGACCATTTATAGCATTATAGAAGGTCTTCCTAAAGTGCAAACAGTTTGGAATTTTAGTGAACCCAAAGAAGTCACAGTTTGCTCTAGAAGAAGGCAAACCTCTGGGACATATTGTTTTTGCTCAAGGTGCGAAGATTGATCTATCAAGAGTTCAAGCCATTCAGACATTGTCCATCCCAAGGTCAAAAAAGGACATTCAATCCTTCCTGGGTAATATTAACTTTGTAAGGAGGTTCATTCCAAACTTTGCGGAGTTAGTAAAGCACATCACTTCCATGCTGAAGAAAGGATCAAAAATAAAATGGGTAGATGCTTCAAGAAGCTCTTTTGAAGAAATCAAGCAAGCTATCATGGAAGCTCCCACTCTAATCAGCCCAGATTACACTAACAAATTTTGTATCTTCTCTTTTGCCTCTTATGATACACTTGCAGCAGTTCTGTTGCAGAAAAATGATGAAGTCATAGAGCACCCCATGGCCTTTTTTAGCAAAACTCTAAGGGATGTTGAACTAAGCTATGACCTTATTGAAAAACAAGCTTATGCTCTCATAAAATATTTAAAGCAATTCAGAATTTATATTCTGCATTCCAAAGTAGTTGCATATGTACCTTCAGCATCAGTAAACAATATCTTAACTCAGCCAAGTATTGATGGAAAGAGAGCTAAATGGATTGCAAGATTCAGAGAGTTTAACATAGAGGTGAAGCCCACTAAGCTTGTCAAAGGCCAAGGCTTGGCTAAACTTATGGTTGAAGAAAATTGTAGCTTGTTGGACATAAATTGCATGGGCTAAATTTAGATGATCAGTAGATAGAAGGAGCAGCAAAAGAACAAAAGCATAATCATTCTTTGGCTGAAAATATAGCCACCTGTGAACGGTATTCCAGCATAGTTCATTTTTTGCAAAAGCTAGAAGTCCCTCCAGAGCTTAGCTCAAGTCAAGCCTGGGCCATTAAACTAAGATCAGCCAAATTCTGCATAAACAATAATCTGCTTTATTGGAAAGACCCGTCAGGAATCCTCTTAAGATGTCTAGATAAAGAACAATCTATGGAATTCATACACTAGTTCCATTCTAGCATCTGTGGAGGGCATCATTATTGGAAAACCACAACCCATAAAATCTTGAGGGCTGGGTATTATTGGCCTACTCTGTTCTCTGATGTGTTTTCTTTTGTGAAACCTTGTGACAAGTGTCAGAAGTTTGTACGAAGACAATAGCTAAAATATCTGCCCTTGAAGCCAGTACATGTCAATGGTCCCTTCCAGCAGTGGGGCTTGGACTTTATAGGTGAGATCAACCCACATTCCAGTGGCCAACACAAATGGATCTTAGTAGCCACTGATTATTTCACGAAGTGTATTGAGGCAATACCCACTAAGAATGTCAATCACAAAGTTGTCATAAAGTTCTTGAATGATAATATTTTCACTAGATTTGGTTGCCCAACCAAACTAGTCACTAATAATGTAGCAGCTTTCAAAGCAAAAGAATTGGTGGACATGACTGAATCCATGGGCATTCAAGTGGTGCATTCTACCTCATATTATCCTCAAGGAAATGGCCTGGTAGAATCATCTAAAATGATTCTGGTAAGGGTAATCAAAAAACTGTTAGAGGACAACAAAAAGAGCTAGGATTCCAAGTTGAAGTTTTCACTATGGGTTGACAGAGTTACCATAAAAAATTCCATAGGGAATTCTCCATTTAAACTGGTTTATGGCACTAATGTTTTTTTTCCTATCCAGCTGATTCTCCCTGTGGCTAAATTCTTGCAAGAAGAACAAGATGAAGAGAATGACATGGTAAGAAGAATGAATAACATGGTTGAAATACAGTAGATCAGAGAGCAACTGGTTGAGAAGTCAAAGGCTGATCAGAAGAAAATCAAAGAAACCTTTGACAAGAAGGCAAAAGTGGACAATTTCCAAGTTGGTGATTGGGTGCATAAATGGGATGCATTTAAGGAAAAGAAAGGTAACCATGGCAAGTTTGACTCCTTGTGGACAGGTCCATTTGTCATCACTCAAATTCAATAGAACAATACATTCATTCTGCACAATCTAGAAGGGGGAGATACTTTTGGTAGCCTAGTAAATGAGCGGTTCTTGAAACTTTATTTCATTTAAGTCTTTAAAGCCTTGTTATTGTAAATATATTTTTTTTCTAGATTTTATTTTTCATTAACAAAATAGACTCCATGCCCAATGAAATACTTGGAGGAAACTTTAATTTGGTTGTAACAGGAAAGGCATTGGTCTGAGATTCTTGAAACCTCACAGGGAGGATTTCATCCCCAGAAGGAGCTAGTGTTAACCTTGTTGGCAAATGGCCCAAAAAATGTATCCAAAAATGTTTTTTAAAGTCTCCATAAGCCAGCATAATCATGCCAATGTACCTGAATATGATCTTGAAGGCTTCAAAATTACCTAAGGATCATTCAAAAATCCCAACAGTCGCATGCCAAGAACCCTTAGCATGGCAGAAATGCACTATCGGAGGGCAGAAACACATAAAAAATAGTGAAAAAGCACATATCGGAGGCTTAAATAGAGATGCACAGTAGCCACTAGATCTAGCCGATCAACGGCCCAGATCTAAGTGATAAATTGCAATCGGCGTTGCAGAGAGAATGACTTAAAGGAGGGGCGCAAGACACTGCTGATCAACGATCTTCGATGATGAGATCGGCAAGTTGCATTGGCGGATCGCTATTGGGGATTACTATGAGCGCTAACCATTGACCTCTGGCTCGGGTGATATGCGATTGCGATCATATCGCATCACTATATCGCAGCGAAACAACACTAAGGGGCGGCGCCTATGCAAAGGCATATGTGCGACCCGATAACTGGACCCGACGGTTATTTACATGCAATTGCATTGATTTTGAAATCCTCCAAAGCCTAGTTTCAATTCATTTTTTGTGTTTTCATTGTTTAAATGAAATACAAAGGAATCTTAGGGCAGTATGATAGTGATGAAACCCGGACCCGATGGGTTTCCGGAATGAAATTGTATATTATTTCAAGTCCACTGAAGCCGTTTTTTCATGTTTTTTTCAATGTTTTTCACGTATTTCCAAATACAAAGAGAACCATGGAATAAGCAGAATGCGACTTGTGATATCGATGAAGCTCGGACCTGATGGGATTCGGAATGAAATCACATATTATTTCAAGTCTGGAGGGAGCCATTTTCAATGTATTTTTGTGTTTTCATTGTTTAAACGAAATACAAAGGGAACCATAGAACAGGCCGAGTGCGACATGCGATAGAGACCCCAAGGTCGAACCCGATGGATGAATAAACCATTTTTGAGGACTTTTGAAGTCCAAAATACATAGAGAAGGCGAGAATTTACAGTATTGCATCATTTCTCTGTTCATAATAGAAAGCAGTCACTGTCTGCATTTTAAAGGGATTCCATAGGCCCGAAGAGCCATTCCACCATAGAGCAGAGGCTGAATCAACCCAAATTGATCATAGAGCCACAGCATGACACAGCCAGAACAAAAAGAATGATTGTGGGGCATCTCTGGCATGAGAGAGCTCCCAGACAATGCAACAAACTACCCAAAATATCTGAATGAAGTTATTCTTCTATCAGAAGAAGAAACCTCTGAGCCATGCTTGCCTAGTCAAAGATAAAATAGTTAAACAAGACAAAGGGATAGATTAAGACCTCTCAAGCCTTAGAAGACTTAGCATCATTGTAAAAAGCTATAAATATCTGAAAGCAAATTGTAATATGGGTTCAACCTCTAGAGATTACTGATACTCGGTTCCTTCAAGCTTCTCATCTTCATTCTAGTGAATACAAGCTTCTTTTTTGTTATATGTTCAATTTCCATTTTCCTCTTCTGTTCTAAGCTTGCACTTGAATAGTTTGTAATTGTCATCTTATCTCTACTTTTATAAAATATATTTGCAAGCTTCTTTTACTTCTTGTAGCTGGCCATTCACATTTGTTTATATATGCCTCTGCTGGTACAGGTGGTATTCTCCATCTATTCATTGAATTTACAAACTAATGAGCATTAGTGGTCTAAGGCCTTGTAGAGCTGAGGGTGTTCATGCATGTCTTGAGTGAGAATAGAGTTGAAATGGTTATCTGGCTTGAACCAAACCATCATTCATTCCAATAGTTCAGAGAAAAATATTGAATATTATATGTTATCAAGCATCTCTGAGTTGCAACCTAGGAGAGTTTCCTGGAGTGATAATAGAGTCCACAAACAAAAATTTTATCTGCATCATAAAAAATACCATTTACTCTTAACAGTGGAACTAGCACTCCACTCTAGTGAATTCTCTGTGGGCTGACTGAGTCACACCCAAACCCTCTTTGAATACCTCTCCCTACTTCCTCGTATATGCAAACAAAACATTCTCCGTCGAATATCTACTTTCCTGCTCTCTAGTTGTCCCAAGAATCCCAAGGCAAGTTGTACCTATTATTTCAACGTAGGGACATATTAAAAAAGCTATAAGAAGAAAGGGTGAAAGAAAAAGAAAATTTTACACTTCACCAGAACTGTATTAAGAGATGGTTCAACAGAAAGTCTGCAAGGAGTACCAGCTTCACTGTGGGTGACTTAGTCTTCAGGTGGGATAAACCCCACGAAGACAAAGGCAAACACATGAAGTTTCAGTCCCTGTGGATTGGCCCATTCGCCGTTCATGAGAATCTTGGCCAACACACGTATTGTTCACAATCACTTGACGTGAATATTGACACTCTCCCTATAAATGGCCAAGACTTAAAATATTATTTTCAATGATCTGTGGCTGCACCCTGCACTGTGTACATACTCATTTCATTTTTGTTTTGTTCTTTTCTTTGCTATTTTTCTTTCCTTTATTGTTATGTTATTTGCTTCGCTATTTTGCTTTGCTTTACTATTTTGTTCTTTGTTTTGCTTATTTGTTCTATTGTTTTGTTTTGTAAATAAGTGTTGTCTCACACTACGTTCTGGCTTCTGAATGTGTATGTGGATGAATTTTAAAGAATCTTGTGACACTGCAATGATTGGCCAGTCCTATGTCAGTCTTGTTTGTGCTTGGTTGTAACTTTTGGTCGATGAACTCTTGACAAAAAATATGATCCATCTGTAAGTAAATTTTTTTCAAACCATGAACCCATGTCTAGTTTGGGAAACATCATGCCTATACTCAGTTTTCTACTCTGTGTGTTCAAGCTTATCCAACCAGTAGAAATGGAGAAGGGGAAATTCTAAATGAGAAAACCTGAATCAGAGTTATTTACATGTTTTTCTAAAGGAACAACCTCTTCTTCTCTCAATAAGTCGGGATCCCTCTTCTAACCCAAAAATAAATAAGTGCCTATGCACAATCCTCTTTCAAAAAAATAACAAAGGTGAAAGAAGATAAAGACTTCATGCGCGGAGAGGTGAAGCAAGCAACTCCACCGGGGTACTGTCTAGGATCATTGGTACTGGAGAAATGCTTGTGCTCCTATGTGACTCTGTCAGGGTATTATCCAAGCCTACTGGTAGCGAAGCAACATGAGAGATGAAAAACTATACTCTAAAAATATTAAGCTCACAAGCCAAATTACCCTTCTAGATTTGAAACACTATGATCTGACTAAATTTTGTGTTGTCTTCAACTGAGTCAGTATAAGGTGAATTATGTTTGTCTACAGGGTAAGTGAGGAAGCCGAAGTGATCTGCACAATCAATCAATACTCCATGAAAGGCAAAGGCCCTGTGCTGATGAACCAAAACAAAGAAGATGGTATTCAACTAGTGTGTTTCCAAGTGTTGTAGCGGTTGCAACACCTTCCAAAATTTTGGGTTGCATCCAAATTTCGAAGTCTTCCTTGGTTTTTCCTTTGATGGTTGCAAATGCTCAAGTTCACCCCATGAGCTCTTGTGAAGCATTTTTCAATATTTTCTTGTTTGACCAATGATCGCCTTTTGGCATGTTGATTTCTTTGTCATGCTTGGGATCTATTCTGGCGAGTTCGAAGGTTTGTCTTTGCATGTTTGAGTTGTCTTAATTATGTGAACACCTATCGTACTCACACACAAAGTTGTAAGAATTGTCGCACAAGTGTCATCACAGTCGTCCGAAGGTCTATCACAAGTGTTGCGCTTGTTGCTCTCAGCGCTAATACAGTCTCACCAAGGGCATGTTTTGTCTTGTTATTATGGTGGTTTATGTTGTCTCATTATCAAGTATGTTAAGTGTATGATCACAATGTCAAGTCTGCACAAGTTCACTTGCTTTGACACTTAGCCATTTTCCTAAAAATATGTCCGACCAAACAACCTCTTCCACCGAACCCCGACTAAGCTTCTGTACATAGTATCATCCCTCAATGACCCTCCTCTATTTCCCGGAACTGTGCAGTGCTTAAGGTTGTCCTCCAAGTTAGCTACACTATGCAATATTGGAAGTGACCAACCTGTCTCCCTCCCAGAATTGTGTAGAGACTGCCTCCATATCCAAACTGAACTGCACATTTCTCAAGCACAGTCATCAAGCCTCCTTCTTGCTTGTCAGAAGCCTACACTGATCTAAGACCTGGGTCTGCACTATTCTCCAAAACTATGTAGACATGCCTAGTTGGACCTCTGCTGCCTTTCTCTGCACTGTTCTTAGAAATGGTGCAAACATGCCCAACTAACCCTTTCTGCATTACTCTGCTCTCCCTTCAGAAATTGTGCAAACATGTTTATAAGTTCCTATGTTTCCTGTCCTTCACTATTCTTAAAGACTGCACAATTAGGGTCAGCAGGTCCCTTTGCATCCCTTCTCAGTCTTCCCTCTGGAAACTATGTAGAACTGCTTCCCCTCAAGGTCACACCTTCCAGCTAACATTGGTGACCTTCACAACACAGTTCTGCCTCTTAGTGGTCACTGCGCAGTTTTTCCCGACAGTGAAGGTTGTCCTCCCAGAGTTCCTCATTCCAGCCTGAGCTACCCTCTGTGTTGTCTCAGTGAGTTTTCCTCCCTCCCTATCACCTGGAACATGAGAATAATGCATCATGATAGGCTAGATGTTTTGGATTTGATGTCATCCCATCATAAGTGAATTTCAGGAATAGGTACACTGTTTGATCATGGCGAGATGACAAACGGGATGAAGAAGGGGCACACATGCTAGAAGACTTGCTTGCAGTTGGATGACATACCAAGCATATCAAGCAACAAGTGAAAGGAACACATGCATTGAACCATCAAGAAATACCAAGACCATCGAAGACCCTGCAACACTATGCCATGCAGAGGAGAAGACAAAGCACACTAAGAGTACATCCTGTTAGGGTCCTATAATTTATAGGATCTCAAGGTATTTGAGTATTGTATCTCAGGAATCTTATTTTGTAAATACTTTTCAATCTACCAATGATTTCCAAATAAAAGAAAAAAGAGAAAAAGAGAAAAAAACAAGAATATTGGAAAAGAGAAAAAAAAATAGAACCCCATCAAAAGAAAAACAAAAAAACAAAAAATAATACTAAAAGTGTTGCAAGTCTAAATTCCACTACTGATAGTTAGTTTTCTTCATTATTGATAAACTAAAGGTTGTATGCAACTTGTTCAAAATCCCACAATGTCTAGCTACTTGTTTAATCATAAAATGTAATCATGGTTAAACTTCTTTAAATTTCTGTAAGTTAGGTTAGAGAATAAAGATTTTCCCAATAGTTTAATCTGGGTAAATCAGTAGCTAGGTAGAAAATGACATTGATTCAATTGTTTCATCTGAATCAATAGGAGAAATAAGGGATAGAATTTACATAGTTTTTTATTTTGTATAAAAGAAAATATTTTCCTAGTCTAAGTGCACCCTTTCAAAAAAATAAAATGTTAGTTTAGTTATGGGTAGGTAGATTAGATGATTTGATAAATATTTGTGTTAGCTTAGTGGGTCCTGACCAGGTTCAAAATTAGTTGTGCCAAACAAATCCCTACACTACTGGCCCTTTCGGCATCAATCTGTGAAGCGTAGACTGAAGACTCACCCGAAGCAGTATGGGGGGATGCTGGAACCAATTTTCCGCACCCAGAGATCAGCATGATGGCGTTTTATGACCTAAATCTGCCTTCGTGCATATCAATAAGCCTTTATGGATTATTGATATAACTCCCTTTAATCAACCTCTAGACCTCCAGGAAGGTCTCCGACTATCTTTCATGGACCTTGAACAGACTAATCAGCTTCTTATGTGCATCAATGATTACTCTTAACCTAGCAATTATTTAGATCGACCTAAGTGTTCGATAACTTTAACATACAACAAGATAATCTTTGCTTAGACAGTTAACATTCATTGTGTTCATATAACAATATAAATCAAGCAAAGTCACACATCAACAAAATATTATTTCATAAACCCATCAGGGATCACAGCATAAGCGCATTCATTCATAACAGAAGTAAATAGATGAAACATAGGAATTTCTGCAATAATCTTCTTTATTGATAATCAGTTCAAGCTTATAGACTCAAGGCCTCCCTGTGCACTTAGCTGAAGGGGTTCGTGCACTCAATTGCGGACTCTACTCTAGGCCTATACACACACAACTACAAAGCCTTTCTTCCTACTCTTATGTGCTAACTCTCTAGACTTCTCCCATAGACAAACTTCATTCCTTAATTTTTCTTAGACATCCTAAGTCACACCTATTTATACAATCCCATGGTCCGCGGACCATGGGTAGATCCTCAAAAAGTTGACGTGACTTACATAAAGAAGGGTAAAACCCTTTATGATTCTTTAACTAACTATGCACTCCGTGACCACAATTTGCAGAGACTTTACATCTTTATACAAGAAAACTTGGGCTTTTGGCCCAAAATTGACTCTAGGGTACCCCATCCCAATAGGCCCCCAACACAAAGATCGTGACTTGCACTCAAGTCACTCAATTGGCATGGAGATCTTACAGTGAAGATCCCCCAACTCCACTTGTGCATCGTGCTCTATGTGGCTGCCTCCTTGATCTATTCCACTAGCTGCTCTATGGCTAGTCCTACACTATCTTACTTGATTTCTTGCTACGTACTCTGCAAGTTCACCAATTTCTCCTGAATATTTGCAGAGACGATGTAGGCCTCATCCAACTAGAGCCCCAATCTGGCCTTAAGAACGACCTCTTTCTTTTGCATTGCTTCCACCTGTGTAAGCAGCTGCTTTGCCTCCTGGTGCTTGGCAAGGTATTGTGTTGTAGCAACCATGTGTGCCATCACCCTCACTTCATCATATTGTTGTGGGATCTCGTGAACTTTTGTATTTAAGACCTGTAGGGTGGTATATTCTTGTAGGGTTGTGACTACCTCCATAGCTTTCTCAAACAGTGTGGTGCAGTCCACCACCACGGCATCCACCATCGGGACTCCATATTTTACACTGGCTTCACACTACTCCCTTACCTGTGGCGGGGTTGAAGGCTGTGACTTGAGCTCCAGTTCTGTTATCTTCAGGTTCAACTCAAACTAGACTCTAAGCCAGTTCTACCTTGGCATCACGCACACTCGTAGAAAGTTTTTTTATCTTTTCCTCCAACGGTGTGTCCTCCAGGATATGCAATTCCGACACTGCTCTACATGCTTCTTCCACTATGGCTGCCAACTGGGCACTCTGCACCTGAATTGTTTCCTTTACCTTTAGCGCCTCTGTCTTTTTGATGAACATCTATTCATTGTGCACTCTATATTCACTTATGAGGCTTAGTGCGTGCTACTCCCGGGCTCTGAACTCTGCTGTCACACCTACCTGCAGCATGTGAAGATACTCATTGGGGAGCACAGCCAAGTTGAGGCTAATATTATTCAAAGAACTTACTATGACCTTGTCATCGGCCACCTCCATGATCAAGGATCCATCTGGTAGCATGACTGCATGGAGATCCAATGATCAAACCATCTCTGCTGCTTGAGTGGTCCCCGATTCCAAACTCGTTGATGCAGCGTTGATTTTCCCTATGCCTACCTAGATTCTACTCGTCTGAATCTGTAGCTCATGCAAATTCTTCTAGATGGTACTTAGCACCTGCTAGTGCTGTTGTTTGAATTGTTGGAACAATTCTTTCATGGTATCACACACCTTGTCACCTATTTCATCCAGGTCACCATCTGTTAGAGTAATCGGATCCAGTGACAGATTTTTCACTTTTGATTTCTTCTGCGACCCTTCTTTTCCTTGTTCCCTATACCTTTTGATCTGGAAGGGAGTGCTCTACTCCTCCTAACCTCCGCCACCCTACTCTAAATACTCCTCCTCCTCTGTTTGGGATGAAGTGGAATTAGCACTGTGCTCAGAGCCATGCTCTTCTTGTTCGGTCTGCTGCTTTGCGGTGCGCTCCGCTTCCACCCAGGCTTCTCCTCAGCCTCTTTTCTTCACTTCTCAACCAACTGCTAGACCTTCTACTTTGCTACTTCCTTATACTTCTTTTCTTAAATGACCATTGGACTCACCCAATCAGATTCCCATTGGAAGCATCTTGTCCCACTCCAAGTGGACCTTTTCCTTTTATTTGGGATTAAGGCAATATGGCCTTTGCTCAACGAGCTTCACATCTGGTTTCAAAATTATTTTCATCACCCCCAAATTGCCTATGATGCCTTTTAAATCTGAAAATTTGGTAGGAAATAATTCCTAATATTCACGGAGCAACTAAGCAACTTTATCTACTATAGCATCATCCCAATAATCTCCAATCTTTGCAAACTTCTGCTCTACCTTTGTACCAATGTTCACTTGTCTAGTCTTCAGTGGTGCGGTGATGTCTGGATTTTCTATCTATGGTCCCTCAACTTTGTGGTGGTCTTTGGCCTCTAGGATGTTAATATTCCTTGGATCCTCATCATCTTCTTTAGTGATCACATTATAGCACTCCAGCGCATGGTGTAGCTAGGTGCTCCAATCCGGTTGAATCAATTCTAAAGGATCCTATGGTATTTTGAAGATTGCTTCCTTAACCTCCTGCAATGCTTCATCGATACTTTCGAACCAATCCTCAAAGTTGAAGGTCATAAAAAATCCTTCTCTCAAGATGTCCCACTCCACAGTACCATGGCAGGGCTCTATTTCTAGGTACTAATTCATAGGAATGATACCCAAAGTGTGATAGAAAATATGCACCCACTCTGGTTGTGGCTCTATTCCATAAACCTTAGTCTAGTTTTTTAAATGATTCCGTGGATCATTTATTCCATCATAAACCTTAGGTACCAATTCATAGGAATGATGCCCAAAGTGTGATAGAAAATATGCACCCACTCTGGTTGCGGCTCTGTTCCATAAACCTTAGTCTAGTTTTTTAAATGATTGCGTGGATCATTTCTTCCATCATATTTTTCAGTTAGCCAAACTTTCGAGTGGCCAAACTGCAATCACATCATTCTTTTGTACTTGTGCCACTCATCAAAACTATATTTATGCGTACCCCACCATCGTGCAGGTGTAGCTCGCAGTGCCAAATCCAACGCTTGGAAGCAATGCTTCTCCAGTACTTCCCTTTCAAATCCGTCCAAAAATTTATCTACATCAGTTAAACCATCATAATATGGTAAATTTCTTACCTCCGATGACACACAAAGCAACAATTTAGTCATCATATTACAACGCAGCGTAGATACTTCATGCAACCTATTATGTTAGTGCTCCAATGTTGTAGATCTGATCCAAAAGATATATGAGAATAGAAATAACCCAAGAATAACAAGATCAAAATAGATAGAAATGCTTCTTTATTATCACACCCTTAAGGTAGGGCAACACCATACATTCACTCCTTAAGGAAGGAGAACACTCCACAAGCCATATGCCTGTTCATACAAGAATACTTCTCTTCATCTTCATGTGGAGTCTCTAGCCTTTATATAGGCCTCATACATACAATACCATGTACCATTACCATGGTTTCCTCATACCATCAACTAATACCATGGGCCCCTTACATTATTATTAACTAGTTGTTGTCCCTTACATGACATGGGTTAACCACCTTATTTATTACTATGGCCCATCCCATTATTACATTATTACCTTGGGTACCTCCCTTGGTACCCCATATTATCCCCCCTAGGTACATAACATTCCACCCCCCTAAACATGTTTCGTCCCCGAAACATGGGAAGAACATAAATAATAAGATCTACTCAAAAGAGTAGTCCACTGATACCATGCACGTGCATCTAGCCATCCAAGAGAAAGGTGAACCCTCGATCTCGCTGGTGCCTCGCTCGCTTGAGATGGAAGTTGACCGTGGCAGCTCTTCTGTGTTGATGTGTAGTGGGTGGATCTTCTTTCCTCGTTATCCGTCATGTGACTACTTAGTTTCCATCTTGCGGGGTGATGTGGGTGATGATATGTTGAAGTTTTAACCCACGATGGCTTTTGCTTGACTTCACCCTGCTGTGGTGCCTGTTGTGGTGTCTTCTTTTTCAATATGACTTCAACCACCGAGCCCTCCTCTGATGTATCATCACCTGTACCCTTTTCTTCTGCAGCCTCTGTTTGTGTTTGATTGTTGATCATCAAAGGCTCATCTTCTGCTTCAGCCTCCTTGGACTCTACCTGCTTCTTAATGGAAATATCATGTAATGTAATTTTCTTCTTTTTATACCAGAGCTTCAGGAATTTCTTCTGCACATTAATATTGGTAGTACCCATTAATTCCATCCAAGGGTATCCCAAAACAACATCCATGTTATTCATATCTGAAGCATAAAAATCACCATGAAACACATACTTATCCATAGAAAGCTTCAAATCCTTATAGATTTGAACATCCTTATCATCAACCTGTGTATGTTCAATTTGTTTTACTGGGACTTGCAATTTTTTTGCCAAATTAACACTGATAAAATTATGTTTACAACTAGGATTGATAGAAACAATGATCTTCTCTTTCTGAATCAATCCATGAATCTGCAATAAGGATATACCAGTAGGAATTAACCCTTTATGTGTCTCATTCTCCTTTTTCCTAGCCCGAGACCATTTGTCCAAAAGGACTTTTTCAAATTCTTCATCTGAAATTTTGTTCACCCACTCGTTGCTAAGTAATAAATTCCATTTTTGAGCCTCACCTCTCATATTAAACAGCATTTGTAACTTCCAAAATATCCCATATGTGGACTTGTATCTTTGTATGCATTCTTCAATAGTAGGACCATCATCTTTTCCTGTAAAATATAGAGTCGCCATGAAGAAAAATTCACTTACTTGGAGAAAATTTGTAATTGTCACAGTTTCGTCAATATTGCTCAGAATCCTTATTATGACCTGTTTTTAGAAATGGAACCATCATTCTGCATCTGCCCATGTGATAGAAATTTTGATCCAGGCACTAGAATTCCAGATCTGCGCTGCAACTTTCTCGCCGTCACCCAAAATTTCTGAAAAAGAGCTGATTTTAAATCAGCGATATCTTCCTCATCCGGACTCCGATTCTACTGATTGTTTTTTTGAAGTTGGGTATTTTTTCCCAAAGAATCCAAATCTGCAATTAGATTGTGCAGATCTTGTACCAGGACGTCTAGATCTGCGCCGCAAAATCGCTGCCCTGAAAAGTGTATGCAACCCCACTGATTTTTAAATCAGCGATATCTTCTTCATCCGGACTCCGATTCAACCGATTTTTTTTTGAAATCGGGTGTTTTTTCCCAAAGAATACAGATATGTAATTAGATTCTATAGATCTGGCACCAAAACGTACAGATCTGACCTGCAAAGTCGCCGCCCCCGAAACCCTGCAAAAAAAAAAAAAAAATCTCCACTTTTGTGCCCAAGAAAGAGCTCTGATACCACTTGTTGTAGATCTAACCCAAGAAATACTATAGATCAGATACGAAAATATAAGATAATGCAAAGAAACCCAGAAATAATATGAAATGATTCTTTATTGATCAAACCCTTAAGGTAGAGCAACACCATACATTCACTCCTTAAGGAAGGAGAACACTCCACAAGCCATATGTCTGTTCATACAAGAATACTTCTCTTCATCTTCATGTGGAGTCTCTAGCCTTTATATAGGCCTCATACATACAATACCATGTACCATTACCATGGTTTCCTCATACCATCAACTAATACCATGGGCCCCTTACATTATTATTAACTAGTTGTGGTCCCTTACATGACATGGGTTAACCACCTTATTTATTACTATGGCCCATCCCATTATTACATTATTACCTTGGGTACCTCCCTTGGTACCCCATATTATCCCCCCTAGGTACATAACATCCAATTCTTCATCTGAATCTGATGTACAGGATCTTTCGCGATCCCGTGTGATTCATCCATCGAATGTTGGATTAACCCAATCTTGGTCCCGCGATGTTATTTTATAGATCTGGTCCAAATCATCATCACCTTCCTCATAGTCGTGGACCGGTTCAGTATAGCATGGTCCAATGGAACTACTACACAGAGTGATTTCCTTTCAAATGACATTGTCCACTTCTTCAAATTGATTACCCCATTCATGTTGATATCCTAATCAATTCACGAGAGCAATGGGTATGAATTTTTGTCATCAACAATCTCTATCAATTCAAAATCATCCAACGTGGTCGCACCTTCTATATGTACAGTTACTCAATGCAATCTCCCCATAGGGATAATATTCTCTTGATTTGTGATTCTCAATTGAATCGAAGACCATGCAGCACAGGTCTCCCCATTCTTTCCCATGTCTATTTAGGAAAAACATTCACATCCGACCCCAGATCCAAAATAACTTGATCCATCTCATAGTCTCCTATTTGCATGGTAAGCGTCATCTCACGCCATGTTCTCGTCTTGTGTTTACCTATCTTTCTGATGGTGTGGTGTCCTTCAGGAGCACCTTCCTTACTGGCACACTTATTTATCAATTCTTGTAGCCCTTTCACAACCTTGCTGTCACGCAACAACTTCATACAAGTCTCCAAGAAAGTGGTAAGCATAAAGGGGTCAACTTCTTCAGATAGCTTGTCTTGACTTCGTGACGTAGAGGTCTCAACAAAGATTTTCTTTGTTTCCATGAACGTTTCCTTCACACACTCCAAATAAAACCCAACCTCCTTTTCTAGAGCCTTGCAAACCCACTCACTTTCTTCAGGTTGCTTTCCTTTATCATCACCAGTCATCATTCCACTTCATAGCACAATATTCACATTGGGATCCTCCTAGCGGGGCTCGGCCCTCATCATCTATGGATTATGGGTAGGATGTTGAGGCTACACCTTCTTCTCCTGCATCTTAGCTATCAGTATAGGGAATTATTCTATTGTGTGGTCAAACTGAGTACAGTATTAGCATGGTGGGCATGTCTGGCTTATACACTCCCTCACGTAGTGTCCTGGCACTCCGTAATTATAGCAAATAACTTTCCCTCAACCTCTACCAGGTCCTCCTCCTCCTCGGCCTCGTCCGTGCCCCTGATATGCTCCACGAGCTCCCCCAATGTCATGATCCAGAGGCTGCGTTTCTATTTAAATTTGATATGTGGGCATTATTTCCATCATCAATTCATATCTACGGTGGTTACGCTCACAATGGCCCACCCATTTACATAAATTGCAGAATAATTGTTGCGGTGTTCGTAAAATTTTTTGCAACAAGTGACAATTATTTATAACATGTTTTCCAGCCACTTGATAGATAGCGCATCATAGCATGGGCCCTGTACTTGGTCCTGCAGCAGCCTCCTGTCTCAGGGGCATTGGCCCTCCCCCTGTAATATAATTCACAAAAATAGGGTAGTGATCTTTATCATGCCCCTGAAGATTACATTTTAGGCAAAAAACTTCTTCGTGCACCTCTAGTTGAGCGATTTTTTCCTTCTTCAAGCTCTGCAACTCCAAGTAGAGGTTTCGTAACTTTGCATGAATCTGCTAAACTCCCAAAGTAGTGTCCTGGTAGGTGTCTCATGTAATCTCATCGTGATATCTAGTTCTTATATCTAAGTCCCTATTTTTTGCTGCGATAAAGCAACCCTTAGGTGGGGTAGGAGCAAGGCTACAAACCATTTGTGGTGCTGACTATCCGTGAGATTCATGTTAGCTTTGCGGATCTGGAACTTTAGTCTCTGATCCAACTCCCGGGGTGTTTCGCTAGGCCTCATCATGATTTCCTTGAATCCAACAATTGATTGCGATTCAGACTTGGGCCTACCGAATTCCTTATTCAGAGCAGTTTGAGTGTCCGCTAACGATGCCAATGGGTTATCGGTGTAGTACTTAATGTACCATGTTAACGTGTGATCTTATAGAGTAGTAACCAACTGCACCTTCTTTATATGATCATCTGTAATATTCTGTTTCATCCATAAAGGCTTCGAAACAAACCAAAACTGATCTGGGTCCTCACTTCCTAAGCCCATGAAAATGGGCAACTTCATGGTATTCCACATATTGAATGGTGGTGGAGGTGGTGGTGGTGTGGGCGAAGGTGTATGCTGTGGCAGTGAAGATGGACATGGTGTGGGTAGATGAGGTATTCGTGGAAAACCTTACTTTATCAACTGTACAGAGCTTCACAGTAAGGCCTGTACCACTCCCTCGTCATCGCTCGAAGGAGGTTCTATCAATGGGCTATATTCAGGACTTGTTCTCTACAGATTTCTAAATATTCATCCACTTTGCGTAAATCCAAACATTAAGGCAGTGGCATAACCCGCTTTTCACACAAGAGCATTTTAATCCAAGTATTTAAATATTTCAAATACTTGCCTCGCAGTCCTTTGAAAAAGTGGGCTCTGCTTCACTGTAGCTGACTGAGGTATTGACCGCAAATTCTGTCACAAATCCTCCTATGACTCGATCAAGCCAATGACCAATAATGCATGTGATTTCTTCAGAGGTTTCCAACCTTTGCACTAGCTCTGGGGTCAACACTATTGGATGTCAAGCCTCCACCTTCCTTGGCTGTCTTCCAATTTAGCGATCCACTTGTACAATTTGATCGAGAAGGTGCAAAAGAAAAATTTGTGTATTTCTATGTATAGATACATGTCCAACCACTGTTATTTTTTTAGGCACGGATTTATGTTCTCTTGTGCCACGAATTCATGGATCTTTCTATCCAACCACTTCTCAATTTCTTTCTTTGTCGGATTCCAGTGATGCGACATCACACATCTCTTTATGCAGATCTTGGTCCCGACAATGGAACCATTTGTTGGATTAGTGGGTCCTAACCCAGGTTCAGAGTTAGTTGCGCCGAAAGAATCCCTACATTACTACCCCTTTTGGCATCAATCCATGGAGTGCAGACTAAATTCTCACTCGAAGCAGTATGGGGGCATGCTGGATCCAAGTTTTCGCACCCAGAGATCAGCATGATTTCATTTTATGCCCTAAATCTTCCTTCGTGTGGATCGATAAGCTTTTATGGATTATCGATATAACTCCCTTTAATTAGCCTCTAGACCTTCGCGAAGTTCTAAGACTACCTTTCGTGGACCTTGAACATAGTAATTAGCTACTTATGTGCATCAAAGATTACTCTTAACCCAGCAACTACTCAAATTGGCCTAAGTTTTTGATAACTTTAATATACAACAAGATAATATTCACATAGATATTTAACATTAATTGCATTCATATAACAATATAAATCAAGCAAAGTCGCGCATCAATATAATATTATTTCATAAACCCATCATTTATCACAGCATAAGCACATTCATTCATAAAAAAAGTAAATAGATGAAACACAGGAATTTCTGCAATAATCTTCTTTATTGATAATCAGTTCAAGCTTACAAACTCAAGACCTCCCTACACACTCAGCTACAGGGGTCTACGTACTTAGATGTTGACTCTACTTTAGGCCTCTGCACACACAGCTACAGAGCCTTTATTCCTACTCTTCTGCGCTAACTCTCTAGACTTCTCCCATAAACAAACTGCATTCCTTACTTTTCGTTAGACACACCTATTTATACAATCCCATGGTCCGTGGACCATGGGTAGATCCTCAAAAAGCTAACTCAACTTACATAAAGAAGGGTAAAACCATTTATCATTATTTAACTAACTACATGCTCCACAATCATAATTTGCGGAGACTTTACATCTTTCAACAACAAAACTTGGGCTTTTGCCCCAAAATTGACCCTAGGGGACCCCATCCCAACAATTTGCCTATGTCATTTGTTATCCAAAGTTTTAATCGAATGCTAAAAGGAATATATGTGCGATGGGATAAAATTCTTTCCATGTCTTATTCCTAAAATTTTATCCTAAGTCCGTAATGCAAAGAATAAAGGCATTTAGACTAATCTTCTTTGTCGTTTATGGTTAATCAACAGCACTCTCAAGGCATCAGGATCTATTCCCACTCATCATCCAAACCCTTGTTGTTCTTCAAACCCCCCTCTCCATCCTTCCTTTACCGCCACGAGGGTGGGTGTGGATCCGAAAAGGTTGTTTCCTTGTCATGCCCCATCCCCTTCATGTCACCCTCTCCACATTTCTGACCCCCCTAGCAGAAACCACATACGACTCTCTACCCCCTCTGAAACCACCGTCCCCTCGCCCACTTTACTGCGTCCCCACCAAGATACCTTCACCTCTCACTTTCCGCCACATTGCCCAACCATTAACCATTTGAATGCTCTCCTATAAAAATGATCATTTCACATTAAATTTGTTACACAGGTAACCGTTCAAATTTAACAGTCCCACGCCACCTCCATCGGTTTTCACTTCTCGATCTTTAAAAACATTTTGAGGCATCTCTGATATCTTTTTCATTGCTAATTCTTTTTTATTCATAGCTTGACAAAACTACCACTTTCACGCCATTCTCTCGACCTAAACCTAATTTGAATTATGAGTATTTTGTTCTATTCCCCTGAAAATTCATTCAACTTCAGTTAATACCCAGTAAGCCATCCTTCCTCTTACAATTACTTTTGGTCGATACTGCCATGCCTCCAAAGACCAAAGCTCAGGATAAACATGTTAATGCTTTGATTCCCCCCTCCATAGATCTAGATCACATCCCTTTAGCCGATAGGGATTATCAGATTAGTGAAACGCAATGTGACTGTGACTTCCTTGAATTATATTATTGGTTAGGAGACAAAATTGCAGATAAAACTAATGAAATTGGGCTCTGTGAGTCCAATATTCCCCATTACATCTTCGCTCAGACATTCCAAGCCTCTGAGTTTACCAGAAAGTGTCAAGCATGTTATGTCCCTTCTCAAAGAGCTATCATGGCCCCATCAAGTGACATCCTCTTTACTATAACTGCCCATTCCATAGACAAAATAATGTTGACTCCCTATTTTGAAAATAGTACTCCTTTCTTCTTAGAAGCCCTCACCCAGCTTTATCAGAAACTGAATTTCACCACTAGAGCCAAAATATTTGAGATCTCCTTGCCTGAGAATGCCCAGTTACCTGAAAAGAATCCTCCATATCCTTACTCCATCTTCCCTGATCAAGCCAAACAAATTATATCCATGATTTCTATATTTTGGGTTATTATTCTGATTAGTGGGTAGATGAGCCCATTTTAGGTTTCCTCTCCATATTTTCCAAAGATAGCAAGCCTTCCATTATGTTCAATTTTAGTCAATTCTTGGTTGATAGCATGCATGAACAATTTATAAAGTTTCCCACAGAACAAGTGTTTAATTACACCTCCATTTTAATCTATATGTTCCTTTACTATCAGGCAGATAAGTTCAATTTTGCAATGCAGAAGCTTGATGATGCAGGAAACTAGCTGCCAGTGATCTTTTGGACATCATTGGTCATGAAAGGGACAACGGGTGAAGAAGCAGACAAGATGCTTAAAGAAATGAAGTTCGGTCTAAGTTTAACATGGCCTTATGACCCTTGTGGCATTATTTCAAAGCTCAGAGTGGAGAATGAAAGTACTCCTTACATCAATACTTCAAGGCCTAAAATAGAGAAGTATGCAAATCAATTGGAATGGACAAAAAACACTTTGCAGGAAGCTGAAGAACAACTCTTTTCTACTTCCAGTTTGCAGACTCCCACTCCTTAGGAGAAATAAAGCAAAATACAGAGGGAGGAAGGATCATCATCGACAACAGGAAGTGAAGCCAAAGAGTTCAGGATTAGCTACAGGAAGAGGACAAAATTGACTCCTAGGATAGAGGTGGACAAAGAGACAGAAGAGCAAGTTGTCATCATAATTACAGACTCACCACATGCGAGCAACAAATTTGCAACATCTCCTACTGGACCTTCATCATCACAAGGTGTTGGGAACAGGTCCCCTGGGGATCAATTTTGGGGTTAAACACCTGATTTTTGGGGCAGAATGATCCAGGTGGATGTTAGTGGCCACCCACCTATCCCACTTGGAACCCCACAAGTGTCTCTTTCAATTTTTCAGTTTCTTAATTGTAGCACAATTTACTATTTTTAGTAGTTTTTCGAGTCCTGAAATTTCGGAGCCGTTTTGAGGCCCTAAATGACGTTTTTTGGGAAATATGGGAGCAACATGGGTCGATTTCCCAATGTTTCTCTTCCCAAAGTTACATTCCTCGGATGGATCTTTCTAACAAGCTATTGTGCGCATCAAACGGGGATCATATGCCAAAGTTACAACACCGGGAGTTTGATGTACCAATTTACCCAAACAGGGCCCAAAGTTTGGCGTTTCATCTCTTAGGGTTAGGTTTTTGGATGTTTATGGTTTTCCATTGTTTCTCAACAATAAGTAGGCCTTTGAGCCTCATTGTAACATAGTTCAGAGGCATGTAGCCGCCACATCTCTTCTCAAAGATAAGCTATCATTGCCCTAGCTGGTTTATTTCAATTTTTGTTTGTAAGCATAATTCAGTATTTTACATTAATGAAATGAAGTATTATTTCCATTTCATCTCTATATTTATGGTTATTTCTATACTTTGTTGCATTCCTATTTAAATCCGGATCACAGAAGGCCCGAATTTTGTGTAAAGAAATGTAAAGTATCCGCATTTTGTGGTCGCGTAGCGCGAAGATGTCTAAAGTTAAAAGGGTTTTCTGCCCTTAGTCTAGATAAGTTGTGTCAATTTTGGAGATCTACCCATAGTCCCCAGACTATGGGATTGTATAAAAAGGGAAGTCTTAGAAGATCTAAGTAGACAGTACAGTAAGTAAGTTAGAAGTCATGAGTCATTGGTAAGTTTGGGTGATCTAAGATCGAGAGTCTTAGCATAGGAAGAGGCTCTTCAACTGAGTGCATAGAGGGCTGGGGTGGAAGTCCGCAACTGAGTGCTCAGACCCTTGCAGTTGTGTGCATAGGGTAGATAGACTCTATATTGGGAACTTGAATCATAAATAAAGAGAAGTATTTTGGAATCATTGTGTTTTCTGTCTATGATTATTGCATCCGATTATGATATGTTAAGTTCTGGGTTTACATTATAATGTTAAATGGATGCGTGAATGTATCTATTTCTACCTGTTATTTGAACGCAAGTAATAATATATGTTTAAGCGAGGGTAATCTTAATTGCATGATAAAGTTGTCTAACCACTAAGATAATTAGGGAAACGAGACAGCAACATAGTTACAAAGGCGCGTAAGTGCCTGAATCATTGTTTAGGGTTGCACAAAGGACAGTCAGATACCTTTGTGGAGGTTCTGAAAGACGAAAGAGGAAATACATTGATAATTCCTAATCTGCGTGAAGGCGGGGATTAAAGAAGAAAACTGACATCACAACTAGCTCAAGGTGTGGAAAATTGGTTCCTGCATCCCCCCATACTGCTTCGGTGAGACTTCGGTCCACTCTCCGCAGACTAATGCCGAAAGGGCTGGTAGTGTAGGGATTTGCTTGGCTACCTAACGTTGAACCTGGGTCAGGGCCCATCAAGCCAAAAAATGGTTTCGTTGCTAGGACCGGGATCTGCATAACGAGATGTGTGATGCCGTATCATTAGAATCCAACTAAGAAAGAGATCGAAGACTGGTTGGATAGAAAGATCCACAAATTTGCGGTGCAATAGAACAAGAATCCGCGATTGATGAAAGAACAGTGGTTGGACAGATATTTGTACACATAAATACACGAAATATTCTTTTGTTCCATCTCAGTTGAGTTATATGGGTGGATCGGGAAGTTGGTAGACGACCAAGGAAGGTGGAGTCTTGACAATATGATTGTTAGGACACTAGAGTTAGTGCAGAGAGTGGAAGCCTCTGAAGATAAGATCACGCGTGCTGCTGACCATTGGCTCGACCACATCATAGGAGTATTTGTGACAAAATTCACGGTCGACACTTATGTCAGTGACATTGAAGCGGAGAAGTCTGCGGTGCTCCTTCGTCGTCACTCAAAGTTGCCATGATTCAGGTGGAGCTGAGGGCTCTTCGTAGCAAGATCGTCACACTAGTCAAGTGACTCGAGGACGAGTCACAACCTTTGTGTTGGGGGCCTGTTGGGATGGGGTCCCATGGGTCAGTTTTTGGGTTAAGATAACCCAAGTTTTGATTTAATTTTTGTAAATGATGTAGAGTCTCCACGATTGGTGGATGCAGAGCGTGTAGATGGTTACAAGTCAAAGGGGTTTAGCCCCTTGTTTATGTAAAGTTTGATTCATTTTTTAGACCCACCCATGGTCCGCGGAGCATGGGATTGTATGTAAAAGGCTATAAATAGGTGTCTATTAGAGAGTCTAAGGCTTAATAAGGATGTTATTAATGGGTCTATAGAAAAGAAATCTTAGAGCAGAGAAGTGGGTCAAATAGGAGAGAAAGGCTTTGCAGCTGAGTGTGCAAAGGCCTGGGTAGAGTCCGTAGCTAAGTGTGTGGACCCTTGCAACTGAGTGCGCAGGGTAGTGTTGAGTCTGTAAATAAGAACTGAAGATCAATAAAGGATATTACTGAAGAAATCCTATGTATATATGTTTATCATTGTTTATTTATGCTTACAATATATGTTGTGAATGAATAACGTGTTTATGAAATATTGATCTAATGATGCGTGATTCTATTGAATAACTGTTGGATGATGTACACAAGCATGCTTATATAATTTTGCGAAGACTTTGATGGATTATCTAACATTTCTTAATAACACAAGCTTATCTACACGAGCCCTAACCTAGAGTTGTTCTCTGATGCACGTGAGTGGGTAAATAGACTGTTAAGGGCCCAGAACAACCGATCGTGGACCTTCGCAATGATTTGAAGGTTGTTTTAACAAAGTTGTAATACCGAGCCCTAACGGCTTATAGATTTGTGCGAAGGTAGATCTAGGGCACTAAATGACGTCACACCTATCTCTGGATGCAGAAATTTGGTTCTTTCATCCCCCCATATTGCTTCAGGTGAGACTACATCCTGCTTGTTGCCAAAAGGGCCACTAACTCTGAACCTGGGTTAGGACCCCCTAAGCCAACAGGATAATGTTTTACCTGGAGGTCTAGTTCCATTAGAATAATTTTTTTATTTCAATGATGTGGCTAAAAAGCCTAAGATTGATCCCACAGGAGCAGTAGTAGAAGAATGTATCATAGGCAGTGAAAAAGAACCCAAACTCATAAAACTGTCTAAATCAATCCTAGCTACTGAAAAACAAAAATACATTGCTTTATTCAAGGAGTTTACTGATGTTTTTTCCTGGAGCTATGAAGATCTTAAAACATATGATACAAAGATTATAAAACACAAAATTCCAATTAAATAAGATTAGAAACCATTTTAAAAAAAAAATTCGAAGAATAAATCCAGTTTTGATGCCTTTAATTGAGATGGAAATTAAGAGAATGTATGACTCTAAAATCATAATTCGTCTTAGGTACTCTAAATGGGTTTCCAATATTGTGCCAACTAGGAAAATAGGTGAAATCAGATTGTGCATATATTTTAGGAACCTTAATAAAGTCTCCCTAAAGGACAACTACCCTTTACCAAAAATGGATCATATTCTGTAGAAGGTAGTTGGGTCTTCTAGGATTTCTTTATTAGATGTTTTCTCAGGTTATAATCAGGTTTTATTCCACCCAGATGATTAAGATAAAACAAACTTTACTACTCCATGGGGTGCTTCCATGTATGTGAAGATGCCCTTTGGGTTAATGAATGTTGGGGCCACATTTCAAAGAGCAATGGATATTGATTTTGTTAATGAAATTGGCAGATTTATAGTGATCTATCTAGATGACATCACTGTTTATTCTAAAATTGATCCATAACATTTGTCACATCTAAGAAGAGTATTTGAGAATTCAGATCATTTTGGATTTCATTAAATCCCAAGAAAACACTGTTTGTCCTTGAAGAGGGAAAACTTCTTGGTCATATCATACCTAAAGAAGGTATTAAAATTGACCCCAAAATGATTGAATCTATTCTGAAATCAATCATCCAAGAAAAATTAAGGAACTTCAACCGTTTATTGGTAGAATAAACTTCCTAAGAAGATTTATCCCTAATCTTGAAGAAATTCTCAGAAACATAACAAACATGCTAAAAAGAGATTCAGAAATCAGATGGAACATTGAAGCTAGGAAATCATTTGATCAAGTTAAGCAAGCTTTGACAAAAGCACCAGTCCTTATCAATCCAAATTTTACTAAGGATTTTATAATTTTTTCATTTGCTTCTTAACATACTGTTGGAGATGTCCTTTTACAGAAAACCGATGAGGGATTTTAACAACCCATTACTTTCTTTAGCAAGGCTTTAAGGGATGATGCACTCAAATATAACATAATGGAAAAAGAGGATTTTGTATTGATAAAATCAATTAAATATTTCAAAGTGTATATCCTCCATTCTCACATAATTTCGTATGTACCAAATGTTGGAGTTAAGTATATTTTAACACAAAATGGACCAGATGGTAAAAGAGGAAAATGGATTTCCATCATCCTTGAGTATGACATGGAAATCAAGCCAACCAAGCTTATCAAAGGACAAGGATTAGCCAAATTGATGGTTGAATCTAAATTTAATGCTTTGGATATCAACTTTGTAGTTGCATTGGATGATCAAGAGGAGCAGGCGACTCCACAATTAGATGAGGACTTCATGACCTCACCCTTGTATGTAGACCTTATTTATGTTTTATTAAATTTAAATGTTCCTCCTGGCCTAATTAAGACAAATGCTTGATTTCTAAAGTTAAAAGAAGTAAAATTTTACATCATAGATAATTTTTTATATTGGAAAGATGTTGGTGGTATTCTACTAAAGTGTTTGTTGAATGATGATGCAGAAATAACAATGCATGAATTCCATGAAGGTGACTTCAGTGGCCATCTGTACTAGAAAACCACTGCTAATAATATTCTTAGATATTGTTTTTGCTGGCCTTCACTTTTCCGAGATGTTCGTAAGAAAGTAACCTCCTGCCATAAATGCCAGATATTTGAGGGAAAGAGAAATTTATTGCCTTTACCTTTAAAACCCATATCTATTGAAAGAACTTTCCAACAATGGGGATTGGATTTCATTGGAGAAATCCATCCACCATCCTCAGCCTAACATAAATGGATCCTCACTGCTATTGACTACTTTACCAAATGGATTGAGGCCACACCCTCCAGACTAGCCATGCATGTTGTTATCATTAAATTTTTATAAACCAATATCCTATCTAGATTTGGTTGTCCAAACACGCTCATTATAGACAATGCTGCAATTTTTAGATTTAAGAAAATGATAGATTTCTACAACAAATACCATATTACATTGGGACATTCAACTGCTTATTACCCACAGGTATTGGGTTGGCTGGATCTCCAAACAAGAGCCTAGTAAACATTATTAAGAAGCTATTAGAAGAGAACAAAAAGTCATCACAAAACAAGTTGATAAATGCAGTTTGGGTTGATGGGCTCACCACAAAGAAATCAATTGGCATGTCACCATACCAATTGTTTTATGGAATGGATGCTATTATTCCATCCCCTTTGGTAGTTCCAGTCATGAAGATAATTTAGGAATTGCGGGTTGAGCCAAATGATATCAAAAGGAGAATTGATCATACAATCCAATTGAAACAATCCAGGGAAGAAGTCTATAATAAGGCTCAGGTCATCCAAGAGAATATCAAGAAGGCTTTTGATAAAAGAACCAAAGCAGATGATTTCACTTTGGATTATAGACTCTTAAAGTGGGATTCCGGAAGAGAGGACAAAGGAAAGCATGGAAAATTTGACAATCGTGGACATGCCCTTATGTCATTTATGCTTTCAGAGGACACAATGCATTTTTCCTCTAACATCTAGATGGGACAGAGATGCCTAGTGGACCTGTGAATGGGAGAATGTTGAAGCACTATTTTTCTGAGAAATAGAGATTTTTCTAGCACTAATAATTGAAATATCATTTTCTTTATTATTTTGATCAGGTGACCTATTAACATAAGTTGAAGCCTACAGAGAAGGCCCTAAGCTTCCTGTCGGGCGGATGAATCGTTCTTGCGGACAAGACCGACCTCCCTAGTATCTAATGATATCTAGCGATAAGCAAACCAAACAAATTCTATCTTTCTCTAAATATGCAATTTATAAATAAAGGCCAACAGGTGTTTTAGTCCTACCTCAGGTCCAGTGCTAGTTTATGGAAGCTACGCTCTGTTGATCCAAATGAGCTCCCTTTTAAAGAATCTGCAAACACAAAAAAGCACACATATTAAATAGCACCTACATAGCCAATATAATAAAGCATATTTATCATGATGATCAAGGAATTCATGAAATAAATCATAGAAGACAATTTATTGAGAAAAATGAATCTGATTGTATTAACTTTAATCAAAGAAGAACTTTACAACCTTGGTGCCTTGATGCTGTACAAGCTCCTCCTAGGGTCCAGCAAGAATCTCCTCTACTTTGACAAGTTTCACTCTCTTCCCAAAGAAGCCAAAAGGTATGTAATCTCTCCTCTCAAGCTTAACTAGGAAGTCTCAATTCCAATAGCATTTACCCTCAAAAATGTTCAGCTTTCAACCTCCCTAGCAACCAGCCCAATGCCTTAATTTATAGTGCAAAGGAGGGAAGTTACTAGGTCCACCTTCAAAGGGATAGAGCCCTCCTTCAAAGGGATAAGCTCCTCTCATCAAGGGGTTAGCTCATTTAGTTATGGGATGCATGAACCACCTAGGAGTAAACATTCCACATCAAGATTCCTTCTAGAAGCTTCCAGAATTAACCCAAACTGAGTTTTTAAGAATAAACTTGAGCCTTTTTTACTTTCATAGGTGTCCGCACCCACTCCTTTAGAGATAGAGCGGGCAGGTCCACAGGTAACATGACCAAGGGGTGCGGGACCGCAGGTAATGGTAAGAGAAAGTGCGGAACCAGAGTTTTATAGATTTTCAAAGACTTCCTCTCATTTTTAAAGATTGACATGAAGCCCTGAGGTTTGAGACTTGCAAAGGAGGACAGCATGAGTGGTGATAGACTCACACTGACTGCAGAAAGTCATGGTGATAATATTTTGTGTAACATATTGCCCCCTAAAGTGCGAAGTCTGTAGTAGATGAGGATTTCATTTATCATCTAAGAAGAGTGAAGTACTTTATCATTTCGAGGATCATCTTGTGGAGAGCCTGGTTGGAACCTGTAAAAACATTCAATACAAAATACATATATGAGATCATATCATCGCTGAGGTAGGCATTCCCATACTCAGATCAAAATTGACTATAAAACTAACTAAACTACTCTGATATAGGAATGATCTTGCAATACATCACAAGTATGGACACATGTAGACAAAGTATGGGCGCAGCCATCTGTTTATGAATACAAAATTCCTCGCAACGTGGATGGTGGAAACTAGATCCAAGGTCTTGATTTCTACTTCCGGAAATAGTATGATTCTATCCATGTGAATGAATGTGTCAAAGTTGAACATGGTAGAAACCACTTGATTACCAGTCAATGATGTAAAATGTTAACAAGTGTGAGAGAAACCACCAGTAATGTCAATGGCTCTCAAAGTAATCAGTACAATCCATGAAATGCAAATAGATGTGTTGATGTCGAACATGTCATGGAATCCTTTGATCGAAGGTCAATGATGTAACCTATCGTCGAAGGCAAGAAACCTTCCATTAAGGCATGAAGATCCCAAGGTACTGACGATTTCTAGATCATCTTTCTAGATAATGAGCTGAAGTCGATAGAAAGTGATTCGTCGTAGGCAAGCCCACAACACGAAATCATAGATCAAGTTTGAAGAAATATAGTTGCAAGGACTGACTCAGGGATGGTCAAGATGGATGACAGATATTTTGCAGATGAATGGTTTATTTGCACTGACCTCTTAAACACATAACTACACTGCAGATGGTTTAGTGACAATTGACCCAAAGCTATTACCCAGAAACCAGGTGAAGACTTTCAATATGGTTTGATTAACTACTAGGCAAAGGATTTCCCAACTTAGGTGAACAAAAAATGTCGTGTTCAAGAGTGGTTAAATGTTTTTCTGAGACACAAAGTATGACATGCAGGTTCATTTTTCTCTCTTTTCCCCCACCATTTCTGGCAAGTACCTCTTTATTTTTGACAAGCTTGAGGAGGATAACATTTGCTTGATTATAAGCTCATCCTTCGGATGAGTCCAACTTAGTTTAAATTCGAACCCTAAGAAGGAGTGGTCTGTTCCTGTTTGTAATTGAACAGGTCTGTTACTGTTAAATTTTAATGAGTCCAGTATAGGAGAAACTCGGCGTTTTTCAATTTTAGGGAGTCTAAAAAAACTTAAGAGAACTCCATGGTTGTCCTTTTTCGTAAATTTGTGTCTTTCAAGCCCGAAAAAGTATAAAATAATACTTGAGAGAACCACTTGACCATTACGATCAAGGAGTACTTTTCATAATTAGTTCATCTGATCCGAAAGAGTAAAAAAGCGATCAATGACACGTCGTTTTATAACCAATATCGAATTTGAAACGACAAAAATCCGGCAATCTTTTCATGTTTTTACGATCAGAAAAGGGTTGTAAGTGGACCGTCTTTTTAATTCTGTTTTAACGAGCTTAAAAGGAAAAGCTCGGCAATCTTTTCATATTTTAGGAGTCAGAAAAGAGCTTAAAGGTGACTCTAATGTTTTTTGTCGAAAATGATCAATTTTGCTTGAAAAATCCGTTATCCTGCACAAAAACTCAAACATTACACATACATATTTAAAATAAATAAAAATGCTTCAAAATTTATCTCTTTAAAGTGAAAAATAAACAAATTAAAAATTCGTTTATTCAAAAAATCTTATAAAAAGGGCTTTTGTAAATTCATTTTTACCGTTTGACTTCAGAGTGAGAAAAGAGAGCTTTTGGTAAGAAATTTCCCGTGAAGATTGCGAAAAATCTGTCTGTTGGAATCAAACACCGTCACCTCCAGGTAATCCACATCATCTTACTCTTGCATTTCATCCATTTGAAATTTGTTTTTAGGATTTTATTGTAACAGTAGAATAAATTAATTAATTTCTTAATAGAAAAATATGCTGACAAATAATTTTATATCTATGTTACCTGTGATCAAGGTTTGTCAGATGACAACAAGGTTGTGGGGACGACTCTCCACCCAACCGTAGGCTCAAATGTGCAAGGATTCTGCTACAACTGGCCACCCCCAAGCCTCAATCAACATACTACTGCTAGTGCTCCTAGGTCTTAGTATACCATTCTCCCAAGAGAATGAAAGATAGAATCTCGGAATGGTAGAATACCTCCCATCTCCTCACCATCTATTAAATAGAACAAAACATTGGAAGGGGAACCACATGCACACACTCCATGTGTCTGCATGCAACTTTTTTTCTTGTTTTATTTCTTTACTTTTCTTTTGATTTTTAGCTTTCTTGTTTTATTTCCTTCTTTTTGATAGTTTTCTTGTTTTATTTCTATTTATTCTTATTTAGAGCTTTAATATGGTTATTACTATTTTTATTTTTATTATTTTTGTTATTTATTTCTTTTTATATAATTTTTAATATCATTTATTATTTAAAAGTTATGATTTATTATTTTTATTATTTATTATTAAGTGATTTATTTATTATTATTCATTATTTTTATTATTAATAATATTATTATTTTATTATTTATTATTATTTTTATTATTTATTATTTATTATTAAGGGGAGGGATATTACATTTATTTTGATTTTTATGAAATATTTATGTTAAAAGACCGTGCATGGGGGTCCGCAGGCACAGCATGCGAAACCTGTAAACCTCGACTTTTTCACATGCAGAAAAAATTCAGGGGCTCGCATTTGCTATATAGCAAGAGTGCGGACCTACGCACTGTCTCTAACATAGAGGGTGCGGTCCCCGCGGCATATGTTCTAACATTCCAAATTTTTCAAATTTTGCCCAAAAACTTCGATTTAAGATATTCTAATCCACCTTTTTATTGAATGTAGGGTATACACCATGCTTGACTGGCGGGAATGGGAGCACGAGGATGTGGACCTCACCGCGATTAATCATCAACCTTCGATTGATGCATCGAAGGCATGCGGTTTATTCAAATTCTGGGCCATACCTGGCATGAGGGCCCAGGTGGACTTTTTGCAATGGCTGGTAGACAGGTGGAATGTACAGGACCAGTGTTTCTTTATTGATGGCCACCAGCTCAAAATGGAGCTGGAATACATTTACTTTTTGACTAGTTTGCCTAAGAGAGGTGAACAATTGACTCTATTCGGGGCTAGGCCAGGTGGCCAGTCTGTCGATAGCCTCTGGCTAGAGTTTTGTAATGACCAAACTAAGGACAAAGGGATTGATATCAAAACCATCTCCCGTCCTGAACTCAAAGTGATTGCATTTACTGTCACCAGGCTCTGTGAAAGCGTTGCACTACATATGGCCACTGGATCCCAAATGTGGATGGCAGTAGACTACTTTCGGGGCACCATCTTCAACTGGTGCAAAGCTGTGTTCGCTAATGTAAAAGGCCAACTGACTAGAGCAAAGAACAGACAACTGAAAAACTTTGGATATGGTTTCTTAGTTGTGAGCTTTGATCTAGAGAGGGTCCCAATGTTAGTCCCACAACACCTTTCCGTTGGAGCTGGACTTCCCCGAGAGCCCAAACTGATGCGTTGGGTTGCAGTTATGGCCCGTCGTCCTGAGGAGGGTTTAGAAGTTGTTCGATTTCCTCATGAGTATTTTCATTGGTTGGAGAACCAATTTTTTACTATTCAGGATTTTCCTTATGCTGGGATGGATTATCGTGGTGACCCAGACATGGCTCTTCCACCAGGAGAGCAATGGTATGACTCAGGTAAAATCATTTTCAAACTTTTCTAATTTAATTTTTTTTTGTTTTTAAATCGCCCCAAAATTGATAGTAAAAAGTTTCAAATGCAGATGTAGGTCCACGGCGACCAGCCACTCTCTGGCCCTATGAGAGGAAACAGCCAGCTGTAGCAGCACCAGCCCCATGGGACGAATCTACAGAGACCTTAGCCGAATTGGAAAACCATCTAGAGCGTTTGACAGCAGACATTCCAGAGACTAGCATAGATGACATTCCTCTTAGGCTACAGCGCTATGTGATTGGGGTCCTAGGACCTTTCAGGAGGTTCCTTTGTAGGGTGGCCCGTACAGTGGTTTCTTATCGTGATCATCACCGGTGATAGGATGATCGCCTGTTGTAGACTCATATGATATTTTTGCTTTTTGTAATATCATTTTTGCCGATCATAAGGTGTTTTTCAACCTATGATCGAAGATGATGTATATTTGACACACTTCTATGCGATGCTATATCACTATTACTGGTTATCTTGTAAAACATGTTATGGAATGTTTTTAAATTTACTTGCTTGATTACTGCAAATGTCTACTTAACATTTGAGAATCAATTGCATCTGCTAATGTATTTAAATATCTTGGAATATGCTGATATTCAATATAGTCAAATTCACATTCCAAGAGACGAACTCTCAAAAATAATCTCAATAACATTGGATTTCTAATGGCATAAACTCTATTAAGCTGCAATACAACGAGTTCAGAATCTAACCTCACAATAAAACTCTGAATCCCAAGTGAGATGGATTCATATAATAACTCAATCACTACACTATACTCTACAATGTTGTTCGTTGTTTGACTGAGGCTTACCCCATGCATAGATACCAACTCATCAGAGGGCGAATAGATAACCCAAGCTGTGGAAGAAATGTTCTGTGTATTACGACAAGCACCATCAGCAAAACCAATGTATGTTTGGAGAGACGTCGACATCTGCAATATCAAGAGTAAAATCAAGATAAGCAGGAATAATGACAAAAACACTCTCTAAGCTAAGCACACTTTTTAATCTAAAACACACCAGCTAGAAAGAAAACTAACCTAACTAAAATTCTCCACACCCAGATTTAAGCATAATATCTCTTCAGGTAAAGACCATTTCTGGGTTTACCTAAAGAGACTCCGTCAAAGTCTACCAATTCATAGGCCCCTTTTGCCAGCTTTCACTTAACAACATAAGGACCATTCCACATGGGTACAAATTTTCCAGCGCCTAATTTATCATTTGCTTGATCGTACAGTAAGAATAGGTCTCCTTCCGAAAAATTACGAGGTGTAACATTTTGATCATACCGAGCTTTAATACGTTTGGCATGAGCTTCGATTGCTAGTGCAACATCACGTCGATTCTCATCTAGCTGAGCCAACTACAAAAAACGTGTCTCCTCTTTGGAAGTGGCTGGAAGTAATTCTATGGCCATTTGCAATGACGGGATTTCGCATTCAATGGGTAACACAGCTTCCAAACCGTAAACTAGTTGGAAAGGAGTGAAACCAGATGATGTTTTTACTGAGGTTCGATACGCCCAAAGCACTAAAAATAGCATGTTATGCCAATTTGACCTATGAATCCCAATGATTCATCAGATCATGATGATTAGAAATTTTTTGATGGCTTCAACCAGACCATTAGCCTGTGGATAGTATGGAGTTGAACTATCGTGACGCAGGCCAAGTTGGTATGTTAGTTCAGTCATCATAATATTTCAAAAATGATGCCCATGATCAGTGATAATCGCTTGTGGAACACTGAACCTAGAAATTATATGATTGAAAATGAAAATCACAGTAGTTTTTCTGTCTTTCGAAAATGTAGGCATCGCCTTGGCCCACTTGGTAAAATAATCTACCACAAGGATGATATACGCATGCCCCCGATCGAGTGAGGGTTACATGTAATAAAATCGATAACCCCTTTCGCAAAAGGACCGACGGCAATTATAGGGTGGAGAGGAGCAGGTGGAGCACGCATCTTTCGATCAAAAATTTGGCAGTTGTGGCATTTTCGGACTGTGTTAATACAATCTTTAAACAAAGACGGCCAGAAATAGCCAGCGCGTAATATCTTTTGGGTTGTGGCAAACCCAGACATATGACCGCCACACGCTCCAGAGTGACAGTCATTTAGAACCCTTTCAGCTTCCTCATGAATTAAACAATGTCAGAAAACAGAGTCCGCCCCACGATGATAAAGTGTATCTCCAATAATTATGAATTTTTGGGATTGGAATCGTATTTTCCGACGCTGAGACCTTGAAATTTCAAGCTGAAAGGATTGGGTATGGAGATAAACTATGATATCCCCATACCATGGATCAAGAGTGCTGATTAAAAACAAGGATTCGTCCGCAATGGGCTCTTCTGCAACAGTTTCAGTATCAGCACGCGGGAAGTCACACATCAACTCCGTAAAAACTAAAGATTTCTTTGACTTAGATTTTTCAAACTCCAAGTCGAATTCCTACAGGATAACAATCCATTTGGAATACTTGCCCCCTAGTAATTGTTTGGTCAAAATATAGATCATAGGGTTGCAATCGGAAATTACAGTAGTTTTGTGTAGTAAAATGTAATGACAAAAACGTTGGACAGCTTGAACAACTGCCAAGGCCAATTTCTCCACATGTGAGTATTTTAGCTTTAAGGTTCGATTAAGGTAATATATCACATGTTCACTACCGAATTCATCTTCCTGAACTAGTACCATTCCGATGGTGGAATGCGAGGTGGCGAGATATAAAAAGTAGTCCTGGTTGTAGTTGGGAGGATGCAATAACGGTGCATGGGTCAACGCGTGTTTTAGTGCATCAAAAGATTTATCAGCTATCTCATCCCAAAAGAATGCAGTATTCTATTTCAACAACCTGGTAAAACTCTTTGTTATCTCGGCATAGTTAGGAATGAATTGGCGTAAAAAAATTGCTTTCCCTTGCAAACTTTGGAGTTGGCGAAGAGTCGAAGGAGGAGGCAATTTGACAATAGCTTCAACCTTCGAAGGATCGACATGAATGCCGGCTTTTGAAACAACAAATCCCAGTAACCGACCCGTTTCTATACAGAAAACACACTTGTGTGGCTTCAACCTAATTCGATAATGCCTACACCTCATAAAGATTGCTCGTAAATGGATGAGATGATCGGCTCGCTGTAATGAATGAGTAGGTAAATCATCGAGATAGGGTTGCACAATGTGCTTGATGTCATGAAACGCGTAAGACATGGCCCTTTGAAAAGTTGCACCAGCGTTCTTGAGCCCAAAAGGTAATTTGCAATAAGAAAATGTCCCCCATGGACAAATGAAAGCCGTTTTGGTTGATGAGCAGGTAGAATATTTATTTTATTATAACCGGAAAAACCATCCATGAAGGAGAATATTTCACTGCCGGCACAATCATCAATGATTTGATCGATATAGGGAGTTGGGTAATTGTCTTTTGGACAGGCTTGATTAATATCCCTATAATCGATACATATTCTTATCATTCCTTTCTTTTTGTTAATAGGAAAAATATTCGATACCCAATCCGTTAAGGGAATTGGATAAATGAAACCTACTTTAAGTAATTTTTCAACTTCTGCTTTAATAGCAGCAGCTTTTCACGGGTGGATCTGACGCAAACGTTGCCGAATGGGTTAAGCATCCGGGTAAGTTTTGATTTCATGAACAACAATTGCTGGGTCAATTCCTGGCATTTCCTCATATGACCAGGCAAACACGTCGCGGAATTCTTGAAATAGGGCCTTATATGTTTGAATTTCATTTTCTGTACAAGAGGCACCTATATGAATGTTTTCAACAATTCCAGGTTTAACCGAAATGTCAATAGGAATAGTTCGAGAAACATTTCCCAAATTTAACTCAGAATCAGGATTTTTCATTGGATTCTGAGGTTCCTTGACATAATCAGTTGTAAAAATAGATGAAAAATCATTTTCAAAGCGATCAATCTCAGGTAAAAATGAAGATCTATGATGAAGATCTTCCCATGGTAAATCATCAACAGACAAGATTTCATGAATTTGCTCATCAGTGTGAACAAGTTCAGAAAAAGTTGTTGAATCTGAGTTTGATGTTGAAAGTGATTCTTCATGAACTACATTCATTAAGTCAATTTTGATTGAAGAAGGGTTGGAAAACGACTGTACAACCTTATATGCAATTTCATATGGACTCAAAGACATAACATCACCAAATGAATCTATCTCAGATTCAGAAGGTATGATCCAAGGATCATCATAAACAATAGTGTCTGATGAAATCATATGAATGGTTGCAGTAGAAGGTGATACGTTGGGAGGAGGAAAGGAAAAAGATCCTAGTAAACTAGAATCTTTAACTAGTCCTACTCCAACATCCTTATAAGGGATAGTTGTTTTGTCGACATGCTTGATACTTTCAGAAGAGGATGGGTCGGATGAAAAGTAAGTTAGCTGGTCTATAGTTACGATCTTTCCATTATGAGTAAACTTTATAAGTCAAAATACCGATGAAACAACAGCTTTTATAGCGTAAGACCAACTACGAACCAAGAGAAGTTTGTAATCTAGAGGGGTATCAACCACTTCCACATCTAGATTAACAGTTTTTCCTTCAACCCCTATAGGTAAATCATGTAGAATGCCAAAAGGATGGAACCCACAGCCGTCAAAAGCCTTTATAATCGTTGGGGATTGGTTAAGTGTAGGAGAACCAAGCGATATCCAACACTAGATCGACATAATACACGTTGAGGCTCCCTCATCAATCACAGTCTTGTAGCAAGGTCTGTTTTTTACTAACACTGGAATCTGGAAAGCCATTTGATGAGGTAAGCAAGGTGTACTATTTTCTAGATTGAAAATTATAAGGTTCGAGTCTTGAATATCAACATCTCCTATAGCCGACAATAACAACTTATGTTGTGCTGGACATGATTGCAGCACCTCCAAAGCCGACATTGCTGAAGGTGAAATAGCCAAATCTTCAACAATGTTATAGTTCTGAGTAGCTCTCGCATGTGGATTGAAAGCTAACTTTCGAAGTATACCCTTGGTAGGCGGTTTGATTACTAATTCTAGGTTAGGTTTCTCGATCTGTAGTGGATCGGAACCGGGAGTTGATGTTGATGGGTTCGAATTAGAAGATTTTTCTTCCTTACCACCAACAGGACTTTTACTTCCATAATCTTGCGATCGTGTCGCAATCCTAACATGGGACATCATCATTATGGGCTCTTCTGAGGCATTTGAGGAAGAACCTATCATCTTACTGTCTTGACTAGGAAAAGATCCTTCAAAACAACAGGCGTTTGAGAACCTTTGACGATTTTCGCAACCTCAGCACGATGAGGGCAGTCCCTTATAAAATGCTCTTCGTCACAAATGAGACAAAGATAACGAGGTTTGCGTTTCTCATCAGTAGATTCCATTTTTTCTGGTTTCTCTTTCGAATTTTTATCTGTTTTATTTTTCTTCTTCCCTTTCTTTTTACCGCCGGATTTTGATTTGGCCGTAGATGACTCTACAACATGAATATCGGTAGAAATGTCCGCGGAAGAATCTCTTGTCGGGAAATCTCGTAAAGTTATGATAGGAGAAGAATTCTTGGAATATTTCTTCTTACTTTTGGTATTAACTGTACCAATCATACCATCAGTGGCATGAGACCCTGAAGGAGCTGCAATTATTTGATTTTGTTTAGGAAGATCGGGGACTTTCTCGTGTAACATACCCGACTGCGTATAAACGAGGTCAAGGTACTGAGCTTGAGCAATTACTTGCTCTTCAGTAACGACTCCTGCCTTAGCTACATCCTCAATGATTTTTGGTAATAAAGATTTAACAAACCATTTTGCTAAGATCTGATCTGGAATAAAAACTTTCACTAAATGTCGTCGACGTCTCCATTCATGAATGTGATCTGAAATGTAAGTGAACGTTGATTGTTTTAATGAAGTTAATAATTCCGTGCCATTGTCATCTCTGACTGCCAACTACAAATGAGTTAAAAACGAAGTAGCTAACTGACTAAAATTATAAAAAGAGGCTCGTGGTAACTCAATGTACCACTTGGCTGCAAGACCAATTAGAGTGCATTGAAAAAGCCGTAAATGAATTGAATCATCTGAAATGGAGTTAGATGCACACCAGAGGTGATAATTCATCACATGGTTCGATGGATCCTCTCCTGATTTACCTTCAAACTTAGGAATATCACTAGGCAACTTATTCAGCATTGGCGGCCAAAACAGGAGATATTTAATCGGATCATTTGTAAGGCATGACAAGTCAGGGAAGTCCAAAGTTGAAATGAATGGTAACTGATGATTAGGGTCTCTAAAATCCTAGGTCATGAGACCAGCCCTAGGAGGAGGATATCCAGGATAACTAGGAATTGGAATTTCATTTGGGATATTATATCCTCCCAGAAAACCAGGATTAACCGGACCATACTGGGGTTGTTGAGGTTGCTAATAAGTATATCCAGGGTATAGTTGATACTGATAGACTGGGTTCTACACAGCAGGACCGAATTGGTACTATCCCTGGTATGGTTGATAAGTAAATTGAGGTTGACTTGTGACAACCGTACTTGGACCAGGTTGTCCTACAAGCATTTGAACCGAAGTCTGAATTGTGGGTCGAGACTGAGGTAAAGATGCTTGAGGAATTGATTCAGGAACAGTAGAAACCAGAGCTGTCGATACTCCGGAAGTAGGTGGGGTAGATGGAACTGATGTTGCAGCAGTCATTTGAGGCAGAGTTCGAGGCGAACTAGGCCCAGGCTGAGAAACTACAGAAGGTGCAGAAGTTTGAATAGTAGACTGGACAGGTTTCTGGGTTGAACTAGAAACCAAGGGTTGTCTAGATTGAGATGAAAACTGTACATTCGGTTGTAAGATCTGTTGAGATTGAGATGGATCCCACACTAATTTCATTCCGGGGTATGGACCCATAGAAGGTTGAGCATATTGAGGACCATAACCGGGTTGAGGGTAGGGTTGATAATTCAAAGGTACATTTCCAGCTCCTTGGACAAATGACTAACCTGAAGGTGGTTGGAAACCTTAGGTTGGGTACTGAACTTGAGGTTGATAACCTTGAGGCACGTACTGATACTAGGGTTGACCTTGAGGTACATATTGATACTGGGGTTGACCTTGAGGTACATACTGAGTCTGTGGTTGACCTGGAGGAATGTACTGTCCCATAGGTATGTACTATCCTTGAGGTTTCCCCCAGGCGGTAATTTGGTACCTTGAGGTTGCCCGCCAGGCAGTAATTTGGTACCTTGAGGTTGCCCCCCAGGGGATATTTGAGGACCTTGAGGTTGCTCCCCAGGCAATAATTGGCCACATTGAGGTTGCGGATTTGGAATGGTACCTGACATCATAAGAATATCTTCTACACTCAACGGATTAGTTCCGTTATTGCCAGTTAATAATCCTTGTTCAATAGGTTGAGGAGATGCTCCTGAAAAAGTACTAATAAGTGACTGATACACAGAGGGAACAGAAGGACCACCATATAAAAAAATTTCTGGAGATTGAGAAAACATGGATGACTGTCTCAACATATTCAAAGGAGGATAATAACCCCTAGGTGTTGGATGAAAATGAATGTGAGGTGGTGAAAAACTTACTCCCGGGTTTTCCAAAAAATTGGTCAATGAAAGATACCAAGCGTCCCTCCTAGGTGGACTGTAAAAGATCAATTCACGCTCCCTAAGTTCTATAGCTGGTTGATTTTCTGGGATAGGTATACCTTCTTCCAGAGTAACAAGTTCTTCAATAGCAATAAGTCCAGAAGGAAGATTTTGGGTAATGACTCTTTCTACCCTGGGTGAACTAGGACCACTGGAAGCTGGAGAGGTAAATCCTGATGTTGGAGTAGCATCAGGTTCAGTTTCAGGTTCAGATATTTCAGGTTCCTCGGTTAATTCACTAGTAGAAGAAAAACTACCAGTAACTTCGGAAAATGAAACAGGTTCAATAATATACTCTGGTGCTTGAACTTGATAATTAGGATGTACAACTAAAGAAGACTCTCCTTCTTCAGGTGACCCAACTCTACTGTCACTAGGAGTTACAAGGGCTCGTAGCCCTTCAAGCTGGCTTGGTGAAAGCTCAGGAGGTTGGCCCCGAAGTCTACGGGACTGCCTCGGTAATTCAGCCACGATTAAAAAATTTTAATTACTTCACACCAAACAAAGAAAAATCTCAATGAAAACCACCTAAAGTCTCTAAAGAACCAAACAATTTTGAATCATACACCTAAAGAATCTAGAAGGTCAAACCACACACAAACAATAACTTTCCATACCGAAAACACTAGTTGGTGATGAAATCCAACATCGCAGAATTCAATACAGAAATGGCGATTGGAACAGTTACCCCGACAACCTACTTAATGAATAGACTGGCACAAGTTTCTCCACTAAACTGTCTCAAGTGAAGCGAACCCCCCCAGAAGATCCAAGTGAGTCTAGCCGACGTCTGCTCCAGGTACAGTGGGATCTTCCCTCCACCATCACCTTAGGAAAGAATCCTATAGATTATGGTCACTATGGTTACCAATGAAAACAAATATAACTGGGGGAACAGTCTGTGATCCGATACACACGCAAGGGTAGAGTAGCAAGCTCAATCCCCTTGAAGGCTCCTTGACATAATCCAAGGTTTACCAACAAGTGACCCTAGGCTCCTCGACAATGGTTAATCCGAGGTTTACCATTTTTAATACGTGTATATCTTGTATCGTTCCCAATGAGGAAGGATTGATTACCCCACTGGTTCGGACACGATCTCGTGCTTGACTCCTTTAAGAGGAGCTTCCCAGAGCATAGATGTAACAATTGGAATTTATCTCCTACCGCAAGATACAGCTACTTGTTTGTTTTACTATCTTGGAGAGTTAATTACTCCCTACTCCAAGATACTAGCCTAAGCTATGTTGGTGATAAAGAGCCCTAGAAATAAAAAGATCACTAGATAGATTTTACTTTAAGCATTATTTTTATTGGTTTTTTCTTAATTCAAAAGGTGCGGAGATGAAATTTTATGGTGTGAAGACTCGACTCCAAAACACTAAGAATGTACTTAAGATGATAAACAATCCTTTTTCTTCAATGAACTTCTAGCTAAAGAAAGAGTTGAGAATGCAAATGCTTGTAAAAACAAATATTTCCTTAACAATCAAATGAAAAGAAGAACTTTTTGTCTTTTCCAATAAACTCAAAAACGAGACAACTAGTTATGCTCACGAAAATTTCCCTTTCTTTTCAAACACTCAAATACTACAAAAACAAACTTTTTTCAAAAGAGATTTTTTTTTTAAACTTTATATAACACTCAAAACTATTGAAAAATATAATCTTGAGATCTATAAATTCTAAAAAGCTAATTGAAGTAAAAGCTTACAAGATTTCTTTTCAAGGATGTTTTACTTAGTTATGAGAAAACTAAGGACTAATTTGTCCAGAATCACAAATTAATCAAAAAACAACCAGCTTTTGTTTTCTTTTTAAAAATGAAATCCAAAACTTTCAAAACAAGTTCTTTCGAAGCTTCGCAAAGAGAAAAACGAGATGTATTCCTCAACAAAGGCAGATTTTACAAATCGGTCAGACTCATAAGAAGACCAGCAAAAACCAGGGTGATCTGAGGTTTCTAAGGCTTCTAAGCTCTGAGTTACTACAAAGACCAAACAAAAATCAAGCCAGGCACACAAAGCTTCTAGAAATTCACCTAAAACCTAAATGCCAATGGAATTAACCTACAAAAAGTTTTCGACAAGACACGTGCAGATCTAGGCAGAGGCTAAAACATATAAACAAATCCTAAGCTGACTGAATGAGAAAATTTTAAGTTTTTCAAAATTTTGACAGGGTCCGCAGGCTCCCAGTACAACCAGGTGCGGTACCGCTCTGTGTGTAAAGCAAAAGTGCGGGGATGTCCGCACTGTGTTACAAACAGAGGGTGCAGTCCTCTTCCAAAAGCGTGAAAAACAAAAAATAATTCAAGATCTACAGAACCTACCCAATCCCACACAGCAAGCAAAAACCAGAAACAGAGAAACAGTTTCTCAAGTCAAAGTAAAAGCAAAGGCAAAAACCAAAAATTCAAGTCCCCAGTGGAGTTGCCATTTTGTCGGGCAGATGAATCGTTCTTGCAGACAAGACTGATCTCCCTAGTATCTAATGATATCTAGCGACAAGCAAACCAAACAAATTCTATCTTTCTCTAAATATGCAATTTATAAATAAAGGCAATAGGTGTTTTAGGCCTACCTCAGGTCCAGTGCTAGTTTGTGGAAGCCATGCTCCGTTGATCCAAATGAGCTCCCTTTTAAAGAATATGAAAACATAAAAAAGCACACATATTAAATAGCACCTGCATAGCCAATATAATAAAGCATATTTATCATGATGGTCAAGGAATTCATGAAATAAATCATAGAAGACAATTTATTGAGAAAAATGAATCTGGTTGTATTAACTTTAATCAAAGAAGAAATTTACAACCTTGGTGCCTTGATGCTGTACAAGCTCCTCCCAGGGTCCAGCAAGAATCTCCTCTACTTTGACAAGTTTCACTCTCTTCCCAAAGAAGCCAAAATGTATGTAATCTCTCCTCTCAAGCTTAACTAGGAAGTCTCAATTCCAATAGCATTTACCCTAAAAAATGTTCAGCTTTCAACCTCCCTAGCAACTAGCCCAATGCCTTAATTTATAGTGCAAAGGAGGGAAGTTACTAGGTCCACCTTCAAAGGGATAGAGCCCTCCTTCAAAGGGATAAGCTCCTCTCATCAAGGGGTTAGCTCCTTTAGTTATGGGATGCATGAACCACCTAGGAGCAAACCATCCACGTCAAGATTCCTTCTAGAAGCGTCCAGAATTAACCCAAAGTGAGTTTTTAAGAATAAACTTGCGTCTTTTTGACTTTCACAGGGGTCCGCACCCACTCCTTTAGAGACAGAGCGGGCAGGTCTGCAGGTAACATGACCAAGGGGTGCGGGACCGCAGGTAATGGTAAGAGAAAGTGCGGAACCAGACTTTTGTAGATTTTCAAAGACTTTTTCTCATTTTTAAAGCTTGACATGAAGAGCTAAGGTTTGAGACTTGCAAAGGAGGACAACATGAGTGGTGATGGACTCACACTGACTGCAGAAAGTCATGGTGACAATATTCTGTGTAACACTTCCATTGATATGTTACCTTAAGTACTGCAACAAAGGAAATAAGGTTTGGATATTTCTGAATAGAAAACTCAAGGCTATTGATCAAATGCTCTTGGAACCTTACAGGGAGATGCCATCCCCAGCTAGAGCCACTATTAGGGTCTTATAATTTATAGGATATCAAAGTATTTGAGTATTGTATCTCAGGAATCTTATTTTGTAAATACTTGTCAATCTGCCAATGATTTCCAAATAAATGAAAAAATAGAATAAAGAATGAAAGAGGGTCTAAATAAGAAAAAGAGAAAAGAAACACGAATATTGAAAAAAGAATGAAAAATAGAACCCCATCAAAAGAAAAACAAAAAAAATAAATAATATTGAAAGTGTTGCAAGTCTAAATGCCACTACTAATAGTTATTTTTCTTCATTATTGTTAAAATAAAGGTTGTGTGCATCTTATTCAAAATGCCACAATGTTTAGCTACTTGTTTAATCATACAGTGTAATCATGGTTAAACTTCTTTAAATTTTTGTAAGTTAGGTTAGAGAATAAATATTTTCCCAACAGTTTAATCTGGGTAAATCAGTAGTTAGGTAGAAAATGACATTGATTCAATTGTTTAATCTGAATCAATAGGAGAAATAAGGGATAGAATTTAGATAGTTTTTTATTTTGTATAAAAGAAAATAATGTGGGTTTGCTAGTCTAAGTGCACCCTTTAGAAAAAATAAAATGTTAGTTTAGTTATGGGTAGGTAGATTAGATGGTTTGATAAATATTTGCCTATGTCATTTTTTATCCAAAGTTTTAATCATATGCTAAAAGGAAAATATGCGCGATGGGATAAAATGCTTTCCATGTCTTATTCCTAAAATTTTATCCTAAGTCCAAAACGCAAAGAATAAAGCGCATGTGGAAAAATCTTCTTTGTCATTTATGGTTAATCAACAACACTGTCAAGGCATTGAGATCTATTCCCACTCATCATCCATGGCCCGTGTTGTTCTTTGGCCCCCCTCTCCATCCTTCCTTTACTGCTGCAGGAGGGGGGGGGGGGGGTTTGGGGTTTGGGGGGTTCGTCCGAAAAGGTTGTTTCCCCACCGGGCCCCATCCCCTACATGTCACCCTCTCTGCATTTCAAACCCCCCCGGCCAAAACCACATACCACTCTCTACCCCCTTCGAAACCACCATCCCCTCGCCCACTTTACCATGTCCCCACCACGATACCTTCACCTCTCACCTTCTGCCATGTCGCCAAGTTGTTAACCAATTGAAAACGCTTCAGAAAAAATCATTGTTTCACATTAAATTCGCTTCCCGGGTAACCGTTCAAATTTAACGGTCCCGTGCCACCTCCAACGGTTTTCACTTCTCGGTCTTTAAAAATATTTTGAAGCATCTTTGCTATCCTTTTCACTTCTAATTCTTTATTATTCACAGCTTGACACAACGATCACTTTCACACCATTCTCTCGACCTAAACCTGATCTGAATTGTCAGTATTTTGTTCTATTCCCCTGACAATTCATTCAACCTCAGCTAATTCCCGGTAAGCCATCCTTCCTCTTACTGTTACTTTCGGTTGATACAGTCATGCCTCCAAAGACCAAAGCTTAGGATAAACCTGTTAATCCTTTGATTCCCCCCTCCATAGATCTATATCACATCCCTTTAGCTGATAGGGATTATCGGATTATTGAAACCCAATGTGACTGTGACTTTCTTGAATTATACTATTGGTTAGAAGAAAAAATTGCAAATAAAACTAATGAAATTGGGCTCTGGGAGTCCAATATTCCCCATTACATCTTCCCTCTGATATTTCAAGCCCCTGCGTTTACCAAAAAGTGTCAAGCATGTTATGTCCCTTCTTAAAGAGCTATCATGGCCCCATCATGTGAAATCCTCTTTAATATAACTGCCTAGTCCATAGACCAAATAATGTTGGCTCCCTCTGTGGAAATAGTACTCCTTTCTCCTTAGAAGTTGTCACCCAACTTTATTAGAAACTAGATTTTGCCACCGAAGCCAAAATCTTTGAGATCTTCTTGCCTGAGAATGCCCAGTTACCTAAAAACAATCCTCCATATCCTTCTTCCATCTTCCTTGATCAAGCCAAACAAATTATATCCATGATTTCTTATATTTTGGGTTATTATTCTGATTAGTGGGAAGATGAGCCCATTTTAGGTTTCCTCTCCATATTTTCCACAGATAGCAAGCCTTCCATTGTGTTCAATTTCAGTCAATTCTTGGTTGATAGCATTCATGAACAATTTATAAAGTTTCTCACAGAACAGGTGTTTAATTACACCTCCATTTTAATCTATATGTTCCTTTACTATCAGGCAGATAAGTTCAATTTTGCAATGAAGAATCTTGATGATGCAGGAAACCAGTAGCCAGTGATCTTTTGGACATCATTGGTCATGAAAGGGACATCAGGTGAAGAAGCGGACAAGATTCATAAAGAAATGAATTTTAGTCTAATTTTTACATGGTCTTATAACCCTTGTGGCATTATTTCAATGCTCAGAGTGGAGAATAAAAGTACTCCTTACATCCATATTTCAAGGCCTGAAATAGAGAAGTATGCAAGTGAATTGGAATGGATAGAAATCACTTTGCAGGAAGCTAAAGAACAACTCTTTTCTACTTCCAGTTTGCAGACTCCCACTCCTTAAGAGAAATCAAGCAAAATACAGAGGGAGGAAGGATCATCATTGACAATAAGAAGTGAATCCAAAGAGATCAGGATCAGCTATAAGAAGAGGACAAAATTGACTCCTAGGACAGAAGTGGACAAAGGGACAGAAGAGCAGGCTGCATCATAATTACAGACTCACCACCTGCAAGCAGAAAATTTGCAACATATCCTACTAGACCTTCATCATCACAAGGTCACATTATATTTATATTATTTATATATTTTATTCATTACAGAAACAAAGCTAGAATCCCAGAATGTCCAAGGAAAGAAAGATAAGACAATTTTTGATAGGTACAAGGAGATTAATCTTAAAAATGAGATTCTTAAAAACAGTACCTATAACCAGTTTTAGAAGCAGACCTCCAACTCACAAAGTAGATTATTATCATTTTTTGACATAGAGCATGGGAAGATGAAAGTGGCCTTCCTTAAGGCCCAAATTCCACAGCCAAAAACAGTAGCAGACTACAAAAGCACTACATTTGAGTTCAGCACCAAAGACATTCATCCCATTGATCAAATGGATATGCACAAGCAAACTGGTGAGATGATATCTTCTACATTGACTAACACTGCTATGTCACTATCCAAATTGCAGGTTTCATTTTCTAATGTTCAATCTCAGTTGAAAATGGAGAAGGTGTCCTCCTTAGCAAAGGATAACAGGATCAAGTCTTTGGAAAACTTGGTGTTAAAGATAGGGTATGACCCTAAAGATATCAATGTTGTAGAGGAGATTATCAAAAAGAAGAATCTGGACATTGCAACCTTGAGAAAGTGGCTCAAGCTTCCAGCCATATAGGACCCATTGACTAAGGACATTCAATAAAATGAAGCACAGAAGGAAGATAAGATGAAGCTAATTATAGAGCAGAACATACAAATTAGACATATGCAATCCGAAATGGAGAAGATGATAAAGGAGAAAGAATAGAATCAGAAGATGGATATTATCCCCCTAGATGCCATACCCATTTATCAGCTTCCAGCCACAAGAACAGCCACTACAGCTACTTCTTATACTCATACTACAAGTGTTAAATAGGTGACCAAGACACTGGAGAACATGTCCATCCAGTCAAAAGAAATCAAGACTTTGCAGGATCAACTCAAATCTTTAGAAGTACAAAAGGCTAAAGCTGAAGCTTCTCAGGTTACTGAAATGCAGAAATCACAAAGATTGTTGTAGAAGGTGCAGAAGATGAAAAGAGACACTTCAATTGGTCAGACCTTGGCTGAAGCCAAGAAACCATCTGGATGAATATTCTAGATTTTATGAATGAGATTTGGCCATCTATCCAAATCATCTTTTAGCAGAAGGAGCTAATAGAAAAAACTACAGAAACAATTGTTCAGGGAATGGAGAAGCTTGGATACATGCCCACAAAAGCCTCCAACATTATCAAATTCCTGAACTCTAAGTCCAAATATGAACTTGAAGAATTAGGAATCAGTGACAGAAATGCCACTATTTTAGAGGTCAAGAAAGTCTTGACTAAGAGGAACCTTATTGATCAGTTGGAAGAAAGATGTGAAACATTGGAGTTGCAAGTAAACAAGTTTTCTAACAGAATTGAAGCATTGATCTAGAAAGGGTTGCTCAACATTTATGTAATAAATGATAAATTGATCACTCAGGAAGACTATGTCCTGAAGATGAAAGAAATTTCTAGAAGCAACATCAAGTTCAGTGGGATTAAGGGCAGTATGACATCAAGGGCATTTTTGGAAACCATGTCAAATGATTTCTACATACAAAATGAGGTAAAACACATTTTTACTGTGAAGCCAACTTTTGCCAAATACACAGAGGTAGATGAGATTTACCAGAGGGTAATAAAATTGACCATACTAGATGAAAAGAGATGGGAACAATGTGTGATTTACTAGATTAAAGATTGATTCGATTGCAGTAAGACAGCGACCAACACATCAGCCAGCATGACAGTCAGTATACCAATGCAACATAGTTTTAGGTTGACTTAGTAATTGAATCCACCAAAAGATATCCACCTTGCCTTCTAGATGTCTACGAGGCCTATTTTTCTACCAGGAAGGAATCGTATTTTTTGTAGTTTGGCTAATAATACATTTTCGGTTTGACAATGATTTTGTAATTATCAATATAAATACTTCAGTTTTTGAAGTAGTAAGGGTTGATTTTTGAATGTAATTTCCTCTGCATATTGTATTTTTCAAAGTACTAGAGCATCAATAATGCAAGGACATTTCACAAGATTCATGTGGTGTACCAAATGGTGATGTGTCTCTAATGTTTATGCATTTAAACATTGTTTTTATTTCTCTGTTATTCTTAATATCTGAATTACTTAACAGAAATTGTGATAAATAGGAATTTGTTACTTGGAGCACCCTATTTTGGTTGTTGGTAATTTTCATGTTTTTCACTGAAGTCAAATCAAGAAATTCTTAGTTTCTCCTTGATTTCTATTGAACCTTACACTTCTGCTATTTCACCATCCATTTAATTTCTGAAAAAGATCCAAATAGTGCAACCTAGCTTGCCCTGTGAGAACTCCTCTAAAATTGATGCAAAATCCAGTTTAATTTATAGTCTCCATAACCCAATGGAATTATAAAACTGAAATCAACCAAATCAATCAAATCAAAACAAACAAGTACATTCATAACTAGCCTAAAATTTACATAAAACAAAGCTAAAATTTATAGAGAGATCCCTCTTTGAAGCTAGCAGGGCTAGATCCCAGCTTCCAAAGTAGTTTTGATGTTGTCCTATGTGTTTACTCCCATAACCTAAAAAATACAAAACAAATCCATCACTCACAAATGCAACAACTTGACATGGAAACCATAGTCAACCAACACATGTCAATAGTGTCATGTCGAGTTGTGTCATGTGTTGTCTTGGCCACATCACCATTATGGGCCATATTCATTGTAACTGAATGTAATGTAAAGTAAAGTATGCATCCCTATGCACACAATAATTCAAAGAGTCATGTCGGTTGAAAAGTAATGGGAAGTTGAATAGTCACAAGGGCCAAGCATCACCCTTGGCTATATATACCCCTCCCATTGTATGAGCAAGCACTTTTCACCTTGGCTCCTCCCACATAGCCTTGAGAGTTTGTAGTTTGTTCTTTGAGGAGCGAGTAGTGTCTCCAATGTCTCACTATTGGGACTAGTGATGTATGGTGTACTGATGTGTCTTGGGACTTTTTCTAATTCAGAAGCTTGTTAAGGCCAGCACGTTTTCACACATGTTTTGTAGATGTTTGTAAGACTACTCTTTAAACATTTGTAATGCATGTTTGATTAACCTGTACTAAGATAGTTGAACTACTTAGGTTATTTTAGTACTTACATTGTTGAAGATGTGTTGTATTATTTATCACTATTGTCTCATATATGTGGACTACTCTGCTGGAAATTAGACATACCATTCTTGTTTATTGGTTATAACGATCGTCACCTCCGTGTGGACTACTCTATTGGATGGTGAACGTGTTTTCCCTTGCACTTTGGTTTTAATGACTGATGCATACACTGTGGACTTATATAATGGATGATTGACATACCCTTGTTGCTTCACATGTGTCTCTCCCTAGGTGGTACTATTACCTCTCATTTAGAGGCTCACCTTATGCTCTCCCTATATAGTAAGAGGACCCACACACAAGTTACATTATGCACTCACAAGGCATACTCGCCTCGTTTTTTGAAGATATAAGCATAAAACTCTCATGTGTTGAACAACAAGAGCTAAGGAAAATCTCTAAGATAATGGCAACTGGGAAATCGTATCAGATGGGACTCCTACACCAAACAGTGTGAGGTCTAGTTGGGACTTCATACTGGGGAGATCCCTGAATGTTGGCAGGTCCAACACCATCAACAGAACATTTTCTTGCATATTTTCAAAGTTGGTGCCTCAATCAGGTCGTATCATATCTGATCTAGGGGATCAAAAATATGCCCAAAACTAAAAGTGCTAAAATTCTCTCGAAACCAGTGCAAAATCGCAGATCTCATCGTTCTCATTCCAACGACACTTAAATACATAGTATGAGAAAGTTATCATGTTCTGAAGTTTTTTGCAAACAATTAAAAATTCAACTTATAGGGTTGAGTGGGAAGGTAGTACGATGACGTGGGACTGATGTCTGCAAGTGACTGTGCAGTACGTTGTCATACAAGCCAATTGGGATGCAACACATGACATGTTCATACAACAACAGTTGGAATGTTTTGATTGATTGATAGGTTTGGTGTGGAGCCAACTGAAAGGCACCATCTGTGATCCAAGTGGATATTGGTGGCCACCCTGCTATTCTAGTTGGACCCTCACCATAGTTTCTTTCAATTTTTCAATTTCCTTAATTGTAGCACAATTTACTATTTTTGGCAGTTTTTCGTGTCATGAACATCTGGAGCCGTTTTGAGGTCCTAAACAACTTTTTTTGGAAACTAGCAAAACATGAGTCTTTAACTCATGTTTACAGTCGAAATTTGTAGTCCTCAGATAGATATTTCTAACGAAGTATTGTGCACATCAAACAAAGATCGTATGCCAAAGTTATGACCCTGAGAAGTTGATGTACCAATTTACCCAAACGGGGCCCATAGTTTTGGCACTTCATCTTCTAGGGTTCGGTTTTTGGATGTTTAGGGTTTTCCATTGTTTCTCAACAATAAATAGGCCTTCGAGTCTCATTGTAACATAGTTTAGAGCCATGTAGCCACCACATCTCTTCTCAGAGATAAGCTACCATCATTCGAGCTAGTTTATTTCGATTTATGTATGTAAGCATACTTCAGTTCTTTGATATTAATGAAATGAAGTTTTATTTATGCTTCATCTTTGAGTATTTTGGTATTTTGTTGCATTCCTTCATAATTCTAGATCAGTGGTATCAAAGCAGTCTACTCTTTCTTTATTTGTCTTTGCATGTCCCCAATGAGATTAGGGCATAAGGAGTTAGGATTCGAATTGGTTGAACCTTTGCAAGACCAACCTATCGGGGACAAGAGATCCTTTTAAAATATTTCTTAAGGAATCCCTCGAGCAACAGAGGAACGCGGTGATGGATAACTTTTCCCAGATCCTTCATTAGCTACCCACATGCAATGCATCTACATCCAACAGCCACTCTGGAGGAACCACTCCTTTTAACGTACAAGTTAGCTTTGATATTACCATATTTGAAGGCTAGATAGATGCAGACATTGTAGATAGATGGCTAGATCTGTTGGAAGGATATTTTTTAGTTCATGACTTTTCCAAACGGGAAAATATTGCTCTTTCACTTCTCAAAGTCACCCCACACATCAAGGACTGGCGGGAAACCTACTGTGAAAAGAAGGACAAGAGGGAATCCTCATTGTTCTTAGCCGCACCCACTTGGAATTCTTTCTGAGATGCCATCAAGCAACAATATTACCTTTTGGGAGCTATGAATATAAATACATGAAGTGGACCATGCTGAGGAAAGGAAGGGACCGAGATGTGCCGAAGTTCACAAATGTTTTCCATACCCTTCACACGAAGTTGGGTATCAAGGATTATGAGTGGAATTTGGTACTCAAGTACTATGTCTATATACACAAGTACTTCTAGGAATAAATGGATTTCTTGAGCATCTCCTCGCTTGGTGTTGCCTAGCAGTACTCTATCAAGATCGAGAAGAAATTTAAATAGAAGAAGCGAGACTTTGGATCTGGGAATCTAAAGCAAGGGAAAGGTGCCCCCAAGATGAAGAACAAAGGAAAAAGCCAAGGAGGGGTGACCCAAGACAACCCATCGAAGCCAAAAGTGAGGAAAAACACCATGAAGACAAAGAAGGACATAGGGAAATGGTGTGAGTTCCATAAGAGCCCCACTCACAACATAAGTGAGTGTCGAGCCAAGGAGCCACCGGTGGATGAGCTAAAGGCTTCTGTATCATATGCATGTTCCGACTCTAAGTCAGACACTGAAAAGGGGAATGAAAAAGGGAAGTAGATTATTGATGTGAATCCTAGTTCCACCGTCGCTACCACCAAGATCTAGAAGGATGAGCCCAAAGATCCAAAGGAGGGGGAGAGGCTCTTCCACTCAAAGATGTGGGTGAATGGTTCCTCGCTGTAGTTCATTGTTGACAGCAAGATCCAAAAGAACCTCATTTTAGTAGAGGTCGTGAAGCAGTTGGGGCTACTAACCACACCACACCTATAGTCGTACACCATCAGGTGGCTTCACCAAGTGCGAGATCTCTGCGTCAGCCAACAGTGCCACCTTCCCTACAAAATCAAGCCCTTCATAGATGAGGTACTATGTGATGTTGCTCCTCTTGAAGTTTGTTATGTATTATTAGGCCATCCATACTTGCAGAAGTGACATGCTCTGTATGAGTCTAGGACTCGCACTGTTTTTATTACTTTGGGTGATGATTTGTACAAGATACCAAAGGTAGCACTACCTATCACCATTTCTTTTATCACTACAAAGCAATGCAGTAAGATCATTTCCCAGACTGGGAAATTTTTTTTCCTGATGATTTACTCTCAGGGAAAGAACAAGATTATGGCCATGACCTCCAAACAGGGTTCCTCCACACGGAAGCAAAAAATGGACAAGGTTTTGGACAAGTACAAGGACATATTCACCTCATCCATGGGGGTACCTCTACACTGTCAGGCCAAGCATTACATCGATATGACACCAGGCGCACCTCTACCCAATGGTCCAATCTATTGACGCTTTGTTCTGGAGAACGATGAAATCAAGAGGAAAATTCAGGAGTTGTTGTAGAAAGGGACATTAGGCCAATTTCATCACCCTATGGGAGCCCAATCATGTTGGTACAAAAGAAGGATGGGACTTGGAGACTCTGTATTGACTATCAGGCACTGAATAAGATCACTGTCTAGAACAAGTATCTGATCCCACAGATTGATGACCTTCTAGAGTAGCTTAAGGGGGTAAAATATTTCAGAAAGATTGAGTTGAAGTCCGGTTATCACCAGGTTTTGATCGAACCCTCTCATGTGTGGAAGATTGCCTTCAAATCCAAGGAGGGCCTTTTCGAATGGCTAGTCATGCCTTTTGGGTTGACAAATTCCCCCACAACCTTCATGAGGCTGATGGATGACATCTTGTGACCTTTCACCAACTCATTCATGGTGATGTATTTGGATGACATTATAATCTCCAATGAAAGTTGGGAAGAGCACCTCCATCATATCTGACAGGTCCTCCAAACCCTACGGCAACACAAGTTGTGTGATAATTTGGAGAAATGCACTTTTGGTATAACCTAGGTTCAATATCTGAGGTACATCATTAATGAGTAGGGTTTTCATGTACACCCAACCAAGATAAAAGTCATTCGGGATTGGCTAGCCCCAACCACTCTAACAGAACTTCGTAGCTTTCTGGGCCTTGCAAGCTTCTACCGCAGGATTGTGTTGGGGTTCTCTCATATAACTTGGCCCTTGATTAAAGTCACCAAGGGAGGAGAGAAAGCAAAGTTATTTTGATTTGAATCCCAATACAAGATATTTTCAAAGTTGAATCATCGTCTATGATTGCACCAATTCTCACATTGTCAGACCTGCAACAACCATTTGAGATGAAGACAAATGCCTCCGATTATGCTATTGGTGTAGTTCTTACTCAGTAGGGGTATCTAGTGGCATATCACAGTGAGACACTTTAAGATGTAGTCCAAAAGTATCCCACCTATGATAAAGAGATGTATTCCATTGTGCAAGCATGTCGATAATGGAAGCATTACAATCTAGGGAAGGAAACATTCATCCACAGAGACCACCAACCCCTACATTTCATAAAGACACAAGGGAAGTTGCAGAGCGATTGCCATAAAAAATGGTCCACATACCTGTAACATTATCATTTGAACATTAAGTACAAGAAGAACAACACCAACAATGTTGCAAACTACCTCAGCTGACCACTGGTGATGGCACTGACCATTGTGCTCAAATCTTGTGGGCATGAGACTGCAGGGTGGCCGCATCTTTACAAGAGCAATCCAGAATTCGGAAACACATACCAGAAGCTCTTGAAAGGGAAGCAAGTTCCAAATTTTCACCTCCAGGATGCATTATTATGCCACTTAGGACACCTTTTTGTTCCTTCAAGTGAGTGTTCCAAGATGATTTGGGAGGCGCACTAAAGTTTGGTCGTTGGACATTTTGGGGTAGAGAAAATAGTGGTAGTGTTGCAAAAGTATTTTTATTGGCCAAACCTTCAACAGGGTGTTGGGAAGTACATCAGATCTTGCACTACCTTGCCATTGCTAAACCAACCATCAAGAATTAAGGCCTATATAATCCTCTAACTACTCCTAGTCGACCTTAGGAATATATCTCCATGGACTACAAGTGAATCCTTCCTTCTACTAAGCATGGAAACGGTTGTGTTTTTGTGGTCGTTGACAAATTCTCTAAGATGGTCATTCTGGCAGCTTGCAAGAAGAGTATCACATCAGAAGACACTGCTAAGCTCTTATTTGAACGAGTGTGGGTACACTTTGGGATCTCACAATCCATTATCTCAGATCGGGACAACAGGTTCCTAAGTACATTTTGGTCAAGTCTTTGGTCAATGCTGGATACCAAGCTCATCAAGTCCACAGATTTCAACCCCCAAACTGATGGCGAAATAGAGGTCGTCAACAGGATGATCATACACATTTTGCGCATGTACAACTCGAAGCATCCACGCACATGGGATGAAATCCTCCCCTATGTCTAGCACAGCTACAACAAATATCTCCATAGCTCAACTGGCCACACCCCTTTTCAATTGGGATTTGGATTCCAACCATTATGTTCCATTGATGTGGCCATACCATTCATAGTTACTTCGACATATTTGGCTCATGTTCAATATAAAGCTGACGGGGTTAACAACTTCATTGAATTCATTCCACACATCCACCAGTAGGTCCTCGATATACTAGATTGATCTGGATTTAAACAAGAATGAAAAAAATTACAAATATAACCATAAATACAAAGATGCAATAGAAATAACACTTCATTTCATTAATATCAAATACTAAAATATGCTTACAAAAAGAATGGAAATAAGACTAGCTCGGGTGATGGTAGCTTGTCTCTGAGAAGCGATGTGGTGGCTACATGCCTCTGAACTATGTTACGATGAGGCTCAAAGGCCCATTTATTATTGAGAAACAATGGAAAACCCTAAACATCCAAAAACCTAACCCTAGGAAATGAAGCGCCAAAACTGTGGGCCCTGTTTGAGTAAATTGGTACATCAACTTCCTGGGGTCATAACTTTGCCATACGATTCTCGTTTGGATATCATAATACCTCGTTTCAAAGATCTCAAAGAGAAGGCCAAAAACAATGAAGGAAGTTAGTTTGGGACATTTTCAGCCTCTCCATTTTCCCCAAAAACGTCATTTAGGGCCTCAAAACGGCTCCGGAAGTTTAGGACTTGTTGGCTTGAGGGGGCCTAACCCAGGTTCGAAGTTAATTAGCCAAAAAAATCCCTACACTATTGGCCCTTTTGACAACAACCCACAGAGAGCAAACTAAAGTCTCACCCGAAGAAGTATGGGGGGATGCTGCAACCAAGTTTCCGCACCCTTGAGATGTCTGAGGTGTTGATTTAGTCCAACTATGCCTACCTTCCTGCAGGTTGATTCGTACATTGTTCTAACCTACGAGACCTTCGTGATCTATTAGAATCGCCTTTCATGCAACCCTAACCAGGGGCTGAGATACTTTCGCGCTGCTAAGGCAGTGATCTATGATATTTCTCATAGTTACACAGCGTGTCTTACTTGTCTTCTTATGGATGTTAATTAACTTCGCATAAGCAGATACTTTAACTCACATTTACTTAATCTACACAATTATATATGTCCGTGCATCATATAAGCTATAGAAATGCAATTTATACCCAATACATTGGATGTATAAAATAGGAAATAAATACACAGGAATAATATAAAACTTCTCTTTATTAATGCTTCCAACTGTTACAGACTCGACTTGCCCTGTGCACTTAGCTGCATGGGTCTACGTACTCAGCTACGGGCTAATAGGCCTTTGTGCACTCAATTGTAGAGCCTTGTCCTACTCTATGACCCAAAGACTTGACTTTTCCCTTAGACCTTCCACTATGCTTCTATTCTATCATCATTCTAATTCCCTTAGATGATCTCTCAACTACTTAGAGCCTTGCTCTATTTATACAATCCCATGGTCTGTGGACCATGGGTAGATCTCTAAAGCTGACATTACATTACAAAATTGAGGGCAGAAAACCCTATGACTCATTTACAACTTCACACTCTGCACCCACAAAATGCAGAATCTTTACATCAAATTTACACTTTTTAGCCAAAATTTGAGCTTTAAGCCCCAAAACGTTCCTTGGGGGATCCCACGCCCAACGGGCCCCCAACACAAACATCATGACTCACCCTCGAGTCACTCTGTCGGTGCAGAGATCTTTGCACGAAGACCTCCCAATTCTTCTTGGATCGCTGCAAGGTCGGCAATACACAGAGCGGTTGCCTACTTCACTTCCTGCACACGCTATTCAAAGACTGTTGTAGCTGAATTGTTGCCCTGCACCTGTTCCTGTGTTCCCTGCATCTATGTGAGCTTAGCTTCAATCAAGGTTGTAATGAAGAATGTCTCATCGATCCATGGTTGTGCGCACGCCTTCAAGACAGCTTCCTTATGTCACACAACATCTACCTACTCCTTGAGCACTTTTGCCTACTGCATTCGTGCGAGCCTCTGCGTAAGGGCCACCATCTACGTGATCCCTTTTATTTCATCATACTATTGTTGCAACTCACACACCTCTGTTTCTAAGCATTGTATGTTTGGGTCCTCCTGTAGAATGGTGAGGACCTCGAACGACTCTTCAAATAGTTTGGTGCAACCCTTCATTACTCTGTTGATCTCCACTATTCCTATTGTAATGGTGCTAGTGCATTGTTCCTCCACCTCAGGCGGAGTTGAAGGCTGTTCTTTCAATTGTATCTCAACTATCTAAAGGTTCATCTATAGCTGAACCTTAGCGATTTCTTATTTTTCCTCACACACCCCTGCTGCTAGTCTCCGGATGTGCACCTCCACTAGTTCCTCTGCTGGGATGGCCAACTCAGGGACCATCTAGCAGGCTTCCTCAACTACCTGCACGAGTTGTTTGTTCTATGTCATTACCTCATCGTGCTGCAAGCTCAATTGTTCAATATTAATCTGTTACTCACTCATCACCTGGAGTGCACGACCCTCCCTGGCCCACAGTTCTGTAATCACTCCATCCTGTAGAACATAGAGCGTCTCCCAAGGGAGCACAACCATGTTTATCCCAACTTCCCTCAGTGCACAGACCATAGGCCTGTCAGCCTAATTTTTTGTAACCAATGCGCCCTTTGGCAACATTATAGTGTTGTTCATGCAGGTGCACAACATTTCCTCAGCCACGACCGTGCCTACTGTGAGGCTGGCCGACAGAGTACCATCTTGAGGAGTGCGCACCTGAAACTCCTGTATTTGTGCACAGAGGGCCCCCAACGCCGTCTGGTGTTCCTCCACAAATTATTGGAGGGCCTCCGTGGTGACGTCCCGCACTGTCTCCCCTATGTCATGGAGATCCCCTCAGTGAGGATGATCAAGTAGAAACAAGTCTTTGAGGCCTTCGACTTCTTCCACGACCCCACCTACTCTCTCAAGCACTATCGCTTTAGTTGTGTGGACGCTATATGTGGTTCTGTGCCTCCTTCCTATGTTTTTGTCCCTTGTTTGAGTGAGGGCGAATTTTCTCCCTCGCACTCCTTCTTAGTTGCCCTCTGCTTCTCTTTTTCTACCTTTGCAGCATCCCGCACCTCCTGCGCCTTTGATGTTGCTGCTTCATTCCTTCTCTTCTTGGCCAACTACACCATCTATAGTTTTGCCTCCTCCTTTTTCCTCTGTGTAGCGGACTTCACCGCTTCCACTGCGGAGCTGGTTGGAGCGTGCCACTCCAGTGGCCATGACTCAAGGACGGCAAATATGACATCGTCCATCGCCAGATAAGGTATCTCATTCATTTCTTCGTGGGGTCCTTCCTCACCCTTATGTACACGTGATGAAAGTCGACCTTGAACTCTGCGAAGCTCTGTAGACTGTTATAAACTATGGGCAATAACCATGGCTTGCGAATAATCCCCATTCTGATGTTCATCTCCATGAACACCCAAAATATCTTACTATCTCGAATTCTTTCCGCATCTTTAGTTTCCCACAGTGAAGCGTACTTTGCTGCCTCCGGAAGATCATTCGTAATTATTGGGAATTGGCTGTCCTCGAGAAATTCCCAAGCCACAAGCATTATGGACAGCAGAATCCATGCATAGTGGAAAGTCTTCCCTTACTCCTATGCCTCGCGGTAGTTTTCCAGGAACTCCCTGCACAATTAATCCACCTAATTAAACTGGACCCCCTATGCGCATTGTGCAGCAAGTGAAACCACTACGCAGGCACCTCATCCGTGTGGCACTTCCACATGAATTTTTCGGCCAATATCTGTATCGCGACTTTGACCGCAGCATTATTGATACTAGGGATCACGTACCCTCTCTTTTTCTTCACCAGCTTGAACTTCTTCTTCATGGCCTCCGCGATGGCCAAATCATCACTTTTACCCTTGGATATGTTCGCTGGATCCTCCCCTTTGCAAGGGAGTGGGATCATTCAATGAATCAGATGATTCGAGATGGCGATGGGCTCCTCTAGCCACAAACACCCATCATGCACCAGGCAGAGTAGCTGCTTGATGAAAAAGATAGTCACTGGAGTGCGATGGTAATGCAGCACCCAGAGCAGGTTTAATAACCCAGCTTTCTCTACTCCTTGCAACCACTTGTGCAACTCAAACTCTATGACTCCTGATGTTGTATTTTTATTTGGCCACATTAGCTGCACGGTTGCCAAATGTGGGAATCTATCGTGGTCCGTGAGATCCCAATCTCCAAATTTTAGAACTGACACCCATCCCAAGTGCACTCCATCAAAAACGATATCATCAGGTAGCAGTGGAGTCTATGGAGATCTCTTTCTCTCATCTAGATCCTTGGGCACCCGTGCTTTCCCCTTCTGCGGAAGAACACATGCAGGAAACCCGGTCAGAGGGTCCACACCCTGGGTTTCTTCCTCCATTTCTTCGTCCTCCCCGTCTTCACCAGGATTTCCTCAAGGTCTTCCTCCTCCTCATCGGCTTCCAAATTGATCGCCTTCCCCTTTTCTTCCATGGTAAGTTTAGTTCTTAGCGGGTTTCTAGGGGACATACGCACCAGAACCATAGGCTTCTTGTCTTTCTTGGGTCTCGACGTGTGCAACGATTTATGGATTTCAGCGACTATCCTGGCACTTTCTGGGGCATCTCCTATCATCATGGCTTGCGCGGCCTCTTCAGCGGTCATCTCTCCGCTATCCATGGCTTCTTCAGACGTTGTCATATTGTTGTTCCACAAATCTCTCAACGACTCAGGTAAGTGCTCAAACAACGCCTTCAACTTCAAAAGATCAAACACATTTGGGTTCATAAATCTCTAGGCACGTAACAGCTCAATTCTCAAATGGCCAAGTGTTGTTTGTTGGGAAGCCCTTTGCAATTTATAGTGCCTTTTGAATTTTAATTCAACCATTCCCCCCAAATCTAGTCCATTAATGCTCCCTTGGTGACATATTTTCTCAAATCTAGCCCATAAAGTTCGCCTTAAATGCCTGTCGTCCATTCCATTTGGTCTCAAACCAAGCATCACATCATGAATAGTGACTATAACGGTCACTTTCTAGCCAACCCGCATGGCACCGCAGTGAAATTTGCCCATCCGCGGTGGGGTTAACCCAGTCCTGGTCTCGCATTGTTCTCTTATAGATGCAATCCAAATCATCATCACTTTCATAGTCGCACACTGGCTCCGTATAGCCCGATCCTTCTACAGGGTTGAGGGGTACAATTACACATAGTGACTTCTTTTCAAAAATCATTTTCCACTTTTCTAGATTAATCACCCCGTTCATGTCAGTGGCCCAAGAAATTCCTAAGAGCGCGGGGTAGGGATTGTTGTCATCAACAATCTCTATTACTTCAGATTTTGCTAGTGCACTCGCTCCCTCAATATCCACAGTGATTCCCTGCAATCACCCCATGGGTATTATCTTCTGTTGGTTTGCCATTCGCAGCTGGATAGGAGACCACTACAACATAGGTCTCCCCATTCACTCCCATGTCTTCTTCGACAGAACATTCGCATCTAATCCTAAATCTATAATCACTTGGCCAATTTCATATTCTCCAATTTGTGCGGTTAGCCTCATCTCTCTTCCCGTTCTTGTCTTATGATTTCCGATCTTCCAGACTACGTGCGGTTCTCTTGGCACAGTCCCAACGCATCTGTTAATGAGTTCTTGTAACCCTTTTATATACTTACTATCACTTGGTAGCTTCATGCATGTTTCCAGGAACGTCGTAACCATAGATGGGTCATTCGGCTCTGGTCTATCTTTTCTTTCTGAATTGGAGGCATCAGCAAAGATCTTCTTAGCTTCCATGAAGGTTTCCCGAGCGCCTTCGCCGGAGATTTGCGAACCCAAGTATTATCTTCTGGTTGTTTGTCTTGTCATCTCCCATCGTGTTTCCACTTCGGAGCACAATTTTCACATTCAGATCTTCCTCATGTGGCGCAGACCTCATCATCTGTAGGTTATGAGTTGGGGGAGGCATTAGCACTCCTTTGTTGCGTATCCTAGCTATCAGCGTAGGACAATCCTTTATCTCATGATCAAACAAATTGTAATACAAACATGACAAACGCGTTGGGTTCATACAATCACAGGCATAACATCCTGGCCCCCCAGCAATTGTAGCATATCAACTGTCCGCGACCTCTTCCAGGCCCTCCTCCGCCTCGGCCTCGTCCATGCCCATGAAATCTTGTTCGCGCCACTCTTGTGTTCTGGTCTAGTGGCCGCATTTCGGCCTGAACTCTGTAGGTTGGAGTTCTATCCATCATTAACTCATAGCTTCTACAAGTGCGCTCATCGTGTCCCACCGATTTACAAAAGTTACAGAACAACTGTTGCGAATTTTGCATGTACTTTTGTAACAAATGGTAGTTGCTTGTAGCATGCTTTCCACCTATTTGACAAATTGCACACCATAAAGCAAGCACTGTGCTAGGTCCTACTTTAACTTCCAACCTTAATGACATCGGTCCTCCTCCTGCGAGGTAATTTGTGAACACCAAGAAATCGTCTTTATCATGGCCTAACCCTTGCATTTTATGCACCACACCTCTTTGCACACTTCTGGTCAAGCTATCCTATCTTGTTTCAGACTTTGCATCTTAAGGCATAAGTTATTCAACTATGCGTGGATCTACTAAACTCCCAAGTTAGGATCCTACATTGGGATCTCATGCAACCTCATCGCAATCTCTAAGGATTCTGCCTGAGTTGTTAACTTCTACTGAGATAGCACCCTCCTTAAATGTGGCATTAGCAACGCTACAAACCACTCGCGATGCTATCTATTAGTTCTAGTCTTCGCAGCCTGTCACTAGGGATCAAAATGGGCTCTTACTATGTCTGGTTTTCAGAGATGTTTTGCACATGATCTTCAGTGAAAATCATATCCTAAGTATTTCCATTAGAAGAAGCTCAAAAAAATATCTCCAATGGTATATCACACTCTCGTAACCAGTTTCTGGATCAAAAGATATGATCGAAATGAATGAATGATTCTTGGTTATGCATGTTTTGAGGTCAGTTGCTGCACACAATGAAAAGTTTAGTACAAGATCATTTTCTGAAATAATGGTAAGGAATTTTTCAAAAGTGAAAGAGGTTTTTGTCCATCACATATCAAATAACAAAAACCTCCTTCAGTTTATGCACAGGTGCTACTATTTAGGAGATATGCAGTGATATTTGGAGCCTGCATTAAAATAAAGCAAATTTTTCATTTATTTTATTATTTTAGTCATTTTAGTGTGGTGCCATTTTACAACAGATATAAAGTAATTTTGAAAACCCAAGGAAATTTTGGTTAACCACAAGACATATAACAAAAATCTCTTTTAGTTTATTCACAAGTGTCATGATTTGGGATATGTGACTAGATCTTTACAACTCATATTGATAGATTTAAGTTTTTAATGCTCTTCTGTTTTAGAGATGATTTTGTGGCATAGATTCCAAGCAACTGGAAATGAATTTTGAGAATTTGAGAGAGGTTTTTCTCCAACGTGACCTTATCTACAAACACCTTTTTCAGTTTTGTAACAGGTGCTATGGTTTTGGAGATATGAGTTCATATTCAACACCTATTTTTAGAAATTCGGTCCAAGTTTAATGTAATTGATTCTATTTTGAAGAAGATGGTTGAGCACAATTCCATTAATACAAGGATGAGCTAAATGTGTAAATTTTATGAATTTCATAGTGTAGAGGTTTGATTTTGGTAGCAGAGAGGCTGCTTAGCATTATGTAAAATTTTCCTGAATATTATTTTAATAAACCAGTTTTCTGCACTTTGGACCTGGGATTCATCACAGTGCTTAAATGTTCAATATGTTTTTTCTCATAAATTCATTTACACATTATGTTTTTCTACTTTGTTTCAGCATTATCTAAGTGATATGTTAGGAATTCATCTGTAATGATGCTCCTTTCATGATGCTTTTTCTATTAGTCGTAATGGTTGTCTTAGCAGAATTCATCCTTGGCTAGATGCTCTGTTGAGTAACGTCGTGATTCTATTTCATCCAAGGTTGTTGTTGCAGATTCATCCTTTTTCTAATGCCTGTAGAGCAACCAGCTTTCTCCCTCATACTTCTCACATTTACAATCTTCACTTGGCTGAACATGGCACTTAATTTTCCCCAGGTTTGCCGGCAGAAACTGACATCAATTCCATAGTCCAATCACCCTTTCTCTTGTTGTTTTCGACCCAAAACAAATCCAATAAAATCCTCTAAGCTACTATACCTAGCCTAAAATCTATATTTTATTCATTCATCTCCACTAAAATTCACAAGGAAAGAGCCCTCTCCCGACCTGGTAGGGCTAGCTACCAAATTAAGCTTGGTTTGTGGTTATCCTAGGATTGCCTCCCTCCAGCCTGAAGTAGATTTAGGCACTAACATAGTGGCGACCATACTGGGGAAGAGGTGACAAATCTTCTCAGGGAAAGATCATTCAAGTTGTAGATCTGATTGCCGATGGTGGACAACAGTCAAACACATATGTAGGTTGAAACATTCACCTAGCGACTCCAACTCAATCCAGAGATTCCAGCGCTCACTGATCCATTCATGCACTAAAATAAAATGGTAGGGTATGTGACAAACCCTGTGTTTTGTGAAGTTTTAAAAGAATTTAGAGATCAGTTAGTGGATATTGAAATTGATGAAGTATTTTTCATTACCGTGCTTCAATGTTTGAGATCTCTGAAGTTTCCTCCTAAAGCTAAAACTGATTTCTTTGAGTTAATGTTGAAAAACTTGAGAAGGAGATTCGATATTTAAATGATCAGATCCAATCATATGAATTCCGAGATCCCAAAAAGTTCTTGGAAACTCTCCCTCCTTCAAAACAAGAAACAATAGACCTACCCGTGGATGCTTGTATTGACAGTTTGCAATTGGAGGTCTGTGTTGAGGAGTTAGGGCAGCAAACAAAGTCTGGCTTCTATGATCCTATTGTCGCATATATGGAGTATTTTTTCAGTTTGAATGATAAGTCAGATTGTCTTTTACATAGCCAAATTCAGTTTGTGCATGGATGGTTGTTAGCATTTACATGTGTCCTAGTTGAAGCACTTTCAAGCAGCATCTTTGTCACAGTTACTTGATTGGTTGATCTGGCATTTCAGCGTTACTTGATCTATCAATTTTGCAGCAAAGTAGGTTAGATTTGTGCATAAATAAGCTGCCAAAGGCAGCATTTCAGTGTCCGGTATTTTTTATATACAGTTTGCAGTATGTGTATGTTTGGATTGGTATGAGTTGTTTTGAGTTTGTAGTTGTTTGACTGTATTTCCTAATGGATGAGGCAATTGGTCTACGGTGTTCTTGACACCTCCAAGGAGCTGCCATCCCCAATAAGACCGATGTTAGTTCCAGTCTTCACAGCCTGTCTCTAGGGATCAAAATGGGCTCTTACTATGTCTGGTTTTAAAATATGTTTTGCACATGATCTTCAGTGCAAATCATATCCTAAGTATTTCCATAAGAAGAATATCGGAAAAATATTTCCAACAGTATATCACACTCCCATAACTGGTTTCTGGATCAGAAGATATGATCGAAATGAATGAGTGATTCTTGGTTATGCATGTTTTGAGGTCAGTTGCTGCACACAATGACAAGTTTAGTACAAGATCAGTTTCTGAAATAATGGTAAGGAATTTTTCAAAAGTGAAAGAGGTTTTTGTCCATCACATACCAAATAACAAAAACCTCCTTCATTTTATGCACAGGTGCTACTATGTGGGAGATATGCAGTGATATTTGGAGCCTGCATTAAAACAAAGCAAAATTTTCATTTATTTTACTATTTTAGTCATTTTCGTGCGGTGCCATTTTACAACAGATGGAAAGTGATTTTGAAAAACCCAAGTATATTTTTGTTAACCACAAGCCATATAACAAAAACCTCTTTCATTTTATTAATAAGTGTCATGAATTGAGATATGTGACTAGATCTTTACAGCTCATTTTGACAAATTTAAGTTTTTAATGATTTTCTATTTTAGAGATTATTTTTGTGGCATATATTACGAGCAATTGGAAACGAATTTCCTGACTTCGAGAGAGTTTTTTCTCCAACATGACCTTATCTACAAAAACCTTTTTTATTTTTGTAACAGGTGCTATGGTTTAGGAGATAGGAGTTCATCTTCAACACCTATTTTCATAATTCGATCCAAGTTTAATGTAACTGATTCTATTTTGAAGAAGATGGTTGAGCTCAATTCCATTAATACAAGAATGAGCTAAATGTATAAATTTTGTGAATTTCATAGTGTAGAGGTTTGATTTTGGCAGCTTATAGGCTGCTTGGCATTATGTAAAATTTTCCTGAATATTATTTTAATAAACCAGTTTTCTGCACTTTGGACCTAGGATTCATCACGGTGCTTAAATGTTTAGTATTCTTTTTCTCATAAATTCATTTACACATTATGTTTTTCTACTTTGTTTCAGCATTATCTAAGTGATATGTTAGGAATTCATCCATAATGATGCTCCTTTCATGATGATTTTTCTATTAGTCGTAATGGTTGTCTTAGCAGAATTCATCCTTGGCTAGATGCTCTGTTGAGCAACCTCGTGATTCTCTTTCATATAAAGTTGTTGTTGCAGATTCATATTTTGTCTGATGCCTGCAGGGCAGCGGGCTTTCTCCCTCATACTTCTCACATTTACAATATTCACTTGGCTGAACATGGCACTTAATTTTCCCCAGGTTTGCCGACAGAAACTAACATCGATTCCATAGTCCAATCACCCTTTCTCTTGCTGTTTTCAACCCAAAACAAATCCAATAAAATCCTCTGAGCTATTATACCTAGCCTAAAATCTATATTTTATTCATTCATCTCCACTGAAATTCACAAGGAGAGAGCCCTCTCCCGACCTGGTAGGGCTAGCTACCAGGTTAAGCTTGGTTTGTGGTTATCCTAGGATTGCCTCCCTTTAGCCTGAGGTAGATTTAGGCACTAACACTATCCATCCGTCAGATTCATATTAGCTTCACGAATCATACACTTCAAGCTCTGATCCAACTCCCAAGGAGTCTCACCTGGTAGCATCATGATCTCTTTGAATCCAATGATCGACTGTGCTTCAGACTTTGGCCTGCTAAATTCTCTGTTTAGCACTACTTGGATATCCGCGATTCCCACATTTGGATTATCATTGGAGTGCTTAATATACCAAGTCAGTGCGCAATCCTTTAGGTTGCTAACTAGTGTCACTTTCTTTATATTGTCATCTGTAACTCCTTACGCTTCCCATACAACTCTTATCATGAACCAGAATTGGTCTGGATCCTCATTTCCCAAACCTTTGAACACAGGAAACTTCATTGTGCTTTCCATATTGAATCGCAGTGGTGGTGGTGGTGGTACAGGTGAAGATGGAGTCGATGGTGGTGAAGCTGGTGGTAGTGTGGGTGGGGGTGGTATTCACAGAATTCTTTGCCTTATCAGATGGATCTCACTACGTGATGAGACCTTCGCTAGCTCATCCGCTTTCCCTCGTGGAGGTGAAATCAAGGGGTTGTTTTCTGGTCCCTTACTTTCTTTGTTCCTGTAGGTTTTTCCACTTCGCGTAGCTCCAAACATCAAGGTAACTGCATAACCCTCTCCTTTCACAATAGCATCTTAATCCAAGTATTCAAAGACTTTACGTACTTACCTCGCGGTCCTTTTAGAAAGCGTCGCTTTGCCTCGTTGTAGCTAACTGAAATGTCAACCATGAACTCAGTAATGAATGCTCCTATAATTCGATTGAGCTAGTGATCAACAGCGTGTGTGATCTTATCCTCTGATGCTTCTAGCCTTCGTACTAATTCTAGGGTCCACATAATATGATTGTCCAGTTTCCACCTTCCTTGGCTATCTGTTAGCTTCATGATCCACTCGTATGCCTCAGTAGGGAAAGACGCAAAGACGTTTTCGTGGATCTCTGTGTACAGGTAGCAGTCTAACCACTCTTCTTTTGTCAGTCGCGGGTTCCTGTTCTCCTTTGCTACAAACTCGTGAATTCTTCTGTCCAACCAACCTTCAATTTCCTTCTTAGTTGGAATCCAATGATATGACATCAGACATCTCTATGCAAATTTCGGTCTCGACAATGGAACCATTTGCTGGCTTGAGGGGGCTGACCCAGGTTCAGAGTTAATTAGCCAAACAAATCCCTACACTACTGGCCCTTTCAACATCGGCCCGCGGAGCACGGACTAAAGTATCACTCGAAGCAGTATGGGGGGATGCTAGAACCAATTTTTTGCACCCTTGAGATGTCTTAGGTGTTGATTTAGTCCAATTGTGCCTACCTTCGTGTAGGTTGCTTCGCACACTGTTCCGACCTGCGATACCTTCACGATCTATTAGACTCGCCTTTCGTGCAGCCCTAACCAGGGGCTGAGATACTTTCGCGCTGCTAAGGCAGCGATCTGCACTATTTCTCCTAGTTACACAACGTATCTTACTTATCTTCTTATGGATGTTAGTTAACTTCATGTAAGTAGATACTTTAACTCACATTTACTTAATCTACATAGTTATATATGTTCACGCATCATATAAGCTACAGAAATGCAATTTATACCCAATACATTCGATGTAGAAAATAGGAAATAAATACATAGGAATGATATAAAATTTCTCTTTATTAATGCTTCCAACTGTCACAAATTCGACTCGCCCTGTGCACTCAGCTGCAGGGGTCCACGCACTCAGTTGCGGACTACTAGGCCTCTGTGCACTCAGCTGTAGGTGTTATAGCTCCAAATCTCACTCTTATAGTTTGTGATGCTGCACTCATGGCCTAGGGCAACCCCTCCTTCCAGACCTGGTCCTAAAATTTAAAAAACAGTGTTTTATTCCCTATACGCGACATTGCCGTGAGTTAAACGCGTGTACACGCGGGTCTGTGTATACCCAACCCGCGTGTATGTATTAAAACACTTAAAAAAATAAATAATTCCTTATTTTCGGGCGGAGATCGCGGGTTTTACCTGCTGATCACCTGTTAGTGCCCGTGGCCCAACTGTTCCCAACCAACTCCTAACTAAAAAACTACTTTGGAGATGGTATAAAAAGACATCAAAGGGAAGGCCTAAAGGAGAGAGAAAAGAAGAGCAAGATTATTATGCTGAGATTTTCCCCTTAGACCAGGTCTGAAGTCCTTGGTGCCTTCTGTACTTCCCCCATTTTGCATAGGAAACCCTTGTTTCCATGTGTATTGGTGATCATTCATCTTTTATATCACCATTGAGTAAGACTTGGAAGGAGCTCTTATTGGAGGCTTGAGGCTGGAACGAATCCGGGAGGAAGCTTTGCTTGGAGCCTGCTGAAGGTGTTTCAAGTGAAATCTTTCCGTTATATGTACTTTACTTGCCTTTATATAAAGAAACACGTCTTGGTTCCCGAAACAATCTTTCTTTATGCTTATGAGATTCTTGTCTTGAATTCTTATGCAAGTAGTTACTTAAAGATTTTTATAACTAACTTTATAGCATGAAGATGGTTTTCATATAAGGATTTGTCCATGTACTATTGTGTTCTTTGATTTGTTTGTTTTACAGGTCAAAGGAGAAGAAGGAAACTCCAAGAAGGGTTTGGACCCTAAAGGCCTTCTCGAACGTAGGACCTTAGGTACGTACCCTAAACATTAGAATTTGATTACAGTAAAGATAATGGCTGTGTGTGTGTTTCTTGGAATAAGCAATTTTCAGTCTGGTAGAGTCTTAACCCAAAGGACCCTAGGGGTACTTTCCCCTCAACCAGAATTGGCGACTCCGCTGGGGAACTACACTCTTGTTGTTCCTAGTTTGGGTAGTCTTCAAGCCAATCAAGGCTCAGCCCCTCTGTTTGCTGGCTCTGACTGTCTAATCTGTTCTTGAACTCTAAGCTTTTCCAGTTTTTCAGTCTGTGTTTTTTATTTTTCTTGAAAATCTTCAGATACGCTGTTTTTCTTGATTACAGAAGCGTATATACGCAATTTGTACTAAGTGAACCTGCGTATACGCAGGTTTCCTCAGTTACAGTCGCGTGTACACGCACTCTGCACATCACTGCAGGTGTGTATATTATCTAATTTTCAAGATTTATAAATTTTCTTTTGCTGAATGTTTGTCTGGTGGTTTGGGTCAGTTTGAAGCAGTCATTTTCCAGTAACAGTCCTCTATTTAACAGGGGGCATCTTGTTTTGAACTCTCTCTAGTTATAAGGAGTATTAGTCTTGTTTTCGTTGATTGCAAGCGTCATTGTTTTTTTGACACACAAGATTTCTGGTTAAGAATCTTGACTGCTCTGTTTTGGCAGAGTAGGAAGATTGGATTCAATCTTTGTGTTCATTTTGTTTCGGTGACCCTTTTGTTTGCTTAACGAAACCATTTTTGTGACCATTTTCTCCTTCGTTTCGGGAAAGTTGTTTGTTACCATTTTCTTGAAACTTGTCTTTTAATCTTTTGGACTTTCATTGCTGCTTTTGATTGTCATGAGCGATTTCAAACGCATTTATTTTTGTTGGGTTTTCATCATTTGAAAGGTGTCAATTCACAAAAGTGTTTGGTTGCCTATTCATCAATCATTAGTGTCAATATTTTTGAGAGCATTCTTTGAAAAAGATTTCTTTGCTTGTTGTTTGAAAGAAAATCTTTTGAAAGTTTTGAGTTTCGCTTTCTTAAACTTGCTTTTCATTTGATTTCCTTTTTTGCGAAGTGAAAGTGCTTTGTGTTTATCTTAGAACTTGTTTTTATTGTTTGGACGAAATGATTGGTAGCACATCATATTCTATCTAAGCATTTTAGTGGCAAGACAAATTTGATAAGTGAGCAACTTTCCTTCTTTCTTTGCAGAGTAGTCTTAAAATATTGCATTCACATATAGTTGTTGCATTAGGATAGATTTGCATCCCTTTTTATGCATACATAGCTTTGTTAGCTTTTGTGAGTGTGTGATCCGGATTTAAACAGGAACGCAACAAATTACAAAGATAACCATATACACAAAGATGCAGCGGAAATAATACTTCATTTCATTAATGGAAAATACTGAAATATGCTTACAACCAGAAATGGAAATAAACCAGCTAGGGTGATGGTAGCTTATCTCTGAGAAGAGATGTGATGGCTACATGCCTCTGAACTGTATTACAATGAGGCTCGAAGGCCTATTTATTGTTGAGAAACAATGGAAAAACCCTTAACATTCCAAAACCTAACCCTAGGAGATGAAACGCCAAACTGTGGGCCCCGTTTGGGGTAAATTGGTACATCAACTTCCCGGGGTCGTAACTTTGGCATATGATCTCCGTTTGACGCGTACAATAGCTCATTAGAAAAATCTATCCGAGCACTATCATTGCCCCCGGATTCCCCAAAAAACGTCGTTTAGGGCCTCAAAACGGCTCCGAAAGTTCAGGACCCGAAAAACTGCTAAAAATAGTAAGTTGTGCTACAATTAAGGAAACTGAAAATGTTGAGAAAGACAATGGTGGGGGTCCAGGTGGACTTGGCAGGTGGCCACCAATATCCACCTGGATCATTCCTCCCCCCTTAGGAAGCAATGGTCTCCATTGCGTTGAGCTCCTCCATGAGATGAGGAAACTTCTGCTGAACTTGTTCCCTGGTGAGCCACTTGCCCTGCTGAAGGAGTTGGCCTGCTTTGACAACTCGATACAGTTGGATATTCTGTTGGCGAGTGTTCTTGATCTGTGTGTCCATGATTCGATCAGTTGCAGCTTGTTCCATGCAATCTGGATTTAATTCTGTGGGTTTGAGCTGTTCTGCAATGTCGGATGTGTCTAGCAATGGTGGAAAGTATGGCCGAAGGCAGTCCACATTGAACACTGGGTGCATGCCAAGGAATGGTGGAATGCTGAGCTCAAATGCATTGTCTCCCATAGCCTTAGTAATGGTGTAAGGACCATATCGGAGTGGTCTCAATTTTCGATAGGCTCCAGTAAGGCGTTCCTTTTGCAAATGCAACCAGACTTTGTCGCCCACCTGAAACTTGTGTGGCACCCGATGTTGATCATGTCGCTACTTGTACTTGGCATTTGATTTCTCAAGAATGTCATGGACCTGCTGGCGAATATGTTGGATGAGCTCAATGAAGCTGGCGGCCTTATCTGTTTTGGACTGGACATGAGATGAATTCATGTGAGTAGCTGCAAGTGGCATGGCCACATCAATGGGGCATAGTGGCTGGAATCCCAAACCCACCTGGAAAGGGCTATGGCCAGTGGAGCTGTGAAGAGCTCAGTTGTAGCTGTGCTGAACATAGGGGAGGCTCTCGTCCCATGTGCGTGGATGCTTTGAGTTATACATGTGCAGAATGTGCACAATCATCCTATTGACAACCTCTGTCTGGCCATCAGTTTGAGGATGGAAGGCTATGGACTTCATGAGTTTGGTGTCCAGCATTGACCAGAGACTGGACCAAAATGTGCTGAGAAACCGACTGTCCCGATCTGAGATGATAGACTGTGGGATCCCAAAGTGCACCCACACTCGTTCAAAGAAGAGTTTAGCAGTGGCTTCTGCTGTGATATTCTTCTTGCAGGCCACCATAATGGCCATCTTCGAGAACCTGTCGACGACCACAAAAACACAGTCATTTCCATGCTTAGTGGAAGGAAGGCCTGACATGTAATCCATGGAGATGGATTCCCAAGGTCGACTAGGGGTAGGCAACGGGGTGTAGAGGCCTTGCTTCTTAATGGTCGGTTTGGCAATGGCACAGGCAGTACATGATTGGATGTACTTCCCAACATCCTGTCGAAGTTTCAGCCAATAGAAATAATTTTGCAGTACTGCCACTGTTTTCTCGACCCCGAAATGCCCAGCAGCCCGACTGTAGTGTGCTTCCCAAATCATCTTGGCACGCTCGCTTGAAGGAACACAAATGTGACCGATGTGGCATAATAGGGCATCCTGGAGGTGAAAATCTGCAACATGTCGACCCTCCAATAGTGTCTGGTATGTGTGGCCGAATTCTGGGTCGCTTTTGTAGAGAAGTGGCCAATCAGAAGTCTCGTGCCCACAAGAGTTGAGCACGGTGGTCAGCGCCATGATCGGTGGTCGACTGAGGCAATCTGCAACATTATAGGTGCTGCCCTTTTTATACTTGATATTCAAGTGAAACTGTTGCAGGTATGTAGACCACTTCTGATGGCGATCATTCTGCAATTTCCCTTGGGTCTGTATGAACTGCAGGGGTCGGTGGTCTGTGTGGATGACCGTTTCCTTCCCCAAAATGTAATGCTTCCATTGTCAGCAGGCCTGTAAAATGGAATACATCTCTTTATCATAAGTGGGGTACTTACGGACTGTGTCTGAAAGCGTTTCACTGTGATATGCCACTGGATGTCCATGTTGAGTAAGGACTGCCCCAATAGCATAGTCAGAGGCATCTGTCTCGACCTCAAATGGTTGTTGTAAATCTGGTAACGCGAGCACTGGTGCTGTGCAGAGACGATCCTTCAACTCCCTGAATGCCTTCTATTGAGATTCAGACCAAAAGAATTTGGCTTTCGCCCCTCCCTTGGTGACTTGACTCAAGGGCCAAGAAATATGAGAAAACCCCAGCACAAACCTGCGGTAGAAGTTGGCAAGACCTAGAAAGCTGCGGAGCTCTGTTAGAGTGGTTGGAGAGGGCCAATCCCGAATGACTTGGACCTTGGCTGGATCGACATGCACCCCCTGTTCATCAATGATGTATCCCAGATACTGAACCTCGGTCATGCCAAAAGTGCATTTCTCCAAATTGGCACATAGCTTGTGTTGCCACAGTGTTTGGAGAACCTGTCGGATGTGGTGGAGGTGCTCTTCCCAACTCTGGCTGAAGATCAGAATGTCATCCAAGTATACTACTACAAAGGAGTTGGTGAATGGCCGCAAGATGTCATCCATTAGCCTCATAAAGGTTGCAGGAGCATTCGTCAATCCGAAAGGCATGACCAACCATTCGAAGAGGCCCTCCTTGGATTTGAAGGCAGTCTTCCACACATCTGAGGGTTCGATTGGTACCTGGTGATATCCTGACTTCAGATCGATCTTGCTGAAATATTTCGCCCCCTTTAGTTGGTCTAGGAGGTCATCAATCCGCGGGATCGGGTACCTATTACGGACAGTGATCTTGTTCAGTGCCCGATAGTCAATACAGAGTCTCCACGTCCCATCCTTCTTCTGTACCAACACGATCGGGCTCCCACAGGGCGATGAACTCGGACGGATGTGACCTTTCTGCAGGAGCTCTTGAATCTGCCTCTTGATTTCATTGTTCTCCAGAACGGAGCGCCGATAAATTGGTCCATTGGGTAGCGGCGCACCTGGGGTCAGGTCGATGGAGTGCTTGACTTGACAGTGCAGAGGAACCCCTGCCGGGGAGGTGAAGATGTCTTCGTACTCCTCCACAATCTTGTCCATCTGTAGTTGTCGTGCAGAGGGACCCCGTTTGGAGGCCGCGGCCACTGTCTTCTTCTTCCCTTGAGGGCGTATCATCAGGAAAACAAATTTCCTGGTTTTGGAAATGATGTTACTGCATTGTTTTGCAGTAATCAAAGAGATGGCGGCAGGTGGTGCTACCTCTGGTATCCTGAACAACTTATTTCCCAATGTAATAATAACAGCACGGGGCCTTGATTCATACACAGCATGTCGCTTCCACAAGTATGGTTGTCCTAGTAATACATCACAAACTTCAAGGGGAGCAATGTCACACAATACCTCATCTGTGAAGGGCTTGATGTTGTATGGAAGGCGACACTGCTGGCTCACGCAAAGATCTCGCCCTTGGTGAAGCCACCCAATGGTGTATGGTTGTGGATGTGCTATGGTCGGTAAGCCCAACCGCTTCACAACCTCTGCCGAAATGAGGTTCTTTTGACTCCCGCTATCAAGAATGAACTGTATCAGGGAGCCCTTTACCCACATCTGGGAGTGGAAGAGACGCTCCTCCTCCTCTGGATCTTCGGGTTCATCTTTCTGGATTTTTGCGGTAGAAACAGTGGCGCTAGGATCCGCATCAATGATCTGCTTCCCTTTTTCATACCCCTTATCGGGTTATGACTCAGAGTCGGAACATGCGTCTGATTCTGAAACCTTTAGCTCAGCCACCAGTGACTGCTTGGCCCGACACTCACTTGTGTTGTGAGTGGAGCTCTTATGGAACTCGCACCATTTTCCAGTGTCCTTTCTCGGCTTCGCTGCGTTGTTCTTTGCTTGCAGCTTCGGCTGGTTGTCTTGGGTTGTCCAGCCTTGGCTCTGTCCTTTGTTCTGTGGTTTAGGGGCACCTTTCCCCTGCTTTGGATTCGCAGATCCAAAGTCTCGCTTCTTTTGCTTAAACTTCTGTTCGACCTTGACGGCATATCGGTATGCTGCGCCGAGCAAGGGGATGTTTAGGAATTGTATTTCTTCCTGGATGTACTTGTGCAGGCAGCCACGGTATTTGAGTATCAAATGTTGCTCCGAATCCTTGATACCCAACTTTGTGCGAAGGGTATGGAAAAGATTGGTGAACTCCGGCACGTCTTGGTCCCTTCCCTGCCGCAGCGTGGTCCACTTTATGTATTCATCCTCATAGCTTCCGACAGGGTAGTACTGCTCCTTGATGGCATCCCGGAACGAATCCCAGGTGGGTGCGGCTGAAAATAGTGAGCCAGTACTTTCATCCTTCTGTTCGCAGTAGGCTTCCCACCAGTCCTTGACGTGGGGGGCTGCTTTGAGAAGAGCAAAAACAATCTTTTCCCGACTCGAAAATTCATGAACATAAAAATAACCCTCTAGCAGATTCAACCATTTATCTACGGCATCGGCGTCTATCTGACCCTCGAATATGGGGATTTCAAAATTAACTTGTACCTTAAAGGGTGTGGCGTTTCCAGAGGAGCTGCTGGAAGCCAATGCTCCGCTTCTGGGTAGCCGCTGAAGGATCTGGGCAAAGCTGTCCATCATCGCGTTCCATTGTCGCTCGAGGGCTTCTTCGAGCAAGATTTTGATGGGATCTCCTGCCCCCTCGTCTTTCTTCTCGTCCGCCATGGGAGGCCGTTGGGATTTGCGAGGCTGGTCTTGCAAAGGTTCAACCAGTTCAAGCCCTAACTCCTTATATCCCGACCTTGTTGGGGACATGCAAAGAAAAACAAAGAAAAAGCAGACCGCTCTGATACCACTGATCTGGATTTAAACAGGAACGCAACAAATTACAGAGATAACCATATACACAAAGATGCAGCGGAAATAATACTTCATTTCATTAATGGAAAATAATGAAATATGCTTACAACAAGAAATGGAAATAAACCAGCTAGGGCGATGGTAGCTTATCTCTGAGAAGAGATGTGATGGCTACATGCCTCTGAACTGTATTACAATGAGGCTCGAAGGCCTATTTATTATTGAGAAACAATGGAAAAACCCTTAACATTCCAAAACCTAACCCTAGGAGATGAAACGCCAAACTGTGGGCCCCGTTTGGGGTAAATTGGTACATCAACTTCCCGGGGTCGTAACTTTGGCATATGATCTCCGTTTGACGCGTACAATAGCTCATTAGAAAGATCTATCCGAGCACTATCATTGTTGGAACGGGCAACATCGGTCCATTCCATGGACCCATGTTGCCCTCGGATTCCCCAAAAAACGTCGTTTAGGGCCTCAAAACGGCTCCGGAAGTTCAGGACCCGAAAAACTGCTAAAAATAGTAAGTTGTGCTACAATTAAGGAAACTGAAAATGCTGAGAAAGACAATGGTGGGGGTCCAGGTGGACTTGGCAGGTGGCCACCAATATCCACCTGGATCAGTGTGGAGTCTGAAAAGAAAGCAAAAAACTTTGTTTTATTTGAAGTTCCTCTGAACCCTGTAGAGATTACTTTTCATCGAAAAACGAAAAGTGCATGTGCATGTAGTTAAGTTTTGTTTAACTTCTTTTGCATCAAAAAACACCACAAGTTTCACCTCCATTACCTTGTGACTTAAAGAACAGCCTAATAAAATCAAGCGCTAATTAAATTCCACTAGAACTTTTTGTTTTAGTCAATTACACCAACAAGATTAGGATTTTAGGGCCTTGGATTAGGCGAGTGGAGAGTTAACTCTCCAAGGCCATATAAACGTCAAAGGTAAGAGTCTGAATAACGAGAGAAAATCCAATAGCATTAGGAATACCAGGAAAGCTCCGGATCTGGGAGTTAAGCACGAGGGTCTGTGAAGACAGGGAAGAGAGATACCCCCTCTCCTACTTGTCTGAACTTACCTCGCGACTGTTCCGCCTGGCTTCTGCGACGAGTTGGTATCCATAGTTGCCTCTCCTAGGGATCTACACAGGTGGTTGCGGAGGGGAATCCCGTGGCACCTGAGGTTGACGTTGCATCACTCTCGACAGTACTACTAGAGGGCACCCTTGCGAAGCTTGGGGGCTTGCACCGGCGCAGGCTGTTGTTAGGAGGTCAGCGTAACTTCCTCTGATACCTTCGCTGATAGGACTGGGCCGTCATTATCCCAGACTATCTTCGGAAGGCCCCTGACTCCACTTTCTTGTATTTTGGTGTCCGGTCCTCATCACCTGGAGCGGAAATACTTGGAAGATGTTTGACTGGCTGATATCTTTAGGGACTTTATAGTGTGTGCTCTTTGTTCCTTGTATATAGTTGGCTTTAGGTATTTTTGTCTAGTCACATTTGGACTTTGTGTTTTGAGTGACTAGCTTACCACTCTACCAATCTTGAAAGGCTTTTGGTCGTTCTTTCAGAAGTTGTAGAGTTGCCTCCTCAAGGGCAAAGGTTTTGATTGCTTATCCATATTCCTTGAAGAGTTATTTCTATATTCCCGTAAGGGAAGGGTCTTTGGAACAGTTAGATATGGCCAATATTCCTGTGGAAACCAACCAAGGTGCCCTCCCAAAAGGGGATCCTTGTGCTTTTCCTTTCTTTGGAAACGTTGGTACTCCTTTGATGGCCACTTTGAATATTCCTGGGTTGAATGTTGGACTACCCATTTGGCTGTGGTCCACTCCGAATATTCCGAATGCTCTTGAAGCTTCTCAGTTGAATGCTTTATTTCAAGGGAATCACATGGGTGCTCATTGTTCATCTTCTCTCAAAGAGAAATCTGGAGTTCCTTCTTCTCCTCCTTCTTGTCACAAGGAATCTAAAAAGAGGAGAAAAAGGAAGTCAAAGAAGAAGAATAATTCTATCCTTTCATCTTCAACCTCTGCAAGTCATGTTGGAGATGAGCCTTCAGCCACTGCTAGTCATGCTGGGGGCACAAGTCTAGTCACTGCAAGTCACACTAGCCTTTCATCTTCAACCTCTGCAAGTCATGTTGGAGATGAGCCTTCAACCGCTGCTAGTCATGCTAGGGGCACAAGTCTAGTCACTGCGAGTCACACTAACACTTCATCATCAACCTCTGTGAGTCATGTTGAAGATGAGTCTTTAGCCGCTGCAAGTCATGCTGGGGGCATGAGTCTAGTCACTGCAAGTCATACTAGCAAAGAGTCACCGACCTCTGCAAGTCATGTTCAGGACTCTCCGCAAACCACTGCTAGTCATGTTGGCGAAATGGAGGTTGGTAAGAAACCTGGACGTAGAAGTTTTAAACCTAAGTTCCCTTGTAAGATATGCAAGGGAGACCATCTTACTCATTTATGCCCTGGTATTCCAGAGGTTCAAAAGATATGGTCCGAGTCTGAAAGTACTTCTACTCCTAGACCTAATATGGTTTCTCATCAATCCCATCAACCATTGGTTGATAATGTGGTAGAGCCAGTGCAGTCGCTGGCCGATTACACTCCTCTTTTGGGGGGTGAAGTGCCTAACAAAAGAGTTTGTTTGATCTCTAGTACAGAGTCTTCTAGTATAGGGGGCATTCCGGTTTCTTCGAATTTTCCCCCTCCAAGTTCTAAGAGTGTTTCCTTTGATTGGGATAGCCTTGTTGAGCCTCGTCTTCCTTCCGCTGCACCTTTCCAAATAAAGGTCAGAGTGAATTCCACAAATGTCTATCGATGTATGGTGGATGAAGGATCCTCTGCAAGTATTATATCCTCTTTGACTTGGAAAGCTTTGGGTTCCCCAAAGTTGTTGGCAGCTCAGAGTCAGTTGTTAGCCTATGATAGAAGGCCTGGTGAATCTATGGGTGTTCTTCCTCAAGTGCCTATCACTTTAGGTGGGAAGACTGTCTTAATCGATATGATGGTGGTTGATAGCCCTTTAGACTTTTATATGCTACTTGGGCGTGATTATGTCTATGCTATGAATGTTGTGGTGTCTTCACTCTTTCAAGTAATGTGCTTTCCTCATAACAGGAATATTGTCACTATTGATCAGCTTGCATCTGATAATCACCACCCTAATTCGACTTTACTGCAGAATGCCCCTTGGTTTGTTCCAAGTGTTCAAGTAGACTCTACCCCGCCACGGGTGAATTATGTGGCATTGAGTCCTCAATGTTCAATTGCTTCTAAGAAGGATCCTTTGACTTATTATTCTCCTTCTTGGGACTTGGTCCCGGCAGTTGACCGAGATATTCTTCCTATAGGGACATGGGACCCTTTAATTCCCTCTTTTGATCCTTGTAGTTCTCATGATTTCTCAGATCTTGTTTTGCCTTCACAGGAGGAACTCTTTGAAGCCATGAGTTATGACTACCAAAGGAGACCTTGGCCTGAGCCCTGCAAGGGGTTTGTTCAGCAGAACTATTATGCGTAAGCCGTAAGGCTGCATGGTTCCCTGTACCATATTGTATATATGAGGTACGCGTTTTCAAGTTTTGTATTCTATAACACAAAGATTTTATATGAAGTTTATATGTGGGATGTATTAACTTCGTGTCTAGTGTCCCTATTTATGTTTACAGAACTTGGAAGATTTCTCCTTTGGAAGTTTATGGTTGGTCCGTTCTAACAGGTATTGGTTCTCGAAACTGGCATATAGGTTAGGTTTTTCCGCCTGCATTGTGCACTTATCAATTTCCTTTTCCATTTTGCCTTAGGATCAACCCCACCAAGTTATGGTGCGAAACCTTCTCATTGCTTAGAAGTATCATGACTTGTGTGGTAGAGCCTACCTTATCATGGGTGCCCTAGTTAGTACCTTATTGTCGCTTGGCACTCATGCAGATTTTTGCCCTTAGGTTCGGGAGTCCTCTGTAGTCCCGCCATGACTTATGCGTTGAAGACTCATTCCCCTTTGCTTCTTCGCTTCGTTCTGGCCTTATACCCTAGAGGCTCCTATGTGTGTCGAGTTGTACTTCTGCATTGCATGTTGACCATTTGCACCTTTTGGCCTAGAGCCGGCTTCACTTGGACTCGTGTTTAAGCCAACTTTTGACCATGACGTCTGCAAAATCAACCTTGCATACCTTTCACTTCTGCAGCTTGACATACCCTATCCGTGGAAGGAACATACCTCTAAGTGTCACTGACCAGTTTTCACCTCCCTGCATTGAGCATAGGAACGTTCCTTTCCCAGGAACTAGATCATCTGTTTCACCAACACTCGTTCTTTCCACTGTACCATAGCATTCTTTTATTCTTTTTCCGGCTTAACAGAAAAAGACAAAAAAAATAAATATTCCAAAAAAAAGAGCGGGAACAGGGACATTATTTCCATTTATTGTTGGCAGCTAGAGTCAGTCGTGTCGCCCTTGAACAAAGCACTCAAAACAAAGTCTCCTCCGCATGGGTGGGATTTAGTTTGACTTAGGTATGTCATAACCTTGTTATTGAGTCAGTTCTCCCCCGATTGGTTATCTCTTCCAATCATATGGAGGGTTCGTTCGTGCCTCCTGCATGGCGAACTTATACAGAATCATCATATGCTGCCACATAGTCACATTGACTCGTGCTTTTGTTCAAGGGAAGTTAGCCTGAGTCGGCCTTTCTGCGGTGTCTCTTGACTCATTTTCAGTCGGCCATCCCTGGTTGTCAGTATCATGTCTATCATCACATCAACTATATTGGTCCTTTACTCGTGCCGGTTTGAGAAGGTCCCCATTGACTTCTTGCTGGCGGGTCTTGTCCTTATCGACGACGACACCTTGCTCTGAGGACAGGCCTAGAGCCACACCCTGGCCCTATTTTCATTATTGATAGGTCACCTTGTGCTCAGCATCGATCAGTATCATGGGTCTTTGACTGAATGGTTTCCCTTGTGTTCGACATCAGCATACATTATCACACATTGGGATCCGTGCAGTACCTTGGTTTCCATTTGACCCTATTGGTGGATACCTCGCCTCTGTGTCAGCTTTCATTATTGGTTGGTTCAGAGGGTTTCTGCCGTGCGCTAGCCACATCTTGTGTACGCCGGAAACGTACTTCGGTTGGGTTACTACATCTTTTTCGTCCGATTCCTTCCACATTATTGGCCTACGGGTTACACTCGCGCTAGATTGATGGAGGATGCCGTAATGCCTTCCTTCTAGCGGATCTTTCCCTATCGACTCCGACTCATTGCTTTGGGGCAAAGATCTAGAGTCCATTTGGCAGTACCTTGGGGTTTGCAGTCATTAGTGGCAGATTCCTCGCTATCGACAGTGGGAAACCATCATTGTCTCCTTATCGATAGATTCTTATAGGTGTTCAACTTCAGCTCATCTATTCACACTTGTTAGATTGTACTGGGTACCTTGACGCTCATTATCATTATCGGTGAGTAGTCTCGCGTTTGTTAACGGTATACATCAATGACCGGTAATCAAACGATTTCTCACATGGTCGACTTCAGATCATTTATTCCCATGGTGTAGAAATGTGCCACGGCGGTCGGTGAAGACCTCAGGTTGTATTAGCATTCATTGGTTCACTTGACAGTTGCTCCTGTTGTTGCTAGTTGATACCACTCCACTTTATATGTTGCAGTCAGTCATGGCGACATTCTATATGCTGGCACCTGAGTTTGCAGTGTAGTACCATCCTATTCCATCATGTTCAGTTGGTACCTTTTGGGATCAATCTTTGATATCAGTGATCCATAGCATCTTTCAGCATCATTGACAGTCTTATATGTGATATTCAGACATGTACTTACTCCTTATGATCAGATGATCCATTATGTATCTTCCAGTCATTTATACTTGTATACTTAGTGGATCCGCTTGTACTTGATATGTGGACATGCTTTACTTTTTCTGAGCATGGGTATGCCCGCCTCAGACAGTGTTTCTTTCTGATCTCCTTTTGGTGGCTTGGCAGGCTGAATTCTGGTGAAGTCCTCCTCAGTTTTTCGACAAGACTTCCTTTCCATGTTCTTACATAATATATTTCGGCCATCATGTTCCCCTTCTGACCTCATACATTAGGGGGCATCTGTTATAGCTCCAAATCTCACTCTTATGGTTTGTGATGCTGCACTCATGGCCTAGGGCAACCCCTCCTTCTAGACCTGGTCCTAAAATTTAAAAAACAGTGTTTTATTCCCTATACGTGACATTGCCCTGAGTTAAACGCGTGTACACGCGGGTCTGTGTATACCCAATCCGCGTGTATGTATTAAAACACTTAAAAAAATAAATAATTCCTCATTTTTGGGCGGAGATCGCGGGTTTTACTTACTGATCACCTGTTAGTGCCCGTGGCCCAACTGTTCCCAACCAACTCCTAACTAAAAAACTACTTTGGAGATGGTATAAAAAGACATCAAAGGGAAGGCCTAAAGGAGAGAGAAAAGAAGAGCAAGATTATTATGCTGAGATTTTCCCCTTAGACCAGGTCTGAAGTCCTTGGTGCCTTCTGCACTTCCCCCATTTTGCATAGGAAACCCTTGTTTCCATGTGTATTGGTGATCATTCATCTTTTATATCACCATTGAGTAAGACTTGGAAGGAGCTCTTGTTGGAGGCTTGAGGCTGGAACGAATCCGGGAGGAAGCTTTGCTTGGAGCCTGCTGAAGGTGTTTCAGGTGAAATCTTTCCATTATATGTACTTTACTTGCCTTTATATAAAGAAACACGTCTTGGTTCCCGAAGCAATCTTTCTTTATGCTTATGAGATTCTTGTCTTGAATTCTTATGCAAGTAGTTACTTAAAGATTTTTATAACTAACTTTATAGCATGAAGATGGTTTTCATATAAGTATTTGTCCATGTACTGTTGTGTTCTTTGATTTGTTTGTTTTACAGGTCAAAGGAGAAGAAGGGAACTCCAAGAAGGGTTTGGACCCTAAAGGCCTTCTCGAACGTAGGACCTTAGGTACGTACCCTAAACATTAGAATTTGTTTACAGTAAAGATAATGGCTGTGTGTGTGTTTCTTTGAATAGGAAATTTTCAGTCTGGTAGAGTCTTAACCCAAAGGACCCTAGGGGTACTTTCCCCTCAACCAGCAGGGGTCCATGCACTCAATTGCGGACTACTAGGCCTCTGTGCACTCAGCTGCAGAGCCTTCTCCTACTCTACAACCAAAGACTCGACTTTTCCCTTAGACCTTCCACTATGCTTCTATTCCATCGTCATTCTAATTCCCTTAGATGATCCCTCAACTACTTAGAGCCTCCCTCTATTTATACAATCCCATGGTCTGCGGACCATGGGTAGATCTCTAAAGCCGACATTACATTACAAAATTGAGGGCAGACAACCCTATGACTCATTTACAACTTCGTGCTCCACACCCACAGAATATGGAGTCTTTACATTGGATTTACACTTTTTAGCCAAAATCTGGGCTTTAAGGCCCAAAACGTTTCTTGGGGGATCCCGCGCCCAATAGGACCTGAAAAGATACCAAAAATAGTAAATTGTGCTACAATTGAGGAAACCAAAAGACTAAAAGAGACAGTTTTGGGGGTCCAAGTGGAATAGGCGAGTGGCCACCAATATCCACCTGGATCATTCCTCCCCACTTAGGAATCAACGGTCCCCATTGCGTTGAGTTCCTCCATGAGATTAGGAAACTTCTGTTGAACTTGGTCCTTGGTGAGCCACTTTCCCTAGTGAAGGAGTTGACCTACTTTGACAACTCGATATAGTTGGATCCTTTGTTGTCAGGTGTTCTTGATCTGCATGTCCATGATTCGATCATTTGTGGCTTGCTCCAAGCAATCTAGATTTAACTCTATAGGTGTGAGTTGTTCTACAATGTTAGATGTGTCCAGCAATGGTGGGAAGTATGGTTGAAGGCGGTCCACATTGAACACTGGGTGCAGGCCAAGGAATGGGGGAATGTTGAGCTCAAATTCATTATCTCCCATAGCCTTGGTAATGGTTTAAAGACCATATCAGAGTGGTTTGAGTTTCCGATAGGCTCCGGTAAGCCGTTACCTCTGCAAATGCAACCAGACTTTGTTTCCCACCTGAAACTTATGTGGCACCCAATGTTGATCATGTTGTTGCTTGTACCTGGCATTTGATTTCTCTAGAATGTCATGGACCTGCTGGTGGATATGTTGGATGTGATCAATGAAGTTGTTTTCCTTATCGGCTTCTGACTGGAAATGATCTGAATCTACCTGTGTAGCTGCAAATGGTATGGCCACATCAATGGGACATAGTGGTTGGAATCCCAAACCCACCTTAAAAGCGCTATGGCCAGTTGAGCTGTGGAGAGCCCGGTTATAGCTATGTTGGACATAGGGGAGGCTCTCATCCCATTTGCATGAATGCTTTGAGTTGTACATGCGCAAAATGTGTATGATCATCCTATTGGTGACCTCTGTCTGGCCATTTGTTTGGGGATGGAAAGCTATGGACTTAGTGAGCTTGGTGTCCAGCATCGACCAGAGACTAGACCAAAATGTACTGATGAACCCACTATACTGATCCGAGATGATAGACTATGGGATCCCAAAGTGTACCCACACTCGTTCAAAGAAGAGTTTAGTAGTGGCTTCTGTTATGATATTCTTCTTACAAGATGCCATAATGGCCATCTTTGAGAATCTGTCAACGACCACAAAAACACAGTCATTTCTGTGCTTAGTAGAAGGAAGGCCTGACATGTAATCCATGGAGATGGATTCCCAAGGTCGACTAGGGGTAGGCAGCAGAGTATAGAGGCCTTATTTCTTTATGGTCGATTTGGCAATGGCGCAGGCAGTGCAGGATCTGATGTACTTCCCAACATACCATCGAAGATTCGGCTAATAGAAATATTTCTGCAGAACTGCCACTATTTTCTCCACCTTGAAATGCCCAAGTTCCTAACTGCAGTGAGCTTCCCAAATCATCTTGGCTTGCTCACTTTAAGGAACACAAAGGTGTCCCAGGTGGCATAGTAGGGTATCTTGGAGGTGAAAATATGGAACTTGCTGACCCTCCAAAAGCATATGGTATGTGTGGCTGAATTCTAGGTCACTTTTGTAGAGAAGTGGCCAATCATAAGTCTCGTGCCCATAAGAGTTGAGCATGATGGTTAACGCCATGATCGATGGTCGGCTAAGGAAGTATGAAATATTATTGGTGCTTCCCTTCTTATACTTGATATTCAAATGGAACTTTTGCATGTATGTGGACCACTTCTGATGGCGATCATTCTGCAACTTCCCTTGTGTCTGTATGAACTGCAAGGGTCGGTGGTCTATGTGGATGACCGTTTCCTTCCCCAAAATGTAATGCTTCCATTGTCAGCAAGCCTGCACAATCGAATACATTTCTTTGTCATAAGTGTGATACTTCTGGACTATTTATGAAAGTGTCTCATTGTAATATGCCACTGGATGCCCCTGTTGAGTAAGGACTGCCCCAATAGCATAGTTAGAGGCATCTGTCTCGATCTCAAATTGTTGTTGCAACTCTGGTAAAGTGAGCACTGGTGCAGAGCAGAGGTGATGCTTCAACTCTCCGAATGCCTTCTATTTAGATTCAAACCAAAATAATTTTTCTTTCACTCTTTCCTTAGTGACTTGACTCAAGGGCCAAGTGATATGATAAAATCCCAACATGCCTGCAGTAGAAATTGGCAAGACCCAGAAAGCTACAAAGCTCTATTAGAGTGGTTGGGGCTGGCCAATCCTGAATGACTTGGATCTTGGCTGGATCCACAAGCACCCCTCGTTCATCAATAATGTATCTTAGATACTGAACCTGGGTCATGCCAAAAGTGCATTTCTCCAAATTGGCACACAACTTATGTTGCCGCAATGTTTGGAGAACCTGTTGGATGTGGTGGAGGTGATCTTCCCAACTCTGGCTGAAGATCGGGATGTCATCTAAGTATACCACTACAAATGAGTTGGTGAATGGCCGCAAGATGTCATCCATCAGCCTCATGAAGGTTGCAGGAGAATTCATCAACCCAAAAGGCATAACCAACCATTCAAAAAGGCCCTCCTTGGCTTTGAAGGTAGTCTTCCACACATCCGAGGGTTTGATTGGTACCTAGTGATATCCTAATTTCAAGTCGATCTTGCTTAAATATTTTTCCCCCTTCAATTGGTCCAGAAGGTCATCAATCCATGGGATTGGGTACCTATTCTGGATAGTGATCTTGTTTAGCGCCCGATAGTAAATATAGAGTCTCCAAGTCCCATCCTTATTTTGTACCAACACGATCAGGCTCCCATAGGGTGATGAACTTGAACGGATGTGACCTTTATATAGCAGCTACTGAATCTACCTCTTTATTTTGTCATTCTCCGGAACAGAGCACCGATATATTGGTCCATTGGGTAGCGATGCACCTGGGGTGAGATCGATGGAGTGCTTGGCCTAACAGTGTAGAGGCACCCCTGCGGGGGAGGTGAAGATTTCCTCATACTCCTAAATGACCTTGTCCATCTGTTGTTGTCGTGCGGAGAGGCTCTATCTAGAGGTCGTGGCAACCATCTTCTTCTTTCCCTGAGGGCATATCATCAGGAAAACAAATTTCTCAGTTTTGGAAATGAGCTTACTACATTGTTTTGCAGTAACCAAAGAGATGACGATAGGTGGTGCTACCTTCGGTATCCTATACAACTTATTTCCCAAAGTAACAGTAACAGCATGAAGCCTTGACTCATAAATAGCATGTCGCTTCCATAAGTATGGTTGACCTAATAATATATCACAAACATCAAGGGGAGCAACATCACATAATACCTCATCTGTGAAGGGCTTGATGTTGTATGGAAGATGACACGGCTAGCTCACGCGAAGATCTCGTCCTTGGTGAAGCCACCTGATGGTGTACAGTTGTGGATGAGTTATGGTTAATAAGCCCAACCGCTTCATGATGTCTACTGAAATGAGGTTCTTTTGGCTCCCGCTGTCGACGATGAACTATAGCAGGGAACCCTTTACCCACATATAGGAGTGGAAGAGGCACTCCTCCTCCTCTGGATCTTCGTGGTGGAAATGGTGGTGTTGGGCTCCACATCAATAATCTGCTTCCCCTTGTCATTCCCCTTGTCAGGTTCTAACTCAAAGTTGGAGCATGCATCTGATTCTGAAGCCTTTAACTCAGCCACCAGTCTCTGCTTGGCCCGACACTCACTTGTGTTGTGAGTGGAGCTCTTATGGAACTCACACCACTTTCTCGTGTCCTTCTTCGGCTTCGTGGTGTTGTTCTTTGCTTGCGGCTTTGGTAGGTTGTCCTAGGCTGCCCCGCCTTGGCTTTGTCCTTTGTCTTGCGGTTTAGGGACACCTTTCCTCTGCTTTGGATTGGCAGATCCAAAGTCTCACTTCTTCTATTTAAACTTTTTCTCGATCTTGACGACATATCGGTATGCCGTGCTGAGCGAGGAGATGTCTAGGAATTCCATCTCATCCTAGATGTACCTATGCAGGCAGCCATGGTACTTGAGAACCAAATGCTTCTTAGAATCCTTGATACCCAACTTCATGCGAAGGGTATGAAAAAAATTGGTAAACTCCGGCACATCTTGGTCCCTTCCCTATCGCAGCATTGTCCACTTTAGGTATTTATCCTCATAGCTCCCGAAAGGGTAGTACTATTCCTTGATGGCATCCTAGAACAAGTTCCAGGTGGGTGTGGCTAAAAATAGTGAGTTCGTACTTTCATTCTTCTACTCATAGTAGGTTTCCCACCAGTCCTTAATGTGGGGGGTTGCTTTGAGAAGTGCAAAAGTGATCTTTTCCCTGCTGGAAAAATCATGAACGGAAAAATATCCTTCTAAAAAATTTAACCATTCATCTACAACGTTTGCATCTATCTGACCCTCAAATATGGGAACGTCAAAGTTAACTTGTACCTTAAAGGGTGTGCTGCCTCCAGAGTAACTGTCGGAAGTAGATGCGTCGCCCTTGGGTAGCCAATGAAGGATCTGGGCAAAATTGTCTATCATCACGTTCCTTTGTCACCCGAGGGCTTCTTCGAGCAAGATTTGGATTGGATCTCCTGCCCACTCATCTTTCTTTTCATCCACCATGGGAGGCCATCAGGATTTGTGAGGCTGGTCTTGCAAAGGTTCGACGAGTTCAAGCCCTAACTCCTTATATCCTGACCTCGTTGGGGACATGCAAAGAAAAATAGAGAAAGAGCAAATCGCTCTGATACCACTGATATGGATTTAAATAGGAACGCAACAAATTACATATATAACCATAAATACAAAGATGCAGTAGAAATAACACTTCATTTCATTAATATCAAATACTAAAATATGCTTACAAACAGAATGAAAATAAGACTAGCTCGGGTGATAGTAGCTTATCTCTAAGAAGAGATGTGGTGGCTACATACCTCGGAACTATGTTACAATGAGGCTCAAAGGCCTATTTATTATTGAGAAACAATGGAAAACCCTAAACATCCAAAAACCTAACCCTATGAGTTGAAGTGCTAAAACTGTGGACCTCGTTTGGGTAAATTGGTACATCAACTTCCCGGGGTCGTAACTTTGGCATACAATCTCTGTTTGCTTATCATAATACCTCGTTTTGAAGATCTCAAAGAGGAGGCCAAAAATAAATAAGTCGGCCAATTTGAGATGTTTTTGGCCTCTCCGTTTTCCCTAAAACTGCCATTTAGGGCCTTAAAATGCCTCTGGAAGTTTAGGACCCGAAAAACTGCCAAAAATAGTAAACTGTGCTACAATTGAGGAAACTGAAAAACTGAAAGAGACAGTGTTGGGGGTTCAAGTGGAATAGGTGGGTGGCCACCAATATCCACTTGGATCATGGATAGGGACAATGCGAAGTACAAGTAGCGGCATGATCAACATCGGGTGCCACACAAGTTCCAAGTGGGTGACAAATTTTGGTTACATTTGCAGAAGGAGCACCTCGCTGGACCCCACCACAAGATTCGCCCACTCTGATATGGGCCTTACACCATCACTAAGGTTATAGGGGACAATTCTTTCAAGCTCAACATTCCACTATTCCTTGGCCTGGACCCAGTGTTCAATGTGGACTGCCTTCGATCATACTTTCCACCATTACTGGACACATCAGACATTGCAAAATAACTCACACCAATAGAGTTAAACCTAGAATTCATGGAACATGCCACAACCGAGTGAATCATGGACACACATATCAAGAATACTCACCAACAGTAGATCCAATGGTATCAGGTTGTCAAAGCGGGCCAACTCTGCACCAAGGCAAGTGGCTCACCAGGGACCAAGTTGAGTAGAAGTTTCCCCATCTCATGGAGGCACTCAACGCAATGGGGACCATTTCTTCCTAAGGAGGGAGGACTAATTCCAGTGGATATTTGTGGCCACCAACCTATTCCACTTGGACCACCAATATTGTTTCTTTCAGTTTTTCAGTTTTCTTAATTGTAGCACAATTTACTATTTTTGGTAGTTTTTTGGGTCCTGAAATTCCAGAGCTGTTTATAGGCCCTAAACGAAGTTTTTTTGGAAAACAGGAAAACATGAGTCTTTGACTCATGTTAGTGATCAAAAGTTGTATTCCTCAGATAGATATTCCTAACGAGGTATTGTGCATCTCGAATGGAGATAGTATGCCAAAGTTACAACCCCAGGAAATTGATGTACCAATTTACCCAAGCGAGGCCCATAGTTTTAGCACTTCATCTCTTAGTGTTAGGTTTTTGGATGTTTAGGGTTTCCCACTGTTTCTCAATAATAAATCGTCCTTCGAGCCTCATTTTAACACAGTTCAAAGGCATGTAACCACCACATCTCTTCTCAAAGATAAGCTACCATCACCCGAGCTAGTTTATTTCCATTTCTGTATGTAAGCATATTTTAGTTCTTTCATATTAATGAAATGGAGTTTTATTTTTGTTGCATTTGAGTCTATGTATATGTTTATTTCTGTATTTTTTGCGTTCCTGCATAAGTCTGGATCAATGTGGCCCTATGAGAGGGTGCCACATGGCCCTTGAAGTTTGTGCAAAATTTTCTTATGGACCGATTGAGCTTGGCGGAGTTCAACCTCGTGACCTATGGCAATACAAACCTATGCCTTACCACTGCACCACACATTGGATCTTGTTATATATAATGGGCTATATATATTTAAAATGTAGCAATTTTATTGTTGGGGGGAGGGTCGAGCCAACGGGCACACCAGACTAGCTCAACCCTAGTCATATGGTACTACAATGTAACCGAGTGCAAAGCGGAGTGGGGCGAGGTACAAGGCCTAGCATCAGGTCTTATTAATACCAAAGTAACCGTCAGCGGAACCAACAGGAGGGGTGGGCATCTGACACCCTGCCCGTGCCCAACCCATGAGCTTCTAACCATAATATGACCAAGTGCAGGGGCCAACAAGGGTGTGTGGCCTCTGGCCCATGCCCCATGGTCATATACATTGTCATGTGACTGAGGCGCGGAAGGATGGGAGTGTGGCCTTATTTGGCGCACTTAAATCTCTGATATTTTGCACCATTGCCATTGGAATTTTTTCTGAACCCATGTGAGTTTGTCACCTTGCATATCCACCAAAGAAACAATTTGTTGCTAGTTTTGATAGATGGTTACTTTTGCAAAACAATTAGGAGGGAAATTAAGAAGGAGGCCTAACTTGGCCATTTCTTAACCTTTTTTAGCCCAAGAAAACCCTACACAAGGATTTACACCCTGTTCTGGACATAATAGCATTGTTATTTTTACAATTTGAGCATTATATGTTGATATAATTTCAAATTTGATGTAGCCCAAGAGGGGTGAACTCTGTCATCAAATTGTTGTCTTGTGATGCCGCATGTTGTCTATTTTTCACAGTTTGAATCTCCAAAACTTAACTAAGTTTTTTAAGTTTATATGTTCTTTCAATTTTGATCCATTTCCCATAACACATAAACTAGCTTGCAAAATTTTACAAGAAACCTTCAATTTTTAGTTTTAGAATAGTTTTGGTCTCATATGATGGTTGTTTTGAAGGTTTGATGATTTTTGTAAGTGTTTTCTTGAATGATTATAGGTCTAAATTGAGAAGAGGAGTGCTTGAAGATCCAAACCCTTAAATTTGTTCAAGGAGGTCACTAACTCCAAAAACTCCACCAGTTATGGCACTTGAAGAAGGACATGAGCTAATGTATGAGGATGAGAGAGCTTTTAGAAAGAATTTCTATGATATTTATGAGATGGTGAAAGTGTTGTACAATGAGAGGAAAACAAGGTTGCAAGGAGATATTTTTAATCATCCAAAAGGTAATGGTGGTTGTTGGGCATGGGATCCCCCCACAACATGTTTTGGGGCTCAAAGCCCTAGTTTTGGGTCAAATGTATTGTAAGACTCCGCGAATTGCAGGTACGGAGCGCGAATTATAGGTTGATTCATAGGGTTGTCTGCCCTAAGTTTTGTAATGTCATGTAATGTCATGTCGGCCTACCCATGGTCCATGGACCATGGGATTACATAAATAGAGCGAGGCTCTAAGTTGTAAAGATAGCTAAGAAGAAGGAGATAGAGGAGTACGAATGGTTCGAGCATAGAGTAAGACTCTAAGTCTATTGGATCGTAGTAGTAGGAAGAGGCTCTACATCTGAGTGTGCAAAGGCCTGGTAGAGTCTGTAGCTGAGTGCATAGACCCCTGCAGCTGAGTGCGGAGGGCGGTGTCGGATCTGTAAACTTGAACGAAGAATAATAAAGAGAAGTTGACTCCAATTGTTGTGTATCTGCTTTTGTATTATCTTCTGTGCATTTATACTGTTTTGTTTAAAGCGCACCCTTATATGAATTATGGATATACTGTTAATTATCTCTAGACTTACACAGATAAGCTAAGTAACCGAATAATAACAGGTTAATAGTAAGGAACTTGGGCAATAATACGAATCGAACCCCAAGTAGGGTTGCGCGAAGGCACCATCATAGGTTGCGAATGACTAATAGATGCGCATAGCAACGTGTGCACAGGGTCAAACCGCAGACCACTTGATACCATCAAACATCCCCAAGGTGTGGAAACCTAGTTCTAGCACCCTCCCATACTACTTCGGGTGAGACCTTAGTCCACGCTCCATGGACTATTACCGAAAGGGCCAGTAGTACTGGGATTTGTTTGGCTAAATCACCTCCGAACCTCAGTCAGGCCCCAAAAATCCAACAAATGGCTCCATTGCTGGGACCCAGATCTGCATAAGGGATGTCTGATGTCGAACCACTGGAATCCAACAAAGAAATAAATTGAAGGGTGGTTGGACAAGAAGATTCACGAGTTCGCGGCGCAGGAAAATAGAAATCTGCGAGTATCAAAAGAACAGTGGTTGGAGTGCTACTTATATACGGAAATCCATGAAATTTTCTTTGCGTCCTTTCCCTTTGAGTTGTATGAGTGGATCGCAAAGCTAGTAGACAGTTAGGGAAGGAGTAGGCTCGACCAACCAATTGTGTGGACTCCTGAATTGGTGCACAGACTAGAAGTGTCAGAAGAGAAGCTCGCACACACTGTGGACCACTGGATCGATTGAATTATAGGAGGATTTATTACCGATTTCGCGGTAGACACGACAGTCAATTACAGCGAGGTGGAACGACGCTTCCTCAAAGGACCGCGAGGTAAGTACATTAAATCTTTGAACACTTGGATTAAAATGATACTTTGTGAAAAAAGGGTTATGCAAACAAATTGATGTTTGGGGCAATGCAAAGTGGGAGGACCTACAGAAACAGAAGTAATAAATAATTACAGACTTGTCCTTTGATTTCACCTCTGCGGGAGAGCAAGGAGGAGCTCACGAGAGTTTCGCCAAGGAGCGTGATCAATCTGATAAGACGGCGAATTCCTCACATACCACCCCCACCTACATCACAATAGGTTTCACCATCTTTGCCTCCAACTTCGCCCATACCACCTCTTCCACCACCACAGTTTAATATGGTGAGCGCAATAAAGTTGTCGGTATTCAGGGGAGCAGGAAACGAGGATCCGAACCAATTTTGGTTCATGGTAAAAGCTGTATGGGAAGCGCAAGGAGTCACAGATGATAATATCAAGAAGGCAATGCTGGTTAGCGCATTGCAAGATCGCGCATTGACATGGTACATTAATCATTCTAATGACCATCCAAACACATGGATCGCAGATATCCATACGGCGCTAAACAAGGAATTTAGCAGGCCAAAGTCGGAAACATAATCAATCATCGGGTTTAAGGAGATCACGATGCTCCCGGGTGAGACCCCCTAGGATCTGGACTAAATACTGAAGGGTATGATTCGCAAAGCCAACATGACATTGATGGATGGATAGCACCGCGCATGGTTTGTAGCGTCACTAACAATGCACTTAAGGGCAGTGTTGTCACAGCAAAAACATTCCACCCAAGCCGAAGATTTGGAGATGGTAATGAGATTGCATGAGACCCCTATACAAGAGCCTGGTTTGGGAGTCGAACAAATCCACGTGCAACTGCAAAATCTGTGTCTGGAGATGCATAGCTTAAAATAGGACAGGACACCCCGGCCAGAGGTGCACAAGGAGGTATGGTGCATAAAATGCAAAGGCCAAGGGCATGACAAGGACCATTGTCTAGTCTTCACAAACTACTTGGCAGGAGGAGGGTTGATGCCATTAAGACTAGAGGCACAGGAAATACCAAGCGCGGCGCCTATATTATGGTGCACGATCTGTCAGATAGGAGGAAAACACACTCCAGATAATTCTCATCTATTGCAGAAGTATACGCAGACGTCCCAACAATTGTTTTGTAATTTCTGCAAGTCGATAGGACATGATGAATGCGCCTGCAGAAGCTACAAAGTAATGATGGATTCGACTCCTACCTATAGGGTGTAGACCGAAATGCAAGCCCTCGACCCAAATGCAGGAATGACGCACGCTGGATTGCAGGGGAGTGATCGAGGTCGAGGTGGAATGGGTCTAGGAAGGGGTTGCAAACAACTAATTTGTTACAATTGCGGAGGGCTAGGGCACTATGCCCATGATTGTACAAACCCGACAAGGACATCATGTCTGTACTGTACTTAGTTTGATCACGAGTTAGAAGACTGGCCTACATTGATAGCGAGATTGCGTGGAAAATGGGTACTTCATCCCCCTTCGACTCAGAATTTGCAGATTATGAGGTCTGAGTCGTGTGAAGAAGATCGGAATGTAAACATGATGCCCAGGAGTGGTATGACCACTGGTGATGATAAAGGTAAGTAGTCAAAAGAAAGTGCATGGGTTCGCAAGGCTCCTACAAAGGAACCTAAATTTGATTTAGAATGCGCGAAGGAGACATTCATGGAAGTTAAGAAGAGATTCACGGAGTCCTCCACTTCAGGTAGTAAGGATCAACTAGAACTAGGGATGGATCCTTCAATGCTCACTACCTTTCTGGAGACATGCATGAAACTGATATGCGACAGCAAGGCAGTAAAAGGGCTATAGGAACTTATCACTAGGTGCGCGGGGTTGAGAGAACTGTGTGTGGTTCGGAAACTTGGAAAGCATGCATTGCGCACAGGAACGGAAATGAGGTTTACTACGCAAATCGGCAAGTATGAAATGGATCAGGTAATTCTGGATCTCGGATCGAATGTGAATGTACTGCCAAAACAAACATGGGAACACATGGGAAAACCCACGCTACAGTGGTCTCCTATTCAGTTACGAATGGATAACCAACAAAAGATCTTGCCCATGGAAAGATTGCAAGGGGTGACAATAGATATTGAAGGTGCGAGTGCGCAAGCAAATTTTGAAGTGATAGAGATTGTCGATGATAGTAATCCCTATCCCGCACTACTAGGAATAGACTGGGCTACCGATATGAACGGAGTCATAAATCTAAAGAAGTGCAAAATGATATTTGAAAACAAGTCACTATGCGTAGTAGTACCGCTAGATCCAGCCGAAGGAGTGTGATACACTGAACCAATCCACGATGATGATAGTGATGAAAATCTCAATTGTATTTACAAGATAACCGTGCGAGAAGAGGATTGGGTGAATCTGACAGTAGATGGTAGGATTGCATGGGAGCGCAACAGCTCCTGCACTTTGGATTCAGATGAAGAAGTAGAACGATGGTAGAACCAATTACACGAGGTAACCACACTCAATTGCAGCATGATGATAAGGTCACTACACTGTGTAACAACAAAAGCAAGGGATCTACCTATGTATGACGGGTTGACAATGGTGGATGAATTCCTGAAAAAATTTGAAAGCACAGTACCAGAACAGCAACAGTTCGGTGCTCTGAAGTGGGCACTACGCGCAACACCCACACGATGGTGGGGTATGCATCAAGGAAGTTTTGAGGACTAGCGCGGATGCAGAAGGATGATGCGCCTACGATTTGGAAAACCCCAGCTCAGGATGAGAACCAGTCACCAGGGGTGGAACAACTTGCATGTCCACCTTTCCCAATGGGTACGAACATATGCTGTACAACCTACACCAGCGCACACAACTCCTAGAATAGAGAATTGGAACAAAGCCCAACAACAGGAAAGGCGGCACACACTACCAATTATCCACGAAGAAGCATTCGATAAGGTGTGTAAAGTATTGAACAGGGTTCACCAGGCACGATACACTGATTGGGACCTGTGCATACCTACCATATTATGGGCTTATAGGATAACGTGCAAGAAATTGACGGGACAGACACCTTTCTGGTTAGTTTATGGCACGGAAGCTATCATGTCGATGGAATACATCGTATCTAGACTGTGAATAGCAGTGCTCACAAGCATGAAGGACCGCGAAGCTTTGGAAGAAAGGCTCACGCAATTAGAAGAACTCGAGGAAGAATGGTTTCTAGCCGGATTTCATCAGCAGGTACAAAAGTAGCATGAAAAGGCCTGGCACAACTGCCATATCAAGTTGCGCACTTTCAAGGTAAATGACTTAGTGCTATTGTATGACAGTAAGTGTAAAAAATTTCTGGAAAAATTTAGAATGTACTGGCTAGGACCGTACGTGGTTAAGGAGGTCACAGACGAAGGTGCGGTCCAGCTAGTCAAACTAAATGGAGAACCATTCCTAGGCAAAGTAAATGACAGTCGCTTGAAGCCCTACACAAGTGGGCCAACTATCTGACTAACCAGCCAAAGCACAGTCTTCGCAACCCGAGGAGCTAGACCAGGGTGCGGGACTATAAACACATGCAGCAGATGCCAGTACCAAGGTAAGGACATAATTCAAACACAGATGATTCAGACGCAAGAATGCAGTAGGTCCAGCAAACCACGGAATAGTGCATTGCGAACCTTCGAGCAAAAAGGGACCAGTTGGAGGGACTCCGTGCTAAGATCACCGCACCGATAGAGTGACTCGAGGGTGAGTCACGATGTTTGTGTTGGGGGCCTGTTGGGCATCAAATCCCCCCATAACATGTTTTGGGGCTCAAAGACCAAGTTTTCGGTCAAATGTATTGTAAGACTCCGCAAATTGTGAGCGCAGAGTGTGAAGTATAGGTTGAGTCATAGGGTTGTCCTCCCTAAGTTTTGTAATGTAATCTAATGTCATGTCAGCCTACCCATGGTCCACGGACCATGGGACTTTATAAATAGAGCAAGGCTCTAAGTTGGAAAGAGAGCCAAGAAGAAGGAGATAGAGGAGTATGAATGGTTCGAGCATAGAGTAAGAGTCTAAGTGTATTGGGTCAGAGTAGTAGGAAGAGGCTCTGCAGTTGAGTGCGCAGAGGCCTAGTAGAGTTGGCAACTAAGTGCGCGGACCCCTGTAGCTGAGTGCACGGGGCAGTTTCAGGTCTGTAACCTTCAATGAAGAATAATAAAGAGGAATTGACTCCAATTGCTGTGTATCTGCTTTTGTATTACATTTTGTGCATTTATACTATTTTGTTTACCGCACACCCTTATATGAATGTTGGATATGCTGTTAATTATCTCTAGACTTACATAGATAAGCTAAGTAACCAAATAATAATAGGTTAATTGTAAGGCACTGTTGATGCCCCGAAAATCATTGTATCAACATTAGGGGATAACCACCCGGTCCGGACCTTAGTACAGCTCCTTTTCCGTTTGGAATGGTGGCTCCGACTGGGGATAATGGGACCAATTTCCTAGAAATGGATAAATGGAATGAATGATTGGTTGACTAATCATATGATAGGCGAATAGCTAAATCTATCAGCAAAATAAAAGAGCTATTACTTATCCCGGGAACTATTGTACTTTGAAGTGTAGCGCTTGATGATCTGTGTCTATGGACAGGCATATAGATGACTCCATCTAACAGACATGGACATTAATTCATTCAAGGATTACTTTGCTTAAATAGTTAAGCAAAGTGATTAAAGCAATATTACTACACTTGTCATTTATATCATCGACACATATATGATTAAAAGAAAAGCACACCATAAACATCCAATAGTGGAAGGAATACAGAACTGCTGTTAAAGCACATACATATATTCGATAATAGCAAAGATAATCAAATAACAATTCATATGAAAAGAATGAATTCAGACATAGATAAAAGTACCATATGAGCTGCTAGACACTCCCAATATCAATCGCTACTTGAGATTCTTCCTTCAACGCAGAAACACTTTCAAACAAAGACAATAGTGCACAATTGCATCAAAGCTTCCTTGTCAAATTTAGAATAACTGGTCTAGTTTCATAAAAGAATATGGCTGAAGCACAATAGTGCAACTTCAGTCTTTAAGTCAAGTACAAAACTTTACGACCCTTTCCAAAACAATGAAAGGGTCTATAAATACTTAATTAATCTAACTATCTACGAAACTGAAATCCTACTTAATTGGTATCAATTGATTTCGATCCTATTTTCTTCAGCAATCTGTCAGTCGGTGGCATGAATCATCAAGTAGGTTGTTTGCCTTTAAATCTGAGCTGACTTATCGCAAGCATCGGCTCCACTTCGGGTGGTCTGTTGAGGCGAGAGCTGAGCTGGGCGGCATAGGTGGCATCCTGAATATCGGGGATAATATACCCGATTGCATCCGTAAGGCACTTGAGGGCGGCTCTCTGTGTGTGTGGTTTTACCAAGAAGAACCAATAGGTGTCCCAGGTTAAACTGTTAATCCCAGCAATTAATCTCCCCTTTTCCTCTAGATCTGGATAACATGATTGCTCCAATGTTTTCATCGTTGTCAATTTTCCTGGTGTGCATTGGGAAATCATGTTTGATAAGTAGAGAGTGTTATTGACTAATTCAACTAAATTGCTTGAAGTTGATTTGCATCTTGAAACTGCCCTCTCTGCTTTCATTAACTGGGACTGCCATTCTGTAAAGAGTATATCTTTATGTGACTCTAAGATTCTTGGTAAATTCGCCACTTGTCCTTGATCAGTATCTTGCCAGTCGAGAAATGCAGCTATCGTTTCTTCAACTTGATCCAATTCAGTCCTAGCCTTGTCTACTTTATTACTTATGGATGCCGTTAATTCGCATAGTGGCTCCGCCTGGGCGATTTGTTGACATAGAAGCTTAATTTGGGCTATCAATGTAGTATTTATCTGTAGTGCTTCTACTCTGAATTCAGCTACTTGTGGAACGCCCTTTGTCTTTTCAATCTGTGCTGATAGTTGAGCGATTTGCTCATCTTTTGATTTCAGCATTTTCTCATTCGCTGCCTTCAATTGCGCTAAGGCCTCTGACAATTCTTTCTGCTTTTGGATTGCACTGTGGTCAATCCGTTGTTTTTCTTCCTGCAATTGTTGAGCTAATTGAATGTTTAATTGTTGTTGTTTCAACAATTGCTGCTCTGCCTGCTCCGCTTTCTGCTTTGCTTCAGTCAGTTGTGCCTGTAATAAGAAAATTTCCTGGTCCTTTGTTTTCAGCAAAAGACTCACCTCCGATGCCTTATCTATTGTTGCCGCCGAATAGGCTCCAACATATTGTGACAATTTTGTCAGGTCATCAGAGGGGTCAAATTCCTCCTTCCAAACCACATTGCCCGTGACCGTCTATTCTGGGAAAAGGGAAGGTTGATCAGTCCTTCTTCTTTTCCTTTGTCGTTTTACTATAGCTTTATGCCTTGGGCTATAGAAGACATCCAAGGGAGGAATCTCTTCTACCTGCAAAATGATTTGATCGGAGGGGTCCTTTGGTATTATCTCTACCTCTTTTGAAATGGGTGGGCCGCTGGTTCCACTTAGAACCTGTGGTGAAGTGGTTTCCTGTGTGTCTGCTGCCTTTGAAGTTTCAGTGTCCTTTGAACATTCCAGACCACTGATAATGGAATCAAATTGCTGCCATTCCTGGAGAAATTTTGTGTCAATATGAGTATCCACGTTTACATCGGTGGTGGTCTGTTTCTGCTCTTTCATCTAGGTCTCTTCCTGCACTTTCTCGTGCTCTGTAGTCTGAGTTTCCTCCTGTGGCTTTTCTGGTTCTATTGTTGTAACCGGAGGCTCCTTTGACTGTTGCCGTTCAGGCTCGCTTGTCGATGTTGTTGGGGTTGTTGCTAATTGATCTAGAGGCAGAGTTTGCAACCTCTGTTTTCTAAGTCTGTTAAATTCAACCAACCCTTCATCTTGATATTTCATTCTGGCAAATGCCTTAACCTGCATTATTGACTCAGCGGAGGAGAACAGGTCATCAAACATATCTTCTTTATGATCAAATTTTGACAATTTGTCCTGTTCTAGTGCATTATAGGCAACTTTGCTTGGATCAAATTGCCTATTAGGGAGAGTTGCTAGAGTTAATGATTTAATCTTTGTAGCTTCTTTTTCTGCATGTTTGAGATCATGCAAGGTCTAGACACCGCATCTCAAAGGAAAAGAGGGCCAGCCCTGCTTCTTATTTTTCTTGAGAGTCTATGTAACACTCTCAGCAATGATCTGGTAAGCGATTTCCCTTGCCAGCAGTTTATCAGGTATGTATAAAGGGAGGACATGAGGTTCGGCTTGGCTACCGAAAACTCTTATATAAGTGAACTTCTCCTCCCCGAACCATCTCCCTACCGTTATTAAATCAATCCCAGCTTGGTAGGAAATCTTGGGAACAGGTTTATCAAAAATAGAATAATAAATAGGCAACATAAAGCCATTGCAGACTTGGTACAAATGGTGCTTATAAGAGGATTTCCATAATTTCTGATGGTATATGTGAATAGGCATGGGGTCTTGTGGCGTCCACCTCCAGCCGAGCACGGGAAATTCAGAATTAAAACACAAGGTATCTAAAATATAGGCACTGTAATAGAATGGGGGAATTAGGCTTTCAGTAATGTGGGTCTTATTCCTAAACTCAAGAACAGTTGTGGCTAGTTTATCTGAGAGAATAGTGGCCCAATCCATTATTTCACTGTTGCATGCCGCTTCCATTAAGGGAACCATTTCTATAGTGAAATTAGAAGAGTCGTGCAATCCCCACAATCTACACATCATTATTCTAGCGTAGCAATAAGGAGAAGCCAGGGAATCAACCGAGTAATTACCGGAAGATTGATGTTTGTGCTTTGCCGGATTTTGTCTCCAATCCCGGATGGGTTCGGATTCAACTTCGTTCTCCTTTCGGAATTTCTCCAGGAACGCCTTATTGTATTTCTTCTCTGGCTCAGGAAAATGGTACATTTGCCTTAAATCATCAGCCTTGAATGACCTGAAAATTCTCTCGTCTCTGGTGCTGAAGGTTCTATCCATGATTGGGATTTCCTCAATTGCCCACCGCACTACATCTGTATATGGGAGAATTTGTTCCCTAGCTGCTATCCGATGAAGGAAGGAGTCAGCTAAGTCCTTTAGAGTACCATCAGATTTCCGAGTTGAATCTGCAGTAGCTTGTACTGTTGTCACTTCAGGTTCTTCGGCTTCAATCAAGTTGTAGGTACTTTGCCAAGTAGTTTTGCCGAGACCAGAACATGTAGTATCCGAAATCAATCCTTTCTTTTTGTTTGAGGGATCAGCGACAGCTTGTCCTGTGGCTGGCGCAACGGAAACGACTGTGGTTTTCTTAGATTTCTTCCCCATTTTGCTTGAGTTTTCTTCTTTGGATGAATTCTGCACATAAGTGAAAATAAACGTAACACAGAGAATTGGCAATGAAAAATCCAATATGGTGAGATATATTGATCAATGCGTGATGAGAGAAAACTTTTACAATGGCCGCGGATACAATCCATAGGAAGATTTTAGGACTTACAATTACATTAAATGGCCGTTTAAAACCTGCCAATCCTTAAATGCCCATTATACCATTAATCGGCCGAATGATTCGTTTAAGCGTGTTATAGATGTTTTGGCGGTTGAGCGTAGGTGAATCATTGTTCGACAGATCAAGCTTTTAATATGAATTGATCGTAATATCCCTTCATTTTAACGGCTTTTTTGAAATCTGCGCTTTATCGCAATCGGCCATCGGGGAAAGCTTAACCTCTTATATTGACACCTTTTGAAACCCCGATCGCCGATAGCGATATCGCATCGCATCAGGAGTATTGACATTATATGATACATGGATAGTATATCGCCGATTGCCGATAGCGATATCGCATCGCATCGGGGTGAATGGCCTGGGGGCGCTTTAAGAATGTGCATAGAACATTGCTGATAGCCGATAGCGATATCGCATTGGCGGAAACCAATGTGCCATTTACTTATGTTCCTTATGTCATTGCGATATGCGATCTTGCGATCGCTTTATCGCAATGATAAAAGATTGATTTATTTGCATAAATATGATCAAAATGGGTTTTTCAAAAGGTTTTTATAATGTTTTCATTTGGTTTTCGGACCTTTTTAAATAATACAATATTGATACCAATCAAAATCTAAAGGGACCCATTTCATATGATAGTTTTGTGAATAAAAATGATATGAAATGGGGGGTTGTTGTAGAGCACAACAATTGGCGATTCGCTGGAAGAAACAGTTATCTCTGAAAAGTATAGAAATACTTAAACTTTTTCAAAATAGAGTTCTAATCAAAGGGGAAAATTCTAATATAACTAGGTATATATGCATTCCGAGTAAAATGGAACTATTTTTGCTAATTTCCTCTCTTGTTAAGAAAATAGATACATTCTAAGTTTTAAATAGGCCTCTATTGGTTTATAATGATAAAACAGAAAACCTTTCCAAATCAGCTTTTATAGTGAACTCGTCTATCATAGGTAGAGCCTCTGCTGCCAACAAACGTTCATAGTTTCGACAGGGATACCTTTTAACCATGTTATTGTCCATTGTCCCATCCAATTAAGAGTGTGATTAACAGAATGAATTCAAAACATGTTTTCATATTTTGTATTTCTTTTCCTTTTTCTGTTATTGATAAGATAAAAAGCCATTGTCCTGGTTTGGAAGCCAGCTATTGACAATGCCATTCACTGGTAGTAATCTAACCGAACAAGCTGGCTCGTGATGAGACCCCTTGTCTTATAATTCTAATCCATTACCCTGTTATGGTATGCAGTATTGGTAATGTCGGTTAAACTATTTCCCTATGATCATGGTAAGCAGGCTTGTAATAAGACCTCTTATCTTTTATATCAAATTTTTTAGAATTACACTCTGAGTAATCATAAACTTTGGTGAATGGGATGGACAATTTTCTCCTTAAGAGTGGATGGATGACAGGGTAAGAGTTGAAGATGCTGAAGTTGGATTAGCTTCTATCTTGATATTGATAACCTTTTGTGACCAATTTGATAACAGAAAATGATTTACAATACTTCTAAACTTTGAGAGGAGTTCACAAAACTTAAAGTGTGGTTTCAGAATACAATGATACCTAGTTTCCTAGAAATTATCCCTTTTGGTTTAGACTGCTATTATTTTAAAAGCAAATATCATACTACTTCTGCGGATCAAGTTTTCAAACACAGCAAAGGTCAATGGAAGATACCTTACAACTTTATTTTCTAAAGATCCTACAAACTACAAAACTCTATTAAACTAAAAAGGAGAAGGGGTTGCCTCCTCAATTAAAGAATTTCTTCAAGATAAGGCCATTAACAGGGAGAGAATCTCTCAAACCTGATAAATCTTGCAATATGAAGGTCGAATGGCCTATCTTCTCACAGATCTGAAATGGTCCAAGCCACATTTTCTGGAACTTGGTGTGTTTTCCCTTGTCCTCATGGGCTTTGTCCCATTTCAGAACTAAATCACCGACTTGAAATTGTTTTGAACCGGATGAGACTGAATCAAAAGCTGCCTTGATGATTTATTGATGTTTGGCATGAATAACCCTGGCCTTTTCTCTTTCCTCTTCTAGTTTTAGAATTTGATCATGTCTAAGCTGAATAGAAGAAGAAGGACTTTCCTCAATGAACTGAACTAGGGCTAGAGAAGGAAGAACAAGATTTGTGGGTAGTACTACTTCTTTTCCATACACAAGGTTGAACGGAGAAGATCCTATAGAAGCTTTCTGTGTTATCTTATCAGCCCATAATGCAAACATTAAGGATTTGTGCCAGTTTTTATGATTCTGTTTGATAGTTCGCTTAATGATTTTGATCAGATTTTTATTGGTAGACTCTGCTAAACCATTACCCTGGGGATAGTAATTAGCAGAATATTTCAATTTAAATCCTCTTTTAATAGCGAAATCAAACATAGCATTGCCTGAGAAGTAATATGCATTATCAAAAACAAGAGCATTTGGGACACCAAACCTGGTAATGATGAATTGATCTATGAATTCAATGATTGCTTCAGAATTTGTTGTCTTCAAAGGAATTGCCTCAACCCACTTAGTAAAATAATCGGTAGCAGTAAGGATATACTTATGCTGTTTGCAAGAAGGTGGAGTAATTTCCCCAATGATGTCCAATCCCCATTGCTCAAATGGTTGTTCAATGTTGACTGGTTGCAGAGGGAAAGCTGGTTTTCGTTGTCTTCCACTAGAAGTTTGACAATTGCGGCATTTCCTTACATACTCGTGGGCATCTCTAAACAGAGTGGGCCAATAGTATCCAGCATGAATAATTTTGTGAGCTGTTGTGTCAGCTCCAAAATGTCCTCCTGCTGGTCCATCATGTAACTCCTGCAAAACCTTTTGTGCTTCAGGTTTCTCAAGGCATCTTAATAAGATTGAATCATAATTCTGCCTAAAAAGCACATCATCAATAATCGTAAAATTTTTCGCTTTTAACCTAATGGCCCTTTTGTTTTTGTAAGACAGGTTAGGAGGTGCATAACCATTTTTCAAATAAAAGATTAAATCTGTATACTGTGATTCGGAATCAGTAATACTTATCTGGTTGATTTCTTCGGTTTCATCTGTATCTCCTGGTTCTGGAATATTGGATGCTCCTGCCAATAACCTGCAAAAACCTTGGCCCCTAACAATCTTTGCTGGCTTAATTTCTAAGTCATATTCTTGAAGCGCTGTGACCCAGCTTGCCTTTTCTTCACCCAGTTCTCTTTGGATTAATAGTTGCCTAACTGTAGGGAAAGGAACTATAACTTTTGTGTGGGTTTTCAAAAGGAAGGGTCTATAATGTTTGACCGCTTTAAATACAGAAAAAGCTTGTTTTTCTACTTCGGAGTAATTCAATTCGGCACCCTGAAGATTTGAACTAAAAAATGAAATGGGTGCTTCCAAATTGTGATCGTTGAGCTGCGTGAGTACTGCTGCATAAGACGAGGTGGATGCGATAGTGTATAATGTAAAATGATTAGAAAAATTAGGAGTATTTAAGGCTGGGGCATTGATTATTGATTGCTTGATTAAATCAAACGCTTCTTTTTCTGCTGATCCCCACTTAAAGATTGAATTTTTCTTGATCATAGTTTGAAGTGGCAAAATAATTTGAGAAAAATCTGGAACAAATCTTTTAACAAAATTGATTTGGCCTAAAAATGACTGCATGGATTTCTTATTATGTGGGAAAGGGATTTCAGAGATTTCTTTGATCCGATCGGGATCAATATAAATGCCATCTTTAGACACAATAAAGCCTAAGAGCTTTCCTTGGTCAAGAGCAAAGAAATATTTTTTAGGGTTAAGAGAAATACCATATCTTTTGCAGCGTTGAAAGATTTGATTTAGATCATGCAAATGATTGGACCTCTCTTTAGAGAATACAGTAATATCATCTAGATAGACGACTACTGTTCTATTAATCAACCCTTTAAAATCTATATCCATTGCTCTTTGGAATGTTGCTCCTGCATTAATAAGTCCGAAAGGCATTTTCTGATATGCATATGTTCCCCATTTTGTTCTGAATGTGGTTTTAAGCTGGTCATCAGGATGGACCAAAACTTGGTTATATCCTGAGAAACTGTCTAGAAAGGACATTAATTCAGAGCCTGCTACTGATTGGAGTATTTGCTCCATGGTAGGTAATGGGAAATTGTCTTTTAAGCTCGCTTTGTTCAAATTTCTGAAATCAATACAAATCTGAATGTCGCCATTTTTCTTTCTGACTGGCACCATATTGGAGACCCAGTTTGAGTGTCGGACTGGAAAAATAATCTTGGCTTTCAAGAGTTTGTTAAGTTCATTTTTTATTTGACTCTCTAAGCTTGGATGTATTTTTCTTAACTTCTGCTGAATTGGTTTCTGATCGGGAAGCACTGGAATGGTATGCTGGATAATGGATGTATCATATGTCTTCAAATCATCATATTTCCAAGCAAAAACCTGTTTATTTTTCCTTAACAGTTTAATGAATACCTCTTTCTCTTCCAAGGAAAGTCCTAATCCTAAATTAATGTTTTGAGGAGTTTGCTCAGTGCCAAGATTTATCAACTCAAACCTTACGGTAGAACTTTGGAGCTTTGTATTAGTCACAGTTTTAAACCTGTCTTTAATATCATAAAGATCCTCCAGCTTTACCATAGGCTTAGGGATTGAATTTTCCTGAGGTGTTTCTCTCATTTGAAAGTCATGCTCATTTTCCTCAATAATTTGATTATCATAGGACTTTTCAGAAGTTAAGAATTGTAAAATATCCTCATCATGGTTGAATACTCTCCAATTAGTGACATTGTCAGGAATTGATGGCCTAAAAAGCAATTCTACTGAAAATCTATCTGGGTTATAGTCTTCAGAAGGTAGGAGCTTAGAAGCTACATTGGCTAGCAAGTCAGCTGCCCAGTTTTGAGACCTAGGGATGGAGGAAATATTGAATGCCAAAAAGTGTGAGGTGAGTTCTTGTACTAGCGACTGATAATGTTTAAGATGATTTGAAAGACAATGAATTGTATTTCTTACCTGTTTGATAATAATTTCAGAATCGCCGAATACTTTTAAATATTGCACTTTAAGGCCGATTGCTTTATACAGTCCTTGGACTAAGGCTTCATACTCGGCTGTATTGTTAGTGCATTCAAATTCTAGCCTACAGGACAGCACTGTTTTTTCTCCTTGTGGATTAACCAAAATACATCCTGCTCCTGAGCCCTCACTAGATTTGGACCCATCGAAATATAACGACCAAAATAAAGAAGTATTAACAATTTTATTTACAGTTTTCTCAGTATCATTGAAACATCTAGACCTATCTGTTTGTGAGAAATTCTCAATCTGAGATGTAAAATGGTTCACTGAGAAAGGGGATGGTTGGGCAGCAAAGTTTCCAAAGAATGACTCAGATGAATAATTCCCCAAAATGTTGTTATTAAATGCTACAGGTTGGTTTTCTTGCTCAAATTTAGTAACTGTATGGGTCATATGTTTTTCTCGATCAATCCTTATTTGATTTGGCTTACCCTTATAGGGAAGCCACATATGTGACCAATCAATAGAAATATACCCATGTAGTTTTTCAGACCAATCCCTACTCAAGATTAAACCGTAAAATTCAGGTATATCGGCTATTAGGATATCAATCCTTTGTACTACTCTGGGATCAGCAGATAACCTGATAGTTACGGAATTAATCTCTCCCACAACCTGTACTTTGGTCCTGTCCAACTGTACAATATGAATAGCAGACTTCTGGGGTTCAATGTTCAGTTTGGAACAAACTGAAGCTGGCATTATGTTAGAAGATGCCCCTGAGTCAATCAAACAGTTGTGCAGGTTTCTGTTGTAGATCTCATAGGTTAGAAGGAAAGGTGGAGTATGAGAGTTTGATCTATCTCCAATCAGAACCGCATCGGTAGCTTCAACCATACCAGGAGGAGGTTGCCCTGAACCATTAGCAGCTTTAGCACTGGGAAGAGGTGAAGAAGGAACAGCATTCAATTCTTTGAGAAGCAATTTCTGCTGATGTTTTAATTTACTAAGTTCAAACATAGTAATGTTTGCTTTAGTTTTCTTCATGTCATCAACAATATTGTAATCCATTGAATCGGATACCACTAACGTTTTAGATGTTGAAGGAGTATTAGAAGTTGAAGGTTGGTCTTGGGGAACTGCTGCAGGTGATTTCTTTGCAGGTATTTTTTCCTTTGTTGTAGCAGCACCTGCACTCCTTTTCTTTGACGTTGCCTGAACAGGTTCGAAAGTACTTTTACTCCTAGTAGTGACCGGGAACGCTTCTTCTTCATTATCGGTATCGGAGTTGGGGAGTATAAAATCCCACATTCCATGACATTCAACAACTTCTTCTTCAGCATCAGTTGGTGAGATTGTTTCCTCTTCCTCTTCTTCTTGCTCTGAATCTGCATTAGATATGACATTCGGTGGCTTTGATTTGGTTTTCTTATAAGTCCTAAAGGGTCTTTTGGTTGAGGTTTCGGCTACCTGTTTTTTTATTTCAACCATTTCATTTGACAAAGTTTTTAGGAATTTTTGCAAACCCTCCATGTCATATGGGTCTTTTGGGGTTTTCTTCCTTGAGTCATCTTTAAAAGAGACTTTTTTGGCTTTTCTGTCTTCCAGAGCAGCTTTCTTTTCTAGAGCATTAATACGTTTCTCCACAGCAAGTGCTTCTTTCATGTTTTCGGCTAAGGTAGGTTTCCCAGCCCTATCTACAAAAATGGCTATATTGGCAGGTAGGGCGGTTATATACCATTCGCTTCGAATTTGTTCACTTGGTTTGCAGGCCGTCGGGATTTTATTCAGGAGTTTATTGAATCGAGCATTAAATTCCTTAATTGGTTCCCTATGCTCTATCCTAAGATTGGAGAGATCGTTTATTAGCGTAGCCAAAGACCTATCATCTCCATATTTGGTAAGAAACTGCTCTTGGCAAGTGTTCCAACTGGTAATGGAACCAGAGGGTAAAGAAAAATACCAGGATCCTGCTTATCCTTGCAAGGTGTAAGGGAAAAGTATAACAACAACATCTTGTTCTGTTACTCCTTTCAAGTTGACTGCCAACATGAAATTATTAATATGTTCCTCAGCCTGGGTCCCATCATCTGGGTTAAACTTGGGTAGCCATTTTTCAGGAGCATATGGTAATGCATGCAATGGTGCAGGCATGTTGACTGCACCAGGCCTGGTCCATGGATCTGCCATTGTAACAGCAGTAGTGGTTGATACTACTGTTGGAATTCGAAATGTCTAGGAAGGAAATAATGTTGAGGAGTGAGCAATTTGGGATGTTAAAGCTCCTAATCCCTGATGAACAACAATATGTAATGGGGGAGTGGATGGTTGACTTTGCAGAGGGGAAGATGAAATGGAGGATGTGGATGAAAGCTCTTCACTGTCAGATCCTTCAGTATGTTTCTTCGCCTTTTTCCTTTTGGGTAAAGGGAATTCAGTGGGTTCAATACCGAGCTTTTCGCTCTGAAGTCTGGTGTGAGTGTGAGGTAAATTGAACTGCGAAGTCGCACTGCTTTGTGATACCTCAGATTTCTGTGGTGAAATCGAGAAGCTCTGAAGTTTGTGGATAAGAGACTAGACTTCAGGGGATTCAAGACTTAATTTTCTCGAGTATGATGGGTTTGAGCAGTGGTAGTTGATTACTCTTCTTCTTGTTTGGATACTGGAGAACCAGCATGCAATTGGGAAGTTCGAGGGGATACGGAGGGAGAATTACTCTTAGAATGGCCTGCAGATTTGGGTTTGCTTGCCATTCATAGTTGATGGACCTCCTTCTAGCGCCAAAAATGTTGATGCCCCGAAAATTGTTGTATCAACATTGGGGGATAACCACCTGGTCCGGACCTTAGTACAACTCCTTTTCCGTTTGGAATGGTGGCTCCGACTGGGGATAATGGGACCAGTTTCCCAGAAATGGATAAACGGAATGAATGATTGGTTGACTAATCATATGATAGGTGAATAGCTAAATCTATCAGCAAAATAAAAGAGCTATTACTTATCCCAGGAACTATTTTACTTTGAAGTGTAGCGCTTGATGATCTGTGTCTATGGACAGGCATATAGATGACTCCATCTAATAGACATGGACATTAATTCATTCAAGGATTACTTTGCTTAAATAGTTAAGCAAAGCGATTAAAAAAATATTACTACACTTGTCATTTATATCATCGACACATATATGATTAAAAGAAAAGCACACCATAAACATCCAATAGTGGAAGGAATACAGAACTACTGTTAAAGCACATACATATATTCGATAATAGCAAAGATAATCAAATAACAATTCATATGAAAAGAATGAATTCAGACATAGATAAAAGTACCATATGAGCTGCTAGACACTCCCAATATCAATCGCTACTTGAGATTCTTCCTTCAACGCAGAAACACTTTCAAACAAAGACAATAGTGCACAATTGCATCAAAGCTTCCTTGTCAAATTTAGAATAACTGGTACAGTTTCATAAAAGAATATGGTTGAAGCACAATAGTGCAACTTCAGTCTTTAAGTCAAGTACAAAACTTTACGACCCTTTCCAAAACAATGAAAGGGTCTATAAATAATTAATTAATCTAACTATCTACGAAACTGAAATCCTACTTAATTGGTATCAATTGATTTTGATCCTATTTTCTTCAGCAATCTGGCAGTCGGCGGCATGAACCATCAAGTAGGCTGTTTGCCTTTAAATCTGAGCTGACTTATCGCAAGCATCGGCTCCACTTCGGGTGGTCTGTTGAGGCGAGAGCTGAGCTGGGCAGCATAGGTGGCATCCTGAATATCGGGGATAATATACCCGATTGCATCCGTAAGGCACTTGAGGGCGGCTCTCTGTATGTGTGGTTTTACCAAGAAGAACCAATAGGTGTCCCAGGTTAAACTGTTAATCCCAGCAATTAATCTCCCCTTTTCCTCTAGATCTGGATAACATGATTGCTCCAATGTTTTCATCGTTGTCAATTTTCCTGGTGTGCATTGGGAAATCATGTTTGATAAGTAGAGAGTGTTATTGACTAATTCAACTAAATTGCTTGAAGTTGATTTGCATCTTGAAACTGCCCTCTCTGCTTTCATTAATTGGGACTGCCATTCTGTAAAGAGTATATCTTTATGTGACTCTAAGATTCTTGGTAAATTCGCCGCTTGTCCTTGATCAGTATCTTTCCAGTCGAGAAATGCAGCTATCGTTTCTTCAGCTTGATCCAATTCAGTCCTAGCCTTGTCTACTTTATTACTTATGGATGCCGTTAATTCGCATAGTGGCTCTGCCTGGGCGATTTGTTGACATAGAAGCTTAATTTGGGCTATCAATGCAGTATTTATCTGTAGTGCTTCTACTCTGAATTCAACTACTTTTGGAACGCACTTTGTCTTTTCAATCTATGCTGATAGTTGAGCGATTTGCTCATCTTTTGATTTCAGCATTTTCTCATTCGCTGCCTTCAATTGCGCCAAGGCCTCTGACAATTCTTTCTGCTTTTGGATTGCACTGTGGTCAATCCGTTGTTTTTCTTCCTGCAATTGTTGAGTTAATTGATTGTTTAATTGTTGTTGTGTCAACAATTGCTGCTCTGCCTACTCCGCTTTCTGCTTTGCTTCAGTCAGCTGTGCCCGTAATAAGAAAATTTCCTGGTCCTTTGTTTTCAGCAAAAGACTCACCTCCGATGCCTTATCTATTGTTGCCGCCGAATAGGCTCCTGCATATTGTGACAATTTTGTCAGGTCATCAGAGGGGTCAAATTCCTCCTTCCAAACCACATTGCCCGTGACCGTCTGTTCTGGGAAAAGGGAAGGTTGATCAGTCCTTCTTCTTTTCCTTTGTCGTTTTACTACATCTTTATGCCTTGGGCTGTAGAAGACATCCAAGGGAGGAATCTCTTCTACCTGCAAAATGATTTGATCGGAGGGGTCCTTTGGTATTATCTCTACCTCTTTTGAAATGGGTGGGCCGCTGGTTCCACTTAGAACCTGTGGTGAAGTGGTTTCCTGTGTGTCTGCTGCCTTTGAAGTTTCAATGTCCTTTGAACATTCCAGACCACTGATAATGGAATCAAATTTCTGCCATTCCTGGAGCAATTTTGGGTCAATATGAGTATCCACGTTTACTTCAGTGGTGGTCTGTTTCTGCTCTTTCATCTAGGTGTCTTCCTGCACTTTCTCCTGCTCTGTAGTTTGAGTTTCCTCCTGTGGCTTTTCTGGTTCTATTGTTGTAACCGGAGGCTCCTTTGACTGTTGCCGTTCAGGCTCGCTTGTCGATGTTTTTGGGGTTGTTGCTAATAGATCTAGAGGCAGAGTTTGCAACCTCTGTTCTCTAAGTCTGTTAAATTCAACCAACCCTTCATCTTGATATTTCATTCTGGCAAATGCCTTAACCTACATTATTGACTCAGCAGAGGAGAACAGGTCATCAAACATATCTTCTTTATGATCAAATTTTGACAATTTGGCCTGTTCTAGTGCATTATAGGCAACTTTGCTTGGATCAAATTACCTATTAGGGAGAGTTGCTAGAGTTAATGATTTAATCTTTGTAGCTTCTTTTTCTGCATGTTTGAGATCATGCAAGGTATAGACACCGCATCTCAAAGGAAAAGAGGGCCAGCCCTGCTTCCTATTTTTCTTGAGAGTCTGTGTAACACTCTCAGCAATGATCTGGTAAGCGATTTCCCTTGCCAGCAGTTTATCAGGTATGTATAAAGGGAGGACATGAGGTTCGGCTTGGCTACCGAAAACTCTTATATAAGTGAACTTCTCCTCCCCGAACCATCTCCCTACCACTGTTAAATCAATCCGAGCTTGGTAGGAAATCTTGGGAACAGGTTTATCAAAAATAGAATAATAAATAGGCAACATAAATCCATTGCAGACTTGGTACAAATGGTGCTTATAAGAGGATTTCCATAATTTCTGATGGTATATGTGAATAGGCATGGGGTCTTGTGGCGTCCACCTCCAGCCGAGCACGGGAAATTCAGAATTAAAACACAAGGTATCTAAAATATAGGCACTGTAATAGAATGGGGGAATTAGCCTTTCAGTAATGCGGGTCTTATTGCTAAACTCAAGAACATCTGTGGCTAGTTTATCTCAGAGAATAGTGGCCCAATCCATTATTTCACTGTTTCATGCCGCTTCCATTAAGGGAACCATTTCTATAGTGAAATTAGAAGATTCGTGCAATCCCCACAATCTACACATCATTATTCCAGCGTAGCAATAAGGAGAAGCCAGAGAATCAACCGAGTACTTACCAGAAGATTCATGTTTGTGCTTTGCTGGATTTTGTCTCCAATCCCGGATGGGTTCAGATTCAACTTCGTTCTCCTTTCGAAATTTCTCCAGGAACGCCTTATTGTATTTCTTCTCTGGCTCAGGAAAATGATACATTTTCCTTAAATCATCAGCCTTGAATGACCCGAAAATTCTCCCGTCTCTGGTGCTGAAGGTTCTATCCATGATTGGGATTTCCTCAATTGCCCACCGCACTACATCTGTATATGGGAAAATTTGTTCCCTAGCTGATATCCGATGAAGGAAGGAGTCAGCTAAGTCCTTTAGAGTACCATCAGATTTCCGAGTTGAATCTGCAGTAGCTTGTACTGTTGTCACTTCAGGTTCTTCGGCTTCAATCAAGTTGTAGGTACTTTGCCAAGTAGTTTTGGCGAGACCAGAACATGAAGTATCCGAAATCAATCCTTTCTTTTTGTTTGAGGGATCAGCGACAGCTTGTCCTGTGGCTGGCGCAATGGAAGCGACTGTGGTTTTCTTAGATTTCTTCCCCATTTTGCTTGAGTTTTCTTCTTTGGATGAATTCTGCACAGAAGTGAAAATAAACGTAACACAGAGAATTGGCAATGAAAACTCCAATATGGTGAGATATATTGATCAATGCGTGATGAGAGAAAACTTTTACAATGGCCGCGGATACAATCCATAGGAAGATTTTAGGACTTACAATTACATTAAATGGCCGTTTAAAACCTGCCAATCCTTAAATGCCCATTATACCATTAATCAGCCGAATGATTCATTTAAGCGTGTTATAGATGTTTTGGCGGTTGAGCGCAGGTGAATCATTGTTCGACAGATCAAGCTTTTAATATGAATTGATCATAATATCCCTTCATTTTAACGGCTTTTTTGAAATCTGCACTTTATCGCAATCGGCCATCGGGGAAAGCTTAACCTCTTATATTGACACCTTTTGAAACCCCGATCGCCGATAGCGATATCGCATCACATCGGGAGTATTGACATTATATGAGACATGGATAGTATATCGCCGATTGCCGATAGCGATATTGCATCGCATCGGGGTGAATGGCCTGGAGGCGCTTTAAGAATGTGCATAGAACATTGCTGATAGTCGATAGCGATATCGCATCGGCGGAAACCAATGTGCCATTTACTTATGTTCCTTATGTCATTGCGATATGTGATCTTGCGATCGCTTTATTGCAATGATAAAAGATTGATTTATTTGCATAAATATGGTCAAAATGGGTTTTTCAAAAGGTTTTTTATAATGTTTTCATTTGGTTTTCAGACCTTTTTAAATAATACAATATTGATACCAATCAAAATCTAAAGGGACCCATTTCATATGATAGTTTTGTGAATAAAAATGATATGAAATGGGGGGTTGTTGTAGAGCACAACAGGAACTTGGGTAATAATATGGATTGCGCCCCAAGTAGGGCTACGCGAAGGCAGCATCACAGGTTGTGAAAGACTAATAGATGCGTGTAGCGATGTGTGCACAAGGTCAAACCGTGGACCACTTGATACCATCAGACATCCCCAGGGTGCAGAAACCTAGTTCTAGCACCCTCCCATACTACTTTGGGTGAGACCTCAGTCCGCGCTCCGCGAACTGTTGCTGAAAGGGCTAGTAGTACCAGGATTTGTTTGGCTAAATCACCTCCGAACTTGGGTCAGGCCCCAACAAGCCAACAATGGTGATGAGAGCAAGCCTCCACTGCCACCTCCTCCTTCACCTCTATCTACACCTTCATCCTCACCTCCTTCATATCATAGACATACTCCTCCTCCATCTCCAAAAGGACAAGCTAAGTATCCTTTGATTCAACTTGATGTCAAGTTTGAATTGCCAATGTATACTGGGGAAGTAAATGCTGAAAAGTTGGATAATTGGGTTCGTCAAATTGAAGACTATTCAAAATATTGATGATGATGTTACAAATATCCAACTTGCTTCTCTTAGTTTGGAAAGCACAACCCTCATCTGGTGGGAGGCCAAAACTCAAGAATATTTGAAGAAAAGTGGTAAAACTATCTCTACTTGGAATGATTTTATAACTGCTTTAAGAAGACAATTTTATCCATTAGCTCACATGCACAAAGAAATTATGGATTGGAAAACTCTTAGACAAGCTAAAGGTAAGAGTGTCCAAAGTTACATACAAGAATTTAGAAGAAGAGTTTTAATCTTAGGTGTTCATTTGTCTTCACAAGATACTCTCCTTAAGTACATAGGTGGATTACATAGTTATTTGAGACATACTATACTAACGTTTAATCCCACCAATTTAGATTAAGTATGTGTTCAGACAACTCATTTAGAATCAAGAGGCAAGAATTTTCCTCAAGAGACTAGCGAGAAACCATCCAAATCTGGAGACAAAGGAAAAATGGAAGTTTAAAGGCGAAGACAAAAATAATGTTACTGTCAAGAAAGAGGGAGAGAAGCTTAGCTGTAAACATTGTTCAAACAAAGGCCATTTGATCTAAATGTGGAATATTAATTTTTCTATGCTAAGATCCTCATAAAAATACAAAAATGTGCTTGAGGTTTGTACTCCAAAATAGCAAGTAAAAGCATGATTTTTTATGTGTGTTTTCTTATGTTAATTTCATGAAAAACTTTAAACATGAAATCAAATCACTGAATGGAAGCATGCATCAATCAGTAATACAACAACCATTGTTAAAGGCGTTCACCCCTCCTGGGTTACATCTCCTTGGATCATCTTTAATGGCATGACCCTTTCTCATTATGCTCAATGTTTAGAAAAGAAGAGTACATAAAGTGCTGAGAAATGGAATGTTTAGTTTCTCCTTCAAAGAAACAAACTCCTGAAAGAGATATCACTCCAGACATATTAACCTACAGTAAAACATGTAAACTTTCAGAAAATAAAGGCATCTTGCACCAAGACCCCATACTATGACTTCAAAGAGAATCAACAGTACTACAATCCACTTGAAGAACATAAACAAGTCTCTTCTCCAAAAAACATAGAGAAAAGAGGAATAAAATCTGTAGCATGGATGTAATAATTGTTATAGAAAGAACATGGATGCTAGAAAACCCATACAAGACAATCTCCATCTTCAAACTCCTCCATAAAATGATTCGATTCTCTGGTTGACCATGACACCCATAGACTTCAACCTAAAAAATCCTATCTAGAAGTGCTCTTTTGATTCTAAAACTTGCTCCAATGAGTCTAGAATGTTCAAATATGGCTACCTAGCCTCTTTCTGCATCCAATTTGGTTGAAAACTGGAGAAGTTATGACCTCTCCTAGTTTTCCCACTATTCTCTCTACATTTTCCCCAAATCTGGCATCACCCTACAATTTCGCTCGCCAAGTGCTCTAACGAAGTGACAATTTCACTGAAAACCGGGTGAAATTTTCGAATCATTAAAAATACCTCTAATGATTAACTTATGAAAATTTTGTCCATGTGGGGGGGTCACGTACCTGGAGGCTAAGGGTGATGGCCTACCCCCGCCCGTCAAGACCCCCACTCCACCTTCGTCATAGTGTTCACATGGGCGATCACGATTTATGTTAACATGGCAGTGTAGAACACGGTTTTTGAGGCATTCACATGGGCAGTTACATATTTTGTTTGGGGTTGTGGTTAGCCCCTAACCATGGTCCGTGGACTGGGGTTAGGGGTTAACCACGGTCCTCATCCCCCAATTGCATGCGGTGTAAACTTCAAATAGAATGCGCCTCCCACTATGGTTAAGAACCATCGAGTAGGAATTATGGTAAGGCCTTATGTTGTGCATTGGGAGGTGTCGGTTTTGAATCCTGTGCCCTCTGCTCGGTCATTGAACTAACTTTTAGTGGCCTCCTGGTCTGCAACGTGGCGACCTCTGACTAGGTCACGTGTCAGCCCGTGGTTGGCCACTGTTCCAACAAATAAAAACAAACAAATTCTAACCAATACCAAGGTGCCATTTGGCACGATCTGATTCGTTGAGAAAACCTTGACTCAGTTAACTGCCACATAACCTGTCCTGTCAGTGCCACGTTAACAATACAGACTGCTAATTGGGTTGTCCTTTTTTTTTTAATTTCCCCTGTTTGGAAAAATGATTAGAACGCAATATCTTGAGCATATGATATCAGTTTTCCATGAAATGAGTTGCGTCGGAATCAGGATGACGAGATCTACGTAGTCATTTAGGTTCCACACCATTATGAAAAATTTGAATTTTTGGAAAATTTTGATCTCCTTATCACTCTTTCCTACTAAAAACTTTTGGTCCCTAAAGTTCACTTTCAATTGTTCAGCATTTGAAGGTATAGTTCCTTCAATTTTCCAAACTCGATCCAATCGATGATTATAGTGTCTTGACTTGTACTTGTCTTGGCTCTTTTTCAAAACCTTCTCCTCCACATGTCCAAAATTTTCAGAATTTAAGCGTTAGAGGTATTTTTAATGATTCGACAATTTCGCTCAGTTTTCAACAAAATTGTCGCTCTGTTAGAGCATTTGGCAAGTGAAATTGTAGGATGATGCCGGGTTTTAGGGAAAATGTAGAGTGAATAGTGGGAAAACTAGGAGAGCTTATAAATTCTACAGTTTTCGACCAAATTGGATACAGAAAGAGGCTAGGTAGCCATTTTTGGACATTCTGGACTCATTGGAGTAGGTTGTGGAAGCATTTGAGCATTGTAAGCACATAATTTTACACATTTGAGCATAATAGAGAGGCCCAAGTCATTGGAAGCTGGACAAAGGAGACATAGCCCAGGAGGGGTGAACTCCTTCATCATGTTCCTATTGTGATATTATTTTGGTGATGTTCTATGCATTTTTATGTTTTTATTCAGTACCTTATTTATGTTAAAATTTCTCATAAAATTAACATAAAAACTCATTTTTCTCTTGCAAAATTCATGATTCCTTAAGCAAATGAATAACATTTTGTTTCTAATCTAAGGAGGATCTTAGCACAACAAACTAATATTCTTAATGAGATCACCATTGTTGGAAATTACATCCAAAAATGAGACCAAAGAAGTTTAATAACAAGGGGAAACAAAAGACTGCTGCTACAACTCAACAAGATCTAGAATCTTATTCAGGTGATGAAACCAAAATTACAACCATGGGAATGAAAGGTATAGCTTCTAATGCAAGTACTAGTTCTTCTAGTAAGCCTATTGAGTCTCAAAATGATATACAAAGAAGTGGGCTTTACCATATTAGGGTAATTACAAAGCATACAAAATTTGATACATCGTTTGATAGTGGATCCCAAGTCAACCTTATTTCTGAAGCAATCATCAAGAAACTTAATCTAGAAACTAAACCCCATACTAAAATTTACCCTTTGGGTTGGATATGTAATGATGCCAAATTATAAGTGACAAGAAAATGTAAACTGAAATTCACCATCACTATTGTTGGGTTGTGTTATATTATTTCCACGACTAGCCCACGTCGTCACAGGGGGTTTGAGGGGTGCAGGTAACCCCACTCTATGGGTTGGGCAGACCCACTTATGGTTTTGTGCATGATTTTTGCATATGTTTTTGGACACAATGGTTTTTAGTCCATGGTTTTGGACGCGATGGTTTTCAGTCCATGGTTTTGGACGCGATGGTTTTCGGTCCATGGTATTGGATGCTTCGACATGTATAAATATGTATTATAACATTGAAAGGAACATAATGAAAAATCAAGTTGGTAGTCCCGGTTTTGGGATCTAGGGGAAAATCTCTATGTATATGTGTTTTATGTGTTATGATCTCGCATTGTTTATTTTATGTGTTTTAGAATTCGTATGCAGGTAATTTATGTATGGGGTTAAAACCTACATTTGGTATCAGAGCTGTTTTGGCTTTAAGGGGACGCCTTTATTGCTGAGGGGTTTCGCTTGGGCCTGTGGTAGACCCTATTCAATGGGAGATCTGCGAGATCGATTATGGTGGTGAAAGAAGATGGCGAGTAGTGGAAAGATAGAGATTGAGAAATTTAATGGTCAGAGTTTTGAGTTGTGGAAACTCAAGGTGGAGGATCTGTTGGTGGATAAAGATCAGTGGATTGCGGTAGATCTGGGTACTAAACCAACGAGAGTGTCCGATGAAGAATGGAATAAGTTAGATCGGAAGCCAAAGAGCACAATACGATTGTGTGTCTTAGATTCAGTATTGCTGAATGTATCAGGGGAGGCTACGGCTAAGGCTTTGTGGGACGAGTTAGGGACTTTGTACCAATATAAGTCTCTGGTGAATAAACTGTTCCTACGGAAAAAGCTGTATAACATGAGGATGAAAGATGGAGACTCAGTGACAGAGCATCTGAACGCATTTAATATTGTGGTAAGTTAGTTAGCATCTTTTGATATTAAAATTTCAGATGAATATAAATGCATCAGTTTGTTGTGTTCTCTACCATATTCATGGGATAGTCTGGTTATTGCAATAGGTAGCAATGCAACGGCCTTGTAGTTTGATGAAATAGTCTCATCCTTGCTGACGGAGGAGATGAGACGAAAAAATATGGAGAGCCAAAATGGTGATGCCTTGTCTGTACAAGGACGATCCCAGAATAGAAACAAAAATAAGTCATCGAGTGGGATATCTAAATCTAGAGGGAGATCTAACTCTCCAAGAAGACCTATAAAGGTGGTGTGCTAGAAATGTGGAAAGGAAGGACACTACAAAAGGGACTATAAATCTAAAGCTCCTAAAAAGGAAAGGGATCTGATGATGCTCCTTCTGCAGAGGCGAAAACCACCTCAGATGAAGGTGGGGATGTGTACTTGGCTTCTTCAAGTACACATGTAGATCATGAGGCATGGTTTATTAACTCAGGTGCATCCTTTCACTTCACTCCCCATAGAGAGTGGTTCTGCAAGTATGAGAAATACGATGGTGGTAATGTCTTCTTAGGGGATGATAGGAAGGCTAGAATCATTTGTTGCGGAAAATTAAAGTTGAAGTTGCAAGGTGGAAGGGTTAGAACACTTTCAGGTGTTCTACATATTCCTGCATTGGCCAGAAATCTGATTTCTATAAGCAAGCTGGACGATGCAGGTATAAAAACAGCGTTTGAGAAGGATACCTGCAAGATGGTTCAGGGAGCACTGGTATTGATGCAGGGAGTTCGGATTGGAACTCTGTATAAGCTGCAAGGTAGCACCGTTGTTGATGGGTGCAACAGTTCTATGGTTCCTGAAAGTGGAGTAGAAAATCTAGTCGTCTCTGGAGAGAAGACCATGTTGTGGCATCAAAGGCTTAGACATATTGGAGAGAAGGGCCTTCGAATACTTCATGGTAAATGTATGGTAGAAGGTATGAGTAATAGCTCTCTAGATTTTTATTTCTGTGAAAATTGTGTATATGGGAAGCAGAATCGGGTGAGTTTCCCCTCTGGTGGTAAGAGGGCGAAACATATATTAGAGCTTGTGCATAGTGATGTGTTTGGACCTGTGAAGGTTCCATCATTGGGTAAGTCTGTGTACTATGTATCATTTATAGATGACTTCTCAAGGAATACATGGATATATTTCCTTAAGAAGAAATCTAAAGTCTTTGACAAGTTTAAAGAATTCAAGGCTCTGGAGTAAAACCAAACAGAGAAAAAGATAAAGGTGTTGAGGACAGATAATGGTGGAGAGTTTTGTAGTAAGGAATTTGAAGAATTCTATAAGAAGTGTGGCATAGCACGGCAACAGACTACTCCATATACACCTCAGCAAAATGGAGTTGCAGAAAGAATGAACAAGGTGTTGATGGAAACGGCAAGAAGCATGCTTAGTGGTGCTGGGTTAGGATAGGAATTCTGGGCAGAGGCAGTGGAGACAGCATGTTACCTGGTCAATAGATCACCTTCATCAGCATTGGAGGATAAAACTCCACAAGAGGTATGGACTGGTAAGAAACCCTCTCTTTCACATCTGAGGGTATTTGGATGTGATGCATATGTACATGTTCCAAAGGAGAAACAAACCAAGTTGGATAGTAAATCTAAAAAGTGCATCTTTATTGGGTATAAGGATGGTCTAAAGGGTTATAAGCTTTGGAACCCAATAACAAGGAAGGTTGTGTACAGCCGAGATGTTGTGTTCAGAGAGGTGAAAGATGTTATTAAACATGAAGTCCAACCAAAGGAACCTAAGAAGATAGGGTTTGATCTAAAGGAGGAAGAATCAGACTCTACAGCAGAGGAGGAATCAAAAGATTAAGAGCCACAAAATCCGGGTGTGAGAAGATTAGTTTAAGAAAGAAGGCAACTAGAAAGGTATAGTCCATCTTCTTTCTGTTCAACTTTTTCTCTATCTATTACTGATGATGATCCCAGAACTGTGAAGGAAACGGTAGATGCAGAGGATGGAAAACTCTGGAAAGAGGCCATGGTTGATGACATGGCATCTTTGCAAAAAAATGAGGCTTGGGATCTAGTGGAGTTGCCGGGTGGAAGGAAACCCATTGGAAGCAAATGGGTGTTCAAGAAGAAGAAAAATGCAGAAGGAAAGGTGGAGAAATAAAAAGCTTGGTTGGTAGTAAAAGGTTATTCCAAGGTGCCGAGAATTGATTTTGGTGATATTTTTTCTCCTGTTGCCAAGGTAGCTTCTATTAGATTACTTTTATATGTTGCTTCTACTTTTTATTTTGAGATTGAACAAATGGATGTGAAGACAATATTTCTTCACGGGGATCTGGAAGAGGAAATCTACATGAAGCAACCTAAAGGCTTTGCGGTGAAGGGTAAAAAAGAACTAGTATGCAAGTTAAAGAAGTCTCTTTATGGGTTAAAATAGTCACCAAGGATGTGGTATCAGAAATTTGATACATTTATATGGGGACTTGGCTCCCAGAAGCAAAGAAGATCACTGTGTGTATTTTAAATTAATTGGTGACCATGTTGTTTATCTGGTCTTGTATGTGGATGATATGTTGCTAGCTGGAAATGACAAAGAAATTATCCAGGATTTGAAGACCCAATTTTCCTCCAAATTCAACATGAAATATCTTGGTTCTGCAAACTATATTTTGGGCATGGAAATTAAAAGATATTAGGCAAAGAGGAAGCTCTGGTTAAACTAGAGGAAGTATGTCGAGACAATATTGCAAAGCTTTAATATGCAAGATAGTAAATCGGTGAAGGTTCCTATTCTGGTAGGTGTAAAGTTATCTGTTGAACAGTGTCCCAAGACATAAGAAGAGGAAGAGGATATGTCCCTTGTTCCATGTTATGAACCAGCTCACAAAAAGATAGAAAAGAGAGATCCACGCCTTAGAATTCAGCCTCTTCGAGGGGGAAACCTCCTTTACATTACATAAATGAACAATTCTTGGATGATACAAATGACAAAACCTCCTTTCTATATATAGGAGTCTAAGGAGTCACAATATAATCCAGCCGACCTAACAATAATAATATAAAGCCACAAAAATAACAATAGAGGGATTCTATGGGGCACAGAAATAACAATATGGGGGTAATAGGGGCACAACAATATAAATAGGGGGTATAACTACAATAGTAATGGGGTAATCACTAGTATTATAGGGACCCAACATGCCCCTCTCCTTCAAAAAAAGTGTTGTCCTCAACGCTTCAGCAGATCTGGATACTTCTGCATAAAATTCTCATCCTCCCATGTGGAATCTTCAGCGGATAAGTTCTTCCACTTGACAAGATACTCTGAAATTGATCGATTTCGTAGCTGTCGAGTTCTTGTTTCTGTGATTGCTTCTGGTTCCAATATAATTTCTCCTTCCTCGTCAAGTTCTGGCAATATTGTTTGAATTGGGAGCTTGTCACCTATAACCTTCTTTAAGCATGAAACATGGAAAACTGGGTGCAATCGAGAAGCTGCAGGAAGCTCCAATTTGTATGCCATAGTCCCAATCTTTTCCAACACCTTGTACGGACCATAATACTTTGGTGATAATTTATTATCCTTCTTAGCTTGCTTTAGGGACATTTGCTTATATGGTTGTAGCCGTAGGAATACCCAATCACCTACATCAAAACTTCTTTCACTGCGATGTTGATATGCCTGTTGTTTCATTCTATTTTGTGCCAACACGAGGTTATCCTTTAAGAGTTGGAGGACTTGTTGCTGATGTTCGATGTGATGTTCCACTGCCTGAACCTTAGAATTTTCTCTTAAATATGATGTGATGGATGGTGGTTGATACCCATAAAGTGCCATAAATGGGGTCATTTTTGTTGCTGTATGGAAGGAAGTGTTATACCACCATTCAGCCAGAGGCAACCATTTGACCCATTGTGTATGTTTATCAGATACAAAGCAACGAAGATATCCTTCCAAACATTTGTTTACTATCTCAGTTTGCCCATCAGATTGAGGATGATAAGATGAGCTATGAGCTAACTGAGTCCCAAGACAAGAAAATAATTCTGTCCAAAAATTTCCAGTGAAAATGGGATCTCTGTCACTTACAATAATCTTTGGGTTTCCATGTAGCTTTTGAACTGTTTCCATAAATGCAGTAGAAATTGTACTGGCTTTAAATGGATGTGATAATGCACAAAAGTGTGCATACTTGGTAAGTCTATCAACTACCACCATGATGACACTCTTTCCCTCAGACTTGGGTAAACCTGTGATAAAATCCATTGAAACCTCCTCCCAACGTTGGCTTGGAATGGATAAAGGTTGTAATAGACCTGCTGTCTTAATTGTTTCAACTTTATTTTGCTGGCAAACCAAACATTCCGCCACAAACTTTTGAATATCTGATTTAAGGCCATCCCAAAAAAATTCCTTCCTAACCCTGTGGTAAGTTTTTAAAAATCCTGAGTGCCCTCCTAAGGGAGAAGTGTGCAATTCCATAAGAATCTTTTGTTTTAGCTAGGAATTCTTACAGAGGTATAAGCGATCTTTGTACCATAACGAATCATTTTTCTAGCTAAATGTATCAGAAGTACTGGAATCTTGTTGTAGCTTTTGAATAAGTGCCCACACTTCTTCGTCGTTCTTCCATTCCTCCCTTGCTTCGTTTATCCAATCTGGTTGGATAATAGAAATGGCACACAACAATGCTTCCACATCCTCATCCTTTCTTGAGAGTGCATCTGCCACCACATTTTGCTTCCCTTTTTTGTAGATGATTTCAAAGTCATAACCCAACATCTTTGTGACCCACTTTTGTTGCTCTTCAGAGGATAATCTTTGTTCTAAAAAGTATTTAAGGCTATCATGATCCGTTTTTACCTTGAAGTGTCTTCCCATTAGGTAGGGTCGCCATTTCTTAAGTGCATGGAGTATTGCCAACATTTCCTTCTCATAAATAGCTTTGCTTAAAAACTTTCCCTTGATTGGACGACTTTCAAAAGCAATGGGTCTTTCATCTTGCATTAGAACAGCACCAATTCCATTTCCTGAAGCATCACATTCCACAATAAAGGTTTTTGTGAATTCCGGCGTAGCTAAGACCGGTGCTTGGCACATTGCCTCTTTAAGATTTTCAAAGGCCTTTGTTGCTTCCGAAGTCCATGAAAATGAATCTTTCTTCAATAATGTTGTTAGAGGTGCTGCTATTCTCCCATAATTCTTAACAAACTTGCGATAATACCCTGTCAACCCAAGAAATCCTCGCAGATGCTTTATGGATGTGGGGATTTTCCATTCCTTAATGGCTTTAATTTTGCTAGGGTCTACCTTAACTCCTTCATGAGATACAATATGACCCAAATATTCCACCTCCTGGACTCCAAAGAAACATTTGGATCTTTTTGCATATAATTGTTTCTCCTCCAATAGTTGTAACACCCTGTCAACATGTTCAACATGATCCTTCCAAGACTTGCTGTAGATTAGTATATCATCAAAAAATACTAACACAAATTTTCTAAGGAATGGTTTGAAAATTGAATTCATCAAACCTTGAAATGTTGAAGGTGCATTGGTAAGGCCAAAAGGCATGACCAAAAATTCATAATGACCCTCATGAGTTCTAAATGCCGTTTTCGGAATGTCTTCAATCTTCATTCTAATTTGATGATATCCCGAACGAAGATCCAACTTGGTGAAGTAAATTGATCCATGTAATTCATCCAGTAATTCATCAATAACAGGAATGGGGAACTTATCTTTAATTGTGAGCTTGTTGAGCTCCCTATAATCTGGACACATGCGCCATGATCCATCCTTCTTGTGCACCAATACTACTGGAGCTGAGAAAGAACTTTGACTCGGTTGAATTATACCAGCCTCTAGCATTTCTGCAACCATACGTTCAATTTCACTTTTTTGGACATATGGATATCTGTACGGCCTGATGTTTGGAGGAACACTTCCTGGAATCAGATGAATAGCATGATCATGATCACGCATAGGTGGGAGACCTTTGGGAGTCTCAAATACCTTGGAATGATTGTCCAGGACTTTTTGGAGATCTGGAGAAATAGATGATTCCAATGTGGAAACATCTAGCGAACATAATTGTGCAATTACACCTCTTTGCTCCTTTTTTAGAAGCTTTGTCATGCCATTAGAGCTGATTATCTTTCCTGGTTTCCCTGCAATACCCCTTAATTCAAATTCCTTTCCTTCCACAGAAAATTTCATGAAGAGTTCTTGAAAATTAAAAGCTATTGTACCCAAGGATTGTAGCCATTGGACTCCTAGTACAACATCAGCACCTCCCATTGGAATGGAAAGCATTGGGCTAGTCAATACATATTCTCCCATGGATAGCTTGATATTATGGCACTTTCCAGAACAATTTATTGTTCCTCCATTTGCAATCATCACTTGACACTCTTGTGCTGGATATAGGAAGCAATTCAATTCTTTTGCTACCCTACAATGAATAAAATTGTGGGTGCTTTCTGAATCAATCAACACTATTACCTTTTTCTTCTTGATTTGTCCTTCTATCTTGATGGTTTGAGGAGTGGTAATTCCCGCCAATGCATTACAAGATATGGTCGGATTTATTTGTTCTTCATCTAGGCTTTGTTCTTGGAATATATCCTCTTCTTTTGACCTTTCTTGCTCCTTTTCTTCTTCCTCTTCACAATCTATGTAGAATAATTTCTTCTCAGCACACTTATGACCTTTTGTGTATTTGCTATCACAATTGTAACAAAGCCCTTTTGCTCTTTTTTCTTCCAATTGTTGTGGTGTCAACCTTGTAGGTTGTGGAAGACTATGGGCAACAACACTTCCGTCTTTATAGTTGTGAATGGTATGCTTCCTACTTGCCATAATTTTGCTTTCCATTTTTCTTGCTAACCTGAATGCCTTCTCTAATGAATCAGGTTCCCAAAGGCGCACATCATGTTGGATATTATCCTTTAAAGACCCTATGAACACATCAATCCTATGCCCCTCTGGAATATCTTTTACCCTTATGTTCAATTTTTGGAACTCCTCAATGTGCTCCATTATTGAACCCTTTTGTTTGAGACTTATCAATTGGCTAAAAAAAGTGTTGCTTTTTGTATCCTCATAATGTCTATCAATTCTTCCGTAAAAATTGCCCAAGTGATAAATTGTTTACGAGAACAAAGCCATTGATACCATACAAACTGATTTGGTTCCAAATATAAAGTTGCCATACGTACCTTTTGTGTGTTTTGCACATTATTGAGATCGAAGAATTGCTCCATCTGTAATATCCATGTGGCGGGATCCTTGCCATCAAACTTCCTCATATCGATTTTTGGAACATGGTGAGTCTTCGATCCAACATTAGAGTCTATGGAATCATGATTAACATTTCTTTTGTTCTCATCATGAGTTTCCTTTACTACCTTTTCACCATTAGTAAGTATTTCTTGTAGAAAATTTGTCAAATCTGTCTTCAAATCTGCCATGTCTGTCTTCAAATCTGTCTTCAAATCTTCCATGTTTGTCTTCAAATCTGTCTTCAAATCATCCATCTTAGCTTCCATGCCCTTTATCTTAGATTCCACGCCATTTATCTTAGCTTCTGTTAGCTTTTGTGAGCGTGACATATGTTGCACTTGTTCTTGTAATTTTGATATATCATGTAGCATTTCTTCCTCTTCTTCATGAGTCATGCTAGAGCTTTCAGGTTCCTTACTAGGTGTTTGCATTTTCTTTCCTCGGGGCATCAGTTACCGATAATAATGCTTTACTATGCCCTTTGAATTCCGTTAAACCAAGCTTAAACAAAAATAATAAAAAAACTACACACCTTTTTTCACTTTATAGAAGCCTAATATTGAATCTGATGTATCTCTGTAATTTCAGATCATCCAATTCTGAGGTTTCAACCTGTAGTAGCCTTCTGCGTCCTCTTTCCAATGCCACAAGTCTAAGCCCAATTGGATTCTCCAAGGAAGAGTTATGTGAAATCTCCCACAGTGACTTGCTTTTAGACTTGTTCAGTAGAGCGAACTTGTACGACGTGCCACGAGTCACTGTTTCAACCTTTGAATCTGAAACCCACAGACAAGAAACTACAGTCCGTCCTCTTTCGGTACCTTTTTACGAAATTTCAATCCGATCCTCAGAGAGAGAGTTATGACGATTTTCCCCAGGTCACCTGTTTTGAATGTAATTCAGGAGTCTGCAAAAAGGCCAACTTCCTCAGATCATATCTCCGAAAATATCACGCGAAAAGCTTTGAAATTGGGACCCCAGGTTCATCGCCGATTCTTCTCAAATGGGTTTTTTTTGCGACTTCTGAAATGTCACAGAAAAAACGTTATAGCGAAAATTCCACGATGACCTGTTTGGAGCAGCGAAACCCTAGAATCCAAAGCTCTGATACCAAATGTTATGAACCAGCTCACAAAAAGATGAAAAAGAGAGATCCACGCCTTAGAATTTAGCCTCTTCGAGGGGGAAACCTCCTTTACATTACATAAATGAACAATTCTTGGATGATACAAATGACAAAACCTCCTTTCTATATATAGGAGTCTAAGGAGTCACAATATAATCCAGCCGACCTAACAATAATAATATAAAGCCACAAAAATAACAATAGAGGGATTCTATGGGGCACAGAAATAACAATATGGGGGTAATAGGGGCACAACAATATAAATAGGGGGTATAACTACAATAGTAATGGGGTAATCACTAGTATTATAGGGACCCAACATTCCATCTGCAAGTGCAGTCGGTAGCTTGATGTATGTGATGGTCTATACTAGACCAGACATTGCACATGTAGTGGGAGTATTGAGCAGGTTTATGTCAAAACCAGGGAAGGAGCATTGGACAACAGTGAAGCGGGTTTTCAGGTATTTGCGTGACACTAGTGATTATGGTTTGTGTTACCAAGGAAGACCAGGATTGGACAGAGTTTTGGATATCTATGGCTTTGTTGATGCGAATTGGGTTAGAGATCTGGATCAGAGAAGATCTACAAGTGGGTATGTGTTTTACCTATTTGGAGTTGCAGTCAGTTGGATAAGTAAGAAACAATCAGTAGTAGCACTATCAACTAAAGAGGCAGAATACATGGCAGCCACTCATGCAGGCAAGGAAGCAATTTGGTTGTAGAGATTATGTTCAAGTATGGGGTTAGTACAGGGAGCTATAAGGATAGACTGTGATAGCCAAAGTGCAATTTTCTTGGCAAAGAACTCGATTTACCATTCAAAGAAAAAGCACCTTGATGTTCAGTATCACTTTGTGAGGGATATGATAGAAGACATAAAGGTGTTGTTGGTAAAGGTGGACACTTTGAAGAATACACATATGCATTGACAAAATCTGTGGGCTCTAAGAAGTTCCCTTGGTGTAGAGAAACAATGGGTGTTGCAGGGCTGGATAAATGACTAAGCTATCTTGTGGCCCCCTATGGAAAGAAAACAAGAAGTGGGAGAATGTTGGGTTGTGTTATATTCTTTCCACAACTAGCCCACGTGGTCATAGGGGGTTTGAGGGGTGCAGGTAACCCCACTCTATGGGGTCTGGGGCAGTGCCCCAGAAAATTTTGGTTTTAGAACCTATGTTAGGTTGGGCGGACCCACCTATGGTTTTGTGCATGATTTTCACACATGTTTTTGGACGTGATGGTTTTCGGTCCATGGTATTGGATGCTTCAGCATGTATAAATATGTATTATAACATTGAAAGGAACATAATGAAAAATCAAGATGGTAGTCCCAATTTTGGGATCCAGGGAAAAATCTCTATGTATATGTGTTTTATGTGTTATTATCTCACATTGTTTATTTTATGTGTTTTAGAATTCGTATGCAGGTAATTTCTGTACGGGGTTAAAACCTACAACTACTAATTTTATAGATGAGTTAGAGCTTGATTTTGTACCACTTGATATTTGGGGTATTGTTTTAGGAGGTCCATACTTGTATGACCGAAAAGCCATATTCTATCATCATGTGAAAAAATATCATCTTTTTAAATATGGAGTTGAGTATATTGTTACAACACATTGCAATAAGATGAACTTATCTCTTGTTAGTGTTGGTCATATGAAAAGGCTTGTAAATTCTAGTAATATTTTTTTGTTATTAATGGTTAAAGCTAAAGATACTGCTGAATCTAAAGCTTTCACATGATGTGATTCTAAACTAAAGCATGAATTGGTTGAAGTTGTTAACACTTATGAAAATATGTTTCAGGAACCTAAAGGATTTCCTCCTAAAATAGGACTCCAACATGAGATTCACTTGCAGCAGGATGCACCACTCCCAAACACTAGCATGCATAAATTGTCAGTTTTGGAGAATGCAAAAATCAAGAAACAAATTCAAGTGTTTCTTTACAAAGGGGTCATTAGGCATAGCACATCTCCTTTTGGGTCTCCTATTGTTTTGATTCCAAATAAAGATGGTACATGGCGCATGTGTGTGGATAACTGAGCTTTGAACAAGATCACAGTAAAGAATCACTATCCTCTTCTTCGCATTGCTGATTTTCTAGACCAGTTAAAGGAATTCATTTACTTTAATAAGACTCGTGAAGAGCATGCCAAGCATGTGAAACAAGTTTTAGATTTGAAAAAGGGAAATTTGTATTTGAAGATATCTAAATGTGAATTTGGGAAAACCTCTTTGGTTTATTTGGGTCATATTGTAGGATGGGGTGAATTGAAGATCGATCCCTTAAAAGTTGAAGTCATTGTGAATTAGCCTAAACCCAACAATGTAACAAAAGTTAGGAACTTTTTGGGAGCAACCCAATATTGGAGAAAATTTATCGCTAACTTCTCACTCATTGCAACACCATTAGAAGCTTTGATAAGTGTGAAACATGTCTTTCTGTGGGGAGGCAAGCAACAGAAAGCCTTTGACACTTTGAAAGATAAAAAGAGTACAGCGCCAGTTCTAGCACTTCCAGATCTTAAGGAGTCATTTGAGATTCAAAGTGATGTAATAAATTATGCTATGGGAGTTGTTTTGATGCAACATGGTAAGCCAATATGTTATCGTTCTGAAACCTTTAACAATGCAATAATTCACTATCCAACTTATGATAAAGACATGTATGATTTGGTACAAAGTGTGAAGAAATGGAAGCATTATTTGATGAGTAAGGAAATATTATTCATACTGACCATCAACCTTTGCAATATTTACAATCGCAAACCAAGCTACAACAAGCTAGACATTTCAGGTGGATTGGATTCCTACAACAATTTCATTTGGTAATTAGGTATAAGAAAGGTATATACAAAAAATTTGCAAATATGTTATCAAGGCCTATTGTTAATGCATTGTCATTCTTAAGAATAACTCAATCATGCATGAAATTAGTATTGAACAATATGCTCAAGATGAAGATTTTAAGAATTTTTATGCAAGTTTGAGTCAAGGCAATCATGTTGAAGAGTTCGATTATCATGTTCATAACAATTTGTTGTATCATTTTGGCAAGTTATGTGTTCTACAGGGTGAAAGAGTTAATGTCATAAGGGAAGCCCAAACTTCTCTTATAGCTGGTCACTTTGGTGTAGGCAAAAAAGTTTCTCAAATTCAGAGGTATTGTTATTGGTCTCACATGAATGAAATTGTTTCAAAATATGTAAAAGGATGTTCCATGTGTGCTACTAGCAAGCCTAGCAATAGGAATTTGGGTTTGTACACTCCACTTCCTATTCCTTCTTGTCCTTGGGAAAGTACTTCTATGGAATTCGTAAGGGGACTACCAATGTCTAGGAAAGGTCATGATTATCTATATGTTATTGTGGATCATTTCAGAAAAATTTGTGTGTTGATTCCATGTAGGAAACATGTTACAGTTGAATAGACCACAAAGATATTCTTCCAAAATGTATGGGTTCACTTTGGATTACCCACTTCTATTAATTTTTGATTGAGATTCTCAATTTGTCAAGAAGTTTTGGTCAATTTTATGGGAACTCATGGACACAAAGTTGAAGAAGAGCACTGCATTTCATCCACAAACCAAAAAATATACAGAAGTAGTAAACAAAAAAGTAATGTATCTCCTTTGAGGATATTGTGGTAAGCATCCTAAACTTTGGCATGACCAATTGTATTACATCCAACATGCCTACAATTGTGCCAAGAATTCATCTACACAAGTATCTCCATTTGAAGCTTGTTTGGGTTATTTTCCAAAGTATCCTTTGGATTTCATCGTTGGTAAAGATATTGTAGTAGATGACATAGTGATGTGGACAAAGCCAATCATTTCATTGAACAAATTCAACTAGTGCATCAAAGGGCACAAGAACAAATAGAGAAAAGCAAAGCAAGACATGACAAGCATCGAGTTGATCATGATTTCCAAGTGTGAGATCAAGTTTGGTTGTATATCAACAAGGAAAGACTTCAAGGTGAAGGTAAAAATCTCAAGCATATTAGATATGGTCTTTTCAAAATCTTGGAGAAGATTGGCAACAATGCTTTCCATTTAGATTTTCCACCTTACATGCAAATTTACTTGTTGTGAATGTGGAAAGATTGAGATTGTATGAACCTCCAATGATTGATGATCAAGAATAGAATGTTTAGATTCCATCTATAGAATATTTTTCTCTTGAATATTTAAACGAGTTGCAGGAAGACTCAATTCTTAATAGGAGGATAAGGACTTCACAAAGACACAATGTGGAGTATCTTCGAGTGGGGCTCAAAGGTACCAATCCAAGTAAAGCAAGGTGGAATGAAATCGGGAAAGTGAGGGAGTTGTACCTTCACTTAATTGTTGAGTAAAAACTGACTTTTGTTGGTCCAAAATCTTCTAGTGGGGAGGAATGATCTAGGGGATCAAAAATATGCTCAAAAACAAAATTTCTCAAATTATCCTGAAACCAGTGCCAAATCACAGATCTCGTTGTTTTGATTCCAAAATGCTTAAATCGCCTCAATCCAACATTGTATGAGAAAGTTATCGCATTCTGAAGTTTTTGACAAATAACTAAAAATTCAACTCCCAGGGTTGACTGGGTAGTTGACTGGGCAGGGCGTACAATGATGTGGTGCTAATGTCAACAGGTGATTGTGCAGTATAGTTGTCAAAAGAACCAATTAATATGCGACACATGGCATGGTCATATAAGGACAGTCAGTGTGTTTTGATTGGTTGACAGGTTTGGTGTGGAGCCAATCGGAAGACGCCACATGGCCCTATGAGAGGGTGTTGCGTGGCCCTCAAATTTTGTGCAAAAATTTATTATGGACCAACTAAGCTCAATAGGGTTCGACCCTATGACCTCTAGCAACACAAACCTACACCTTACCACTACACTACACATTGGATCTTGTTATATATAGTGGGTCATATATAGTTAAAATCTAACAGTGTTATTGTTGTGGGGAGAGTCAATCCGATGGGCGTGCCTAGATAACCCGACCCTAGTCATATGGTATTAAAATGTAATCGAGTGCAAAGCAGAGTGGGGAAGGGCGCAAGTCCTAGCCCCGAGCCTTATTAATACCAATGTAACCATTGACGGAAACAACGTGAGGGATGGGCGCATGACACCCGGCCCGCGCCCAACCTATGGTCTTCTAACCAAAATATGACCAACCGCAGGGACTAGTGGGGGCGCATGGCCTCTGGCCTACTCCCCATTGTCATATCCATTGCCACGTGACTGATGGGTAGAAAGATAGGGGCGATACCTTATTAGCGCACCTAACTGTCTCATATTTTTCACCATTATCGATGGAATTTCCGTCGAACCCACACGCATTTTTTGCCTTGCATGTCCACCAAAGGCAGAATCCATTGCCAATTTTGATAGAGGATCAATTTTGTAGTGCAGTTAGTAGGGAAATGAAGAAGGATGCCTAACTTGGCCATTTTTCAACCTTTTTTAGCCCAAGAAGAGCCTACACAGGGAGTTTTGGGTGTTCTAGAAACAATGGCAATGTTATTTTTTCAATTTGAACATTGTATATTGATGTCATTTCAAATTTGATCATATAATATAAAGGGTCAACATTGGAAGTTGGAACTAGAGACGTAGCCCAAGAGGGGTTAACTTTTTCATCAAATTATTGTCTTATGATGCTGCATGTTGTTTATTTTTCATTGTTTGAATGTGCAAAACTTAACTAAGTTTTCTAAGTTTATGTGCTTTTCCAATTTCAATCCATTTCCCATAAGACATAACTAGCTTGCAAAATTTTACAGTAAACCTTCATTTTCTTAATTTTAGATCAATATCGCAAGTGACGGCTTGTATATCTTGGGGGTAGTTGCCTCTAGTAGGTCATAGCATGTGAATATATGTAAATGAATTAAAGATAAAGAAGAAGAATATTTGTGGTTTTCTCCCATATGGGTTTCCACGTAAAAACCTTGTGTATGTTTTTGATGTGATGGATTCTTGATGAATTTTTTATATGATGGTAGCTTGATGATGCATTTTTCTTGTAAATGGCATGATTCTTATAGTTATGATTCATGACTCCATGATTGATTGATTATGAAAAGTTGTCAATTGGTAAAATTGATCTCACACTAATTCAATCCCCACCCCCTCTTAGTGTGACCTTTGGGCCAACATAGGTCTAAGGATTAACCCCCATAGTAAGGTGATATAACAAATTCACGGTCAAGGTTAGTCAATTTTCTATATCACCCCTTTATCCACACTAAATACCCAAAACATCAAGTATAAGCACCCGCTTACAAAATTATCAAAGAACCTATTAAGTGGCATCCCACATTCATCCAAGAGGAATGTTGGATGGTGAGAGGTGTAATCACTGATGTGGATGGTGGTCACCCCTTTATCCATACTAAATACCCAAAACATCAAGTATAAGCACCCACTTACAAAATTATCAAAGAACCTATTAAGTGGCATCCCACGTTCATCCAATAGGAATGTCGGATGGTGAGAGGTGTAGTCACTGATGTGGATGGTGGAGGAGCCAACATATCATCATCGTCAAGCTAATATGTGGAGCTATTGGCTGGTTAGCTGTCCAAAATTGGAGAAACATTTTCTCCTAGGGGGTTACCCATTTTGGTGGGTAACAATAATCAAAAGTAAGATTCACAAGTGTTGTTCTTGGTGCAACAAAGCAACAAGAAAAGAGAATAATTTATGTAAAACTAGTTTTGGGTAACATAGGGGACTTCCAATATACCTAAGGGTTTGTGGAAATGAAATTCCATATACAAGTGTTGTCCAATGTAGTATTACTTGAAGAGGTACCAACAGTGATTACAAGGGTGTCTAATGAGGTGAAACCACTTGTACTTCATGCACACATTATTCTCCTACATATATTTACCTATTGAATGATACATCACTATGTCATTTATAGACATTAGAATACATCTCTAGCCTTAAAAAACAATAAAATCAAATCAAAAGGTCCCCAATTTAGGAAAGTTTTGTAATACCATCGTGTCATTCTTTACTAAAAAATTAGGATATTTAGAGTAGAAATAATGTAATACACAAAGATTTAGAGAAGAAATGTAAATTGTAATGATCATAGTAATTATAGAAGAACCAAAATACTACAAATAGTAATAGCTCTAGTGATGAAAGAAATTTTTGGTTGCCTCTTTCGAGGGGGAGGACCTTCATATGGGTAGAGATACAATTATAATATGCTTCATATAATATCATTATCACAACATACTGGTTATGGTTTCCATTCCTTGGTAGACTTCTATTCGCTTCCCACAAGTCCTTATCCATTACTATTTTTTATCACTAGACTCTTGCATTCATTAATACAACAGGAAAATCATAGGAAAATCCCCACTAAAAATCATCCACATATTAACACACAAAATCAAGTAAGAAAATATGAAATCACATCCATCATCAAAAGCAGGTATTAAAAAATAAAAATAAAAAGAAACATAAACATCGTATAGTAGCATATACATGAGCAAAGATGTAATTTCCCATTCCATAACATATATCAAAAAATGACCTCACACATATATGTTTAGACTATTTCATAGATCAAAACAACTTTAGCTAACAACTTCTCAATGAGTGTTTGACTCAAATCACAATATAAAACACAAGTACACGTCATAAAGTTGATATCATGGGAACTACATATTAATTATTTTAAATAAAATATGGGAAAACCTAAATGACTACTTTAATTTTTCAGCTATAATGTGGTCAATCCAAAACCTAAGGGAAACAAGGGATCATAATGTTTGTCACCTACATTCATGGGTAGTTGGTCAACACTCTTAAACCATGTCCTTGGAAGCTTCCCTTGAAACCCATAATCTCCAAAAATCACGTCTGTCACACCTTGGCCCTCAGTGCCAGGAAGCCATGCAGCAACAAAAGCATCAACCAATGGAAGGTAAGGTTTGATAACAAGTGGCCTTCCAGATATCAAGATTACAAGACATTTCAAGGACCCACAAACATTCTTAATTGTGTCACCTCCACCTAAGGGAATCGTCAAATTAAGATTATCCCCATAGTATTCTGCATAAGGTGCCTCTCCGACAACCACAATAGCATATGAAAATCCTTTTCCTTTGACATAGTCAACATCTGGATTTTTTTTATAAACAACCTTAGTAGAGGAGCTAACTGCCAATTTGATTGCTTCAAGAAACGTAGTTCCTGAACACCCAAAAATAATATCAGAAAGGTCAATTAAATCTCTAGCTCTTAATGTGATTTTCAATGGTAATTGACATAACATATATCAGTAATGGAACTCACCTATTGTTGAGTTTCCACTTAATCCTTGCCATTCTATTGTCCATCCACCACATTGATAACCTAGATTGTCTGCATGAGTCCCTACAACAAGAATCTTGGAAGCATTCTTATTCAAAGGAAGTAAAGGATTGTTCCTTGAATTTCCATTTTTCAATAATACTAGAGATTTCCTAACAGCTTCTCTTGCCAACTCCCTGTGCTCCTGATGTTCCAAAAAACAATGTTAGATGGGACAAAAAAATGCATCGCAAGGAAAAATTTAAACTTCATCAAGCATATATATTTTGTTCAAGTTTCCATAGAAAAGGTATGAACACAACAATCAAGAGGAGGTTTTGATAGTTATAGTACTTCTTTTAGAGATGGGTCTCCCAACCATGGAGAGTAAGGCTATGATAAGTTATCTATTGTACAAGCATGAGTTAGATAACATGACAAAATAGAGGCCCCCTATCATAGTGACAAGACATTAATGAGAGGCAATGAAGGCTGAAAAGAGGAAAGCTAGAGATGCTACCTCTTGGATCCATCTTTGGTTATAGTGGAAGATGATTCCCTTAATATTGTCAACACCATTAGTAACACTATAACAACTAATTTTAAAGAGAAAATACGGTATTATAATGAGAATGAGAATAAAATAAAGTTGATTTATTACCAAAAGGCCACCAACACTAAACTATAGACTAAAATTATCTCTCTCACTTCAACACTAAGCTAGAAGACTAAAATTATCTCTACTATTAAAGCTCTCTATTATTACTGGCTTCAAGAAGAAAAAAATAAATAAATTAATTAATATTTTAATAAAAACATACTTTCATGAGTTTCACATTAAAATTCAAAGGCCGGAAGAATTTAAAACACCCTTAAAAATTACAATATGAAAATTTAATCTTCTAGAAGATGAAACACATTTTCTTTTTAATCCTAGAACAACATTATATCTCACTTTAAAAACAATCATCACAATATTCATATCTATGATGTGCTAACCTAAATTGTAGCCTAAGAAACAACATAATTCAGAAAAAAAAAATGAACTTTTCTTTTAAATGTCAAATAAACCAATGTTCTATCTCACTGGGTTTGAACCACTGGTCCTAAGAAAAAGCCACTAAACATAAACAAAAACTGCAGACACTTCACCTTGCTGCCGAGTTGGTTGGCGAGGCTCGGATTGGCCAGAGGTTGTTCGAAGAGTCCCATCGTGAATTTTACTCTCAAAATTCTTCGCACAGCATCATTTATCCGTCTCATGGAAATGAAACCACCCTTGACTTGCGAAGTCAGGTTGCCCATAAAATATGTGAAATTGTAGGGAAGCATCACCTATGGAGCATATGAGCATATTTTCAACAGAAAATGTCAGGCGTTAAAATCTCAGAAGTATCATATTTAATTAAGGACACTAAAAGTTTAACAATCTTGCCTAGTATGGGAGAGAAATATACTACCATGTCAATCCCTGCACCCACACTCTCTAAGATTGACAAAGAATAATTAGCATCAGGTGGACTAGTTATCCTGTCAATACCTTCCCAATCTGAAATAACAAAGCCCTGTAATCAATACGAAGAATTACTATTAAAGAAAAGCTGGTTGAGTTTAATCTTAAACAAAATATAAACTTAATGCACAAAACCAGCATTGATCATGATTATAAGAATAACTGTCACAATACCTTGAAGCCAAGTTGCTTCTTAAGGACATGAGAAATGAGAAATCGGTTAGCATGCATCTTCACGCCGTTCCAACTTGAATAGGACACCATAATGGTAGAGACTCCTTTGGCGATGGCATCGAAATAAGGGGCCATGTGAGTGTTGACTAATCTTTTATAACTGCTGACAGTGTTATTCTCATCGATACCCATGGTCGTTCCACCATCACCCACAAAGTGCTTAGCACAAGCTGCAACATTTGACCTGGCAGACATACATAGATCGCATTAGAAATAGAAACCTGTTTCAAGAAGCTCTGGTATAATTTATTGATAAAAAAAATTCACGTTCTATGTGAAAAACCAGGAGAAAAAACAAAAGATTTGAAGCTTACTGTCCAGCTAAAAAGGGCATCCCGTTTATAGAATTGGCAGGAGGCTGCCCCTGCAGACCAACGATAATCTCTGTCATGGCCTTGACAATTTGTGAATCCTCGCTGTAGCTCTCATAGCAGCGCCCCCATCGAGGATCTCTGCAAACCTGCCCACAAAAAACAAAACACTTTTGAGCATCCGAATTTACTGTGACTTTTGAATAAGCGTTCATCAGGCACAGTCAAAGCAAGAGCCTTACAGCAACACAAGGAGCAAATGTGTATGGAATCCCAGTAGCTCGAACTTCCAAAGCTGTAGCAGCTCCTATTCTTCTAGCCAAATCAGGATCCCTGCATCGATAAAACATTGGTACAAGCTGTAAGTGAAGCTTCCTAAATAATTTTGCTTTTTCCCGTGCTGTATTAATCAGCACATTCTCACCCTCATTTATTAATCATGTCAGGGCACCGACTCAAAATTTTGGTCATATCAATCCAGGTGATCGCTGGCACTTTCTAAAGCATTGTCTCCTAAGGGGTGATGGTAAAGCAATGTCCAGCCAAACAAGTTGGGGCTTGCTTCATAATTAGCAGGAAGCCACAATATCAATTATTGCGATGAGAGGAACTGAACCGGCTTAAATTGTCTGATACATTGTTATGAAGAGAGAAGGGAAGAGTTGATATTCCGCTTGCCTAGTAGCTCCAAGCCCCACATTGTGGGGGAAGATGGTAGCCCCATAGACATTGTTGTGGCCATGCACAGCATCAATGCCATATATCATAGGGATCTGAAGACGGGTGGACATGGCAGCCTTCTGAATCTCATTAACCATGTTCATCCATATGGCCGGAGATGCCTTAGGTTCAGGCACGCTGCCTCCTCCGCTCAGAACACTCCCTGCAGTACAATAATACCATATCAACAACCGACAAAGACCATGTTAATCTTGTACCATCAAATCCCAAAAGGGCTAAAGGTGAAATGGAAAAAGAGAGCCCATGAAGGGTATAATAGTGCGTTTAGTTCCGGCCAAATGGCTTATAATGAAAGTTATTTTGGAGGAATTAAATCATTGGGTGTATAGATATAATTTGGTGAAAATTTTTTATCGTGGATTGATCAAATTTTTTTCGGTCAATGAAAGGGTTGGCCCTGCGTACGCTCAACCTACTTAAAAACAAAAAGGAAAAAAAAAAAAAAATGAAATGAATGGTGAATACATTGTTTGTATGTGTTATTACTGCAAGAATTACCCATCCTGATGATAACATTTCACCCATCTTGATGATAACATTTCACTGTAAATAAATTACCAATTTTGATGATAGCATTACACTGTGCTTGATGATAGCATTACACTGTGGATTGATCATTTTCTTTTCATTCAATGAACGGACTGGCGTCAGCGTACTAAAAAATAAATAAATAAATAAACTTATTTTTAGATGAATGTATTGTGTGTATGTGTTGTTACTGCAACAGTTACCAATGTAGTAATTTTTCATAACATCCGGAGTGGCAACTGATCTTTCAATCTGGGCCATCTGTCCAATCTTCTCTTCCAGAGTCATCCGCCTCAACAAGTCCTCCACACGGGCAGTGATGTGCTGAGATGGGTCCTTGTATTTAAGATATTCAGTGCCTTCTACAGACTTGCATAAAGCCACAAATAGTAACAATAAACACAATCCTGAATCCATTCTGCTAGCCATTATCAATTAAGATTTCCCCACTCCACTCTGCCCAGATGAACAAACACAAAGTGAGCATAAATAGAGGAGATGAACAAACACAAAGTGAGCATAAATAGGAAAAAAGGAGGATATTTATATCAGTTAACTAAGAACAATGTGGAGAATACTAACAAATCAAAAGTTTGCTTAGCAGATAAAGTGGTGCTTCTTGTCAATACACAACATCCGGGGGCTGCTAAGGTAAAGGGCATTCGGGTGTTCTCACTATTTTGTTTCATATGTGGTGTCTTTTTCGAAAAATACATAGCTCGCCACGTAATATATTGAATTATCCTAAACAATATGTAGAAATTGGAATATTGAATATACGCTGAGATAGATCATATTTAGAGTATATCTTTGCGTTGTGAGAGGCAATGAACGTCCACCAACTACTCATAATTTTGAAAATATAGTGTTGTAAATAAACGTGGAATGCCGTGTAAAATGTAAATACACAATGTTAATAACGTGATATAAAGTATTAGTGTTCAATTCAAAACATAATAGCTAGTTTTGCAATGTGCATCATTCTCAATCGTGTTCAGAATTTTTTAAAACAATGCCACTCTTAGATTTTTAATGTGTCATTCTCTCGTGGCATTGCTATCTTATCTTTTATTACGGAGGTGAATTAAATTAGCATAATAAGAAATTATTTAAATTATTTAGTTAGAGAAGCATGAGAATAAATAATGAAAGTGTGGAAAATGGATTTTTTAAAATTTATTAAAATTAAAAATTATCTTAAGGGTGATAAGGTAAAAGAGTTAAAGGGCACGTTGGTTTTAGGAGACATCACTTGACCATCGACCACATTGTCACCCTTAGGATCATCGCAGAGGAATGCCACAATAGTCAAAAGCAATCTTTTATATTGTTTTGTGGACTTTAGAAAAGCTTTCGACACTATCTTCCGAGAGAAGCTCTCGGAGAGGCTTGAAGAGATCATGGTTCCTCCTGAACTACGGATTGATGTGATCCACCTCTACGAGACTATCATTGTCAAGCTTAAGACCAACGAAGGGCGGTCTAAAGATATTAAATGTAATATCGGGGTTAAGCAAGGTTGTCCCCTTTCCCCGCCCCTTTTTTGTATTTACATCAATAAAGTAGAGGAGTGTCTAGAAACTGTGGGTTGCAGAGGCATTGAGCTCGTTGGTATTATCATTACTCTTCTCCTTTATGTTGATTATATTGTTCAAGACTCTTCATGACTACTGCTCCAAGATGGCTATGACAGTTAATACCGACGAGACTAAAGCCACGATCATTAAATCCAAAAAGATCACCCATGGTAGTTTCGTCTATGATAACCATTGTCTTGAGTAGGTTTCTTCTTATAAATATTTGGGTATTGACTTTCTTCATCAGCTCAACTAGAATTATAGCATCAAGAAAAAATTATTGGAGGTTGGAAAGCTTATTATGAGCTTGAAAATAATTGTAAGTCAAACGATTTTTACATTTGGAGTAAAAAAAGGTTCCTCTTAGAGACTTTGTCACCCCTGTTACCTTAGACGGATGTGAAGTTTTGGGGTGCAGTACATCTCGGGAGTCATGGAGGAATATTGAGATGATCCAAAAGCAATTTGTAACCTATAACCTCAAGATCAAGGGAAATACTCCCCATCTTATCCTTTTGATCGAAGTTGGCATGTCCCCCATTGAAAATGACTATGTTTAGATATCTGATGTATAAGAAAAAGCTTCACAATATGGAATCCAAGAGGCTCCCAAAAATTGCTTCTAACTTTAGTCAAAACCCCCACCTACGCCTCAAGTGTGGGTGGCATCAAGATGCTCAGCCTTGGCTCAACCTTTGGGGGATTAAAGAGGAGATCATCATAGGAAGCAAGGACAGTATCAAAGATACTATTACCTCCAGTTTTAAGGACAAGATGTGGGATGCTAAGGAGTTGGAGGGTATAAGGAAGCTAAGGTGCTATAAGGAGGTGGTCAATCCCACACTTGATAACTAGATTTATCTCTATATGTTGACTAGCACTAAGAAGAAAATGGACATCACTAAGATTATAACTAACTCTCATAAGCTACGGAGTGAGACTGGGTGGTGGTCTACTCCCAAGACTCCCTGGGACGATAGAATTTGTCATATTTGTGATACTAAGAAGGTGGAAGATGAAAAACACTTCCTTTTAGATTGCTCGGCTCTTGCCCACATCTGCTCTCAACTCTCTATCATTAGCCACACTTCCAATCTTCTTGAATTATTAAGCCAACCCAACTATAGCGATCTTGGAATGCTTCTTTCCCTACTCGTTGATCACAAAAACAATATTTTAAAGAATGACAACTAGACTCTCTTTTCTTGAGGTCCAATAGACCACAGTGGTCTTAGTGGATGTTAATCATCATCATCATTATTTTTTTAAATAAATATTAAACTATTTATCTTTTAATTAAATTAAATTAAGTGTTAAATAATTCGATTTTAAAATTTAAATTATTTTTTATTATTATATTTATAAATTAATATTAAGAAAATATTAAAATATTTAATATTTGTTCATGGAATTTGGATAGACCATGATTAGGTGTGTTGTTAAAGCACTCTAGATGTTAAGTTACTACTTCAACTCCTTATCTTATATAAATGTTATGCTTTGACATGATCATGATATAGTTTCACAATTTAAAACCAATCTAGATCCATCTTAACACCGGATCGATCATGCGTCGAGAGGGATCAAATCTCTCGAGGTGCAAACCTATTTTTTGAGTGCAAAACTTAAGGAAAGGTTTGCACCTCGAGAGATTTGATCCCTCTCGGCACCTGATAGATCCAGTGATAAGATGGATCTAGGCTGGTTTCAATCATGTCCGGTCATACAAACTTTGTTGAACATTTTGATCATTTTAAATATGCTAAATATGTCTAAGATTAAATTGGTCAATTTAATTTCAAATTTTCTTAGTTACCTCAATTTGTTGATATGAGAGAGACGGTTAGTAACTTTAATGATGAAAAATGATGAAATACAACTTTTGAGTGCAAAGTGTCAATGTAAAAATTTTGATAGATAGAAAATGTGAATACTAAGAATATAGTCAATTACAAACAATCTTCATTGCAATCAATCTAAAACTATTTTCTTCTATTGTTCTTATTGTCACACCTATTAGTTTTTCCATTTTCTCATATCAATCATATGAAAAGAGTAGTTGGAATCATAGATCATTCAAATATTTAACTCGAGGTATTGTAGTAAAAAACATATATTGTCTCTATTGCTATCCAATATTGATACTAATTTTCTCCAAAGTCAATCATTGTGAATTATGGAATGTTAAACCCCAAATAATTTTCAATTGTAGTTATTTTTCTATTACCGCATTTGAATGTAAAGTAATTAACAATGTTGAATGATGGAAAATGGGAATAATAAGAATGTACCCAATTATAAATAGTTTATAGTTTCAAGAAGCAAACATTTGGGTTGAGTAAACATTTTATTTATGATGAAAATTCAAGTATTGTATTTATGGTTGAATAACTTTTATGTGCTTACACTGAGAGAGAGTGTGTGTGTTTTGGGGATGAGAAGGAGAGACAAGGGGAGATAGAGATATAGATGGGGGGGTGGAGAGGGAAGAAGAGAGAGGCAAAGACAGGGAGGGAGGAAGAGATATAGATATGGAGAGAGAAATGTTAGAGAGAGAGAGAGAAGGGGAAGAGAGAGGCGGGGAGGGGAAAGGCGGGGAGGGAGGGAAAGATAGATGGATATAGAGAGAGTGTATATGTTGAGGGGCTGAGATAGAGAGATAGAGAAGGAGATACAATGGGAGATAGAGATATAGATGGAGGAGGTAGAGATGTGCTTACACTGAAATCAATGCACACTATTAATCTAATTACTTTGAAATTAATGTACATCATACATCTTGTTGCATCAAATCAGAAATCAACATCTACACTAAAATCAATGCATCTAGTGCAAACAATCAAATAAGATTAGAAATCAACATCTATACTGAAATCAATGCATCTAGTGCAAGCAATCAAATCGGATTAGAAACCAACATCTACACTAAAACCAATGCATCTAATTCAAGAAATCAAATATGAGCAGAAATCAACATCTACGTTGAAATCAATGCATCTAGTGTAAAGTATTAAATATGATTAGAAATCAACATCTACACTGAAATCAATGCATCTAGTGCAAGCAATCGAATAGGATTAGAAATCAATATCTACACTGAAACCAATGCATCCTGTGCAAGCAATCAAATAGACGAAATCAATATCTACACTGAAATCAATGCATCTAATGCAAGCAATCAAATATGAGTAGAAATCAACATCTACGCTGAAATCAATGCATCTAGCGTCTATATTTGTCTCTGTGAGACTCTTTCTTCTTCCCTCTCTCTCCACCTTCCATTCTGTGTCTATATTCCTCCCCCTCTCCTTCTCTCTCTTCCCCTCCCTCTCTCCCCTGTCTCACTCTATTTCTCTCTCCCTAACTTTCTCTATCTTTCTCTTCTTTCCTCTCTCCCCCTGCCATCTATTTTTATACCTCCCTCCATCTCTCCTTATTTGTCTCTCTATCTCAAACCCCTAAACATATGTCACACTCTCTCTCTCTCGCCACATATCTATCTATCGATCTCTCCCTCCCTCTCTCTCTCTCTCTCTCTCTCTCTCTCTCCCCCTCTTCCTCCCTGCCTCACTTCGCCTATCTCTTCTATCGCCTCCCTCGCCCCATTTATATCTCTATCTCCCCTTGTCTCTCCGTCTCACCCCCAAAACATACACACTCTCTCTCCATATCTACCTATCTATCTCTCCCTTCCTCTCTCTCTCTCTCTCTTTCTCTGTGACTCTCCATCTCTCTCTTACCACTCCCTCTCCACCTTTCTCTCTCTATGCATTTCTTCCCCTTCCTCTCTCCCCCTCTCTCTCCTCTCTCTCAAGTCCTCTCTTTTTTTCGTTCCTCTCTCTCCCCTTCTCTCTCACCTCCCTCCATCTCTCCCCCCATCATACACACACTCTCTCTCCACCCTCCAACTCTGTCACTATCTCCCTCCCTCTCTCCCTCTCTCTCTCTCCCTCTCTCCCCCCTCTATATCTATGTCTCCATGTATCTCTCTGCCCCTTCTTACCCTATCTTTATCCTCTCCTTTTCTATCTCTTCCCTCGTCTCCTCTCTCCCTCATTCTCACTCTCGTTCTTAAATATGATCCCATTGTATTGTATTTAAGAAAGTATCTAAATTAATAAAAAACATAATTGGTGGGAAAATATTAAACCCATATTTTGGATCAATCATGTTAAAGAAAATAAAATAATAAAAAAATTAAAAGAATTATGCACGATCTTTCATCTATCATTATTAATCACTTTTCTTTCTCACTTAGCTTGGTCCTTGGTTAAAATGCATATATCCTAGTTCTTTATGATATTATTTATATTATATAAATTTCACATATGTATATAAAAGTATTCTCATTTTTTAATTTATTAAAACCCCAATTTAATCTCTATGAAAATATTGTTAGTAGTTGTGAGGATGGAGGGTTTAGATATACCTCAAAAGTAATTATAACTTTTTTGCTCTTAGATTTAATTAAAAAATGTTATAAAATTAAATTAAAATAAAATATTTGCAAAATAGTTTTATTTTGAAATAAGTTATTTTTTTGGGCATGCGGTATTCATAAGTCATGGTATTGACCCATGGTATTGTAACAATTAAAAGCCTAGATCCATAAAGTGATAATCAAAAGTCTAAATAGCCCATGGTATTGATAAACTATGGTAGTGGCCCATGGTATATAACTGTTATGGTACTTAATTGTTTCATTTGGTCAAGGGTTCCAAAGATGTTTATATGACTGTTATGCGTTTGGTTTCTGGTTTACGATTAGTTTAAAATGCTCAAGGTCCCCACGGAAGCAAGACAGAATTTTCCAAACTCCAACCTGAAGTCAAATGAAGTAAAGATCACAGGTTATTTTATGATATTTGAATTGATCAAATGCAATAATGACGGCGCATGAGAATTGGTGCAACGTAAAGTCCACAGCGGACACTGAAAGCACGATGAGAGGACAATTTTGTAAAGATAACTGAGACAACGACAACGAATAAAAAAAGCTGTGAATCCAAATGCTGCAGACAAAGAGCGAGGTGGTATGCAGTACATGCCTTGAGAATGTGCTGCACATTCCACAACTTTGATACCTTCTGATCTGTTTCTGTCAATGATTATTACGTGTCCTTTACGTTACTACTACCAGTGAGGATCGACATGACGTCGAAATCAAAGAAAACCTTACATGGACTCTCTGTTCACTAAATGTTAAGGTAAGAAGGCTTCTTTAGTTGAAATGAAATGAAATTCCTGTGGGAAGGATATGGATATGGTTCCATTTCCGCTGTAGTGGTTGTTTTAAAATTTTCTTCTGCTTCTATGAACACAGGCAAAAGAAAGAAAGAAATCACGGGCGATGCTGACAGGGATATCGGATCGATCCGCTGTGGATGAGAGGTGGATATGTAAGAATCCTTAGCACAGCTGTAACTAAGTTCATGCTGTCCCACCACCTCACATGGCCTGACCAACTATGTGGGTTTCAACGGAAACTAAGTAGTTATAGTCACATAAACCACAACAACCAACTTGAGGGGAATTCTATTGCAGGTTTTGCAATATTTCCAGTATTTTATGGATGTGTGGAAGTGAAACACAGTTAACTTTATCCATATCTCTTAAATTTCCAGAATATTTGGCAGGGAGGCCACAATTTTGTCCAATTTGGGCTTGAAATTTTAAATAATTGTGGCAATGTTTAAATAAAAAAATTTTAATGGCAAAACAAATAAATTTAACACCCTCGAAAATTCTTAAACACTCCAAATTTTGGAACTTTGAAAAATATAACTAAGATTTTCAAAAAATTCCACCGCAACTTAGATTTAGCATGGATTTAACTTTACTTTTATATATCACATTTTCAAAATATTTTAAAATTCAGAATCAGTTAAATATAATCAAATTTAGAGACGAGTTAAATATAAAAACAACAATTAGGAGTTATGCAAAAGAACCTGGAGCGGGGCCTGGCTATTTAGCCATCATCCAGAATTCAACACCCAATTCATTCAGTTTTATGTGACATGTGTACAGTTCATAGTTACTCCATTGCAGGTTGTTCAAAGTAGGTAAACAAAAGTATTCAGAAAGAAAATAGCACACACAATTATACATTGTAGTACATAGGATTTGCGCGGTAAAATTTTGATAATTTGTGGCAATTAAGTTTTTTTTTTTTCTTAGAATTATTACATTTAAGCTTATAATATTTATTTTAAACATGGAAAAATATATGAACTAGGCTTTGTTATATTGGTAATTATATTTTGATTCATAAACTACAACAATTTTAATCGAGTAAATATAAATTTACATTTATTTATTATTTTCATATTTTAACAATCTCCACTTTTATAACAATTTTCTTAATACCTGGCCAAATTCTTATCATTTTTTCTACCTATCAAGACTACAACAATTGTTTTATCAACATTGGTTTTATAAATATAAGTGCACAGTTTTCTCGTATAAACCTATTTTAGTATCCAAGATCTTAGAAATTTACTCCCAATAGAAAACATACATGAAAACTTCTTGGCTAGCTAGACCTTTTGGTGAAGAGTGATCAGCACAAGTAAAAGGATTTCCTGATTTCGTCCAAGATCCTAATTGTTTCATGTTTTCTTAGCATTTTGTTGTATTATGGAACATTTCTTTAAAACGGAATAGGGAGAACCTTAGGTTTTTTATTTTATAATATTATTTAAAAGATCTCCTAAGAGCTTAGAAGGAGTTGTGAATGTTTGAGGAAAAGCTCTAATCACTTTTGTGAACAAATAATAGTGATATTGTTATTTACATTTATTTATTATTATATGAAATTAATGTCTCAAATATTTTCTTAGTCAATTCTTACATTTATATATGTGGAAGAATTATAATTGTATTACTAGGAATAAGTTCAAAGCCATCATATATTTACAATTGATTAAGTAAAAGATAATGTATGAATTTTGTAGATTTCATGTTCTCATTTAACTATTTATGTGATTCATGCATTGTCTATTGTCAAGCTTAATAATCTTTTTGACTTGATGATCTAAATCTATTTTGGTAACTATTTCATCTTCATTCATAAACACTTTAATTCACTCCAAGAATAGGTTATATTAATAATTTAGTGTAGAATATCTATTTTTCAAGCACTTAGATTAGGATAATTAGTTTTCATTCCTATGTTTTATATAGACTTCATACTTTTAGGAACTTCTTTTAGAAAGACTCTAATCCAAGAGCAACACCCCTTAGTGGTAACTCTTCCCACATACTAGTGAGGATTTCCATACCAAATGAGTATATGTCTAATTGGGACATTTATCGGAAAAAATTTCCTATTGTTGGCTTGGTCAAATCCAAGCTTCAATGGGCCCCGAAAATTTGGGACCCCAAAACCATGGACAAACTACCAAGAATATAGAGAACCTTTGATTCAGTGGAAGTGGTGGGTGACCACTTATATCCACTTGGATCAATCTCCTTGCCCTCCCTACCTCCCCCACCTTGATCATTCACAACATTTCGATTACTTACAAATATTGGAGGGTGCCTTTTGGGTTGATTAATGCAAGTGTCACATTCTAGAGAGAAATGGATTATGCTTTTAAGGATATAATGGGGAAAATCATCAAGACCTATAAGGATGACCTCACAGATTTTTCGAAGAAAAGGGCTTCTCATATTGCAAATATTAGGAAAGTTCTTGAATTGTGTCCATGTTAATTATTTTTTTGGTCAATGGAAAAGGGACCAACATTGAGAGTAAATATTGTGGGGAACAACAAAGGATATCCTCATTTTTATATAGATGGTACTCCTCTTTTAATGTGTGGAATATTATCATATATGTTTTTCGATAAATCCTATGGGCGAGTGCTAAATCACAAACCCTAACAAGTCTTCCAACAATGTTCTCGTATAGCATATTTTCTTTATAAGCACATGAAGAATAAATAAATATATATATATATATATATATATATATAAAATGCGGTTGCTTTTATAAATATGAAAAAAGAGGGACACTGAGCTCCTGAAATACATGCTGAGGTGCCAAGAAGAGCTAGGGAAGAAGGAGTTACAGCTTAAACAAAATTCCTCCTTAATCCTGCCTTTTGGGATTCTAAAAATCAAAGACCAAAGGTAAATCCTAACAAATTGCGGTAATAAATAATAGCATTTACAAAGCATATCAATCTATATTATTGTGGCTAATGTGTCGAGCAATGGACTCTTCAGGTTTGTTGTCGGCGCCGACTTGCTTCAAGCTTGACGAACTTGTTGGCGTTGCGTTTTTCTTTTCTACTGTTCCGTTTTTTCAAAGGAACAACAGAAACCAAAGGTGCTATTCCTTTAGATCTATGCGGATCTTAGTCACAGGCGGAATGAGGACAATCTTTGACCAGGCTATCATATCGGATGAACTGAGATGTTGTTCAGATCCAGGAGGTCTCTTCATTATGGTATATGCTGAAATGATTCCACGCCATTGCAGATAAGGCAGCCCAGTGATCTGGCACAAGCTTTGTTGGCTTAACTATCAGCAATTTTATTGAGAGATCGCAAAACATGATAGTAGCGCACATCTTTCATGGTGTGTCCTAAGATTTGGCACCATCTGATAATTTGCTGAAGGAGAGCATTGGGAAGATCCCTGTTCTGAACCATTGCACTGACGACTATCGCTGAGTCTCCCAATATCGTGACTGTGTCTATACCAAGCTTCCCAAGTTGGATAAGACCTTGGTAAAGGGCCAGGTCTTCTACTCTGTTATTGGAAGTGTGGCCAAGACCCCACTCGTAAGAGAGTATGTTATCCCCATTAGCATTAAAAATAACTCCTCCCGCCCCTGCTGCCCCAGGATTCGACTTTGAGGCCCCATCGAAACAGAGATAATGCCTATTGCTATTTTTAAGCCAACCTGCAAATTCTTCCTCTTTTAGCCTGATCTTCGAGTTAGGGGAAACATTGTTGTTTCTGTTACTAGCAGCGTTGCCCTTTTGATTGTTGGTGTTTTGGTCTAACAAGTGTCCAATGAAAATGTGTTCTTCTATGCTGAGTTCACTGACATTTATACTTCTCAGATTCTTAACTGAGATGATCTCAAGGGCAAGACTCCTTGCCTTGGTGCAAAGGCTTCTAACAGTCGAGTCCTTATCCTTAAAAACCTTCCGATTTCGTGCTAGCCAAATATTCCATAGCATATTGTGGGGAAGAATATCCCATACTCTCTTCACTATGTTATTTTTCCTTTGCTGCCAGGGGTATCTTTTTTTCCATTTGTAAAGAATTTCTCCTATGGTGTTTTGGGTGTTCCATGGGATTTGATTTTTATGAGACAAGTTCCTCTAGCAGTTGATGGCAGAAGGGCATTCAATAAAGAGATGATGCATTGATTCTTCAGCAGCTAAGTAGTTAGGACAACGAGAGGGGCCATTAATTCCCCTCTTTTGCAAATTTTCGGCCGTGAGGACTTTCCCTTTGAGGAGGGTCCAGAGAAAAAACTTGATTTTTGGAAATGCCTCGGATTTCCAAACCACCTTCCAGTGGTGCCAACTTGGCATGGGGTAGATGATGTTGAAAATATAATGGTGAGCAGCTTGGATGGTGTAAGAGGATAAAGATGGGTCCCAACGAAACCCATCAAGATCGTTCTTTTTGACAGGGGCTATATTGTGAAAATGGGATTGAAGGACAAAAATACTTGTGTTAAGACTATTGGGTATGGTTGGGAAGGCCCAACCTGACCAAAGAAGGGTGTGAGGATCCCATTAGGAGATCTGGTCCAGGTAATGAATGCTTGTTCTTTCAAAAGAAGAAAGGATAGGGTGGACTCCCCCATGTCTGTTTATTGGCTGCTGACCCATGATTCTGTCTACTCCAATATTGATGCTTGCACTTCCCTTGGGGATTTTTGAAGTCTTTTGAGTGATTAGTGGAATTTCTCTTGCATAATCGCCAAATTTTGGAGGATTCTCTATTGGGAATATCTCGATCAAGAAGCTGCTATCTAGGAAAATTGAGGTATTTAATTTCCTGAACTTTTTCCACCATGCTGGGAGTCCAGTAATGAGTCTCTATACAATTTATCCTCCAAAGGCTAAATTGAGAAATTTAGGAGATCTAATTCCAAGACCTCCTCGGTCTTGGGGCTGGATCACCTGCTTCCAATTAATCAAGTCGAATTTCTTTTTATCATTTCCCCCCTGCCATTGGAATTGGCGAAGGACGATTTCCATTTTGCTGTGGAAGGAAGACGAAGCTTGAAGAAGAGAAAAAAGCTATAGGGGGAGAGAAGATATACCTGACTTAAGAAGAGTGAGGCGGCCAGCTGGGTTGAGCCAAATAGATCCCCACTGCTGCACTTTTCTTTTCATTTTTTCGACTACTGTGTCCCAGAATTCTGTTCTCAAAGGTCCAGCACTAACAGGCATGCCCAAGTAAGAGAAGTGAGTCCAATCATACTTGCATGTGACTCCAAAGATGTTGGAAATATTGTGAAGCACCTGTACTGTTGTGTTCTAGCCATATATGCAGCTTTTCAAGTTATTTACCATTCCGCCAGAGTAGCTCATGTATTTGTCAAGGAGAGATTTGAAGCACTTGGCTATTGTGGTGGAGGCCCCTCCAATTAGCAAGGTGTCATCGGCAAATTGTGAATGATTTATGTCCTTGCCCCATCCCCAAATTTTATTCCTGTGATTAAGCCAACCCTCTAGCTGAAGTCCAATGCCCTACTGAAGGATTCAGCCATTAGAATGAAGAGATAAGGTGAGAGGGGGCAACCTTGTCGGAGGCCTCTGGAGGATTGGAAAGCTTCTCCAAGCCTGCCATTTACAAGAGGGGAGATCCATGGCCCCGAAATGCAGGCTCGAATGAGGTTGAGAAAGCGGTCATCAAATCCCATCTTCTTCAAAGCTGCCAAGAGGAAGGAGTGTCTCACTCTGTCAAATGCATTGGCTAGATCAAGCTTGAGGATAAACCCTTTCTCATTTCTGGTTTGACTCGAATGGATGGCTTCTTGCACAAGTAAAATGGAATCAGTTATTTGTCTGTTGGCTAAGAATTCCCCTTGATTTTCGAAAATGAGAGAAGGGAGCAAAGGCTTTAGGCGAGTAGCAATGATTTTTGTCAAGATTTTATAGGAGGAGTTACAGAGTGATATGGGCCTGAAACGAGCAAAGGAAGATGGCCTGATTTCTTTGGGGATGAGTGCTAGATGAGTAGCATTGGTATATCATCCTATTTTGCCTTTTCGTTGGATCCAATTGAGCATTTTTGTCAAGTCCTTTTTAATAATTCCCCAGAATGCTCGATAAAAGAAGATGAGAAAGCCATCCGGTCTCAGGGCTTTATTAGGTTGAAGAGTCTAGATTGATCTCCTGATTTCCTCCTCATCTATCTCCTTGCTTAAAATGTCATTCATTTCCCTGCTTATCCCTGTTGGGAGATGCTGCAATAAATCTGTATAATCCTCTGCTTCCTTTGTTTTAATTAGCAGGTCCCGATAGTGATCTGTAGCAGCTCTTCGAATAGCTTCCTGAGTGCTTTGTCTATCACCTTCTGCATCTAGGATGGAGCTAATATTATTCCTTATCTTTCTGGCTGTCGTTTTCTTGTGAAAAAAGGCTGAGTTCTTGTCACCCCCTTGTAACTAATAGCACGAAAATGAACTCTACTTACAGCTATACCGAGTTAACAGAGAAGAGGAAACAAAATGGAGGCTCAAGAAGAATAAATATATATTATTAAACATGAATGTGAAGAATTTTCATATATTGGGTCTACTTTCAACACTGATATTTTTCCTTTTAAAATAATGTAAATCTAGGATCAACTTTGACTTCACAAGATGAAAGTAGAGTGAATATGGACATGTCATCAATGAACATAGATAAATTCTAAATGAATGATTCATCACAAGGTACGTATGATAACCCTTTTTTGTTCCCCCCTCATGTAAATATTTTCATCTGATTGTAATTAATTGTGATAATGTGAAAATAACTAGACTGAGGAAGAGGACATAGATTCTGAGCTTGGGAGGAGAAGCTACTTGGGAATGGCTTGGGGAGATAGCCAAAATTTGATTGTTATAATTAATCCTCACCTATATCCTTGCTACATTGTACAAGAATTAAACATTGGCATATGGGTGCCTGGGAAAAGGACAAGCTAGTCCCAAGGATGAAATTATTGATCAACACGCAACAAGAAGGGAATGGAAAGGGAGAGGAAACAAAGAGGACAAACATTACAATGTGGAGGGAATTCAAGCAAGGAATGTGCAAACCAAGGATGTGATGAGTAGATATGAAAAAAAAAATAGTGAAAACATTCAGAAGAAAAGGGAGAACATGTGGAGATTGAGCTTCTATGAATTCCCGTGTGATTGGTCGGGTGGAGAATTACTAGGTGTGCCCTAAATTCATGAGTCTGGTGTATAATCAGGTGAAGACTAGATATTTATATCCTTAAGTGTGTTACTTAATAGGTGAGGTCCAAGATCTCTATATTCACATGGATCCTATCAAGTGGATACATTGTGTGCTCTGAATTCTTGCAGGAGACAGGCGGAGGCATTGTGGGCTCTAGAAATCTGAAGTGTGAAGCGGGTGGAGGTCTTTTGGACTCTGGAATCTTATTATGGTTGATTGGATGGATCACTTTGTGCTCTAAACTCCATGAAGTGTGGTTTGGGTGGAGACACCATGTACTCTAGACTCCTAATTTTCAAGTGGATGCATTCTGCTCCAGATTCCCATGTTTTATAAATGACTCAATGTGAATTTCCCTTGAGAACTTCACTCCTTAGGCTTAGAATCTAGCTCAGGGGTGGTCATCTATAAGAAAGGATAGTAGTGTAGTTGGCCTATGGTTGGGAGGATAGTTTAAGTACCTCTTGTTGGAAATAAGCTTACTACTGTAATAACCCCAGGTCAAAAGTTCATGTAATAAAAGTTAATAAAAGTAAAATAAGACCACGTGCAAGGGACACTTATTCCATGTTGAATGTTGGGAAAATTATTCTAGTGGGCATCACTTGTTGTGCTTTATGGATAAGGGTAAATTTGCAAAGGAAATGGCTAAGGCTTTGGAAATGAAGAAAGGTATTTTTGGCATATTATATATGAAAATAATGGAAATTAGGAGAAAAGAAGGTGAAATGTCATGTGTTGTGTTAGCTCCACTACATACTTCAGCATTTGGAGGACCAAATACTATCTCAGCCGTTTGTTTATGCCGAAAGGGAGCTTGTAGAAGTCATTTACCATCTTCTCCTTCAGCTTCCTCATACTCTCTTAGCCCTCCGTATCTTTGTTTTTCCTCCAAAACCCTGTACAAACTCGCTTTCCCTCAGGTCCTCAGGCGCAAAGTTAAACCCATGAGACTGTGATCATGTGACCATGTGCTTTTCATAAGCCCTTTTCCCTCATCGCTATCGGAAAATCGCATCATGTGTGTATAAGGCCCAAACCCCTTGACTTCCGTCGATGCAATATTCCTTAAAAACAATTAATTCCTCATTGGGTCCACAGTCTAATCGCAAATCGGAAAACACAAAGGCCCAAGGTTTTCAAAGGAAAGCGTCGATCCGATTACTCCTTCACCGTTAGATCAGTTCCGCCATGATCCAATGGCCTGCGCCCCGCAAACCAATCTCCGTCGTCCGATCATCCACAAAAGCGATCCAACAACATTCGCACCTCCCGCGCCCATAACTTAACCATGCGTTAACTCACGATAAAGCGGTTTCCTTCCTATCCCATCCGCCACGCGTCATGCGATAAGCATGATCGCGAGCCTGTGTACGAATATTGCCCGACCTCCAAGGCGGTGCGATACATACCACTTACCACCTGTCTCACCCGTTCCCCGCCCACTATTGCCCGTTCACCTTATCTGCCTAATAGCCATTGGATCTGCCCACCCGGAATCCAACGGTTCACGTTTGTCCGCTCTCGTTTTCTCTCGATACCCTCTGCAAGATGATCCTTGCTGTCGATCCACGCAATTAAATGATTGATCTTTCTCCTCATGCCTCTGCCATGCTGTCTGTGTCCATAGCCTGTTCCGTGCACCCGAAGGAAGAAGGAGGCCAGAATCCAGTACCCTGGTGCATTTTCTCCTCAACAACCACTTTTAAATAAACAGAATGGCCAAGAAGGAAAGGACCAGCCTCGAGCAGTTAAACACATTTATCAGTTATGGTGCTCCTCTCAGACAAAACTCCACCTGCTCGAGAAGGACAACAAAGCACCAGAGAGCATCAAATTCATTTGCAGAACACAGTCAGATTGTAGCAGAGACTCCATCAGAGAGTTAAAAGTGGTTGGTGGTCCATTATGACCCCTCCACGCATTGAGCAGCAAAATATATTTGTAATCAACCCATATATATATCCAGAACACAGATGTGATGATGGTTGATGGTTGTTGTTTTGATGTAAGGTTCAACTTCTGGAGACTGTAACTACTATGATACTTGCAGTGTCTAGTCCTCATTTTAAGCTAATACAAGCTTCTTTTGCTATTAATTGCTCACTTTCCATTTCTGCTATGTTCTAGGCTGTGCCTGTTATTGCATTTTTCATGTGCTCTTGATGTTTAGCATTAGAGGGGCTATCATCCCACCTCTGTGTTAAAATCTAGTATGTATCATTGAATGTGTTATGCAGGTTTCTGTTTACTTAGTGCCAGAGAGCTGTCATCTTGTCTGTGCATTAGGAAATAGATTTGCAGACTTCTTTACTAGTTGCAGTCGGCCATCACATGGTCTTGGGCATCTGCTAGTGTGGCTAGTATTCTCCATGTTCACTTAATCTTCAAACTATGAATAATTGGTGGTCTAAAGCCTTGTAGTCTGGGTGTGTTCACCCATGTCTGGAGTTAAGCATAGTAGAAGTGGTTATTTGGCTTGAATATGCATCATTCCTTCCATTCATCCATTTCCAACATTTTGTTGAGTTTGTAATGTTCTCGAGCATCTCTCAGATACAACCTTGGAGAGTTTCTTGGGGTGATAACATTAATTGGCGCCGTTGCCGGGGAGAGGAGATTGAAGCTCGGCTTCCCTAGGAGAACGACACAGTTCTAGATTTTGATGATAGACAAGGCCTGGACACATTTCTAGTTGTAATCATCTATTTGGCGACTCCACTGGAGGAAGACCAACCTTTGGTGACTCCACATTGCAGTCCTGGATTAGTTTGTGAGGCATGCTTGGTGAAATCTTCAGAAATCACCAGCTGACCCAGTGCCCGATCCTGAGAAGATTGTTAACTGAAGAAAACATCGTAGAAAGGAGCATCAGGATCAGGTAAGCCTTAAAAGTCCCATGCATCTCTGCTAGTGAAGAAGTCACCTTCAGAGATTCATGAAGCTCCTGTTCATTCATTTCCCTTTCGGATCTCAGTCCAAAGAAAGCATCCCATGTTGTCCATCATGTTCCTCTGTCTCTGTTTTCCATTTCATTGATCCATATCACTCAGTCTACCAGTATCATTCCACCTACCTTAGTCATGGCAGGCCATCAAGCTCTCACAAAGATAGAAAGAATCGTTGCTGCTAGGTATGGACCCTTGGTCTTGCCTGTTCCTTTAAATGCCATGCCTGCAGGATATTATCAAGAATATATGCCTAAGTTTACTGGTACAGAAGGAGTAATAGCTGAAGAGCACCTTGAGTCCTTTTATAGCTATGCTAATAGCCTGGATATCAATGAAGAGGATGTGTGGATGAGGGTTTTTGTCCAAAGCCTAGATGGGGAGGCTAGAAAATGGTTCAGAGAATTACCCCCTAGGTCTATAGCAGACATTGAGGCCTTAGATGATGTGTTCCTAAAGCATTGGGGGGATAAGAAGGATCTGCTCTATTATCATACTGAATTTGGGAACTTGCAGAGGGAGAGTGGTGAGCTGCTATCTGATTTCAACATCAGATTCAACCATATGTACAGCAGAATACCAGTTGAATTAAAACCTACCCCTACTTCTGCTATGATCACTTATGCCAATGCCTTCGATTCTCAATTCTGCCTACTGTTAAGAGAAAGAAGATGTGCTTCTTTGGTTGATATGCAAGATGTAGCCTTTGAAGTAGAATCAAATATCATGACTGCAAAAAGACTCGAAGGTGATGCTGAAAGGAGAAGACAGGGGGGTGAGTCCTCATCATCCTCAGATCTTAAGATCGATAAAATGGCCAGGATGATAAAGTTATTAGCCTCTAAAGTTTCCAAATTAAAAGCTGAGTAGTATTCTGAGGAAGAAGGAGCTCCTAATACCTCTACTCTTTCAATTTCAAATCCATATAAAGGAGCAAAGGAGCAGTTGCAGATTTTGCAGAGAAGAAAAAATGCAAATGAAGATCAAAGGGTGAAGACCCTTTTTCAGAATATAGTCATGGAAGAAGAGCAGTCTGAAGAAGAGGAGGAGGTCCATGGTTTGGAAGATAAGGGCAGTTCCCCTTTCCTAACCAGAGCTGCCTATGAAAAGTCGTTATCTGAAGGCACTGCTCGTGAGTTTGTTGTAGCTGCAGAACGACAAGCTTACCAGCAAGAGCAACCAATAGCAGGTCCTACCATCCTCAGAGAGTCTAAGCCCGAAGCCAACCCTTTTTCCCATGACTATGCAGATCTGCAAATTCACGAGCCTGCTATTATCCCCAGCACAGTGATCAAAAAGGGAGAGGAAAGCTCCCCATCATCTTTTGTCCCTCTATCTGCTCAAGTGACAATCCCTCACAGTTGCCCACTAGGCACTGAGGTAGGTCATAGCTCCATTCTCAAGGTTGATACTGATCACCTCAGTCTTGATATTCTGAAACCTGCTCAGGTGGCCTCCACACAGACCGAAAAGGCAGCTTGTCAGATGATAGAGGAAGAGGGTGCATAAAGACAGGACACCTCCTTAGATGTGGACTATTCTAAGAAAAATGAAGGAGCACATGATGTCTCTATGTCCCCCGCACAAGAATACATTGGTTCACCATTCATATTAATTGTGCAGGCCACAGATGACAAAGACAAGTACACAGCAACCGTGGTTATTCAGTAGGTGTACAGAAACTCCCATGAAGAATGTCCAAGGAGGAGAATATACAGAAAGGGGATGAAATTTGATCTATATCTACCAGATAAGGTCAAATGCCCTAAACTCTTTGAGGTAGAGGATCAAATCAACCCAATTTTGTAGATCTATGATGAACGGGCCCAGAGGAGGAGAAACAGTTTTGATGGTCCAGCAAATGGCTAGTTTTTGAAGATTTATGTTGTTTAAGGTTTTCGGGCCTTAATGATTGTAAGCATGTTCTTTTACAAGTTTTAGCCTAGACTTAATTAGACTCCATGCCCAATGAAATACTAGGAAATGTTTTTTAAGGTTGTTTTGTATGAAGGAATTGGTATGCAGTTCTTGAGACCTCATAGGGAGGATCTCATCCCAAGAGGAGCCAGTGTTAGCTCTGTTGCATACTTCAACATTTGGAGGACCAAATACTAGCTCGGCCGTGTGTTTATGCCGAAAGGGAGCTCGTAGCAGTCATTTACCTTCTTCTCCTTCAGCTTCCTCATACTCCCTAAGCCCTCTGTATCTTTGTTTTTCCTCCAAAACGCTGTACAAACTCGCTTTCCCTTAGGTCCTTGGGCACAAAGTTAAACCCATAAGATCGTGATCATGTGACCATGCGCTTTTCATAAGCCCTTTTCCCTCATCGCTATCGGCAAATCGCATCATGTGTGTATAAGGCCCAAACCCCTTGACTTCCGCCGATGCGATATTCCTTAAAAACAGTTAATTCCTCATCGGGTTCGCAGTCTAATCGCAAATCGGCAAACACAAAGGCCCAAAGTTTTCAAAGGAAAGTGCTGATCCGATTACTCCTTCACCATTGGATCAGTTCCGCCATGATCCAACGACCTGCGCCCCGTAAACAAATCTCCACTGTCCGATCCACCAAAGCGATCCAACGATATTCGCACCTCCCGCGCCCATAACTTAACCGCGCGTTAACTCGCGACAAAGAGGTTTCCTTCCTGTCCCATCCGCCACGCGTCATGCGATAAGCGTGATCGCGAGCCCCTGTACGAATACCGCTCGACCTCCAAAGGCAGTACGATACATACCATTTACCGCCTGTCTCGCCCATTCCCCGCTCGCTATTGCTCGTGCACCTTATCTGCCCGATAGCCATTGGATCTGCCCGCCCGGGATCCAACGGTTCACGTTTGTCCACTCTCGTTTTCTCCTGATACCCTCTGCAAGACGATCCCCGCCGTCGATCCACGTGATTCAATGGTTGATCTTTCTCCTCATGCCTCCACCATGTTGTCTGTGTCCATAGCCTGTCTCATGCACTCGAAGGAAGAAGGAGGCCAGAATCCAGTACCCCGGTGCATTTGCTCCTCAACAACTGCTTTTAAATAAACAGAATGGCCGAGAAGGAAAGGACCGGCCTCGAGCAGTTAAACACATTTATCAGTTATGGCACTCATCTCAAACAACACTCCACCTACTCAAGAAGGACAACAGAGCACCAGAGAGCGTCAAATTCATTTGCAGAACACAGTTAGATTGTAGCAGAGACTCCATCAGAGAGTTAAAAGCGGTTGGTGGTCCATTATGACCCCTCCACGCATTGAGCAGCAAAATATCTTTGTAATCAACCCCTATATATATCCAGAACACAGATGTGATGATGGTTGATGGTTGTTGTTTTGATGTAAGGTTCAACTTCTGGAGACTGTCACTATTGTGATACTTGCAGCGTCTGGTCTTCATTTTCCACTAATACAAGCTTATTTTGCTGTTAATTGCTCACTTTCCATTTCTGTTATGTTCTAGGTTGTGCCTGTTATTGCATTTTTCATGTGCTCTTAATGTTTAGCATTAGAGGGGTTGTCATCCCACCTCTGTGTTAGAATCTAGTATGTATCATTGAATTTGTTATGCAAGTTTATGTTTACTTAGTGCCAGAGAGTTGTCATCCTGTCTGTGCATTAGGAAATAGATTTGCAGACCTCTTTACTGGTTGCAGCTAGCCATCACATGGTCTTGTGTATCTGCTAGTATGGCCAGTATTCTCCATGTTCACTTAATCTTCAAACTGTGAATAATTGGTGGTCTAAAGCCTTGTAGTCTGGGGGTGTTCATCCATGTCTGGATTTAAGCATAGTAGAAGTGGTTATCTGGCTTGAATATGAATCATTCCTTCCATTCATCCATTTCCAACATTTTGATGAGTTTGTAATGTTCCCGAGCATCTCTGAGATACAACCTAGGAGAGTTTCTTGGGGTGATAACATGTTGCATGTGAGGAGGAAAATGAAGGAAAATAATGGAAAAATGAAGAAATTAGAGGCCTCATCAATAAAAATACCTCAGAGCATCAGTTGGTAGCTTTTTGTGAGCTTTTTGTCAGTTAGTGTTAGAATTTGTCTCAAAGAGGAGAAAGCGCCAAGAGGAGAAAGAAAGTATGCAGGAAAGGAAAGGCAAGGAAATGCAAAGAAGGACAAGCAAAGCAAAGGAGGGTAAGGATCAAGCAGGTTCAACGGGAATACTTGTAGGTAATAGATTGCATGTGTGACTTCTTAGCTAGTTTTGACATGCATGGTATGTGCATGTTGGTATTTGGTTCTTTTATTGTCATTGTCATGGATTTTGCCCAGATTCAACAGTGGATTTTAGCCTAGCCTTGCCATTTCTGGATAGCCATGGTGTGATGGGATTGTTTTCAGTTTGAGCTTTGGATTTTTGGATGGTTTTGGAATCCGGGGTGAGGTGGTCTCAGGAAAATTCCCAAAGGCCTAGGAATCCCTGACTAATAATGGCGATATACACAGTAACGCCTGAGGGTGGAGACAGGAAAATTCCTCAAGGATCATGAATAAATTCTGAGGCATCCAAGCTCGATTTGGTTTTGTGATCTCAACACTGGTTTAGGTGTGATCACAGTATGGAGAGGGTGGAGGTGGTTTAACCTCTGGATTCCCTTGGTTATCTTTGGATTGGTTTATCCCATGAGATCCCACATTCATGCTTAGAATATAGCACAGGGGTGATTGGCTGAAAGAAAGATATGGTTCAACCAATCTATGGTTGGGTGGAACATGGAAGTCCTGAACCCGATTAGTAATTGACTATGGTTAATAAAAGCTAAGTTTCTCTTTCTTTTGGTAAGTAAATGTATTTTTTATTATGTAGATTTAATGGTTGTTCTCTTATGGTTATTTATCCAGTTATAAGCATGATTTTATGACCGATCGCAGTCATAGGTCTTTTCATGTTTTCACTCATAATTGAATAAATAATGAATGCAAGACCTATTTGATGTTATGACAGCTAATGTGACAAGGCAGAGACATTTCTTGTTAAACCTCAGACATTTTTTTAGTTCCTTATGTTCAGTCTTCAATTCAAGACCTGGAGGTGGCATATCTACCAAATGTTTGACAAAATGTCTATCCTGGTTGGGGATGCTCATGTCAATTCTTAGTTCCAGTTTTGGTTTGCAAGCTTTGTTTTCATGGCTTTTATGAGTTCTGGAAGTTTTATGGATTTCTGGGTAGAGGATTAGCCTTAGCCTTGGAAAGTAGCCTTAATTCTCATTGTCACTGGCATGACGCTGGTAGAAAAAGCCCACATTTGCATTGAGGCAAGCCTATGGGAGCGAATGGGAACCCATAGCCGCATGGAGGTCTTGGAAAGGGAGGGACTAGGGCTATAGGATAGGGAAAAGGTGAGTTGTCTCAGGGGTTGGGCACCTGGAGGGGTTGGGTTACTCCTAGAGGTCTTGTGGCATTGAGGGAAATGAGTAAGGTCTTGTTGTGTCATCTCCATTTCTTTAAGGTCATCAAGGAGGTTGATTCATATGATATCAACCCCTCATCTCATGTTTACCCCAGGTAAGCCAGTGAAAGTCGATAGATCTAAGAGGAGGTGGTGTTAAAGGGTGGTATTAGAGCGGGTTACGCTCTCTTTGGGTCATATCCGATACGACAGGGTGGTATCAGAGAGTGGTTTCGCTACCTTTGGTTAATTTTGATGTTGTTAAGGTTATGGTTGTCATGCATGGGATCAGGGTATACAGTTGGAATGATCATGCATGATGTTGTTGTGATGTTATACTATTATACATATATGTTTATGATTATACATGTACATGCTAACGTGGACTAATCTTGTAGATGAGATAAGCCTCCCTTGAACATCACCAAGGTATGGATTTGATTTTGATATCTATTTGGTTTATCTAACATGGTATCCTTGTAGGAAGAAGAGAATCAAAGATGACAAGAAAAACAGTAGACTACAACTCTCGTGGCTCTCCTTATAGATCAGTTGGGTAGCAAGGAGAAGAGTATTCTCCTGGTATAGCAGATACATTGAGGAGCTTGAGGGCAAAGATCAAAAGTTGCAAAGAAGACAATGACAGGTTGGTTGAGGCTCAAGAAATACTTGCAATGGCTTAGGAGAAGTAGGTAGAGGTTAATGCAACAATCCTTTAGAGCTTGTTAGAGTTACAGAGACAGGGACAACTGAGGATCAGTCAAGAGCAGGAAGAGAAAACTAATGGAGCCTATGGTAGCAGATCTCAGTCTGGATACAGGTTGGATAGAGGGGACACAGTTAGAGGTGGTAGATCACTGGATACACCTAACAGGAGGACTGGTATGTATGGGCATCATTCTAGTTCCTCATCCAGGAGACATCATTACAGTCATCACTGTCATCATCCTTATAGGAGGGGTGAATATTTTCCTAAGGAGTTCAATAAAGTCAAGCCTCCTACATTTGATGGAGAGGAGAAGAATCTAGAAGATGCAGAGGCATGGTTGCTTGGAATCAAGAAGTTCTTCAAATTCCATAGCTATTCGGAGAACATGAAAGATAAGATAACCACTTTTAATCTTAAAGGGAAGGCATATATCTAGTGGGAGGATGTGAAAAATGTTAAGGGAATTTGGGAAGAATACTTCATTTGGAATGAGTTTGAGAGGATCTTCAAGAAGAAGTAATTATCATAAAGGTATTATGATGGTAGAGCTAAGGAGTTTTATGCGCTACAGATGGGTTCTATGACAGATGATGAGTACACTAGCAGGTTCTTGGAGTTGTGATGCATGTGCCATATCTCAAGGAGGAGAAGGCTAAGATTTAGAGATTCATCACTGGATTTCTAGAAGCATATAGAGACCAGATTGAGTTTGATGAGCCTAGATCATTAGAGGAAGCCATATGTAAATTGAAGCATTGTTATGAGTAGTCAAAGCGAAAAGCTGAGCCTAAACATGACTTGAAGGGAAATGAGAAAGTCAAAGGAAAATGACCGTCGAAGTGGGGAAGATCTCAAGGTGTAGGTGAGAAATAAAATGTTTCTCCTTACAAGAAGTTCAATACAGTTGATAAGGGACATGTCACAACCTGGTGAGCAACATACTAGAGATGATAGTAGAGCACTATTGCAGTGTTGGATATGTGGCAAATATCATCGTAAGAAGGATTGTCCATTATAATAGGGGGTAGGCATCAAATCTATAGTGCTAAGGAAGCGCAGACAATTAGGTATGTTGGTCATAGTATTCCTCAGATTTATGTAGTTGTGGACAACAGGAAGGTAGATCACCAAGAATTTATCATTGATATGGATAGTAAGCTTTGTGATCAAGTTATTTATATTCTGATTGATCCTAGATATAATTATAGTTATGTTAATCCTGACCTGGTGGATGTGTGGTTTGAGAAAAGAAGTGCATTACGAGTCTTGGGTGGTGCAGTTGGCTATAGGTATGAAAAAGAGAGTTCATTATTGGGGAAGAGCTTCTACATTTGAGTTGAATGGAATGCCTATAATAACACATTTGAATGTATTGCCATTGGGATAGTATAGTATGATTTTGGGTATGGATTGGTTGTATCTTCATAGGATCAAAGTATATTTCTATGACAAGGCTATTGAATTCCTCAATGATAATGAAGAAAAGAGAATCTTGTGGGGGAAGAAGAAACCTACATTAGTGAGGATGGTTACTACTATGTAGGCTAAGCGTAGTTGCAGAAAATGGTGTGTGATGTTTGCAGTTCACATTTCTAGTGATAAGAGTAAGGATATTGAGGATGTAGAAATCTTCAAGAGGTATCCTGTATTGCAGCAGTTTCAGGATATGTTTCCAACAGAGATTCATAGTTTCCTCTGCACAAGGAAGTATACATTTCTATTGAGTTGGCACGAGGGGCAACACGAGCATCAAAAGAACCTTATAGGACGAGCACTCCATAGTTAGTAGAGTTGAAGTTGTAGCATAAGGAAATGCTTGACAAAAGATACATTAGGCCAAGTGTATCACCTTGGGGTGTACTGTTATAGTTCATGAAGAAGAAGGATGGTACTCTTAGATTTTGCATTGATTACATGCAACTGAACAAGGTGAAAATCAAGAACGGGTATCCATTGCCAAGGATTGACAAATTTTTTGATCAATTGAAGGGAGCAACAATGTTCTCAAAGGATACCATCAGGTATGCATCAAATAACAGGACATATACAAGACTGCCTTCAGGACTAGGTATGACCATTATGAGTTTGTTGTAGTTTCATTTGGTTTGATTAATGCTCCAACTACTTTTATGTGTTTGATGAATAGTGTGTTGCATCCTTATCTGGACAAGTTTTTTATTGTATTCATTGATGAAAACTTGATATATTCTAAGAATGAGAAAGAGCAGGTTGAGCATTTAGCAACAACATTGAGATTGCTAAGAGAGCATCAGTTGTATGCTAAGTTTAGCAAGTGCAGTTTCTTTCTGAAAAAAGTACATTACTTCGGACATGTTGTTTCCAAGAATGGCATAGCAATAGATCCTGTTAGTGTCAGTCTTTACAGCCTTCCTCCAGTGATCAAACATGCTCTTACAAAGTAATATAAGGTGTCAAGGTCAAATTTTGTCATTTCAGTGAGTCTTCAGGCAAAATTTGGTCACTAGGTATTAGGTCTAGGGTTTGCTTTTACTCCTGTCAAAGTTGTCCAAATGTCGGTCCATGTCACCATTCAGCTGAGTGTACCATCATTCAGAGGGTTGTCATCATCATGTTAGGTTCCAATGGGTCATTTTATACCTTGTTCATGCTTCAGTTGCATTTAGGTAAGGTCCATTTCCCTCTCCTAGGGTTTTGAAGGTAATTTCTCTTGAATGGTCAAATCATCAGCCAAAATTGTATCCTAATGTTCATACACCTTCCCCTATCCTTAATGTACCTTATTAAACACTTTACATCACTGATATCCCTCAAATTCCTCATTTTCGCACAAACCCTAGTTTCTTGGTACAACTTGGCAACTTTCTAGGCTAGACCTGTGTTTTGCCCTTTTGGACCTCCTCCCCTCACTCAATCTTTGAAATTCCACTTTCCCTTGCTTCCTAGCATCCCTCCCTACTTTCAAAAATTTCTCAATAATTTAGAAGCCCCTTATCCCCTTCATTTCCCTTCATTTTGACAAATCCCCTATTCCACACATCGGGATAGGTTTTACTTCAATGATCTTTTTGAGCAAGAAAAGATGAATTTGGGAAACCTGAGAGAGGTTTTTGTCCACAATAGGCCAAGGAAGAAAAACCTCCTTCACTTTTACACAGGTGTCATTTTTTTAGAGAAATATCAAAAATATAGTTGCCTCGGGAGAATTGATGCATCTCTGAAGTGACCTTGGGAAAATCAAGTTTTCTCCTAGCTTGGTTGGCCAAATGACTTGCTTGATGAGTCCAATGATAATTGACACAAAGATATTTCCAATGAGCTATCATGAGCTCACTTTGGAGTTGAGGAAGACCTTCAAAAGTTGACTACAACAGCACTCTGCCTTTAAGCAGCCTCATTTTGCACATTTTGACCAGTCTTGGGAGATTTGATTTTTGACAGGCAAGTCAACTCCAAATTGAAACATTCTAGTTAGGTTGGAAATTAGACTCAATAACATTTCCAACAAGCTATCCTACACCCAATTCGGACACCGGGAAGGCCTCCAAAAGTCTCCTGCAAAAAGGTGCTATGCATTGAGCCGGCACTACGCATTGGGTCACTGACGCGGCTCATAGAGTTGGCGCGGCACATTGGGCTGCCTTCCACAGTGCAAAAAATACACTGGCGCGGTGTGTTGGGTTTATGGCACGGCGCATAGAGCTGCAAGCCTAATTTCACCCATGAAACTCATCCAATTGCCAAATTTGCTCGGTTGCCACCTGTCCAAGTAAGTCAAACATTCTTCTAATGCCAATAAATGTGTGTCTCTAGATGTTTATGATGATTTAGTGAGAAAATTTTCAAACCCTACCTCCTTGCAATTTTTGCTCAAAAAACAATTTCTTAGGGTTTGTAGTTGTGTTTTTGTTGCCAAGTCCACTCCATCACTCCCTCACCCTTTGATTCTCGGATTTGTTTTCTAGTTTCATCAACTCATTCCACTAACTCCCATATTCCCAAAACTCATTTACCCCTATCCCCAAATCCCATTTTTCCCAAATCATAATTGCAAATCCCTAAACCCTAATTGTTGTCCCTAAGCTTACATATTTTCCCTAATCCCCTATTTCCCAAACAAAATCCTGTCCTAACATTCCCAAAACCCCTCATACTCTTTCCCCACACAGTCCCTCATATATTTTTACCCTTGGTGGCAGAAAATCAAAAACACCATAAATCTCCTATTACTCATCAAGAAAACTCACCCACTAGCAAACATGGAGTCTGATCCTTCATATGACCGTGATGAAGAGACACACAGTAACTCTCTTACAGAGGTACATGCACCCAAGAGACCTCATAAAGGTGGCAAAACATACGGGAAAACTGCCAAGCTGCCCAAAGGAGGAAGGTGGAGCTCAGTTCACTTGAGCAAGAGATCAATGCCAATTGGGGGTCATGGCTTGAAATAGCCAATATCCACTTGGAGAGGAGGTTAGAAAAGGCTATCAATGAGAAGAATATGTTGAGAAACATGGCATATCATTATTTGTCAAGGAATATGGTGTGCCAAGCTAGAATCAGGAACCTAAAGACAAAATTGAAGAGAGCATCAAGGAGGCAAAAGTACCATGAAGGACTTCACATATTGGCTGAGGCTTCCTTAACCCAACACAATGATTGATGAAGAAGACTCAGCCCAAATTTCAAAAAATTTGGGGCACTTTTTGCATTTTTGGAATTTTTGGCACAAAAAACAGGATTTTCTACTCTATGCGTCGCGCTACCTGGCGCTCGCTTTTGATAGGAGCCTCCAAATGACAAAAACTCAGCATTTTTCGATTTGGCATGAAAAACTATGCTTTCCTACCAATGGCCAAGAAATTTGGATAGGTTCTTAGCCCTCAAAAAGGCCCAAAACACTCAAAAAATGACCTCACTGCCCCTATTTTGACACACAGGAAGCAATGTTGGGAGAACTGAATTTTGGAGGGGCAAATGGAGGTCAAATTGGAAAATTCCACTTGGGTTGCAAAGTAGACAGGTAGACCTTTCTAACAAGAACACTTGGAGAAAATTTGGATGCCGAAAATGCCTTCAAAAGTGGCTCCAAACAGGCGCTATGCATAGAGAAATCCGACGCAGTGCATCGGGAAAATTTTGCCAGTTTGACAAAGTATACTCTGTTTTTCGCCTAGCTTTTTCCAATTTGACTTTTTCACCTTCTTAATGTCAAATTTGTGATGTAATTTAATGTACATTGATGGATCATGATGTAATTATGTCAAATTTTCAATCATGGAGGTAGATTCATCCATAAGAAGTTAGTTTGCAACTGAATGAATTAGTTCCCTAGTTTTTAGAGGCATGTTGTTCCACTGCCTAATTTGTAGTTCTCGGTTTAGAATTAGTTGGAACAGCTGCTAAACTCATGAGCTCGACCCTTGGAGGCTAGGATGAGTTTTTGTTGCCTATATCGTATGTTTTTTCAGTCATTAGCATGGTTGGACTCTTGAGAAAGCAAGGAGCTTCATTGTACACTCATATCAGCGTTTTGGCTAAGGAATTGAGATCAGGGTTTGCAGCACTCTTTGGGATCCCTGTGGCATTTTGTTTTGGTACAGTGATTTCTTCTATATTTTTTTATGTGTTATTCATGACATTATCTATCTTGTTTCTTCCTAACTAAATCAAACAAGAGTGTAAGTAGAATCCATTGAAATTGCAGTGCTCTACTTGAGGTTTGCTTTAGTTTCTTGATGTTTTTAGTTGTTTGGAGAGGATCCATGGTTTCTCTTGCCCTCTTCAACTCCTCACCTATCTAATCCCTCCACCTCATTCGATTTGAAGTGCCAAAATCAGTTTCCTACCTTGCCCCATTGAGATCTCTGCAAAACTGAACCTCATTCCCCGCACCCAAAATCTACTTTTCTATTTGAGCCAACAAAAACATTATTTTATTCAATCAAACTCTCTTGCACACATACCTAGCCTAAGATCAGTAGTTAATTCATTCATCTCAAGCCTTTAGTGATTATATTTTGCTGAGATTGACTTGGAGAGAGCCCTCAACCCACCTGGTAAGGCTAGCTACCAAGTTAAGCGTGGTTTGATGTTGGCCCTGGATCCTACCTTTCTCAGTCTAAGGTAGATTTAGGACCTAACATAGTGGCAACCATACTGGGGAAGAAAAGCTTATTTGTTTGTTAGTGTTCTTGCTTTATAAACTACAGACGAAGCCTGAAGTTAGCCAGGTAGCCTTCGAAACGCTCTTGCTTTGCATTAGTGAAAGTAGATAAAAGCTGCTTTAGTCAATCTCCGGTCTAGTCTTATAAGCTGAACATATGACTTGAAAATTGCCCCAGTAACATGTATCAAGTTCAGATCTGATTGTTGATGGTGGACAATGATCAGACACCGGAAAGGCTGAAATCATTCACCTGGCGATTTCAAATCATTTCCGAGATCAGATCCAAAGACTCCACTGGAGGATGAACCTGACCAGCAAAAAGATGAAAGGACAATATGGAAAGATCAGGTATTCAAGCTGGAATTTCATCCAAGACATTTTGTTCTTTGTTATAAATTATTTCTTCTCTTTTCCCAAGAATGTCAAGAAGGCTTTGCAAAGTATCGTGTATTTGAGAAGAGATCCTCGGCTTGCAGTTGATTCCTTCCCTTTGAAGATTGTAAATACCAAAGATTTGCATGCCTTTGAGCTTGATCAAGATCCTTTTTCTAAAGTTTGTGATAACCGTCTTCAAAATGATTAGCCTCAAGAGACCAAGACTGATTCTACTCCTTCTATACATACCCCTATACCTTGTAAAATTCCAGATTGATACAAGCCTCTGATTTTACCCCCTATATCCCATTCTTTCCCTAAAAATCATGACCTATATCTACCAAGATTTGATGGTGAACGCGACAATATCGTTGCTGAGAGACATGTATTGAATTTTGAGTCTTTTCTCGACCTTTTTGAAGTTGATGAAGAAGATGTTAGTATTAGGCTTTTTGCTCTCTCTTTGCAAGGCAAAGTCAAGAGTTGGTTCAAAACCCTGCCTAATGTGAACATCTCAGATTACTAGCAATTCGTCAAAGTTTTTCTCGACAGGTGGGCGGTCAAACAGAACCCTTTCTTGATTATAGAAGAGTATAACCAGCTGAAAAGACTGCCAGGGGAGACAATACAACAGTTTTCTGCCAGATTTAACGAAGTTTATTATTCGATGCCGGTTAATATAATACCTCCTCTTGGATCCGCTCTCTTGCACTACCCAGGTGCCTTTGATCTAGAAATGGAGTTTCAGATGAGAGAAAGGAATATTGCAACACTTGAAGAGATTCAGAATAGTGCAGTAGATGTAGAGGCACATTTGCTGATCTGAAGGGCAAAGTTGAAGGAAGAAGAGTTGAAAAACATAGATCCAGAGGAATCGACATCTCTAGAGGTAAAGCTTGACATTTTGGCAAGTGTAGTGGAAGAGATGATGCAAAGGATCATCACAAGGAATGAGTATAATGTTCAAACCCATGGCTCGCTAATTGAAGAAGAACAAGTTGCTGATCCAAAACATCTTCTTTCTTATCCTAGTTGTCATAGATTTGATAATGATTGTCTTATAGATCATCTTGGAGAAGAGAGGTCAGTTGATATGACATGTATGCTTGATGATGGGTTTTATACTGATGATTTGCCTCAGTTTGATCAATATTATGATGATTATGTTCTCCAAACAGAAGCTAATCTTGTAGACAAACCAACAGCTAGTTTGTGGGAGGAAGAAGTTCACTTTCAGCAGCTCGAATACAATGTTCAACCATCACATATTAGCTATGGAAATGACGATGAAAGTGCAGCAAATTTTGAAGTAAGTGAAGGATCTTTTCTTTTTTGTTTTGCTTCGTTTCGGTTCGTCAGAGACAACTTTCATGCAATCAAAAAACAACTGTCGACAAGTTTTGATCTAGATCATCTTGAGGACAATGAAAACCTTGTTCAAGACTTCTCATATCTAGATTTGCAGCCTCTGAATGCCATTGATTGTCAAGTTGCGGATGAAGACTTGGAAGCTGGGACATATGATCAGATGATACAAGATGATTCTGTACCATTTTGTTTTGAATCATTTTAGTTTTGGAAGGGTAAATTGCATAGTATATCTTCAAATGAGTAGCCTGTAGGAAATCATGTAATCTCATCAGAACCAATAGAAAATGGGTTGCAACAGCCTTTTCAAGTTTTTCATGATGTAATAGCTGTTGTGTTTGATGATGTCTGCAGTCCAAGTCCTTCTACATTGACTACATGTGAGCTTGAAACATGTGCTGATATAAATTTGATATGGTGGCCAGTTTCCTTGTCATTTTCAGTAGGAGTCTCATCACAAAGCTCAAAACAAAGTTTGCATTCATGGTATGAGGAGAAGAGAAGTAATCCATTGGATGAGCTAAGTCCCAGTGTGCATGAACTTCAAGATCCTTATGCAGTGTTTTTGGAGGCGGATAGAGAATCCATATCATTCAACGGACCTATTTCTAAGTTTTCATGGGAGTTGCCTTTCAGTAGTTCCCTCTTGTTGTTCATAAGCGAGCACTTGCGGAGAATTCAAACAACAGCCAGAATACTTACTTGGTTGCATTGGTTGTTTCATTTCACTTGATCAGGTGATGAATGGAACAACTAGAGTAGGTTGTATTGAATAAGCTTCATATTGAGCATATTTTCCAGTTTTTCGGTTGTGTTTAAGTATCAAGTCAGTTTTTAGTTGAGTGAGAGTCAATTTTTTTCGTCAAGTCATCAGTTTTTAGTCATGCATTTCAGCTTGAGCTTTTGACTCCATTGTCCAATGGATGGAGGCACTGTCTGCTTTCCAAAGATCTGTAGTTCTTGGCACCTCCAAGGAGCTACCATCCCCATTAGAGCCAATGTTAGTGTTAGTCTTTGCAGCCTTCCTCCAGTGATCAAACATGCTCTTACAATGTAATTTTAAGGTGTCAAGGTCAAATTTTGTCATTTCAGTGAGTCTTCAGGCAAAATTTTGTCACTAGGTATTAGGTCTAGGGTTTTCTTTTACTCCTGTCAAAGTTGTCCAAATGTCGGTGCATGTCACCATTCAGCTAAGTGTACCATCATTCAGAGGATTGTCATCATCATGTCAGGTTCCAATGGGTCATTTTATACCTTGTTCATGCTCTAGTTGCGTTTAGGTAAGGTTCATTTCCCTCTCCTAGGGTTTTGAAGGTAATTTCTCTTGGATGGTCAAATCATCAACCAAACTTGTATCTTGATGTTCATACACCTTCCCCTATCCTTAATGTACCTTATTAAACTCTTTCCATCATTGATATCCCTCAAATTCCTCATTTTCGCAAAAACCCTAGTTTCTTGGTACAACTTGGCAACTTTCTAGGCTAGACCTGTGTTTTGCCCTTTTGGACCTCCTCCCCTCACTCAATCTTTGAAATTCCACTTTCCCTTGCTTCCTAGCATCCCTCCCTACTTTCAAAATTTTCTCAAGAATTTAGAAGCCCCTTATCCCCTTCATTTCCCTTCATTTTGACAAATCCCCTATTCCACACATCGGGATAGGTTTTACTTCAATGATCTTTCTGAGCGAGAAAAGATGAATTTGGGAAAACTGAGAGAGGTTTTTGTCCACAATAGACCAAGGAAGAAAAATTCCTTCACTTTTTACACAAGTGTCATGGTTTTAGAGAAATGTCAAAAATACAGTTGCCTTGGGAGAATTGATGCACCTCTGAAGTGACCTTGGGAAAATCAAGTTTTCTCCTAGCTTCGTTGGCCAAATGACTTACTTGATGAGTCCAATGATAACTAGACACAAAGATATTTCCACTGAGCTATCATGAGCTCAATTTGGAGTTGACAAAGACCTTCAAAAGTTTACTGCAACAACATTCTGCCTTTAGGCGGCCTCATTTTGCACATTTTGACCAGTCTTAGGAGATTTGATTTTTGACTAGGAAAATCAACTCAAAATTGCAAAATGTCAGTTGAGTTGGAAAGTAGACTCAATAACCTTTCCAACGAGCTATCATGTGCCCAATTCAGACACTGTTAAGGCCTCCAAAAGTCTCTTGCAAAAATGTGCTACGCATTGGGTCACTCGTGCAATGCATAGAGTTGGCGCGGCGCATTGGGCCGCCCTCCACAGTCCAAAAAATACACTGGCATACGTGTTGAGTTTGTGGCGTGGTGCATAGAGATGCAAGCCTAATTTCACCCATGAAACTCATCCAATTTCCAATTTTCTCGGTTGCCACCTGTCCAAGTAAGTCAAACATCTTCTAATGCCAATGAATGTGTGTCTCTAGATGTTTATGATGATTTAGTGAGAAAATTTTCAAACCCTACCTCCTTGCAATTTTTGCTCAAAAAACAATTTCTTAGGGTTTGTAGTTGTACTTTTGTTGCCAAGTCCACTCCATCACTCCCTCACCCTTTGATTCCCGGATTTGTTTTCTAGTTTCATCAACTCATTCCACTAACTCCCATATTCCCAAAACTCATTTACCCCTATCCCCAAATCCCATTTTTCCCAAATCATAATTTCAAATCCCTAAACCCTAATTGTTGTCCCTAAGATTACATATTTTCCCTAATCCCCTATTTCCCAAAAAAAATCCTATCCTAACATTCCCAAAACCCCTCATACTCTTTCCCTACACAGTCCCTCATATATTTTTACCCTTGGTGGTAGAAAATAAAAAACACCATAAATCTCCTATTACTCATCAAGAAAACTCACCCACTAGCAAACATGGAATCTGATCCTTCATATGGCCGTGATGAAGAGACACACAGTGACTCTCCTACAGAGGTACATGCACCCAAGAGACCTCATAAAGGTGGCAAAATATACGGGAAAACCACCAAGCTACCCAAAGGAGGAAGGTGGAGCTCAGTTCACTTGAGCAAGAGATCAATGCCGATCGGGAGTCATGGATTGAAAGAACCAATATCCACTTGGAGAGGAGGTTAGAAAAGGCTATCAATGAGAAGAATATGTTGAGAAACATGGCATATCATTATTTGTCAAGGAATATGGTGTGCCAAGCTAGAACCAGGAGCCTAAAGGCAAAATTGAAGAGAGCATCAAGGAGGCAAAAGGACCATGAAGGACTTCACATATTGGCTGAGGCTTCCTTGGCCCAACACAATGCTTAATGAAGAAGACTCAACCCAAATTTCAAAAAATTTGGGGCACTTTTTTCATTTTTGGAATTTTTGGCACAAAAAACAGGATTTTCTGCTCTATGTGCCGCGTCACTTGGTGCTCGCTTTTGATAGGAGCCTCCAAATGACAAAAACTCAACATTTTTGGATTTGGCATGAAAAAATATGCTTTCTTACCAATGGCCAAGAAATTTGGACAGGTTTTGAGCCCTCAAAAAGGTCAAAAACACTCAAAAAATGACCTCACTGCCCCTATTTTGACACACAGGAAGCAGTGTTGGGAGAACTGAATTCTGGAGGGGAAAATGGACGCCAAATTCGAAAATTCCACTTGGGCTGGAAAGTATATAGGCATACCTTCCCAACAAGAACATTTGGAGTGAATTTGGACACTGATAAGGCCTTCAATAGTGGCTCCAAACAGGTGCTACACATACAAAAATCAGGCGCGGCGCATAGGGAAAATTTTGCGAGTTTGACCAAGTATACATTGTTTTTTGCCTATCTTTTTCTAGTTTGAATTTTCACCTTCTTAATGTAAAATTTGTGATGTAATTTAATGTACATTGATGGATCATGGTATACTTATGTCAAATTTTCACTCATGGAGGTAGATTCATCCATAAGAAGTTAGTTTGCAATTGAATGAATCAGTTCCCTAGTTTTTAGAGGCATGTTGTTCCACTGCCTAATTTGTAGTTCTCATTTTAGAATTAGTTGGAACAGTTGCTAAACCCATGAGCTTGACCCCTTGAGGCTAGGATGAGTTTTTTTTTTCCTATATCTTATGTTTTTCAGTCATTAGCATGGTTGGACTCTTAAGAAAGCAAGGAGCTTCATTGTACACTCATATCAACATTTTGGCTAAGGAATTGAGATTAGGGTTTGCAGCACTCTTTGGGATCCCTGTGGCATTTTGTTTTGGTATAGTGCTTTCTTCTGTATTTTTTTATGTATTATATATGACATTATCTATCTTGTTTCTTCCTAACTAAATCAAACAAGAGTGTAAGTAGAATCCATTGAAATTGTAGTGCTCTACTTGAGGTTTGCTTTAGTTTCTTGATGTTTACAGTTGTTTGGAGAGGATCCATGGTTTCTCTTGCCCTCTTCAACTCCTCACCTATCTAATCCCTCCACCTCATTCGATTTGAAGTGCCAAAATCAGTTTCCTACCTTGACCCATTGAGATCTCTTCCAAACTAAGCCTCATTCCCCGCACCCAAAATCTGCTTTTCTATTTGAGCCAGCAAAAACATTATTTTATTCAATCAAACTCTCTTGCACACATACCTAGCCTAAGATCAGTAGTTAATTCATTCATCTCAAGCCTTTAGTGATTATATTTTGCTGAGATTGACTCGGAGAGATCCCTCTCCTGACGTTGTAAGGATAACTACCAGGTTAAGCGTGGTTTAATGTTGGCCCTAGATCCTACCTTTCTCAGCCTGAGGTAAATTTAGGCCTTAACATAGTGGCGACCATACTAGGGAATAAAATCTTATTTGTTTGTTAGTGTTCTTGCTTTATAAACTACAGACAGAGCCTGAAGTTAGCTAGGTAGCCTTCGAAGCACTCTTGCTTTGCATTAGCGAAAGTAGATAAACGCTGCTTGAGTCAATCTCTGGTCTAGTCTTATAAGCTGAACATTTGACTTGCAAATTGCCCCAGTAACATGTATCAAGTTCAGATCTGATTGTTGATGGTGGACAACAAACAGACACTGGAAAGGCTAAAATCATTCGCCTGGTGATTCCAAATCATTTACGAGATCAAATCCAAAGACTCCACTGGAGGACGAACCTGAACAGCAAAAAAATGAAAGGACAATATGGAAAGATCAGGTATTCAAGTTGGAATTTCATCCAAGCCATTTTGTTCTTTGTTATAAATTATATCTTCTCTTTTCCCGAGAATGTCAAGGAGGCTTTGCAAATTATCTTGTATTTGAGAAGAGATCATCGGTCCGCAGTTGATTCCTTCCCTTTGAAGATTGTAAATATCAAAGATTTGCATGCCTTTGAGCTTGATCAAGATCCTTTTTCTGAAGTTTGTGATAACCGTCTTCAAAATGACGAGCCTCAAGAGACCAAGACTGATTCTACTCCTTCTATACATACCCCTATACCTTGTAAAATTCTATATCGATACAAGCCTCTGATTTTACCCCCTATATCCCATTCTTTCCCTAAAAATCATGATCTCTATCTACCAAGATTTGATGGTGAATGCAATAATATCACTACTGAGAGAAATGTATTGAATTTTGAGTCTTTTCTCGACCTTTTTGAAGTTGATGAGGAAGATGTTAGTATTAGGCTTTTTGCTCTCTCTTTGCAAGGAAAAGTCAAGAGTTGGTTCAAAACCCTCCCTGATGCGAGCATCTCAAATTACCAGCAATTCGTCAAAGTTTTCCTCGATAGGTGGGTGGTCAGACAAAACCCTTTCTTGATTATAGAAGAGTATAACTAGCTGAAAAGACTGCCAGGGGAGACAATACAACAGTTTTCTGCCAGATTTAACCAAGTTTATTATTCGATGCCAGTTAATATAGTACCTCCTCCTGGATCCTCTCTCTTGCACTACCTGGGTGCCTTTGATCCAGAAATGGAGTTTTAGCTAAGAGAAAGGAATCTTGCAACACTTGAAGGAAGAAGGAAGAAGAGATGAAAAGTAGAGATCCGGAGGAATCGACATCTCTAGAGGTAAAGCTTGACATTTTGGCAAGTGGAGTGGAAGAGATGATGCAAAGGATCATCACAAGGAATGAGTATAATGTTCAAACCCATGGCTCACTGATTGAAGAAGAACAAGTTGTTGATCCAAAACATCTTCTTTCTTATCCTAGTTGTCATAGATCTGATAATGATTGTCTTAGAGATCATCTTGGAGAAGAGAGATCAGTTGATACGACATGTATGCTTGATGATGTGTTTTATACTGATGATTTGCCTCAGTTTGATCAGTATGATGATGATTATGTTCTCCAAACAAAAGCTAATCTTGCAGACAAACCAACAGCTAGTTTGTGGGAGGAAGAAGTTCACTTTCAACAGCTTGAATACAATGTTCAACCATCACATATCAGCTATGGAAATGACGAGGAAAGTGCAGCAAATTTTGAAGTAAGTGAAGGATCTTTGCCTTTTTTTTTTGCTTCGTTTCAGTTCGTCAGAGACAACTTTCATGCAATCAGAAATCAACTGTCGACAAGTTTTGATCTGGATCATCTTGAGGACAATGAAAACCTTGTTCAAGACTTCTCATATCCAGATTTGCAGCCCCCGAATGCCATTGATTGTCAAGTTGCAGATGAAGACTTGGAAGCTGGCACATATGATCAGATGATACAAGATGATTCCGTACCATTTTATTTTGAATCATTTTAGTTTTTGAAGGGTAAATTGCATAGTATATCTTCAAATGAGCAGCCTTTAGGAAATTATGTAATCTCATCGGAACCAATAGAAAATGGGTTGCAGCAGTCTTTTCAAGTTTTTCATGATCCAATAGCTGATGTGTTGGATGATGTCTGCAGTCTGTTATGAAACCAGCTCAAGAAAAGATAGAAAAGATAGATCAACACCTTAGAATTCAGCCTCTTCGAGGGGGCAACCTCCTTTACATTACATAAATGAACAATTATTGGATGATACAAATGAAAAGACCTCCTTTCTATATATAGGAGTCTAAGGGGTCATAACATAATCAGAGCCGACATAACAATAATAATGTAAGGGCACAATAATAACAATAGTGGGCTTCTATGTGGCACAATAGTAACAATATGGGCACTACATGGGTACATCAATATAATAAGTGGGTTGTAATAATAACAATAAGGGGTTACACTAGTAGTATAGGGGCCTAACACAGTCCAAGTCCTTCTCCGTTGACTACATGTGAGCTTGAAACGTGTGCTGATATAAATTTGATCCAGCGATCGGTTTCTTCGTCATTTTCAGCAGGAGTCTCATCACAAAGCTCAAAACAAAGCTTGCATTCATGGTATGAGGAGAAGAGAAGTAATCCATTGGATGAGCTAAGTCCCAGTGTGCATGAACTTCAAGATCCTTATGCAGTGTTTTTGGAGGCGGGTAGAGATTCCATATCATTCAATGGATCTGTTTCTCAGTTTTCATGAGAGTTGCCTTTCAGTAGTTCCCTCTTGTTGTTCATAAGCGAGCACTTTTGGAGAATTCAAACAGCAGCTAGAATACTTACTTGGTTGCATTGGTTGTTTCATTTCACTTGATTAGGTGATGAATGGAACAACTAGAGTAGGTTGTATTGAATAAGCTTCATATTGAGCATATTTTCCAATTTTTCGGTTGTGTTTAAGTATCGAGTCAGTTTTTAATTGAGTGAGAGTCAATTTGTGTCGTCAAGTCATCAGTTTTCAGTCATGCATTTCAGCTTGAGTTTTTGACTCCATTGCCCAATGGATGAAGGCACTGTCTACTTTCCAAAGATCTGTAGTTCTTGGCACCTCCAAGGAGCTACCATCCCCATTGGAGCCAATGTTAGTGTCAGTCTTTGCAGCCTTCCTCCAATGATCAAACATGCTCTTACAAAATAATTTTAAGGTGTCAAGGTCAAATTTTGTCATTTCAGTGAGTCTTCTGGAAAAATTTGGTCACTAGGTATTAGGTCTAGGGTTTGCTTTTACTCCTGTCAAAGTTGTCCAAATGTCGGTCCATGTCACCATTCAACTAAGTTTACCATCATTCAGAGGATTGTCATTATCATGTTAGGTTCCAATGGGTTATTTTATACCTTGTTCATGCTTCAGTTGCATTTAGGTAAGGTTCATTTCCCTCTCCTAGGGTTTTGAAGATAATTTCTCTTGAATGGTCAAATCATCAGCCAAACTTGTATCGTGATGTTCATAAACCTTCCCCTATCCTTGATGTACCTTATTAAACACTTTCCATCACTGATATCCCTCAAATTCCTCATTTTCGCACAAACCCTAGTTTCTTGCTACAACTTGGCAATTTTCTAGGCAGGACCTGTTTTTTTCCCTTTTGGACCTCCTCCCCTCACTCAATCTGTAAAATTCCACTTTCCCTACTTCCTAGCATCCCTCCCTACTTCCCAAAACTTTCTCAAGAATTTAGAAGCTCCTTATCCCTTTCATTTCGCTTCATTTCAACAAATCCCCTGTTCCACACATCGGGATAGGTTTTACTTCAATGATCTTTTTGAGCACAAAAAGATAAATTTCAAAAAAATGAGAGATTTTTTTGTCCACGATAGGCCAAGGAAGAAAAACCTCCTCCACTTTTTACACAGGTGTCATGGTTTTAGAGAAATGTCAAAAATACAGTTGCCTTGGGAGAATTGATGCACCTCTAAAGTGACCTTGGGAAAATCAAGTTTTCTACTACCTTGGTTGGCCAAATGACTTACTTGATGAGTCCAACGATAACTAGACACAAATATATTTCCAATGAGCTATCATGAGCTTAATTTGGAGTTGAAGAAGACCTTCAAACATTTACTGCAACAACAGTCGTCCTTTAGGCAACCTCAATTTTCACATTTTGAACAGTCTTGGGAGATTTAATTTTTGACTAGGAAAATCAACTCAAAATTGAAACATTCCAAGCGGGTTGGAAATTATACTCAATAACCTTTCCAATGAGCTATCCCGCGCCCAATTTGGATAACGAGAAGGCCTCCAAAAGTCTCCTGCAAAAAGGCACTACACATTGAGCCGACGCTACGCATTGGGTCACTGGCGCGGCGCATTGGGCCGCCCTCCACAATGCAAAAAATACAATGGCACGGCGCATAGAGCAGGCATGGCACGTTGGGTTTGTGGCATAGCGCATAGCGCTGCAAGCCTAATTTCACCCACGAAACTCATCCAATTGCCAAATTTGCTCGGTTGCCCCCCGTCCAAGTAAGTCAAACGTTCTTCTAATGCCAATGAATGTGTGTCTCTAGATGTCTATGATGATTTAGTGAGAAAATTTTCAAACCCTACCTCCTTGAAATTTTTTCTCAAAAAACAATTGCTTAGGGTTTGTAGTTGTGTTTTTTTTGCCAAGTCCACTCCATCACTCCCTCACCCTTTGATTCCCGGATTTGTTTTCTAGCTTCATCAACTCATTCCACTAACTCCCATATTCCCAAAACTCATTTACCCCTATCCAAAAATCCTAATTGCAAATACCTCAACCCTAATTGTTGTCCCTAATCTTACATATTTTCCCTAATCCCCTATTTCCCAAACAAAATCCTGTCCTAACATTCCCAAAACCCATCATACTCTTTCCCCACACAATCCCTCATATATTTTTACCCTTGGTGGCAGAAAATCAAAAACACCATAAATCTCCTATTACTCATCAAGAAAACTCACCCACTAGCAAACATGGAGTCTGATCCTTCATATGACCATGATGAAGAGACACACAGTGACTCTCCTATAGAGGTACATGCACACAAGAGACCTCACAAAGGTGGCAAAGCATACGGGAAAATCGCAAAGCTGCCCAAAGGAGCAAGGTGGAGCTCACTTCACTTGAGCAAGGGATCAATGCCGATCGGGATTCATGGCTTGAAAGAGCCAATATCCACTTGGAGAGGAGGTTAGAAAAGGCTATCAATGAGAAGAACATGTTGAGAAACATGGCATATCATTATTTGTCAAGGAATATGGTGTGCCAAGCTAGAATTAGGAGCTTAAAGGAAAAATTGAAGAGAGCATCAAGGAGGCAAAAGGAGCATTAAGGACTTCATATATTGCTTGAGGCTTCCTTGGCCCAACACAATGCTTGATGAAGAAGACTCAGCCCAAATTTCAAAAAATTTGGGGCACTTTTTGCATTTTTTGAATTTTTGGCACAAAAAACAGGATTTTTAGCTCTATGCGTCGCGCCACCTGGCACTAGCTTTTGATAGGAGCCTCCAAATGACAAAAACTTAGCATTTCTGGATTGGCATGAAAAAATATGCTTGCCTACCAATGGCCAAGAAATTTGGACAGGTTTTGAGCTCTCAAAAAGGTCAAAAACACTCAAAAAATGACCTCACTGCCCCTATTTTTACACACATGAAGCAATGTTGGGAGAACTGAATTTTGGAGGGGCAAATGGAGGCCAAATTGGAAAATTCCACTTGGGTTGGAAAGTAGACAGGCAGAAATTTCCCATGAGAACACTTGGAGTGAATTTGGACACTTAGAAGGCCTTCAAAAGTGGCTCCAAACAAGCGCTATGCATAGAGAAATCAGGCACAGCGCATAGGGAAAATTTTGCCAGTTTGACCAAGTATACTCTATTTTTTGCCTAGCTTTTGCCAACTTGACTTTTTCACCCTCTTAATGTCAAATTTGTGATGTAATTTAATGTACATTGATGGATAATGATGTAATTATGTCAAATTTTCACTCATGGAGGTAGATTCATCCATAAGAAGTTAGTTTGCAACTGAATGAATCAGTTCCCTAGTTTTTAGAGGCATGCTGTTCCGCTGCCTAATTTGTAGTTCTCAGTTTAGAATTAGTTGGAACAGCTGCTAAACTCATGAGCTCGACCTTTGGAGGCTAGGATGAGTTGTTGTTCACCTATATCTTATGTTTTTTCAGTCATTAGCATGGTTGGACTCTTGAGAAAGCAAGGAGCTTCATTGTACACTCATATCAGCATTTTGGCTAAGGAATTGAGATCAGGGTTTGCAGCACTCTTTGGGATCCCTGTGGAATTTTGTTTTGGTACAGTGCTTTCTTCTGTATTTTTTATGTGTTATGTATGACATTATCTATCTTGTTTCTTCCTAACTAAATCAAACAAGAGTGTAAGTAGAATCCATTGAAATTGCAGTGCTCTACTTGAGGTTTGCTTTAGTTTCTTGATGTTTTCAGCTGTTTGGAGAGGATCCATGGTTTCTCTTGCCCTCTTCAACTCCTCACCTGTCTAATCCCTCCACCTCATTCGATTTGAAGTGCCAAAATCAATTGCCTACCTTGCCCCATTGAGATCTCTGCAAAATTGAGCCTCATTCCCCGCACCCAAAATCTGCTTTTCTATTTGAGCCAGCAAAAACATTATTTTATTAAATCAAACTCTCTTGCACACATACCTAGCCTAAGATTAGTAGTTATATCAGTCATCTCAAGCCTTTAAGAGAGCCCTCTCCCGACCTGGTAGGGCTAGCTACCAGGTTAAGCGTGGTTTGATGTTGGCCCTGGATCCTACCTTTCTCAGCCTGAGGTAGATTTAGACCCTAACAGATCTGGAAAAGATAAAGTCTATCATGGAGAAGTGTGGAGGAATTTAGATCATTCATGGGCTTAGTTTGTTATTACAGGAGGTTCATTACGAACTTCTCACGCATTGCATATCTATTGCATCATCGTAGAGGAAAGTTAATAAGTTTGAATGGACAAAGGAGTGTGCAACCAACTTTGAGTAGTTGAAGAAATTGTTGACAAATTCTCCAATGTTAAATATTTCATATCTAGATAAAGAGTTTGTAGTATGTACAAATGCTTGAAAGAGAGGGCTTGGTGGAGTCCTTATGTAGGAGAAACAAGTGATATGGTATGAGTCTAGGAAATTGAATGAGAATGAGCAGAACTATGTGACTCATGGCCTTGAGTTGGCAACTATTATTCATGCCTTGAAGATGTGGAGACATTATCTTCTTTGCAGGGGGTTTGTGTTGATGAGGGATCACAATGGGTTGAGATATCTATTTGACCAACCAAATCTGAATTCCAGGAAAGCTAGATGTTTGGCTACCCTTAATGAGTATGAATTTGAGATCAGATACATCAAGAGTAAGGAGAACAGGGTTGCAGATGCTCTCAGCAGGAAATTGCAGTTGAACCATGTTGCAGCAATGAGCTCATATGAGAAAAATTTACAAGATCAGATCTTGCATGCGAGACAATAGGTTGACAGGTACACGGAGCTTATGCATAGGTTACAACAGGGTATAGGTGATTAGGATGTGGATTATCACCTTACAATGAATGGCTTGGTGAGATTTAGGGATAGGATATATGTGCTAGATGACAGTGAACTCAAGAATCTTATCTTTAGGGAGTTTCATGGAAAGTGTTGGGCCCCACTATTGTTACCCTTTTTTACATCCTATCCTACTGTTTTTACCATAAAATTTCCTACTTTACCCTTTTTAACACCTTGAAGCCTCTCTACATTGGCTAAACTATGTTATTTTATAGTGGAGGTTAAAATCACTATTCAAGGTTGTTTTCACATATCTTTGGTTAATTTAAGTAGGTGTTAAATGAATTTATATTTCTTGACTTATTAATTGACTAATTTATAGATGAGATTCCTAAATATAGGGATGGCACTTGAGTATGTGGATAGGTCATCAGATACCTAGCACCTAGTTCAATGAATACATCGAGAATCCATTTTGTACTTATTTCTATACTATATTTGGTACTCTACTCCAGGTTTAGTACTAGTCAACCAGTCAACTATCGACATCTCGAAGATAGCTTCTCTTGTTCATGAGCGTGATGTTAGTGTTCTCAATCTGAAGATAGTGTCACAAATGGAACAATGCAGATACGATGTGGATGAAGTCATCCTAGGGATTTAGCTTAACTCAAATTAGTCCAGATCACATATGTATTTAGTTTTCTCGGTCATTTGTTGTAACCACTTTTCAAGCCTAATTTCTTTAAAAAAGCCCAGTGTTTGTATGAGAGGTTACACATGAAGAATGAACCAGTGATGAGGAGATTGTGACTAAACACCATTTGACTATGTTTTGTTTTAAGTTTGAAACTCTTGGACTCATGTTCTATTGAAGGTTTTAATATAATTGTTTTGGCTTCTATATATATTCGTGGATTTATGTCTTCTTGATCTATAAGTTATTGAGTTAAGTTAAACTTGTTCCAGGTTGTGGCAAGGGCCCACCACAAACCTCAGCCAAGTTCTATAACAATTTTGGTTAAGTAGAAGGTGTGTTTTGAATTCATTTAGCAGAATTGTACTTAAACATTTGTTTCCTTTCATTGGTAATTTCCAGAATTTCTATACTTAGAATCATATTTGAATTTCATTTGAAAGCTCTCATAGATCTGAAAGTTATGACAGTTGGTTAGATGTTTATTGAGTTTTTGCGAGTCTGTAAATCATCTTCATAGGTATTTTCTGCATCTATTGATTTCTTTGGTTGATCTCAAGATTTTGTAAGTTTGAAGAAGTAGGCTTCAGTTTAGGATAGATTTATGAGGAATGAGTTCTTACAGTTTTAAGTTGAATCCTCTGTTTTGAATGAAATAACTCGATCATATGTGGATCTATATATTTTTGGCAAGAAACCCTTGTAGCTAGTGTTCAATAATGTTTGAATTCTTGTGAGGATTGATTAGGAACAATGTGCCATTCATTTTACCAGGAACAATGTGTGTTAAACATTTGGAGAAGAACGTGTCATTTACAATGTGTTAATTATTTGATGAAGCAATGTGTCATCCATTTGATTTCATAGTTAATTTTGAGTTAGATTTATCGATTTAGAACCTGTGAGTCATTTTCTTACTTGCTCAGATAATTAGAAAATTGTGTGTTATTTAATTACTCAGTTAATTTCGAATTAGAAAGCCATGTGTTATTTTCTCAATTGCTTAGTTAATTTTGAATGGATTTGTTAAAATAGGAAGTAGTGTGAATGATTTTTCAAAACACTGTTGAGTTTACTTTTCAATTTCTAGCACCCTAGGGTTAGTTTTGTATAGTGATTTCTGAATAGAACGAATTGTTAAATTGGATTGAGAACATGGTTTGTGATGATTGTTAATTTTATTTCTAAAAGAATCTTTAGCTAGTTGCACGGTAATCACAGATAAATTAATAATTTAGGTTGTATGAAATTAAAGAGTGTAATAGGTTTCTTCACTTCATCGAATCTCGGTGTGACCATTTTAAATTAGGAACAAAGTTTGGTTATTCTACACTTAAATTCATACTAAGTTAGCATAGGATAAATCTAGATTTGAACCGTAATGCCTTATAAATCAAAGCTTACAAACTCCGGTTGACAATTCTAAATTTAGGGAATCCAACGAAATATAAAAAGCCTAACATTTTTGGCATCATTGTCGAGGAGTTGCAAATCAGATTTATGTGTGTGATAAGGATTTTTTACGGCAATCAAAGGGCGGAGAGTGTACGGTAAGACATGAGTGAAGAGCCATGCGTCCACTATGGTGGGGTTGCTCCAAAGTCTGGTTGTCTTTAGTAAATTTTTGTAGTGCTTTTTCTCTTTCTTATGTGCAAAAGTAGAGGTAGATCTAGAGATAGCAAGGGGAGATTTATTCAAGTACAAAATCACTTTCAGAATTATTTGGTCCTACAAATACACTCACAACTAAACTTGCTAATTGTTACGCAAGTATCAGAGAGGAGGGAGAAATATCTACTACAAAGGTGGCCTAAAGGAAGGAAATATTACATCAAGAGGAGGCAATACAACTTCAATATATACCACAACAAGAACAAACTATATTAGCAATTTTTGTAGGTACAGAACTTGTGGTAGTCTAACAAGTAGAGTCAACAGTAGGAGGACCTTGAAAGGATTTGGGATCTCGGTAAATTAGGCCCAGTCTAGTTGAATCTTCTTCTATATGGAATACTATACCTGGGCTTACTTCTGAACCTATAACAAAGATGGCTAACAGAGGAGATGTGGAGGACAGAAATGATGACCAAGAAAATGACAAAAATAATGGTGGGGAAAATGTTAGGGATAATGATAGAGTCAATACTTTATTCAATGGGGACAATGACCAGAGATATGGACCAAGAGGGGTACCTGAGGAGACTGAGGAGGATTCAAAGACTACCTTTGGATTTCCAATTCTGGATATCACCAAAAACATTACTTTGAAAAATATACCTTTGGCATCTCTTTCCACTTTTCCATGGTACGTCCTGCAAATACCCTGACTCTTTTCTGTTTGAATTTGATATTCTTTGCGGAAGTTAAAATTATTATGATGATGCACATAAACTTAAACTATTTCTTGCTACCTTAAAATATTTAGCCCTAAGATGGTTCATGAGTTTGGGAGAACATACTATTTACTCATGGGATGATATGAAGTCTATTTTTCTTAATAAATATCAGGATTACTATAAAAGCAGAGATGTTAATGATATTTTTAGAATGCAGTAGATGGAAGATGAGAGTTTGGAAGAATACTTTGAAAGGTTTCTTTATAACTATCATAAATCTTGAATACGTAATCTAGATGAGAGAACCTTTAGGACTATTTTTCTAAAAGGACTAAGGGAAGAGTGCATTAAAACTCTAAATCTCTTGAGTTCCAGTGATATCTATAGGAATCCCTTTGCTGAAATAATTGAACCATGTAGAACTTATTCTAGAAGTTAAGCTAAGGTTGGAAAGAGGATTCAGGACAATCCAAGGGATTATGTGTCTAAGAATTCTAAACCAGTGCAAGGTGGTGTCACTCGTACTGAACTGGGACCCCTTGGGAAATTTTAAAACATACATCCTAAATACCATTAGTGATCAGTTGGATAATTTGAAAATTAATATAAAACAAGAGGAAGAGAAGGTTTCTTTGGCTATTTTCTGTCCTAAATGAAAATAAAAATATGTTTAGATGGAATGCCCATTAATGTGGTAGACGTTTGTGGAATCTACACCCATGAGCACCCCACTGACCAGTACCCTTCCCTTATGGGGTCGCAAGATATTTTTAAGGGGGGGATGAAACAAATGAGCTTCCTAAATCATCTAGGAAACCATCATGGAGGATGCCAAATAATAATACTTATCAAGGTCATAACATGCAGGGTTTTCCTCAATATCAACCATCGAACTCTCAACCATCTTATTCTCCATGCCCTACACAACCACTCGAAATTTCACCTTGGAACCAAGGGTGGAGAGGGAATCCTTATGGAAATAAATTTCAACCCCATAACCAGGAACCTTCGTACCCTCATTATCAATCACAACATCTACCCTACATGCTTTATGCATTGAATATGCCTCAATTCCAGCAAGGGTATAATCCACCTTACCCCCAACAATTTGCATTACCATTACCACCCTGATTACAATAGCCGCAATGCTTTCCCCTACCTCAAAACACCAATCCATCTTCACAATAGATGCAAGAATCATTCAATCCTCCTCGACCAACACAGCTACCTACACAACTGATACCTAATCCAAATAATAGACCTCCTAAACTTGTATAGAACATTTAACTGCAACTGTTTCCCATTTACCTTACCACTTCCTTTCCCTTTAATGAATTCAGCTAAGGTCTAGGAAAAATATTACAAAAATAAATCAACAATAGTTATCCAAAAGGATGATCCCCATGTAGAATCTGAAGATAAACCCATTGAATAAATGGAAAATGAAAAAAACAATGAAGTAAAAGAACCACATGAGCTCTTAGAACCCAAGGAGCCTCCTTTACTTGAAAGATTGCTTGTAAACATAACTGAGATACCCATAGGATATGACTTGGAATCTAAGCTAAGAAATGTTTGTATAAAGATCCCTTTGTTGCAAGCCATTAGAGACATTCCTATTTATACTAAAATTATTATGGATATTTGCATTAGAAAACCAAGAAGGAAGAGATAAAATAATCAGACTATCAAAGTAATCAACCAAATGTCAGAAATGATATCTGAACTACCACCAAAATATGATGATCCAGGGAACCCAGTGGTAACCATAAAAATTAAGGAACTTTTACGCCTAATACTCTAGTAGATTTGGGGGCAGCCATCAATGCAATGATTGTTGATATTATGACATTATTGGAATTAAAAGAGATAAGACACACACCCATTGTGTTGGAATTAGCAGATAAGTCCATCGTTAAAGCTATTAGGGTCCTAGAAAATGTGGTGGTAACAATAGCTTCCTCAGAATATGATTTTATAATAATTTCTCCAAAAACTACCAAACCTGGAAACCTAACAGTTCTAGGTCGACCTTGGTTGGCCATTGTCGATGTTATTATTGGGTGCAAAAATGGCGAAATGATTATCTTTAATGGGTCACAAATTGAAAGCTTGACTATATTTCCACCTACCCAATTAGCTGTTGAAGTGCCTCCTTGGTTGGAAAAACCTTATGGGTAATAAGATTACATGCGTCCTTTGTTGACTTTAGAGTTACAATCAAGAGGGCTTCAAGAACAATAAAAGAACATGTTTTGTAATAATTCTTATTTGATATAAGTTTTATAGATTATATTGTTTCTTTTAGTGGCTACCATCATGTTTTCAGTAGTGAATTTCAGGAAACCTGTTACCTTGTAGTGTTTGCATCATTTACCATTGAAACCTTGGAAGAAAATAGAGAAGTAACCACCCAACGTATTGAAATTAGTGTTGGAAAAATATTGGTATAGATTTAAGTACAGAACAAAGACAACAAGTAATAGACACGATCCAAAAATAGTTTGGGGCATTTTCTTGGGATTATCTAGATATGAAAGGAATCCATCCTGATACTTGCATACATCACACTTATAGTAATGAAGAAATCAGGCCTGTAAGGCAACCACAAAGATGAATGAATACAACCCTCAATGAAATTATCTAATATGAATTTAAAAAAAAAAAAAAAAAAAATTGAGTGCAAATATTATATATCCCATCTCTGACATTAAATGGATATACATTTGGTCATGGTTCCTGAGAAAAATGGGAAGTGGAGGATTTGCATTGACCATAGGGAGTTAAACAAAACCACCTTGAGGGACTATTTTCCTCTTCTTTTTATTGACCAGGTGCTTGATATTATATTAAGGAAAATGTGTTTCTCCTTCTTGGATGGGTACATTGGTTACAATCAGATCCAAATATCCCCAGAAGACCAAGAGAAATTGTCTTTAATTTTTAAATCATCTTTAACTAATGTGTTTGAATTTAATGTATATGTTATTATGCTTCTAGTCTGTTAAATATATATGTTAAATTATGTTTATGATTTGTAGACCCTCAGCAGGGTGAAGCTGAGGATCAAAATGCAACGTCAATCCCTTTGTGGGACAATGCTACAACTAGTATCACATTGGATAATGTTATGGCATAGCATACATGGATCACAGTAGAGTTGTGTAATATCCATGTTTATTCATCTATTAGGCGTAGTTTGTCTTTGATGTTGGATAACATCAATAGATTTATCGAAACATACTGAAGGTTAGGGCCACAACGTTTCCTTCTACATTCCATATAGAGGATCAAGAGGCATGAGGTTAGAGGCCCACATACTTAGGAGGTAGTGAAAAAGGCCACCAAGAACATTGATGTTTGTGGGAAGTTGTTCAACATCCCTCTCAATCACCCTAGTAGACATAAAGGTCTGATTCCACTAAGATACTTTAAGAATGTTGATGCAACCCCTTCTGTGTATGATCGATTCATGCATAGATTGCATTTTATTTTTCCAAGCATATATATGCAAATTTCGTTCTATATATGAGGTCGGATTAAATTGATATCGGATCTCATTATTATGGACTTGGCTTGGGACGTACTTATGATCATGACAGGGCTCGTAAGGACCTTGGACATGTACCACCACCTCCAATATTGTTGCCACTACTATCTCGAAGCATGGTGTTACCGAAAAAGCTATAGGAGTCATCGTAGCTCGATGCTGAGACCAGGGATACTATTACAGAGAGCATGCATATGTCATTGGTCAATGTGTGTGTTGCACTGCATGGAGAGATTAGCAAACCACCACCATTTCCTTGTGACCTTCCAATTCCTTTATATGATGATTCATTTCTCGTGAGTTTACCTGTTGAAAAACTTTTTTCATATGCATCTATGTGTCGTGATGCCATCAATGACACTTGGAGGGTGTACGACCCACGTGACATAGACCAAGTACATATATATATGAAACTTTTAACTCTTATCATTAAATTATGCATAATTATTTATATTAATTTAGTTGTATTAGATTGCATTTATATTAATAATTTTATGATAACATGTAGACACATCCCAACTACATGAATGAACTTATGACATTATCTGAGGGGGGAAGTTGATCAGCCACATGAGCCAACAACTGTGGTCAACTTTTTTATTCCTAAGATTTCATCATTTTCTTTTTCTAAGTTACATGCATGATAATTAATTCGTAGACTAATTATAATTTGTCCTTGCCATTGTGTACATAGGCCCATATGAAAAGTGTTTTAGATGTCGCAATTATGTGGACACATGAGTGGGATGATGGGTATAGAGGCATTAACGATGTGAGTCCATCGATGCAGGCCCCAATCTTTGAGCCATGGGCAGGGGAGCACCAAACCCAGATTCGTCAGACCCCCATCCTATTTGACTTGCATTTTGACTTGAGTGAGGTTAGTAGATTCATATATGTAATTAAAAATGTTTTTCAAAATCATTTATTTTCATATTGTTTATTTTGAACAAATAATGATCTAATTAGTTTAAATTTGAATGTGTTATATTGTAGTACTAGATTATGGAAACTTTACGCAATGAAAATCACATAGGAGTTCTGGTGGTACTTAGTGTGGATAGCTAGTTTGTATATTTTCAGGCACATTTCATAGGGCACAATCACAAGTGATATATAGACTTTGTATATTTCCATACATGGGCAGTTTAGGGATGTACATAAATATTATTTCGGTTTGTGGATGTTCATGTGATATTTATAATTTTTATGTATTTTCATATCGATAGCTTATTGATACATTCATTATTTCAGTTTATGGATTTGTATTAATCTTGTTTATGGATGTTCATTAATTTTTAAATTTTATGGATATGTTAAAATTATTTCACTAGTTTAAAAAATTTTCTATATACTATAACTTATATTAAAAAATGTAACCATTTTGATTTCTAATTTCATAGAATAATAAAATAAGTACAATTTTAAGTTATAATGCAAGTCATTTTGATACTTAAAATGAACTAAAATATATGATGGTTGAATTAAAAAACATAAATAGGATTGAAATAAGTTTTAAATTCAATTTTAAAAGATGTTTGGTAAACAACAAATAAGTTTTATTCAATTTTATTTATTTTAAGGTCATCTACAAGAGCTTAGTTATAACATGATACTTAAGTCATATGTATTGGAATTTAATATGAACCAAAAAACAATTAATGATATATGTTTTTATAATTTTATATATAAGTAAATATGAAATTTCTTAAATTTATTTCCCTATCTCAATGTTCAATTTAAAAAACAAATGAAATTGAAATAAGTTTTATTCAATTTTAAAAGATGCCTTGTAAACAACAAATAAGTTCTATTCATTTTTTTTTTTTGAGGTCATCTACAAGAGCTTAGTCATAATATGATATAGATACAATATTACTATGATGCAAGTCACTTTGACACTTAAAATGAACTAAAATATATTATGTATCAATTTATTATTGAGCATGGAAATAATTACAATCGTGCTTCATTTTGGCTTGCAGAAAGTGTCTTTTAGTGCAATCAAAATGTATATTATTACAGCTCAATTTTAAAAATAAATTATTTGAATTCTAAAGTCATCCGTATTATAATAGAAAACCTATATATGATAATTTTTGTTACCCACCCATATATTATTGTATGGTCAACGTTTTTTAGTATTTCAATCAATTTCTCATCTCGAGGTTAAATTGAAAAACACAAATAGGATTGAAATACGTTTTATTCAAGTTTCAAAGATGTCATGTAAACAAAAAACAAGTTTTATTCAATATTATTTATTTTGAGATTATCTACAAGAGCTTAGTCATAACATGATATAAGTCAATCGTATTGGAAATTAATGTAGGCCAAAAGAAAATATATGATAACATTTTTATAGTTTTATATAATGTTATCAAATTTCCTAAATTTACTTAGGTATCTGTTATCACTCAGAATTTTCTCAAGGTTAAAGAAAGAAATTTCCAAGGTAACCACAAACTAACTTTTAGACTTAGGTGCTAGCCCACCTAAGTCTAGAGAGGGCTCTTTCTTTATGATTTAGCTATGTTTGAAAGAATTTTAGGCTAGTAGAATGTTCAATGAGGTTGTTTTGTTTGAGAGTGGTGGGGTTCTGAAACAAATGGGCAAACTAGGATTTTAAGCCATTGGGCTATGGAGTCAATCAAGGATAATTCACTGGATCAAGTCAAATTGCTGAGGTAGGATTTCAACAGGCAGGATAGCAGAATAAAAACAAACTTTGGGGTTTGAATGGATGATATTTCTTCTCAAAACTAGAGGGCAATAAAAAATCCTCAAGTTAGGATTAGAAAAAAGAAAGGAATATAGGTCAACCAGCATAACGCAATTAAGAATCCTATACCAGGGACTTATTAGAGAAGACTACAGGGATAGAGGAGCAATTAAGAATTCCTTTAATGAAATAATTTAGAAGAAAACATATAAATGGTAAACTCTTGATAGCAGAGAGCAATAAAGCTAATTCTGATATACTTTGACTATTTTACCATTTAGATTTAAGATACATGAAACATTGAAACGTATATAAAACCATAAAATCGCAAGGATAGAATACTTATTTGCAATTATACTCCACGAGAATCTGATGAAATGTCCTCAACTCTCATTCTTTTTCCAGAAAAAATCCAAGTTTGAGTACAAAAGATTTCTTAGCTTGATATCATAGAGTTACAGAGATGTTATAGAATCCACCCAAAATACTTCAAATGGAGAAGTATTTATACCAATTTTAAACTGAAATATCTTGAAAAATATCAAGATTGATTTCACAAATATCTTCGACTGTTTTACATTAATGGAAATTAGATAAAGGTCATTCAAAACTAATGAATCTATTTAGCACTATTTTTATGGATTTATGGCGAAAAATAAGAGAAAGTCAAATTTGATAGCAACTCTTAAAGGATGGTGAGGCATCCGAGTCACTAACTGCATCCTTCCTTTGTGCATTCTGCCTCAAAAATTATGCAAACTTAGGGTCCAATGATATGATTGTATATCTCAATCCGAAATATATATATAAAAAATGAAAGAGGTTATTGTAGATAAGACTATTTTGAGATAAACCTCTCTCATTTTCCCAAACTTCAACTCCAGATTTTCACAATATGCTCTGCAAAAAGATGCCAAAAATAGGACTTTGCACAAACTGAAAAATAGGCTATGACGACATGCACTTATGTCATTTTCAGTAACCCCTGTGTAAAGAGTGAAATATTTTTTTGTATATTGGCCTATTAGGAACAGAAACCTCCTCCAGTTTCTCGAAATACTTCTTGTATTGGCCACAATAGTTTCTGCAAAACTATGACTTAAACAGGAAATTTCTAAAGAATGTACCATTTCTGCTCTGATTTCATCTTTTAACCTTAAATTTATTTTAACTGTTTTTCACTTTTACTTTGGATAAACTTCATTGTTGCTGGTGAAAGTATTTTCATCTCTGTTTAACCCTTACTGTCTCCAAGTTTACTTTTACTGTTTTACTTTTACTGCTCTGTTTTTTCATCTGTCTTTACTTTGACATGAATCTGTATGCTTTGTAATTGTCTTCCCTATTGTTTATCTTCATGCTAGCTGATTTACTTGATTTGGTCTTCAATCTGATACTCTTTAATCCTGATACACTTTGATTGTTCTTTACTATGTCCTTTTACCTTCACTGTATATTTTAGGTTTTTTATTGTCTATTTCAACAGTGAAGCATTTAATTCCGTGTTTCCTCTGTTTTTCTTTTAACTGTATGTTTTATTTTCCATCTCTGTTTGAATAGATTTGATAACAATCTCCGAGTAAACAGGTCTTATGACTAGTATTAAGACTGTTTATCCAAGGCTGTGGTCTTTTAATCACTTGTAAAACAAAACAAACTATTAGGAACACGTTGGGTTGACAGGGAGGGTAATTAATGGATTTATCAAACTTTATAGATGTATGAAGTGAGTCCAAAATGATTTTTGGAAGTAAACCATGCTTGAATTGGTTAGCAGAGGCTTCAGGTGGAGCATAAGGGTTTCATAAGTTTATACAGTAAAATGGGAAAAGGCGAGAAAACATGGATTCTTGGGGTTTTGAACTTTAACGGGCAAACTTTCAAAATATGGTGTGAACTGAACAATAGATGGTTTGTCGTGTAGCGGGCAGGCGGTAAGTGGGATCCATCGCACAGATTTTGGGAGGTTGGTGGTTTTGGCAGAGGGTCGCGCGATGCCATAAATTGGATGACACGTAGCATCGACGAAAAGTCAAAACAGCTTATATCGCGTGGTTAACGTTCGACCAAAAGGCCAGCGTGATATGGGCGAGAGCCGTTGGATGAGGGAAGGCCGATCGAACGGTAGTCGACAGCAGAAAGTGTTAGGGAGTTAATGGAGGGGCCCGATGGAATAATCAACATAATTTAAATGACTTTAATTATATCGGGGATGATTGTATTGGCGGAGAGGCTGTTAATTAATCCATGTGATTAACTAATCTATTTTTAACACGTCGGGGGGTTTTGGCTCTTAATTAATCTCAGTTCGATTAATTAATCCAACTTAATTAACTTTATTTATGGTTTATTTTCCAAACCATCGGGAAGGGATATTTATTTATTTTGAGATTTTTAGTAATAATATGGGAAAGGGTAATTTGTTTTGGGAGTTACATAAATAATAAGAGTCAAAAGTTAATATGATCATGGAAAAAGAAATGCACTAAGTAGATGTTTCCGAAAATACATTCATCGTCCAACATTATGACTTAGGCTAAAATGTGCTTGGGGGGGTTTATAAAGAACCATTTATTTTTCCTAAGTAAAAGAGTGATTTTACCTAGGAAAGGGATTTGAAGGGGATGAATGAATTATTAAGAGGGTGAGTTTTTGTCAGGCCAAGCAGTAACTCCAATTGGCAGTAAAACTGATTCTGTTTATTTCATTAGGTAGCTATTGTTATATACAAAGGGTGTGACTGCTCAGTTCATCTCCTGGTGACTGTTCACATTCCTAATTTAATTATTTACATAAATTCACCCAATCGCAGAGGATTAGGTGTCAACATTCCCCCCCCTTAATCTGAAGGGATGTTGGTGAGTCCAAGCATCATTCTGAATCTTTCAAGCTTTTCTCTTCCAAGTGCTTTGGTGAAGATGTCTGCAATTTTCTCATTTGTGGAACAATGACGGAGATGGATTGTTTTGGCCTCAACGTGATGTCAAATCAGATGATATTTAGTATTGATGTGCTTTGTACGATCATGGAACTTTGGGTTCTTGGCCAACTTTATTGCAGAGGTGTTGTCAATCATGAGTGGAGTTGATTGTACTTGTTTTACCTGCAAATCTTCAAGAATTTTCCTGAGCCACACAATTTCTTTTATTGCTTCAGCTACTGCCACATATTCTGCTTCTGTTTTGGAATCTGCTGGAACTGATTGTTTGCATGATCTCCAGAGACAACTCCTGATCCAAGACTCATAGCATATCCTGAAGTAGATACCCCAGTTTCTTTGTCTCCATCGAAGTCTGAATCAGAGTATCCGATCAAACTGAAGTCATCCACCTGTGTGTACTTGATTCCAAAGTCTTGAGTTCCCTTCAAGTACTTTAGAACTCTTTTTGCAGTAGACCAATGTCCCTCACAAGGCTTTTGCATAAGCCTGGAGAGGATTCCAACAGCAAATGAAATGTCTGGTCTGGTAGTAGTAAGGTAGTTGAGACTTCCTACAACCTGTCTATACTTTGTTGCATCCTCAAATTCCTTTCCTTCAATAGATGTGAGCTTTAAATTTTGTTCCATTGGAGTAGTAAGAGGATTGCACTCTGTCAAGCCAAATCTGTTTAACAAATCTCCAATGTATTTCTTTTGAGAAAGAAATATGGATTTTGGATGTTGGGTTACTTCAATGCCAAGATAGTAATGAACATAGCCCAAATCAGTCATTTCAAAACTTTTCCCCAATTCCTTCTTTATGGATGCAATGTAGCTTTCATTGTTCCCTGTCATTAAAAGATCATCTACATATACCACAAGATATACAACTATTTTGCCAACTTTCTTGACAAATAAAGTTGCATCATCAAGATCAAAATGATTGAAGTTGAGTTTCAGAAGATGCTCAGTTAGTTTTTCATACCAGGATCGCGGTGATTGTTTGAGGCCATACAAGGACTTCACAAGTTTGCATACTTTATGTTCATGTCCTTTCACAGCAAATCCCTCAGGCTGGGACATAAAAACATTCTCTTTGAGATCTCCATTCAAGAAAGCAGTTTTTACATCCATTTGATGGACTTTCCAACCGTTCTGGGCTGCTAGTGCAAAGAGTGTCCAGATGGTGGCCCATTTTGCTGTGGGGGAAAAAGTCTCCTCATAATCGACCCCTTCTTTCTGTGCAAAACCTTTTGCCACAAGCCTAGCTTTGTGCTTGTCAAGTGAGCCATCAGCTTTGTACTTGTTCTTGTAGACCCACTTGTAGCCAATTGGTTTGGTTCCAAATGGAGGATCAACCAGCTTCCAAGTGCCATTCTTTATGAGGGCATCATACTCCTTTTGCATCGCTTCTTTCTATTCATCATGAGGAGAAGCTTCTTTAAAGGAATTTGGTTCAAAATCTGTAGACAAGTTCAATTCACAATCATAAGAAACATCCATATCAACAGGTGAATTAGAGTCATCTACATCACCTCCATTTTGTCGGTTTGAATTTCTGGTTCCCGTTTTTCCAATTTCATCAGGATGAACACTTTCAAATGTCTTTGTCAGCCACTTTGCGGGACCTTTCTGAGATGGTCCAGGCTGCTCTGTTGATTGAGTTGGGACTGAATCAAGATTGAGTCTCCCAATTCTATCAATTACATCACTTAAAGGATCATCCGTTGTTGGAGTTTCATGCGGGGGAGAGTGTTCTTCAGAAGAAGATTCCACATGTTGATCTAGTATAGGAATCCCCCCTTCAAGATGTGGAATCTGATTATCAAATTCTTGAAATGATTTTGTTTTTGCGAATCTATCCAAGCGATCAAGTTGTCGCTCAACAACATTGTCAGATTTGGATGATTCAAGAAAAATTACATCTCTAGATACAACAAACTTTTTATTTACTTCATCATAGAGGCGGTATGCTTTGGAGGTGTTTGAATACCCCAAGAAGATACACTTACGACTTCTAGCACCAAGTTTGTTTCTATGTACCTTTGGTATCAAAGCATAACAGGTGGAACCAAAGACCCTGAGATGTTTTACCGAAGGAACATGTCCATACCACAATTCATAAGGAGTCTTGTTTCTTATAGCATTAGATGGACATCTATTCTTTATATATGCAGCATATAGAACAGCATCAGTGCAAAACATTATCTTTACATTTTTGAAGAAAAGCATGGATCGTACCATATTCAAGATTGTTCTATTCATTCTTTCAGCTACACCATTCTGTTGGGGATTATAAGGCACAGTTGTTTGATGTTTGATCCCATGTTGGTGAAGATAGTTTTCAAATTCATTTGATGTATATTCTTTTCCATTATCAGTGCGAATAGACCCAATATGAGATTGTGCATCATTTTCAATCCATTTATGAAAATTCGTTTGGAAAGCATCAGATTTGTTCTTCAATAAATAAACCTAACACATTCTGGTGTAGTCATCAATAAATGTCATGATATATTTATTTCCATTTGCAGAAGGAACAGGCATCGGACCACATAAATTTGAATGAATAAGTTCAAGCTTCATATGTGCTCTTGAATGTGAATCATGAAAAGACTGTTTGCTATGCTTTCCTAGAATGCAAGCATCACATTGCTTAAGTTTTCTAGGAATTGTAGGCAAACCAGCAACACCATTTTTCTTCAATAAGCAAAGACTGTCATAGTTTAAATGTCCAAATCTAGCATGCCATAATAAACTTGATGGAAGTGTACCTTCTTCATGATGAGAAATATATGAGAAATGTTGTGCATGAGCAGAGGTTCCTTACAGTTTGAGAAGCCTTTCTTCTTCTATTCCCCTCATGACAAGTGAGTGGTCAGATGCTTTTCTTACCTCAAGCTTGCCATCAAACATATGAATGGAGTGACCTTGCTGGCGGATGTGGACCAAGGACAGCAAGTTTCTTTTGAGCTGTGGGAGATATAGAACATGATCCAGAAGAAAGTCTGGAAGACCAGGCAGTTTAAGCCTGATTGTGCCAAGCCTTGATGGCTTGATTTTTGATCGATCTGCAAAGTATACTGCTCCATCAACATTGTCAATGAAATCTTCAAAAAAATCTTTTCTATGAGTCATGTGACAGGTTGCTCCTAAATCAAGCAACCAATCATTTTTCCAGGAAGCAAGTGAAGCATTAAACAAATCTTCATTTACTCCAATGTTACATTGTGCCTCAATATAGTGAGCGGATTCAAGTGCTTTACCTTTGTCTATATCATCAGTTTTACCTTTCTGTTGGTTTCTTTTCTGCTCAATTTTGTCCCATGGTAGCTTGCATGTAGAGGCATCATGTGATCCATTTCTTTTGCAGCGAATGCAGTGCATATCTGCCTTTTCTCCTTGAGAATGTTTTCCCCCCCTGCCTCTGAAATATTGTTCTCTTCCTCTTCGTCCACCTCTTCCTCTTGTACAATCTTGAGTAGGATGCTTTTCTTTATGAGCAAGGCACACAGTGTCTTTAGAAGATTCAGGGGTTGTCTTCTTTCCAAAAGCTTTCTCTCTTTCAGCAAACTTTTTCACAAGAGAGTCAAAGGTTATATCTTTGAGATTTCCATTTTCTTGCAAAGACTCAAGATAATTGAAGTAGGATAGAGTGCCTTGAGAAAAGAAATAAGAGGGATATCCAGCTCAGCCTTAGTGGAATTGATATCATGCATTATAGACTTTACTTCAGATGCAAGAGCAAGAGGATCATTATTTTGCAGTTCAAGAGTGAAGAGTTTAATCATGAGCTGAACAACTTCAAGTGCAGAATGTGAGTCATAGAGTTCTTTCAGCTTTTGTAAGGCTTCAAAGGCAGTTGAATATGACAAAATATGGCGACTCACCTCTTCATTTACAGATGCTGCGATTAATGCATAAGCTTTTCTGTTCTTGTTTTCCCAAATGACGAGCTCTTTGTCTGAGGTAAGCTGTACTGGGTCTTTATCTCCTTCTCCGACACACACTCCTTTCCACAACTCATTGAAGATGAGGGTGTGTTTTATCATCTGGGACCATTCAGAATACTTCTCCTTGCTAGTGAGAACTATTCCTACCATGGAGATGATTGAATGCATTCTGTGAGAAAAAATTACTTCTGCTAATAGAAAACAATATATATGTTATACCTTCCACTTCTCAAATATATATGCTATACCTTCCATATACCATATAACATATCACCATAAACAAACTTAATGAATTTCATGTTCACTTTTATTACATTAAAAATAATATATTATCACTCCATATAATATATTATTATTCTTACACACATGAACATATGTTGGTCACCGCACCAAAATGAATAGACAAACGCACCAAACTGAACTGAGCAGTAATTTAAAAACTGCGCATTTGAAACAGTACCATTCAAAACTTATTTGAAATAGCAGCATTCAAGATTTATTTGATACCATTCAAATGTTTAGCAAACTTTCTCACACACCATTCAAATGTTACGCTTCTGCTGTGCTAACATTATACTCGTTCAATCGAAAATCTCTTCTTGAGGGGAGGACTTTTCCGAATGAAACAATAGGTGGCGCATATCATGAATATGCACCCATCCAATAAGAAGCTACACCATTCATGAATATGCACCGCACTAACAAAACTTTAATACAGAAATAGATATTTATAAACAGAATAGCAATATACATATGGCGCCATACCATTCAACACTGGTCTGAATTCCAGAAAGTCCAAAAATTCTAACTCCGCACTGCAAATATTTATGAATCACATGGACAAGTACGAGGGAGCTTTCCGTGACCGATCCAGAAATTCAAGCCGCCAGCAGTACCGCCCTCAGTGGTAAGGCCTACTCCAAGGACGTCGGCTTCCAGGTACACAGGGAAATGTGCAGTTCAACAGCAGCAAACGTATACCATGTCAGGCCACATTCGAACTTACTTGAAACAACAGCAAACGTATTTGTTTGAAATAGCATTCAAAACATATGTTCATTGAAGATACACAGTCAATTCAAGCGTTCAATGTAACACCGTAATGATACACAGTCAATTCAAACGTTCATATCACGATTTCCCATGGCAATCCAGCGCAACACGGATTGTAGTCAAATGCATAAAAAAATGCAGTAAAACGCAATACCAATTCACCGAAAATCGTTTGTCAGCCTTCCGCTCTAGACAGAGGCATTCTTAAAAAAATGTAGACGCACCAAGTAATCATTCACCAAAGTAATCCTTCAGAGGACAGAGGCGTGAGGCAATGAATTACAACACAGAGGACAAAGGCGTTGAGAACAGTGCTCAGGTCAGAACGTCAGAAGACAGCGCTCAGTGGGCAGTGCTCAGACCAGCATACAGCCCACAGTAGCAAAAATGAAGGGAGTTACAACTATTTTGAGAACTAGCTCAGATACCATGTCAGGCCAGGCAGTAACTATTTTGATGAAGGGGCTTTAGCACTTAGGCCTTACAAGTTATTGGGTCGAGGGTCCGGTCCCTCCAAAAGTCATAGAAATGCTCTGAGCCCCTTTAACTTTCAGGTTGTTGGTGCCCTTAGTACTTATGGGAAATTAGTAAAACTTATGGAAAAATGAGTGAGGAGGTTAATTAGTTTGACTTTTGTCTAGGATGTAAATGTTTTCATTGTCATCCATACTTTAGAAACTTGATGATGAAGGTGATCAACATGATTTTATCTAACAATCATCACTATTCTGCAACCATTCTTCTACTTACCCACCTACTCATACTATCATTTTTAATCATGTTTATTAGGGTCCACTTAAGCTAACAAACCCTTATCAAAACCTTTTTCTTTTATTTTACAATGGTATTCTAACTAAGTCTAACCTTATTACATCCAAGGGCTCAGATTAAACTGTTGAGCTCATTTTATTCACTCTACCTAATCTAATTATTTGCCAAGGTTAAACAGTTTGGTCAGATTTTATTCTCTATCTCTAAGCATGAAATTGAAAACATGAAATAACCAAGATTAAATTGTTTGGTTACCATGGATTGTGGCATGAATAACAAGTTGCACCCAATCATTATTATGCAAAAAAGTAAATAGTAGTGGCATTTGGTCTTGCACACTTTCATGGTCTTTTTGTTTTTAGGGTTCATATTCTTTCATTTTGTTTTTGACCTTCTCTTATTCTTTTTGTCCTTTGATTTTTCTTTTAGGACATACTCTCTTTACATTTTTTATTTTTTATAATATCGAAAACATTTGCAGAAAGCAAAGGTATGTACATATTATAGAGTTAAAATCAACTAATCATAACTTATGACACCTATTGGTATAAGAACCTAACAACAACTTCACTTGGGGATGGCATTTCCTTGTGAAATGTCAAGAACACCGTCGACTAGTAGCCTGATCCATTGGGCCAATTCCACACGTGTATGCTCTGTTGTATAATCTTTGTGACTGAAAATATTGAACTGACACTACACCCTTTTCTGCAAATTGAAATCTGATCTAACATAAACTTGCTGATGGAAACTGAATTTATTCAAACCGAAATCTTACCTACTTACTCTAATCAGCTTTCTAACTGCTGGTTAGGTAAAATGAAATAGCCAATGCAACCACTCAAGCATCATATACATTGGTGACTTTTGTTTCTTGTCCTTGTTGGTGGTTAAAATTGAGATCTTGAAATCAAATATAGCTTTTTTAACCTTTGAGACGATAAGGAAATTCATGATTTCCTTTGTTGACTCTAGACACTGTAGAAAAAGATCTTGTAAAATATATACACTATTCTTGAACTAATTCAAACAACTGTACATCTATTTTGTATGGGCTACATGCCATGAAACTGAAATAATACCTTCATCTTTATCACCCTACAGACTTTCGGATGAGCTTTGTTATGATACTTCTACTGATTGAAATGTTTGTCTAGCGAAACTTTTATCATCTTGATTTTGACTCTCATAGTTTGTTAATGGAGAAAAATTTTGATTGCATTCATCATCCAATCTATCAGCTATTGGATCATAAAGAACTTGGAAGGATTTCTGCAACTTATTACACATAGGTTCAAATGGAACTTCATAGATTTCTACAAGCTGCTCATCCTTTTCTACAGAAAGATTATGCAAATTTCCTTTCAAAAACTGAACTGCCTCAGAACAGAATGCTAGGGAGTCATCTTGGATCATTTGATCAACCTGACATTCAATAGTATTTTGGGGCTGCAAATCTAAATATGAGAAGTCTCGCACAAGGATTTTATTGCCCTCTAGATGGTTAATATCAAAACTCGTTGACATTTTATTTTTAATTGCATGAAAGTTATCTCTGATAAACTGAAACAAAGCAAAACAAAATGGTAAAGTTCCTTCATTGATTTCAAAAATTTCTGCACTTTCCTCCTTATTCTCATAGCTGAAATGAACAACCTGATCACTATTTTCAAGCTGTTGAACCTGAACTTCCTTATTCCTCAAATTAGCTTCTGATTCCTCTGCAAGGTTAATTTGGATTTGAGAAACATAATCATTATTATAGTGATCAAGCTTAGGCACATCATCATAAGAAGTAATGTCACCAAATGTACATATTAGATCAGCAGATTGCCTCTCCACATATGGTTCTATAACTCTATCTTTAGATTTATGGTAGTTGGAATTAACAGGAATTTGTTCATGGTTGTCAACCTCTTCATTTTGTGAAACAAATGTGTCATGGTGATTTTGAACAAAAAGTTCATCTTTCATGGTGATCTTCTATATCATTTCCTCTATTTTCTTCCCCAAAATGTTGAGTTTTTCCTCTGCTTCTGCTTTCAACTTTTCTCTTCTAATTTGCAGATTATCTTCTACATCTACTGCCATGTTTTGCATCTATTCCAGTGTTGAGGGGCTGCTGGAGATTTGAGACGCTTGCCTCAGGCAGGGTTTTGAACCAACTCTTGACTTTGTCTTGCAAAGAAAGAGAAAAAAGCCAAATACTAACATCCTTGTCATCTACTTCAAATAAGTTAAGATAATCCTCAAAAGCCTGAATATGTTTTTGGGCAGTGATACCATTCTCTCCATCAAACCTAGGGAGATACTTGTGATAATCATTAGGAAGAGCATGGAGTGTAGCAGGTAACATGAGGGGCTTATATCTATCAGGAACTTTACAAGGTATAGGAACATGTACAAGGATTGTATGATTAGTCTTGATTGTTTTAGTTTCTTTGATTGGAATATGATCATCATTAGATTCAGAAAAAAGTTGTTCAAATATGTAAGGAGACTTTATATCTACAACTTTTAAAGGAAAATAATAAAAAATTGATCTAAAATCTTCTCTAAAATACAATATACATTGAAAAACTTTATCAATGAGAAAGAACATAATGTCTTGGATAACAATCCAAGTTAAAAGCCTGGTCTTTTCACACAATTCTTTCAGGTTCATTTCTCCAATGGAGTCTTGATTATGAAATTGATTTGGAGTCGCCAGGTGGATGATTTTAACCTTTGTGTGTCTAATCATTGTCCACCATCATAGATCAGATCTAAACCTATAAAACAATGCTAAAGAAAATGTTAGTTCTCCCTAGTATGGTCGCCACTATGTTATCACTCAGAATTTTCTCAAGGTTAAAGAAAGAAATTTCCGAGGTAACCACAAACCAATCTTTAGACTTAGGTGCTAGCCCACCTAAGTCCAGAGAGAGCTCTCTCTTTATGATTTAGCTATGTTTGAAAGAATTTTAGGCTAGTATGAATGTTCAGTGAGGTTGTTTTGTTTGAGAGTGGTGGGGTTCTGAAACAAATGGGCAAACTAGGCTTTTAGGCCATTGGGATATGGAGTCAATCAGGGATAATTCACTGGATCAAGTCAAATTGCTGAGGTAGGATTTCAACAGGTAGGATAGCAGAATAAAAACAAACTTTGGGGCTTGAATGGATGATATTTCTTCTCAAAACTAGAGGGAAATTAAAAATCCTCAAGTTAGGATTAGAAATAAGAAAGGAAGATAGGTCAACCAGCATAACGCAATTAAGAATCCTATACCAGGGACTTATTAGAGAAAACTACAAGGATAGAGGAGCAATTAAGAATTCCTTTAACGAAATAATTTAGAAGAAAACATATAAATGGTAAACTCTTGATAGCAGAGAGCAATAAAGCTAATTCTGATATACTTTGACTATTTTACCATTTAGATTTAAGATAAATTAAACATTGAAACGTATATAAAAACATAAAATCACAAGGATAGAATACTTATTTGCAATTATACTCCACGAGAATCTGATGTAATGTCCTCAACTCTCATTCTTTTTCCAGAAAAAATCCAAGTTTGAGTACAAAAGATTTCTTAGCTTGATATCATAGAGTTATAGAGATGTTATAGAATCCACCCAAAATACTTCAAATGGAGAAGTATTTATACTAATTCTAAACTGAAATATCTTGAAAAATATCAAGATTGATTTCACAAATATCTTCGACTGTTTTACATTAATGGAACTTAAATAAAGGTCATTCAAAACTAATGAATCCATTTAGCACTATTTTTATGGATTTATGGTGACAAATAAGAGAAAGTCAAATTTGATAGCAACTCTTAAGTGATGATGAGGCATCCTAGTCACTAACTGCATCCTTCCTTTGTGCATTTTGCCCCAGAAAAATTAGGGTCCAATGATATGCTTGTATATCTCAATCCGAGATAGATATATAAAAGGTGAAAGAGGTTATTGTAGATAAGAACGTTTTTGAGGTAAACCTCTATCATTTTCCCAAACATCAACTCCAGATGTTCACAATATGCTCTGCAAAAAGATGTCAAAAACAAGACTTTGCACGAACTAAAAATAGGCTATGAAGACATGCACTTATCTCACTTTTGGTAACACTTGTGTAAAAAGTGGGATAGTTTTTTGTATATTGGCCTATTAGGAACAAAAACCTCCTCTAATTTCTCAAAATACTTCTTGGATTGGCCACAATAGTTTCTACAAAACTATGACTTAAACAAGAAATTTTTTAAGAATGTACCATTTCTGCTCTGATTTCATCTCTGTTTAACCCTTACTGTCTCCAAGTTTACTTTTACTGTTTTACTTTTACTGCTTACTTTTACTGCTCTGTTTTTTCATCTGTCTCTACTTTGACATGAATCTGTGTGCTCTGTAACTGTCTTCCCTGCTGTTTATCTTCATGCTAGCTGATTTACTTGATTTGGTCTTCAATCTGATACTATTTAATCCTGACACACTTTGATTGCTCTTTATTGTGTCCTTTTACCTTCACTGTATATTTTAGGTTTTTACTGTCTATTTCAACAGTAAATCATTTAATTCCATGTTTCCTCTGTTTGTATTTTAACTGTATGTTTTATTTTCCATCTCTGTTTGAATAGATTTGATAACAATCTTGGAGTAAACAGGTCTTATGACTAGTATTAAGATTGTTTATCCAAGGCTGTGGTCTTTTGATCACCTGTAAAACAAAACAAACTGTTAGGAAAACGTTGGGTTGACAGGGAGGGTCATTAATGGATTTATCGAGCTTTATAGATCTATGAAGTGAGTCCAAAATGATTTTGGGAAGTAAACCATGCTTGAATTGGTTAGCAGAGGCTTTAGGTGGAGCATAAGGGTTTCATAAGTTTATACAGTAGAATGGGTGAAGGGCGAGAAAACATGGATTCTTGGGGTTTTGAACTTTAACAGGAAAACTTTCAAAATATGGCGCGAACTGAACAGTAGATGGTTTGTCGCGTAGCGAGCAGGCGGTAAGTGGGATCCATCGCACAGCTTTTGGGAGGTTGGTGGTTTTGGCGGAGGGTCGCACGATGCCACAAATTGGATGACACGTAGCATTGGCGAAAAGTCAAAACAGCTTATATCACATGCTTAATGTTCGACCAAAAAGCCAGTGCGATATGGGTGAGAGCCGTTGGATGAGGGAAGGCCAATCGAACGGTAGTTGACAGTGGAAAGTGTTGGGGAGTTAATGGAGGGGCCCGATGGAATAATCAACATAATTAAAATGAATTTAATTATATCGGGATGATTGTATTGGCGGAGAGGCTATTAATTAATCCAGGTGATTAATTAATCCCTTTTTAACACGTCGGAGGGTTTTGGCTCTTAATTAATCGCAGTTCGATTAATTAATCCAACTTAATTAAATTTATTTATGGTTTATTTTCCAAACCATCAGGAAGGGATATTTATTTATTTTGGGATTTTTAGTAATAATACAGGAAAGGGTAATTTGTTTCAGGAGTTACATAAATAATAAAAGTTAAAAGTTAATATGATCATGGAAAAAGAAATGCGCTAAGTAGATGTTTCCAAAAATACATTCATCATCCAACATTATGATTTAGGCTAAAATGTGCTTGGGGGGTTTTATAAAAAACCATTTATTTTTCCTAAGTAAAAGAGTGATTTTACCTTAGGAAAGGGATTTGAAGGGGATGAATGAATTATTAAGGGGGTGAGTTTTGATGAAGGGGCTTTAGCACTTAGGCCTTACAAGTTATTGGGCTGAGGGTCTGGTCCCTCCAAAATTCAGAGAAATGCTCTGAGCCCCCTTAACTTTCATGTTGTTGGTGCCTTTAGTACTTACGGGAAATTAGTAAAACTTAAGGAAAAATGAGTGAGGAGGTTAATTAGTTTGACTTTTGTCTATGATGTAAATGTTTTCATTGTCATCCATACTTTAGCAACTTGATGATGAAGGTGATCAACATGCTTTTATCTAACAATCATCACTATTCTGCAACCATTCTTCTACTTACCCACCTACTCATCCTACCATTTTTACTTTTCTTTATTAGGGTGCACTTAAGCTGGCAAACCCTTATCAAAATCTTTTTATTTTCTTTTACAATGGTATTCTAACTAAGTCTAACCTTATTACATCCAAGGGCTCATATTAAACTGTTGAGCTCATTTTATGCACTCTACCTAATCTAATTATCTACCACGGTTAAACAGTTTGGTCAAATTTTATTCTCTATCTCTAAGCATGAAATTGAAAACATGGAATAACCAAGATTAAATTGTTTGGTTACCATGGATTGTGGCATCAATAACAAGTTGCACCCAATAATTATTATGCAGAAAAGTAAATAGCAGTGGCATTTGATCTTGCACACTTTCATGGTCTTTTTGTTTTTGGGGTTCATATTCTTTCATTTTTTTTTGACCTTCTCTTATTCTTTTTGTCCTTTGACTTTTTTTTTAGGACATAACTTCTCTACATTTTTTAATTTTTATAATATGGAAAACATTTGCAGAAACCAAAGGTATGTACATATTACGAAGTTAAAATCAGCCAATCCTAAATTATGACACCTATTGGTATAAGAACATAACAACATCCAAGTATTTCAATCAATTCCTTATGATTGAAATAAGTTTTATTCAATTTTAAAAAACTCAAATATGATTGAAATGAGATTTATTCAATTTTAAAATATGTGGAGATGTAAAAGTTACAAATAAGTTTTATTAGACTTTATTTCGTTTGAGTTTATCTACAAGAGCTTAGCCATAAAATGATTTGTGTGTGTGTGTGTGTGTGTGTGTGTGTGTGTCTATTTGTTGCACTTTTTACAGTCCAATATGAAGCATGAAAAATGAGAATAATAAGAATGTAGTTAAATACAAATAGTTTACTGTTTCGAGAAGAAAACATTTCAATTAAGTGAACATTTTATTTGAGATTAAAATTCAAGTATTTTATTGATGGTTGAATTAATATAACATAGAAATAAATGCACGTCGTCAATAATTTTTTTGTGCTTGCACTGGAATTAATGCACAATGTTAATCTAATTACCTTAAAATTAATGTACACCATGCATCTAGTTACATAAAATCAGAAATAAACATCTTCACTGAAATCAATGCATCTAATGCAAGAAATCAAATAGGATGAAAAATCAACATCTACACTAAAATTAATGCATCTAACATGAACAATAAAATAGGATTAGAAATCAACATCTACACTAAAATCGATGCATCTAATGCAAGCAATCAAATAGGATTAAAAATCAACTTCTACACTGAAATCAATGCACCTAGTGCTAGCAATCAAATAAAATTAGGAATCAACATCTACATTGAAATCAATGCATCTAATGTAAACAATCAAACAAGATTTGAATTTAACATATTTAATGAAATCAATGCATCTAATGCAAGTAATCAAATAGATTTAGAAATCAACATCTACACAAAAATCAATGCATCTAGTGCAATAAATCAAATAGGATTAGAAATCAGTGTCTACACCGAAGTCAATGAATCTAGTGCAAGAATTTTTTTCCCTTTCTCTCCCCGCCCCAACTATATCTATCTCTCCCTCCATCTCTCCTTCTTTGTCTCTCTCTCACCCCCCCAATTACACACACATAGTCTCTCTCTTTCTCTTCATATCTATCGCTCCCTCCTCCTGTCCCTCTCTCCCTCTGTCCCTCCTTCCCTTTCTCTATCTCTCTCTTCTTCTCTCTCCCCACCTTTCATCTATATACCTATCTCCCTCTATCTCTCCTTCTTCATCTATCTATATCACCCCGCAAACATACACATTGTTTTTCCATATCTATCTATATCTCCCTCCCTCTCTCTCTTCCACTTCTCTCCCTCAGTCCCCCACTTATATCTCTTTTCCCTCCTACTCTCCTCTCTCCCTCTCTCTTCATCTCCCTTGTCACTATCTCTCTCTCTCCACCTTTCTCTCTCTATGTATTTCTTCTTAACACCCTCTCTCCCCCCCTCCAACTCCATTTCTCTCTCTCTCTCCCCCTCTCAAGTCCTCTCTCAATCCCCCTCTTTGTCCTCTATCTTTGTCACTATCTCCCTCCCTCTCTCATTCTCTCCCCCCTTATCTCCATCTCTCCTTCTTTGTCTTTTTATCTCACCCCCAAACATACACACTCTATCTCCATCTCTCCCTTGTCACTCTCTCTATGTCTCCACCTCTATCACTCTAGGTCTTTGTTCTTCCCTCCCATATATATTTGGAGCTAATATACATCCTAATATATTAATATATATTATAATATAACAAATTTTATATTATATTAAAGTTAATATTATATTAATTCAAAATTAATAAATTTAATATTAAAATATATTAATATTGATATCAAATTTCATAATTTAATAATAATAATAATAATAATATTTTGATATTAATATTAGATTTAATAAGGTTTCTACATGACATGATAAAAAAAATTATAATAAATTTTGGAATTTTAATGTGTTAAAAACTTTTTTGGAAGGTAAATTTATGATCTATTCAAATTCAAGGTATATCACAAGGCATATTTTGATCATAGACATACATACTTACACATTGTCCCCATACTGGGTTGTAGAATGCGCCTTGCGGCGTAATAACATAAAAAAATTCTAATTTTGTCCATAACCTAGATCTAATTGAATTTTCATTTTTAGTAAAATAATATCATATCAACTTGGTTAAATTATTAATGGATAAATTTCAGATCTTTATTGATTTTAAAATCTAAATTATGGGATTATGGGATTCATATAAGGATTTGAAAAAAAATTACAAAGCCTCAATCGAGCTCCATGGTTCGATCAATCCATATAGCTCGATCAACCCCCTCGTTAACCATGCAAATGGATTAATCGACAGTTCCGAAAACCCTCGATCGAGCTATTTGAATTTAAAATTTAAGCACCCAATCAAGCTTTTGAGGTCCTAAAAACAATAATTTTAGCACCCCTTTTGCACATTTTTCTGCAACGCCATGTTGTACCCTAACGAACTTAGGTAAAAATCATACTCAGGTGGTAGAGTTGATCATGTTGGATTCATGAAGGAACCCTTTATCGAATGTCATATGATTTTGACATTTTCGAATTCATATGATATTTTTCATCTAATTTCTTTTAAACATATGCTTGAATTTTCTTTTGAACAGTTCTAAAGAGGATGAATAAAAATTAATAACATAAAATATATACAACAAAAAAAATTCAAAAAAAAGAACTATCTTCATTTGTGAGTCCTCTTCAAAAGGGTACTCTTGGTTTTTCAATTTATTTAAATAGTTGAAAAAATAAAACCTTACGCAAACACGTGTCTGCAAAATGCAATTGTAATATTACTTCGCCAACTTCGAAAAATAAAAAAACATATAGTTTTGCAACAAAAAAGTTAATATGAAAAACTTAGTTATCTTTGTGTAGATCATATATATATATATATATATATATATATATATATATATATATATATATATATCTTAAAAATTATGCATTTTAGACTAAATTATGTTACGCGAACACACACATACCTCTTAAGATGTGTGAAAATTTGCAAGGACAAGAATTTCATTTAATGGAAAATTGACACATTATACGACACTAGAATTCTTTTCAAAAAATATCATTTAGACAACAAGATAATTTTCCAGATCTTGTATTTTTACTCTGAATCAAAATTCACAATGTTTATATGAATTTTGAGGTCTTCAGTTCGATAAAAGGATAAAATTTTGAAATTCCATCACCACATTTGGCCCAAAAGTGTAACCCATCTTCATGTATTCACCCCCTATATAAATTTTCAAATTGAAAATTTAACAATATTTTAAATGGTTAGGGTGTAAAAAGGTGTTAGAATTTGATGCATGTATTCATGTGCAATTTGTTGATTTTTGGGATAGTTGTGGTTGGTATTCCCAACTACTCCAAGTTGGCCCATAAAACAAATATAAAGAAGAAATTTAGACTTTGAAATGCCTCTAGAATGTAAGTTGGCCCAACATAAAGATCTAGTCAACTAGCCCTAAAGGCACACCTAGTCGGGCTCATTCAACCACTATATATTGCCAATTGATTTCCTCACTTGAAGACCCAGATCACCTCAATATATTTTGTTTTTTTGTTTACACAACATGCGAAGAAGAGAGGAAGGAAGTAGATTGAAGTTTGGCCAAGTCTAAGCAACCTTTGACTCGTGTTGACCAACAGTTTGACTGAGTTTTTTGTGAAACAGTTTCACCAAAATTTCAAAAGAAGTACTGGAGGCTGAAAATGTGGCATGTTTGACCAAGTTTGACTCATTGGATAATTGTTGTCAGTTTGAGTTTATTTGACTGAAAAATCAAATTGTATCTCTTGTCGAATTGGAAAATTTCTCTAAGAAAAGGTTGTTGAGTTTCTCCCTAGTTAAGGTTTTCCAATGGTAAAAAATTATGTGTCTTGTGTTTGGTTTTCTCTTCATGATATTACTATCATTATTTTTTTACTATTGATATTTTCTATGTATAATTGGAAGTAATTATCAAATTATAAGATCGTGAAAAATCAACATGGTATCATAGCTAGGTCAAAGAGCAGCCATTAAAACTGAAGCCCTAGTCAAGTCAAAGGATGGTTTTGATTATGTCTATAAGAACATTTTATGGATTTTTGTATGAAGAGAAAGGGTAAAAAGACTAGCCATTGAAGTCACATTGAGAGATGAAGAAAGTATGAAGAAGGCTAAGTAGGAGATTTGGTCTACAATCCTTCTGTTGTTTAGACCAAGTTGAATTCTAGACAAGCCAAGGTTGGTTTGAGGCCTGTTCATGGCCCTCTAAGATTAAGGGTCTATGTCAAGATTAGGGCTAGCCGCGATCTACCCTAGCCCTAATTTTAGGTTCGTAGGATGATTAAGTAGGCTAAGAGTATTCATGGAGGACCGAGTGCCTCTAAGTTCTGCAATCTAAACATAGTTATTGATCAAACGAGAAAGTGAACTGGTACCCGCTTTTTTGAGGTAGCAAAAAATCACCCGACTTTGAAAAGTGGTGATGCCAGAATAAACCTTTTTTTTATCATTTTTTTGGCACTTTAAATTTTCTTATGTATCAAGTTTGAACATTTTTGTTTCGATGTTAGTGATTTTCATGCAGATTTTGAAAAGTGTTGATGCAGCATCAACCCCTTTTTTCAGAGGGTTGATTTTTGACATTTTAATTTTTTTATGTAGCAAGTATGAACACCTTTTTTAAATGTTAGTGATTTCATCTTGATTTTGAAAAGGGTTGATGCAACATCAACCCTTTTTGTTTAGAGCACTTATTTTTTACACTTTAAAATTTCTAAAGTATTAAGTGTGAATATTGTTTTTTAAATGTTCGTGATTTTCATGTTCATAATAAAACATAAAAATAAAAATAAAAAAACATGAGCAAAAAAAAAAACACCCATAAAAATGTAAAAACAAAACAAAATTAAATTGTAAAAATAAAAAATAATTAAACAAAAAATTAAATATAAAAAATAAAAATATTAAAAAATAAAGTAAAATATTTCAAAAAAACATAAAATTTAAAGAAATTTTTTGAATATTAATCCCAAAAAAAAAACATCCATAATGATCTTTTTAAGTTAGAAAAAAAAAAATACAACAACATAATTAAATAATAATAATAATAATAGTAAAATATATTTAAATTAAAAAAAAAAAAGGTTAAATTAAAAAATAGAAAAAATTCATAAAAATTATAAAATTAAAATAAAACACAAAAAATGAAAAATAAAAATTGAAAACTAAAAAATACACAAAATTTAATATATATATATAGGGGAGGGTCTCCATTACATGGGCATGGGTGAGGAGGCGCGCTGCACGGAGCTGCCTCCCCGCCCACGCCCATGGCCAACCCCGATTGTTCTTGATAGTTGATTACACTGTTACTCTTGCATTTTATTTGAATTAGTATTTTTTCAAGTGTCGAAAGCAAGTTTTCAATTCCAAATCGCAAAGTGTCATCATTGTCTTCATTTTGACTTGAAAAGAAGCTTGTTAGTAATGTCGCTTTAAAAAATAATTCAGATTTGCGCTTAGCTTTCTTTTTATCATTCACACATTGAGAAGGCTGAAAACAAATACATGCATGTGCATTTGCATTTAGGCTGTTTGTTGGTTTGATTTAGGACAGTGCATATAGTGTGTGCTCTCTTCTCTATGTTGAAAGAATATCATCTCTCTTTCTTTAGTAGCTAGGATTTTCATTGCAAAAAAAAGATTAAACGATTGTTTATCATCTTAGATTGCATTCTAGGAATTGTATATCTACATCACGCGGTGAACCTGAAAGGAAAATTTCTTAAGCAAGATCAACTGTAAAATAAATTTAATGAATCTAAAAACGCTCTAGAACCTAACGTACAACATTTAGAAGTCTAGGCCAGAGATGTATTTAAGCGTCGTAAAGCCTGGTAACTGTTGTTTTCATTGTTGGTTGGGTGATTCCTCCACTTTGAGACGACAAGTGCCAGTACGGACTTGTGCTCCCACATACCATCGAGTATATATTGGGAGACCACAATAGGCTATATCCTTTATCCATAGGAAGCCATGTCTGCCGCCCTATCGATCGTAATGCACTGAACACAGCATTTGGTAAAATTGACTGTCGTACCGTAAAAAGTATTCTGCAGTTTTGCGATTGGTTTGGTAATCCCTCTGTCTAGATTTTCAGAGTAGTCTCTTTCATTCATTTTCAGACTCCTTAAAGGAAAAGGTCCATCTGAGCACTTGTCACTTCAAGCTCATTAGAGATTGAAGGCGATTAGAGTCATCTTTTGTTTTTTCTCGACTCTTAAAATTTGAAAAAACAAGTTGTGTCAAAGCGTCTAAAATTCATCTAATTCGGAAACATATTTCCCCTTGATTTTTAGTTGATCGAGTAATCCGCAATCGTGGAAGAAAGTCAATTGAAACCCCATCATTTGTGGATGCTTACGAGTCAACCGTCTTTGTCTCCAGAATCAAAACTGTTATGGACGAAGCGAACTCGTTTAACCGGTTCGAAATCTCCTGGTAAAGTTGGAACAAGTGTTCCGACACCATCAGAGACTCTGGTTACTCCAAACATTTCTAGTATCTCTACCTTTATAGAAGAAGTTCCGTAGCCACCAAAGGACAGTAGGGTTGATCCTAGTGTGAAGGTAAACACTTGTATTACTGAACAAGCTCCATCTATAGCTAATTCAGAAGGTGTTATTCCCCAAATATCTGTCGCTGCAGAATCTATACCTTCTTCGAAACCGGAAATATTTTACGGACCTGACGGTCTACCTCTTCCACCTGGTCTGATTGCTATAGAAGAGATTGTGGAGGATCCTCCATCTAGTACTCCGTCGCAATTTGGAGTCAGGATCACCCTATATCCTTCTTCATCAGAAATTAGTCTACCGTTATCGGAAGCTCCTGTAGAATCGATAGGAAATCTTTTGGATAGACTAGAAATGTCTGAACAACCGTTGACATTTAGGAATGTGTCCTTTGACACAGCGACGACAGAACTTCCTGTTGTCACTCCAACAATGTTCGTCGGCATACCATCTATCCCAACTAGCTCTCAATCACTAGATAGGGCCCACTCAGAGGCTATTTTGACAGTATGGTCCGTTCCCGTTTGTTCATTCGGAATAATATCCGGGAACTCTTATGTTGAGTCTCAGCAAATTGATCCTTCACAGTGTCAATTTGGGCAATCCGGTCCTCAAGGGAAAACCATTCCTTTAAGTACCGGATTACCGCCATATGGGGGGAAACATACCCTTTCATTGTCTCCTCCGGGAGGACAACCATACGAGAGTTCACAACAAAATTCAGGTTTTGCTGGAATTACATCTAGGCGGTTGGGTGCCAATACTGCCTCAACAACCAAGAGTTGTATACTTAATGCAACAATGTTTACCTATGTCAAATATACCAACTACGCCGGCTATTGTGACGGTGTCGCAAGTACAAGCATTGCCTGTTGTATGCCAACCTCAGGTTTCTCAGGTTGTAATGCAACAGCCTCTTATCCCTGCGACTCAACCACAATCGCCAACTAGTGGAATGACACAGGCCCAAACAGGTACAATTACCCCTCATCTTGGTCAAACAGCCAGTATTGGACAACAGCACATGGCTTCACAACCATGGCTGGTGCAATATCAACAACCGCAATTCCAACAAGTTTACCAAGGATCTGAGCAACAAATCTTTGCAAATAATGGGCAGCCATATATTCAAAACGATCAAAGTCAACCATTCTACAATGGTTATGCCCATCAACCTTACCAAAGTTACCAGCATCAAATGTATTATGCTGGTATGCAAAGACCAACTGCTCAGGAAATTCCATCTTATCCTGGGTATGCTTCGCCAAACCTGAATCAACAGTTACCCTTCGTGGTGACTTTAGAGTTACCGGATCTAAATCGGCTAACGAACGATCCAATTGCTTACACCCCTTGGTGGCCAGCGATTCCGCATAAACTTCCATCAGATATTCCTAAATTTAATGGAAATCTGGGTGAAGACCCATCGAATCATGTGATGACCTTTCATCTGTGGTGTTCATCAAACACCCTAAACGATGATTTGATTAGGCTTCGCCTTTTTTAGAGAACGTTAATTGGTTCGGCAGCAAAATGGTATATCGAATTACCTAGAGCTTCGTTTGATAACTTCAGTACCCTAGCCACAACCTTTTTAACCCATTTTCAGTTACCCATAAGGTACGAAACAGGAACAAAACTTCTTACCAATTTCAAGCAAACGACGGCCACTCACATATCCAATCATATTCATGAGTGGCAACGTCGTCGTAGAATGGTAAAAACATATGTTCCTAATCAGCTTTTAGCTGAATGGTTTATTAAGTCATTATTACCTTCCATTACAGAAGATGTGGCAAAGGGAGGAGTCATCATTGAAGAGCAAGTTATTGCTCGTGCGCAATATTTAGACTTGATTTATACTCAGTCTGGCATGCTCTATGATAAAATCCCTGATGCTCCCAGACCGGAATTTTCCGTTCCTCCTCCTAAATCGAACAATGACTCTCATGTCGGCGATGGTGTGATTGGTACGACAGACACGAAATCAACAAAGGCTACATCTAAAAAGGCCAGTAAGATTTCTAGTCAAAATGCAAAAGAAGAACTTCTCACCTCGGAAGTAAATGCCGTCTCTACAGACAAAGGCAAAGAAACCAAGCAACCAGGAGGCAAGAAGAAAAACAAAGGGAAGAAGAAGAAAAACGAGGAATCATCACCTAAAAAATCTTCTGCAAACCCTTCTGGAGATAAGAAACCAAGTCGTCCATGTCTTATATGTGACGAGGATCATTGGGTAAAAAATTTTCCATATAAAGCTGAGCTTAAAAAATTCTTCAAGAATTCAAGAACCTCGGCAGTATTAACTGATCCGTTTCCAAATCCAAGAACAAATCTGGTTGCCAGTGATAATGCTTCCCCGTCCCAAGTACTGATGTTGTCAGTTTCGAAACAGCAAAATGATGATTTGATAATGACAAGAAATAAAGATTATGGGAATCCGCAGCTGTCGAACAACAAGGATAAAGATCAACCTAGTAGTCGACAACAACTTCGACAAAATTTGCGCCGCCCATCATTCTAGAGCTAACAATAAAACCGCCAAAGGGAGTAGTACACAAGTCGACATTTAATCCTCGTGTCAGAGCAGCACAACATTATAATATAGTGGAAGATCTGGCTGAATCGCCATACGCTATGTCGACACTTGAGGTACTGCAAAATTGCCCCTCCTAAAAGCAGGCTTTATTATTAGCAATAGGTGGGATTGACCCAAAGGATTCTAATCTTGTCTCCTTTAATCACAAAGGAAATGATCCTCAGTTACCAGCTCAACTAGATTTCCTCATTCAAGTGAAAGCCCTCAACAAAACTGTTCATCGAACAATTATTGATGAGGGGGCATCTACATGTATTATGTCGATGAGTTGCTGGAAAACTTTAGGATCTCCAACCTTGTCGTGATCTTCGACGACATTAAAAGCATTTGATGGACGTACATATACCCCATATGGGATCTTAAGTAACTTGCAAGTTGAACTGGGGGGGGAAACAGTAGAAATAGATGTTGAAGTAATCGACGGAAACCTAGATTACAACATCCTACTGGGAAGGCCCTGGATATATGCTATGGCTTCCGTTGTGTCGACCTACTTTAAGAAGATTGCATTTCCCTTTCTAGGAGGAATTACAATCTTGACCAACAAACATTTCTCCCCAATAGTTCCCAATTTACAGGAAGCATTCCGATGATCCATGGAAGCCCCCATTCGCTTCAAAATATCGGAGTAGACCTACTAAAAGACCTTATATTAATGGGAACTTTTGCCCTCCCACCTCGAATCAATTTAGTGGAAGTGGCAACAGTAGGAGCCTGCAATATGATATCTTCTATTCAAAAGATCTTAGAAATTGATATTAGCATGGATCGTCTGCAGGTATTGTCTCCAAGCCCACTAGAAATATTGTAGCAATCAATGTTTTTGGCATGGGAGGCAAACCCAAATCAACGCTCATCAAGCATTTGGATAGATAGGTCTAAGGAATATGACACCCCTTCAGATCCTTGGTTGCAAGTGCATTACACGGACGAAGGAATTTTTAAGTCAATGATAATTGACGGGGCACCATGGGAAGAGTACCACCATCGTTCCCATCTTCCGGATTATCGAGAAGATACTCCTGATGACCTTCATCATCCTTCAGTTTTTAATTTCCTATCAAATACTGTAAACACGGTGGATTCCGAGCGAAACTTGTCCAATATCGAAGAGACTATCGCCATAAATATCTCGACCAAAATAGATGTTGTAGGGAATATTTATGTTGGCAAATGTTGTTATCCTTCAGAACTGGAAATATACAAAGTTCTTTTTCGCGAATTCGGAGATGTCTTTGCTTGGTCATATGATGAAATTCCAAGCATTGACTCGAGTATAGTTGAACATGAAATAAAGATGTATCCAGATGTCAAACCAGTATGACAACGGCTACGGCAAGTGCACCCCAAGAAAGCCACTGCCATCAAGGCAGAAGTTGAAAAACTTCTCCATGCTGGTTTTATTTACCCGATTCCTCTACCCGAATGGGTATTGAACATTGTTCCTGTAATGAAAAACAAGGAATGATTAGAGTGTGCGTCAATTATAGGGATGTAAATCAAGCTTGTCCAAAAGACAACTACCCTACACCCTTTATTGACCAGATAATTGATGAATGTGCCAGATGTGAAATCTTTTCATTTATGGATGGATTCTCCGGGTATAATCAAATAAATATCTGCCCACAGGACCAGTCAAAGACTGCATTTATTTTTCCGTAGGGCACATTTGCATATCGCAAGTTACCCTTTGGTTTAAATAACGCAGGGGCAACATTTCAGAGGGCAATGAATTATGCCTTCCATGACATCAAAAACATCGTTCAACCATATCTCGACGATCTTCTAGTTCATTCACGAAAGCGGACCGACCATCCGCAGCATTTGAGAGCCATATTTCTACGTTGTCGACACTACAAGATACGACTCAATCCACACAAATGTGTGTTCTGTGTCATTTCTGGTCATTTTCTTGGCTTTGTAGTCTCAAAGGACGGGATTCGTCTTGACCCATGTAAGGTTCAGGCAATCATAAATTTGCCTCCACCTTCAAATTTGCTTCAGATTCAGAAACTCCAAGGGAAAGCAAACTTTCTGAGGAGGTTCATTCCAAATTACGCCAAACTTACTAAAGGTTATACGCGTCTATTGAAAAAAGAAGTACCCTTCGTCTAGGATCAGCTCGCGCAAGCTTCCTTTGATTCTTTAAAGGAATCCCTAATGAAAGTATCATTAATGTACGCTCCTAATTATCAAAAAGACTTTAACCTGTATCCGGCTGCAGCAGATACAACCATCACAATGGTTTTAGTTCAAAAAGACAATGGAATTGAACATCCCATATATTATTTGAGTAGAAACTTAAATGATACAGAAAGCAAGTATTCCTATGTTGAAAAGCTGGCTCTCGCAACTGTTCAAGCAATACAGAGATTTCGACACTATGTCCTCTTTCGAAAAACTACCTTTTTGTCAGATTGCAACCCCGTGACTTATATATTGTCACGATAGTTGCTAGCGGGAAAATATTAAAAATGGATAGCAATTCTTCAAGAGTTTGATCTGGAATTTGTAAAATCCAAATCGAAGAAATCCCTGGTTTTCGCGGAATTACTATTCGATCTCTCATCGTCGTCCAATGATGAAACATCCGAAGAAACCATCGTGGATGAATCTTTGTTTCTGATATCTTCAAGCAATCCGTGGTATGGAGATATAATCATCTATCTCCAAACCCAAAAATATAGGTCTAATACCTCTCGCTCGGAACAAAAACGTATTCGATACCAATCAAAAGACTACATGATCGTCGGTGATACGCTTTACCGTCGTGGTGTTGATACAGTTCTAAGGAGGTGCCTCACCCATGAGGAGGCCGAAAAAGTCCTGAATGATTGCCATTCAGGTGCGTGTGGGGGGCATCAATCTAGTTATGCTACGGCGCAAAAATTTTTACGAGCAAGATACTTCTGGCCAACAATGTTCAAAGATTGCATAACCACAGTCAGAAGTTGCCATGCATGTCAAATTTTTGATAGCAAAACCAGAAGACCACCCACACCACTGCAACCAATAGTTGTTGTTGGGCCATTCGCCAAATGGGGCATAGATTTCATGACATGTAACCCCACCTCGACCGGGGGGCATGGGTATATCATAGTCGCGGTAGACTATTTTACCAAATGGGCCGAGGCGATGCCTACATTAAACAACACTGGCAAAACAGCTTCCCTTTTCTTTTTCAATCATGTAGTCGCCAGATTCGGCGTTCCACAAGCCATAGTCACAGATCATGGATAGCATTTTCACAATCACATGATGGTTGAATTGGCTGCCAAATTAGGGTTGTCCCATGACAGCTCTACTCCATATTACTCGCAGGCCAATGGACAAGTAGAAGCAATCAACAAAGTCCTGAAGCGGATGCTGCAAAGGATGATTGGAGTCCACAAAAGGAGTTGGCACCTGATCCTGTACTCAGCCTTGTGGGCATACCGAACATCGGTAAGGAATGCAACCGGGTTTACACCCTTTCAATTGGTGTATGGCCTAGAAGCAATCTTACTAGTTCAGTGTGAAATCTCGTCCCTCAAACTCGCAGTCGACCTTCTCCCGGAACTTCAGAAGAGGAGGCTCGTTTCTTGGAACTAATCCAATTGGATGAAACCCGTCGTGATGCCGCTTTGGCTAACGAAGCCCATAAGAAACGAGTCAAGACACAGTTCGACAAGAATGTCAAACCCCGTGTCTTCTTAGAAGGTGACTTGGTCTTGCTTTACGACCAGGAATCCGATAAATTGGGAGCAGGTAAATTCAAGTCTTTGTGGATGGGCCCCTATATTCTTAAACGTGTAGTAGCAAAAGGGGCCTACAAGTTAGTGGATTATGATGGGATTCCACTGGTGCAACCCCGTAACGGGGTGTACCTTAAGCGTTACTATGCATGATTCAGTGTAGTGACCCCTATGCTTTTGTTACATTTTTGTTTTTGCTAAGGGTAATTGTTTTGGTCAGGTAATCCACTTTTTACATTTGTTGCAGATGTCGAACCTATTGGAATCATTTGTTGGATATGCCGACGGAGCAAGTCGTAGTTCGAGGAACCTATCTTCTGCGGCCTGGGCCATTTTTTATCCAAGCGGCGAGTTAGTAAGCTTCAGAGGGGTATGTATTGGTCAGTCAATAAATAACATCGCTGAATATAGCGCATTGATAGAACTTCTCTCTAATGCCATCACGCATGGCATACGCCGACTTGTCGTTAGGCTAGACTCATAACCCGTCATCTTACAACTCACTGGTATCTACTCCATCCGAAATCCAGCTATCTATCGCATGTTCCTAAGGGTCAAGATTTTGGAAAGGAAATTTGATTTTATTCAATATCAACATATTTCCAGAAACTTAAACACATTAACAGACTCATTGGAAAATTATGTGTTAGATAGACATTTTCAACAGTTATAAAAAGAAGCATTTCATCAATATTTGCATAAGGATCATGTAACTTAACCAAAATAAAACTTCGAAAATCAAAAATATATATATAATTGTTTATGGTTTACACATAATGTTCTGTAACCAAGACAAAATTGGTCAGATGAACCAAAACTCAAAACGCTAGGGGGCACCCTAGTCTAATGATGCTGGTGATAACAAGTCACCGCCTGTGCAATCATGCATAAAAGCCTAGTCCATCGACTCGGCACACTGCTAGTATGTCACTGCAACCTCAGAGGCAGTTCGTCAGTCCTCACGTCCGGAATACCAAGAGTGAGGCCTTCGACATGATCCTACAATGCTGAAAGAGTCTCGGCCACATCAAGGTCTCGAAGGATAGCCCTTCCCATAGCCTCTCCTGCTGGAGCGGCAGCTGGCACTCTCAGGCGTACTACTGGCCGAACTGGTCCCACATCTGCATGAGCACATGAGTTTTGATTAGTCCTGATAGAAGAAAGCATAAGAAAATTATAAAAAGAAATGATAAATAGAGATATGGTTAGAGAATTTACCGATAGCACCCCACTGCTCGCCAGCCGGCAGCACCAAATCCGGGTCACCCTGGAAATCCATACCAGCATATGGATACTCGGAAAAAACCATCTCCTGACCATTGAACCACTCGAAGAAGGTATCAGAAAAGGAAACCTGGGACTAACCAGCATGTTTGGCCATAAGGTCAACCCATCTCTGCATCTGTGGCTCAGTCGGTGGAGGTAAACCAAGTGAAACATACTGCGGCTGCATCAGCGGGATCTTTTCCAAGGCAAAAGCAGTCAAAATAGAACCATATCCAAAGTTCTTCAATATTCCATTTTTCACCTTGGTCAGTTATTCTTTCATCACATAGAGTACTGCATCACACCAGTTGAACACCTTTGGTTCAAGGCATTCCAAGGCATACTGCATATAAGATCTGTTGGCCACATGAAGAGCCGCACTACCAGCCAGTCTAGCAAAAGTGAATAGAATGGTCCTCAAGGACTTGTTAGTGACATCTCAAATGTTGATCTTGCCGTCCTTACTCGGCTGGGATCCCTCTCTACAATACCGGCTAATGTAATCTCTCATGGATTCACCCCCACGGGCCGAACCTGATAATGAGATAGGGGCACCACGCCTCGATAAGCCGATCAAAAAATAAATGTCCACGACAGTCAAAGGGATGGATTTGCCCCTAATCTGGAACACCTGGTTGGTAGGATCCCATGCATCGAGAAAATATTGCAACAAGTTGATTTGTTGCCTCATGCTAGAGATGCGAATAAACTTGAACAGGCCACAGTTCCGCAGTGCATTTACCGTAACCAGATCATGTAAAGCAAGCATGTCCTCTTCTTCATGCTCACGTTCTCATCATGTAACAGGCATTTTGCTCCAATGAATCTCTTAAAACAAACAAGAGAAGAGTCAGGATCCTGATTTGGTGAAAAATAGGCAAACATTTCCATGAAAAACTATGCACAAGTTTCACTCCTTGCGCCCATCGCACCCACAGTAGTGTACTGGGTGGGATGCATGCTGATTGGCCAATGGCCAAGCAAGCATGCATCGCACCTTTCGATATAGGAAAGGTGCGATGAAGCCAAGGAAAATTCTTCAAACCCAAAGGGCTCAGAAAAACCAGGAAACATGCTCAGAATTCAAAAAGGAAAGAATGAAACTGAAGAGCTCATGTTTAGCTCTTACCTGGTCCAGACGGCGCCAAGAATCATCCACAGAACCTCCCGGAATCAGCTGGTGAAAATCAAGGGGGAAAGCACCTCCAAAGCTCCAACAAACCAAAGTTCAAATGAAATGGTAAAATGAGAGGTAAAAACCACTTTTAAATTACTTTTCACGTAATTCAAGTAAAATATTAGTGTTTTGACTCATTTTTCAAGCATATACTATTCGTTTCTAACTAGTTTGATGAAGCAATTTAATAGGCAGTACAACCTTTGAAGGAACAAAGTTTTCAATGGTAAAATCAAGGTAATCAATGACCATTATATCGAGCAGTTTTTATGTGGAGTTCAAGCTCGTTAAAAAATAAACATAAGCAGTGAGCAAATGTTTCTCCCAGAGTTTAAGCTCATTCATTAAAAAATGAACCAATTTGCGGTAAATAACCATCGTGAATGCATTATCATCAACCTTTGAAGCCTTGGTCGTGTTCTCATTATCACCTCCACTCTGTATTGGCCGATCATTCACCTCCATTTGATTGTTTACCCTTTTTGAGGAACAGCTGCGAAGAGTGATCCTGTTAGCCATCCTTGTGACACTAGCGTGATTGGAAAATTCCAAACCTTACCTGGAATTAGCTGCTACCCGAATTTATCACTCATTCCTCGAAAAACGAGTCTCCTTTAAGCTCCTTTCATCTGACTCGTAAAATATGAAACGATTGCCGAGTAATTGGCCTCTCCAGCTCGTTAAAGTGACTAGAAGTGCTATCCCTCCTTTAGATTTTAATCTTTTTGGACCTGAGGGATTATTACACAAAAAGATCGAGCGCTTGTTTTGTTTGGCTCGTTAAAATTATCGAAAATTCATCCCTTTTGTATTATTTTATACTTTTTTGGACTTAAGGGATTATATGACGAAAAAGAATTGTTGGAGTTTTCTTTACGTCCCTTTCAGACTCTCTAAAATTGAAAAGGACTAAGTTATCTTTGTCGTTAAACTCGTTAAAACCGAATAGCGACAAACTTGTCCATACCGACAAGAATGAGTTTCACTATCGCTAGGCTCGTTAAAACATAGCGATGGGTTTTCCCGAAGGGAAAATTATAGAACAAACATATGTTATCCTCCTCAAGCTTGACAAAAATAAAGAGGTACTGGTCAGCAATGACCGGGGAAAAATTGGGAAGAAAACTTGAAGAAACTTTATTGGTAGCAAGTCGCTCTTGAACATGACACTTTCACTCCGCATCTAAGTCGGGTTGGGTGTTCCGTTCACTGGTCATATCACCATTGGTCCATCACACCATCCATATTTGAGGTTAACGCTACCAATCCATCATGTCAGTGTCACCGATATGTTCAAGAGAAGTCGCTCAGAGAATTCACCTGTGTCTCATCCACTGCAATACATTTACACTCCATTCTTTCATGACCGCCACCTTGAACCTTATATCATCAGACCGTTTTCACCTCCAAAATCATTTGCTCCATTCTGTGTCATAGATGTGGGATTCATTAAGGCCCTCCTATGACGGATCGCTTCTTGTCGACATCAGCTCATTATCCACGAAGTCGATCTAGGAACAACCCTTTCAGTACTTTGACGGTTGCATGCCTCAATGGCAAGTTTCTCACTTCCGGCAACAGGTTTACATCAATGGCCTTCAACCAAAAGATTTTGCATGGTGTTCAATGCCAAGTCCCTTATTCACACCACGTGAATTTTACTGTAGTACCTTGAGGGTCATCATCATTATCGGTGATTCCTCTCATGCCTGTTAACGGCTTACATCATTGGCTGGTAATCAGGCGATGTCTTTCCATGTTCGACTCCAGAACATCTCTCACATGGATCGACTTGTACTTTGAGTGAAGATCGAATGAGATTGAAGACCCCGGATCTAGTTTCATCCATCCGGGTTGCGATATATATTCAGGAAAATAAAGACATCAAATGTACATCATTGCTGCAGATAATCATCCCACCTAAGGGATGATGGCTCTACCAGAATCATCAGTCTGCACACAGAGGATTGTCTGTCTTATGTACATGAATATGAATTTATAAAGCTGAGCATGGGAATGCCCGCCTCAGCTAGATCATGAAAATATTATGAAGATAATGTATTGTATTGTATCTTATTACAGGTCACCTTCCAGCTCGAAAAAACTTCAGATCCTCATGATAAAGCATTTCACCCGACATCAAAAGATTAACGACCTCATGCTTTAGGGGGCAACTGTTATAGACATTTTTGGGCACTACAACCCCAATCAAATATGTCCATAAACCGAGGGCTCCTAAGTCCCTAAAAGTGTTGTTCCATCCCCTAAAAGAATAAGGTCAATTGATTACATCATCTCCCAGAAGTTCTCCATGAAAAACTACTCAGAACTGGTCAAAACTGGACCATCTCACCTGCTCCATGGTCAAAGTGCGCTGCATCCCACCTAAATGCACATGGGAGGTGCGATGCATATTGAAAATCCCTTCTATGGGGTGCGATGGGCGAGAGTGGACAAATGGCAGAGTCAATTTGCGAGGTGGAGGATCATGGAATCTTCCAGAAACTTCTCCTGTGACACTTGCCTCTCTGCATTCACCCAGGGATGAGTAAGAGATCATCAATCTCCAAGTGGAATCAAGAACTATCAGAGAGAAGACACTAATCAAATCTCAGAAGCTGACTCACCCCCCTTGCAAATATCTATATATGGATCCCTCATCCCAGAGATCCAGAGGCTGGAATTTTGTATCTTATAAGGAAGTGCCGCTGGTTTCTTGGTGTAACATCATAGTGTTGGGTGATCTAAGCTTTTTATGAGGTGAAGAAGGGCTTTCTTGCTAAGAGGATGACGCTGGGTCAGAACAATTGGTTGTAATCCTCTTTGCTATTCTTGATATTAATAAAGCTATTCAAATTTTCCTCCACATTCTTGTATGATTGATGATATATGCTTTTGTGTGGTCAATATATATCTAGTCCTATATTGTTTATGGTAGTAGATCTCTGTTCTTGGATAATGTTATGCTGCTTTGATTCTATAGGTGCTCTTTGAAGCTGGGTAAACGAGGAAGCGAGTGGCAAAGATCTATCAGAAGGGAGAGGAATCAAGCAAGGAACCAAGCGCAAGATAGAGGTTGGTCTCCTTTTTTCCCCTCTTATCTATTTCTCATAAAGGAAAACGAAAGTAGTTTTAGTTTGTTTGTTTCTAAGATAGCTACCAGTCTTAGTGGGACTAGCAGCTCTGCATAGACACTAGATTTCCCGATAACACTTATGCCCTCATAGTGACAAAAAGTGTGAGTGTGGAGGCATGAAGATCTTATGACACATTCTTTTATGATTTTGGACACTTGACTACAACAGGATAATTTGCACATAATTTTTTGAGATTAAACCCTAGAAGGCTTGAAGCATGATCCTAAGTGAACTATGAAGTATGTGGCAGTGTTGAAGTTGTGATATACACTTGAATTGTTTAATCAAAACCTAAGCTCCGTTCTATGTTGATACTTTGACCTTTCTTATAGCAAGATTGTGGGTTCATTATATATATATATAGAGAGAGAGAGAGAGAGAGAGAGCTAATTTTTAGCTTGCCATGGCCGAGTCTAGCTTATATTGATGCCATTGAATATAGTGAAAGTATATAGACATTGTTATATATATATATATATATATATATATATATAGAGAGAGAGAGAGAGAGAGAGAGAGAGCTAATTTTTAGCTTGCCATGGCCGAGTCTAGCTTATATTGATGCCATTGAATATAGTGAAAGTATATAGACATTGTTATATTAGAAGCAGACCTTTTGAGGTCACTTGTTGAGCAAGAATGGACATTGGATACACTTGTTTCAAGTATCATGAACTATTAAGGCATATTAATGATTCTATACAAACCCACTCCACTAGCTTCCTGATTTGGATTTGAAAGCAAAATAATTCATGATTTGATGTTTATTGTTGTGCTATGTTGATCATGCACAAAATTTGAGTTCAATTTCATTGAGATGGTAGTTCAAAGGGCATTGATAAGTTTACAGTGAAGAAGAGGCTGAGTTCCTCATTACTGTTTTTGGAGACCGAAATTATCTTGTGAAGGCCAAGCCATTTTCAGAACTAAAGATTATCCTTGTAAAGGAAAAATTGTTCTTATTGGCGCAATTGTCTTGAAGAGGCTAAGCTACTTAGTTTGAAAGGCTCAAGATCAATCATCTATATGAAAAAATCCTATGGACAATTTTATAATGACTTGAAGACTGTTCATTTATTAAGGTTTGGTTGATGGAAGGCATGGGGACTCTATGTTTTTGGACATATGGATATGGAAAGAAATTTGAATATAACAAAGTTTGTTGAACTTACAAAAGGTGTAGATGAAAATTGGAAATATAGGACTTGTAAATCCTAAAAGACTAGAAGTCTTGTATAAGAAATCCCCAGAGTTTGTGGATAAAAACCTAGAGCTAGACCTAGATCGATGTTTTTGTTGGAAGACAAAACCATAGCTCATGCAAGGAAGAAAAGGAAAGAAAAATATTGATGACGAGGATAGGGATGATGAGTTTGCAGATGGATTTTGATGTTTTCTACAAGAAATAAAGGATTAAGAGGGAGTTTCAAATATTTGTAATCCTTGGAAAAAAATATAAACATTTTGCCTTTGTATCTTTTGCTTGGTTATAATTGATTTTTCCATGAATTCTTAATGAGGGTCGCAGGTACATTGTGAAGGTTTCCAAGGCACTCGCAATAGATGGAAACATTGGGAAGAACAGAGCAAAATTTGTGGCAAGGGGGTTTTCCCAGGATCAATGATTGGTGTTCAAAAGGGAGAAATTGTGCCGACATTTAGAACTGTGCCAAATGAACTAAAAAGATTCTATTTCATAGAGAGAAGGCATGCCAACAAGTTTGAAGGATGCTATGGTGGAGGAAATTGTGTTGAGACCTGAAGGGAAGTCAGTGGTGACTTCCAAGTGGATATACAAGATCAAGCATACGGTAGATGATAGCATAGAGAATTACAAAGCGAGATGCATGGAAAGAGAGTTCTCCCATAAAGAGGGAGAGGACCATGAAGTGATGCTTGCTTCAATTGTTAGGTACACTTCTATTAGAATTATTAATTTTGTTGCCTCCATTATGGGTTGGAAATTACATCTGGTGGATGTGGAGACCGCTTTCCTCAATGGAGTAATTGAGGAAGAAGAAATTTACATAGAGCTACCTTAGGGCTTTGAGGTACATGAGAGGAATCTCATGTATACAAACTGAAGAAATATTTATACAATCCTCGGGCATGGTATTATCGAATTGATGGATATCTAATTAGTCTTGGTTAATCTTATATGACTTGTTTCTGACGGGAGAAAAATGGCTCACGTGAAAAAAGGAGAAATAGTGGCAGAAGGATTTGCTTCTGTGATAGAGGGAATAGGAAGTGTTGCATCATTTGATAGAGGGAGTCAACCTCTAGGTTCGAGATGAAGAATCAATATTTGATACATTACTTCTTAGAACTAGAAGTATGAAAAATGTCGAGCGAGATATTCATTGGTAAAAGGAAGTATATTATTATGATTCTTCAGAGATTTGGGGCAATGGACAACAAGTCCATGGCCATTCCAATAGTTAAAAATCTGAAGAAGTTGAGTGTCATAGGGAGAAACCAGGATTTCCACAACAAGATCTATTTTAGTGTCAGAGGGAGCCCCCAGCTAGAGTGACTGAAAAGTAGTTGTGGCACAACATGTGTTCAGGTACTGACATAGCACTATTGGATATGGATTGAGATATGTCTCAAGTGATAAAGTATAACTATAGGTATATATAGGTTCATATTGGGCAGAAAGTGCAAAATACGAGAAAATCACATCAAGATGATGATTCATCTTGGGGTCTACTATGATAAGCAGGAAACTAGCTGCATAGTATATTACAACTAGTTTGACAAGTTGTGAAGGTTTGTAGCTTCAAAAGCTACTCGCAGGATTGTTTTATCAGGTGCAGGAGACAATCATGAAGATATGTCAAATCACATTGAGTACCAATATATCCAAGACATGGTACATAAGGGAGAAATGAGGCTCCAATGCATTTCTATTGTTGAGCAGGATGTTGACATTCACATAAATCCTTTATCTTAGGGTGAAGTTTGTATACTTCAGGGAAAATCTTATATTAGTTAAGAATTATTCCCTCCCAGTTAGAGGGAGTGTTAATGTTGTAACATCAAGGGGAAGACTTTGTCCTTAGGTCAAAATATTGACAGGTCAAAGGTATTGACTAGGGGCCATGTAATGTGGCTAAAGAGAATGGCCCAGAGGACATCAAGGCTCAAAGTGTTCCCCCATATTGCCAAGAGGTACTTAGCTGTGGGTAGAGTGAGTTCCTTTAGCATCATGCAAGTATATCACCATTCAATTGGCATGCAAGAATGGTAATTTCCCAAGGTTTCACCATAGGTCACAAGTGTTGACCAGGTTCTAGTTGAGAGCTTGGATAATTGGTGACCTAGGACTAGCCTTGACCCCAGAAGGCCAAAAGGTACTTGGATAGTGGGACCCTGGAAATCCTTTGCCCGGTGGGGACCATAACCATTTACAAAAGAGATGTGTCTAGTCAGTGACTAGATTCTTTTGCATGATGGTGATGCAGGATGCATTCCACATGGTTCTTGTATAGAATATGAATTAGATGGACACACAAACATAGCTATCTCATTCAACTTTTTTCTTGTGATGGACAAATTTTTCAACAAGAGAACATTTGAATAAGTCAAGGTGAATACTTCCCTAGCTAAGAGGGAGTGTTGATTTTTGGGGTAGATGTAGTCGACATTCTCAGCTACTCCAAGTCAACCCATAAAAGAAATTTAAAAAAAAAAAATTAAACTACCTCCAAAATTCATTTTAGCCCAGCATAAAGATCAAGTCGACCATCCCTAATGACACACCTATTTGGGCTCATTCAACCACTATATAGTTTCAATTGACTTCCTCATTTGAATACCAATTCAGATCAACTCAAGATATTATGTCTTTCTGTTCACACATACAAAGGAGAGATGAGAGAAGAAGATCAAAGTTTGATCAAGTTTGACCAACCTTTGACTCGCGTTGACCAACAGTTTGACTATGTTTCTTGTGAAGCAATTTAATCAAAATTTAGAGGGTGTTTGACCATAGGTCCAGGGCAGTTTGACCAGAACTGAATAGGGTTTCTGAGGTAGTTGTAGGAGGTCGAAATTCATCCCTATTGACCAGAGTTGACCGAATTTTAGAAGTTAGGAGGCCAAAAATGTGGCATGTTTGACCAAGTTTGCCTCATTGGATAATTGTAGTCAATTTGACTTTATTTAACTAAAAATCATATTGTATATCTTATTGAATTGGACAATTTATATAAGAAAAGGTTGTTTGGTTTTTCCCTAGTTGGGGTTTTCCCAGGGTAAAAATTTGTGTGTCTTGTATGTGGTTGTCTCTTCATGATCCTACTGTCATTATTGTTTCACTGTTGAGATTTTCTATGTATAATTTCTTAATGTTGTATGTGACATAAGATGAATTAATGAAGAAATCATTTGAATTAATTATCAAATTAGAAGATCATGAAAAATCAACACGAGTGGAATTATTCTCTAAATCATACCAAATCCCTATCTACACTATACATTTATTCATGTCATTATGAAATGAAATAAAGTACAAGTATGCTTCAACAAAATTTCGTACTTAAAAAAATATTGCTCTAAGCTACAATAATCTTTTTATGTAGCCTCTAATTTCTTTCCATGTCTATTCCATTGCAATGAGGGCCCACATCTAATCTTTGAGATTCCTTTATGATCCTTCCCTCCCAAATCCAAAACATGTGGAAATAATAATCCCAACTTATCCTTGCAATATGTGCAACAACAAGAAATGCATTGTTGGAAAACTCAATAATTTTGTAGTATGTTGTTGAAGCAACATCTTAGCAAGAGAGAGATGAAATTCCAATAAGAGAACATGAAGACTGATTTTGAGGGTTCATTCCAACAATATAATGAAAATCCAATAAAGGAAATAGTAGCTACAATAATCCAAATCGTGACACGAAGAAGAAATTTTTATGGGTTGTGTGGCATATGGGCATGTGTATGGCCACCATATGGCTAAGTATGGCCTTGGTGATAGTTGTAGGGATTAATAAAATGGTTTAGATATGGATACAACCTCTTGGAAAACCAAGGTTAGGCTCAAATTTGCACCAACCCATAAGAATGTTGCTTAGGGGAGAGAGGCGATAGGCCTTTTAAATACCCTCCTAATTTCTCACAAAGATAGTTAGAAAGAATGTGAATTTAGCTGTCGATTCAGGGATCCTATGGAACTTATGAGTTGTCATGCACTATATATGCAAGTCATACTTTCTACTTTCATCGGTCTATTTTGTAGTTGTAGGTCCAATAACTACTTTTGCAGGGAGAGTATAGATAGTTCACAAGCTTTGATAAGGTTCTAAAAACTTGGAAAGTAAATTACTCTTGCATAAATGAAATCTACTAACTATTGGATAGCTTGTGCCATGCCCTACTTGCTACCATCTATGAGGCTCGTTTTATATATATGAAAAAAATCCAACTTGCCAAAAGGAAATCACATTTTGATAAAACAACATTTATTAACTACTTACAAGAAAAAAAATTATAATTAATATTCACACTTGCTAAAAGGAAATCAATTAACTACTTGTTGGAAAGGAACTCACACTTTTTGAAAGTAAATCTATTGACTAGTTATAGGAAATGAAAATGTAATCTAGTCCTTTCCAAGATCATCTCTATTATAACTCATAGCAACAAATGTAATATTACGTTAAACAAATTTATTCAAAAACTTAAAGAAATACAAACCCAATCTGAAATGAAATTATGTTAGCTAAAATTTAGAGATAGACAAATAAATGCAATCTGACATGAATCATCAATTGCATGAATAAACTAATAAATATATAATTGCAATCACATATGAATAATTAATTGAATAAATGAATTTAATAATACCAGAATAAATTAATTATGAAAATAAATATAAAAAATAAGCAAATACAACGTGAATAAATAATTGCAAAATCAAATTTCTTATCGAATTACATGACAAGAAATTAAATAAATCTACCTAAATGACATAGCACTCTACTCTATTGAGGTTTTCTCTACCTCCATAGAACAAAGTGTTGATAATATTCTATATTAACGCTCGTTACATTTACAACATAAGTTAATTAAATAATCTACAACAAAAATAAATTAAACTTGCTACTCTACAATATAAATAAATTAATTTTTGTCATAATAACACTTACGAAGTTGGATCTCATTGGAGGAACAAGGAAAAAATGGAATACATAATCGACGATAGATTTTGCTTGTTATGAATATGTTATCTGACCACCACCTCTCAGCTTGGCTTGGTTTTTTCTTGTTTGAATGGACTGAACAAAGGGGTAATTACTTCATTTATCCAATTGGGATTAGAAAAAGGGGGAAATGTTTCAAGCAAGAGGAGGTTTGGATCGTATTTTGTTGTGTTATGGCTAGGGAAGGGTCCATGAATTCAAAGATGTCTTACCAGATGTGGGACTTTCCTGATCCGAGACCATCACATTTAGAGTGCACAAAAAGGTATTGCTTGGAGCCATCTACTCTTTCCATTGCGATTAAAAAACTATGCTCTATATTGTGGGTGGAGGTTTTGATGGAAGCTCCAGTTTTTGGGCCCAAATGGCATGCTTTCCCACAACATGCTCCATCGTGCCCCCTTGGGTTTACACAGTCTGTTCAAAGGGTTGTGTCAGTGCAGAAACATTTATAGATATTTATAAATAATTTGAAACCAAAATTCATGCCCCTATTTTATCCTTAAAATAATACATTGAAAAGAACGGGGATTTCCTAGACATTCCAAGCTCTTCAATATGATAGGAAGGTCCTCAACGATTATTACCAGATTCAATATTATAATATCAGCAACAACCAAACTTTAATCCTAAACACAAGACTAAGAGGAGGGTCCTTTGGATATGGAGCTTTAGGATCTAGAAAAAAAAATGAAAATATTCCACATTCAAATATGCTATGAAAGGGAAGTCTCCTTCCCCAATAGATTATACACAAAGCATTCCAATGCCCTACTTAGTAGACCAAATGGAGAAACCTTCTGCCTTGGAAGTAAATATTTCTGAAGTAAATTCTTTATTCGAAGTTTTCCATTCCAAGGCGGTTATTTGCATATTTAATGGCTTCTAGCCCAAATCAAAAGACCTACACCAATGGGTTTTTCCATGTGGACACCCAACTATGACCTATTTTTATATTCCAAGGGATTTTTCATTGTACAATTTATCACACAAGATAATTTGGATTTTGCATTAAATGAAGGGCCATGTTTTGGGGTCGAACAATGTCTTTATTATTCCATGGTTTCCAGAATTTGATGCAACAAATATGGTTGTAACAATATTTTCGGTTTGGGTGAGACTCCCAAACCTCCCTTTTCCTTTTTGGTACCATCATGTCTTAGATGGCATTGGGAATAATTCAAGCAAGTTCAAAAAGAGGGACATGGAAAGAATAGAGAAAGGTATATTTACCTTTCCTAGAATATGTGTGGAGATTGACCTGAACAAAGGTTTACTAGATCACATAATTTGAAACATCAAAAATTTTCAATGGTGTCAAGCTTTATACTATGAGAATACAACATTTAGATGTCATTTTTGCTTTCAAATAAGACATATTTAGAACTCATGCCCACATGCGAAAAAGAACCCAAAAAAGAAAAAGGTGCACAAGTCAAAGGGATGGTAGTTTTTAGATCCACATTTCTCTGATGAAGAAGATGAAGACAATATGAAGAATATTGTAAAATAATAAGGGTGCATGGGAGAAGAATGATAATACTACTCTACATCAGAGTGGGATTGTTTCAGTAAAAAATTAGGAGATAGATCATTAGATAAATTTGGTACACTAAGAGGATGGCTAAGTGGGAATAAAGTGTGTTCACATATCAGATAGCTCTGATTCAGACAAAGAGAACCCCCCAAAGACATTGATAATGATATGGCTCTGGTTCTAGTGGAGCCCAAAGTTGGGGAATGACAAGAAGTTAGAAAAAAGAAAGGATAAAAGGGAAAGATAAGTGATCTCTACAATACTTGATCTCCCCCCTTGTTTTATAGTTTCATTTTCCCTTTTTTAGTTTTACTTCTTTTCAGGGTTATTGCAAGATGAACCTTTTGTTTGCTTTATAAGCATATGTATCTGTAATTTATTTCTTAGCCAAACATGGATCTAGGTAGATCCATATGAATACACACGTCTTAGTTTGTATATACAATGAATACACTAGAAAGTATTACAACAATGTGACTAGTAGGTGTTACAACAACTTGATTGGTAGGTGTTACAACAATCTGACTGTTATATGTTACAACAATGGATAACATCTTCTATGTTGGTGTTACAACTTTTGTGAGGTATCACAAATTCTACATGGATGTTGTGCAGCTTTTGTAAGGTGTCGTAGAATCTATGCTGGTGTTTGAACAAATAATAAAATGCCAATTTCTCAAAAAGTGCAATTTTGGTTGTTGAGATATTTTGAGGATAGAATTATTTTGACATGATGAAGTCTCATATTAAAATTCTCAAGCACTCACTGCATGGATTTTTGGTTACAGAATCAACAATAATGGCAATTGGTTCTACAACAATCAAAAGAAAAACCATGTTTTAATATATAAATGCAAAATATGTTATTTCTTTAACATTTAACCATAATTCACATGAAATACTAAGGAAATGCAATGAAAAAAACTTTGGTTCTAAATCTCACAAATAAATTTTAAAACAAACTAATGTAAAAATAACACATTTGTTCATCCCATCAATGGCAATGACCCAGGAAAGGAGGAATTTTCCCAATAATGCCTAAGAATTCCCATGTAGGTAGTAACTTGACCCAAGGAGGGAGAATCCATCCAACAATGCTTAAGAACAACTAGGAAATTACGAATTTGACCCAAGCACAAACAACTCCTAGGAATGGCTAAGAATACCCGAGCAGGTAGAAATTTGACCCAATCAAAGGATTCTAGCTTGGAGGAGTGAGAAATTATTTCAACAATAAGAAGTGAACCAATTTACAAACTTCCACATAGGTGCAACAACTTTGAGATGAAAACCTTTGATCTTTTGGATTGGAAATACATCCTACAATGGTAGCAATAGAGTTGTTTTACTCTCTACTAGATAAGGAGAATCAATAATGTAGTAAATCCACAAGTATGGTTATATGTTGTTAGGGTCCAACCCTAACCCCTTTATTTATGTAATAAGCCTAATGGATCGAGCCAGAGTATAGTTATTTAGAAAGTCAATAAAGCCTGCATTACTAATTGTAAGTGGTTGACCCGAATTAGAGAAAAGGGACAACAGTTAGTTGTAAATGGCCCATAGTTAATAAATAAAGTGGTTAACACGTGTTACGAAAGGGACCACTAGTAATTAGGGCTTTGGATGTCATTTAGCTATAAATAGTCATAGTTATTAAGGGAAATATCACCGATTCTTGTTGTAATCAAGCTCTACTCTACTGGAGGTTTCCCCCTTGAAGAGGCAAGTGAATATTGAATTTGTTTTTGAATAGTAAAATACTTTACAGTTTTTCTCATTTCATGTAATAATTCTGTGTTTTAGGCTATATTTCTTCATATTTCCGGTATTCTAGATTTTTTGCAGGTCAAGGGAATAATAAGTGGTATCAAAGCACTTTCCAGGGCCAGTTGTACCTCCAATTTTCACATATCTTTTTTTTAGGCTAGAGATGTGTTCCAACATATTTAAACCACGGGATCTATCGTTGAGCGCATAAACCTACATTTTTGGGGACGCATGCACACAGGAACTACAAGAGGTGGTCACGCTTATTGGACTCCCTTGTAACCCCTATGGGTACCCCTTCAAGTAGTAGCACATTAGACAGAACTGCGCACAGACTGCACTTCCATGTACCCTTGGATATATCAAAAGCCCTATAAGCTCACCTAAAACCTAACCTTAAAGAACTCATTGTTCATATTGCTGCTACAATACACTGAGAACAACAATCGGGGAGATTACTTTCACGTACAATAGGGTAGTCGAGTAGTACAACTAATGGTGCAATCGATCCTCCTTAGTTAGTTCCCTGAAAGATTGGGCCGAGTGCTATTGTTGGACCCCTACGTATATCAGAATCTATAGCACCTGACACTCCTTTGTGACCATAGTTCCCTATGCTATTTGAAGATTTCCCTCTACGTTGTCTTCCAGCTCAAATCTAGTAGTTGGGGTTCTACTGCTGCCATACAACTAAGATTGAACAGTTGGGGTTTTCACAGTACAGATCAGATGGTTTGTGTAGTGAGGGTTTTGACCACTGTGGTCCTGATCAGATTGTCACAACACATTCGGCAGGACAAAGACCTTGGGATTTTGTTGCTACACTCCAAGCCCGATTTTCGTAGGGCATTGGGAAGTATCACACTTTCTGGAATTCAGTGACTGCAGTATTGATCAACAGGGAGTAAAACTCCTTTCGGAGTAAAAAAAAAAAAGTCTGAGACCATCTCGGGACACTTACTAGAGACTTATCCCATCAGCTTCAGGATGATGAGTTGGTCATAGTGGTACAATTCACTTGTAAGTCCCCAGCTTTCTGGCGGTCCCAAAAAAATTCTAACGTGACTTCAAGTGACCCATGCCATTAGACTCCCAAGCTCGCCCTCTTTCCAAGAAGAATAATCTTAAGTAATTGACCAAGGTGGTGAATGTTAGGTACCATATCTCAAGTTATGGCTTTTGAGAGGATCAAAAACCTTGAAAAATGTTTGAAGAATTCTAGAACAATATGGACAATGTTTACAAAAAAATCTCACAACTAACAGAACTTATGACAAATTTTCATCGAGAGGAGCCGAGTGTTGATGCACACATAGAAGGAGAATCTAGCCATCACATTCACTTCCATGTAAATCACCACCATTCCAACCACCGGACACCCAAGCTAGTCATCTACAAATTTTATGGCTCTAACCCTGTAGTATGGGTAGCACAAATGGAACAATATTTTTCCCTTAATGACATCTACGAGGATGAAACTAAGCTACACGTGGGAGCCCTTTACTTGGACCAAGGGTGATGGAAATGGTGGTAGTGGCATAAGAAATGTTATCCAGGGAAAGTAACTTGGCATATGTTCTCAAAAGCCATATGTGATCGCTTTGACCGGGAATCTAATTTTTTGGGCCATCTCACTAAGCTCTGACAAATAGGTACATTAAAGGTCTACATTGCAGCCTTTGAGCAATTGGCCATCAAAACTCACAATGTAGGAGATGAATTATACTAGGATTGTTTCATCAGTGGCCCAAAAGAAGCCATCCAAGCCCATGTTCGGATGCACCACCCAACTACTTGGTTCAACACATGCAAGAAGGCCTTAGATATGGAAATCACCTTAAATTCTTAGTCACATCATCCAAATTTTGGGGCCAAGGCGCATCCCACCTAGGCTCAGGGCCCCACCCAAACACTTAAGGTTCAAAAGGTGTCACCGGCAGAAATGGCCAAAAGAAGAAAACAAGGATTATGCTACTGCTTTGATGACAAGTAATTCCCTAGACATAAATGCAAGGAACCAAAATTCCTTCAAATTGATGCTACTGATAACAACTCAGTAGAGGAAGCTCCATCCCTTGAGGTTCCCAAGGATGAAGTCAAGGAAATCCAAACCGACAATGATCCCACAGTTATGCCAGATGATCCGGTTATATCACTACATTCCTTGGCTAGCATTTCTTTGCCTCAGACTCTCAAAATTTGAGGCTTTATTAAACATTGACCAGTAGTGGTATTGATTGATAGTGGCAACACTCATAACTTTATCCATAAGAGAGTTGCAGAAGCTTTTCATTGCTTTGTGTGGGCGGTATCTAATTTCCAAGTCCTTATCACTGATGGGGGGACCATGAAATGTGAAGGTCATTGTGAAAATATTAAGCTTCAGATGGGAGACTACCACCTAAATATCCACATGTTTTCTATTGAAATGGGTGGTTGCGACATTGTCCTAGGTGCTGAATGGATTCACACATTGGGCCCTATCACAATGGATTTCCAGGAAATATATATGAGCTTTAAGCAGAATGACCACATTCATACATTAAGGGGACTCTAGGAAGGTGCTCCTACTATCATCAACTCACATCGAATGGAGAATCTTTTTAAAAAGGGCCATCATGGAGTAATCATGCAAATTAATGCCATCCAAGCCATTGAATCCACTACTCATCATATTCATCTTGAGATGCAATAGGTCTTATATCGCCACTAGTGGGCCTTTAACAAACCTAAAGAGCACCCACCCTCTAGGGGTGAACATGATCATAGCATCCCTTTGGTCCCGAGGGCCCAACTACCTAATGTCTACCCATATCGATATCCTTTTTCCCAAAAGAATGAAATTGAAAAAATCATCAAGGAACTCCTAGAAGCCAATGTTATTCGTCCCAACATCAATCCTTATTCATCTCCAGTGGTCATGGTTCTAAATAAATATGGAGAATGGTGCATGTGTCCGGACTTTTGGGCCCTCAACAAGCTCACTATCAAGGAAAATTTTCCTATTCTAGTTGTTGATGATCTACTTGATGAACTGCATGGTGCTCAATTATTTACAAAGCTAAACCTCCGCTCCATCTATCACCAAATACGCATGAAGGAAGTATGCATTCCCAAGACTTCCTTCCAAACTCATGAAGGCCATTATGAGTTCTTGGTCATTCCATTTGGTCTCTGTAATGCTCTACTTTTCAAAACCTCATGAACCACCTGTTGAAACCATACCTCCGAAAATTTGTCCTCATCTTCTTTGATGACATTCTCATCTACAACATAACTTGGGACAAACATCTTCAACATGTAGACCAGATATTGCAACTTCTCCGAGATCAAAAATTGTTTGTCAAATTATCCAAGTGATCTTTTGGAGTGGAAGAAGTCGAGTATTTAGGACACATTGTGGGTTGTGAAGGAGTGAGGGTTGATCCAAAAAAGATTCAAGCAATGCAAGATTGGCCCCAACCAAAAACCTTAAAGAGTTTGAGAGGATTCTTGGGTCTCACTGGCTCCTATCGCAAATTTGTCCGCAATTATGGGCACATTGCTAGACCCCTCGCCAATCTTCTCAAGAAAAATCATTTCTCTAGAATGATGTAGCTTAGCAAGCCTTCTTGGCTCTCAAACAGACCATGAGTTAAAAATAATGGAGAAATGGTTATATGGTTGTAACACATCTCCTTAGTTTAGGATTAGTTCCTAGAGTTTAGGAGGTTGTTCACAACTACCTAATTTTCAGTGATGTATTTAATATTGTAATATTCATTTGATGTAATGTAGAGTGAACGAGAGAGAGAGTCTCCTCTTTGTTTGAGTGCAGTCTCCCAGGTGCTGTACACACCTGTGAGCTGCAACTCCTTCATTTAATTCAAAGTTTGATTTTTATCTTGGTATCAGAGCTTAGGGTAGAGATAGCCTCAATTTTTTTTTTAGGGATGTATCATTAGTTACATATCTGTAGTGGTAGGAGTGCATGTAAATGTATTTGTGTGATCAGGTGAAACTGCAGTAACACCGGGAGTGAAGGGTCTCAGATGACTGATCATCTATGAGCCGAAGAAAGGGTTGGAGCAGTTGGCGCGGATTTTTTGCAAATAGTCGCGCCAATCCAAAACAGAATAGAAAGGCACGAGTTTTTAAAGAATGGACGCGCCCATTGGTGCGGGTTTGAGGTTGATAAGCGCGCCAACGAAATTGTAACTGAATTGGCATGGATCTATGGCTGTTAAGCACGCCAATTTCCGTGGACACCGTGAATTTTTCTTTCTGCAATTGGCGCGGATTCGTAGCTGTTTAGAGCGCCACAGAGCCAACCTCTTTCTCTCTGGAAATCTGCAATTTTTCGTTGCATATCGGAGTTGCCCGGTGGTGGCACGTGGAGATTTCTGCTCGGAGGCAACAGATTTGATTTTCCTGGTGGTGGCGAATTGAGGTTCCTTGATCCGCTCGGAGGTAGCAGATCGGACCTACCCGATGGTGGCGAATTGGGGTTCCGTGATCCGCTCGGAGGTAGCAGATCGGACCTGCCCAGTGGTGGCGAATCAGAGCTCTGTGATCTGCTCGGTGGAAGCAGATAGGTTTTTTGCCCGGTGGTGGCGTAGTGCAGCTCCTTGATCTGTTCGGTAGAAGCAGATCGCCTTTGCCCGGTGGTGGCATGTTGGAGCTTGTTTATTGATCTATTCGGTGGTAGCAGATCGGTTTTTCCCGGTGGTGGCACAGTGAAGTCCCTGATCTGTTCGGTGGTAGCAGATCAGACTTGCCCGGTGGTGGCACAGTGAAGTTCCTGATCTGTTCGGTGGTAGTAGATCGGACTTGCCCGGTGGTGGTCGATTGGAGTGTTCAGTTGGGTGAAAATGAACAACAATATAGAATCATACCTCCACGAGTCTGGCAAACTCGATGGATCGAATTTCTCCAACTGGAAATTCAAAATGCAAACTTTGCTGGAGAGCGTAAATGCATGGGCGATCATTGAGGGAAATGAGCCGAGATCTGGAATAGCGACCCAAGAACAAGATTGGGATAAAAGAGAAACGAAAGCAAAAGTTGTACTGAAGATGTCCGTTAAGGATAATATTATCCCACATATCAGAGATTCTAAGTCGATCGCTGATATATGGACAATGATCAAAAACTTGTACGAGACACAGAATACAAATCGTGTTCTGGCACTCAAGGGAAAGCTATTTGCATTGAAGATGGACGAGAATGAGTCCGCTATTGGATTCTTGGCCTGAGTCAAGGATCTGAGTGACAAACTAGGAGCTATTGGAGAAAGGTGTCCAACTCAGATCTAGTCACACTCACATTGAACAGAATGACTGATGAATATCAGACGTTTATCTCAGGGTTGTCAGCGAGGGAGAAAGCCCCTTCATTTGATGAGCTGACAGCAATTCTGCTCCAGGAGGAGGAGCGACGACAGAATCTGAAAACTTAGAGCAATGACCTAGCTCTGATGGCGAAGAGGCGACAGTACAGAGGAAAGCAGCACCAGCACCAACATCAGCACCAGCAACTGTAGCAGCAGTAGCAGAAGGGAGCCAACTCTTTTCAAAAGAGATCATTCAGAGGTATGACTGATAATTATGTTAAGAGATGTTTTTATTGTGGGAAACATGGTCATCAGATTAAAGAATGCTATAAGAGGCAGGTGGATGAAAGAAAAGGCAAACAGAGGAAACACCAGGGGTGTTTTGCTGGAGAAGAGGAGGACCACAGCCATGATCTTCAACTATTCGCAGTCGATTGTGGTCTTTCATCATCAAAGGGAGATGAGGACGACATATGGTAGGTCGACTCTGGCGCATCCTCACATATGACCGGTAAGAAGGACTATTTTGAATTTCTTGAAGAATCTGCATGTGGATCAAAAATTTATCTAGGAGATGACAGTGGGTATGAGATCAAAGGATATGGAGATATTCCCGTGAAGCTACCTAGTGGTGACATTAAACATCTTAAAAATGTATTATATGTTCCAGGAATTAAGAAAAACTTGATCTCTGTCTCAATGATTACAGACCAGGACATGCAGGTGCAATTCTTTAAGAATGGTTGTGTCATTAAGGATAGCCAGATGGAAATAGTTGCAACAGGAGTGCGTGTGGGGAACTTGTACAGATTGGATGCAAAGAGTATGCCACGACAAGCAATGGTTGCAGCTATATCAACAGTCGAAAATCTCTGGCATCAGAGATTTGGACATCTCAATTTGCAAGACTTCATCTTACTTCAGAAGAAAGGTATGGTCGATGGACTCCCTGTTTTTCATAATGTCAAGCTGGAATGTGATGGATGTGCATTAGGGAAAATGCATAGAGAAGAGTTCCCTTTGCATGTCAACAGAAAGGAAAGAGACATCCTAGAACTAGTGCATACAGATATTTGTGGACCTATGCAAACTAGGTCCTTAGGAGGTGCATATTATTTTCTATTGTTTACAGATGATTGCACTAGGTTTTCATGGGTGTATTTTTTAAGTAAAAAGATTCAAGCCTTTCGGTACTTTAAAGAGTTCAAATCTATGATAGAGAACCAAACAGGAAAGAGGATAAAGATTCTCCGCTCGGATCAAGGGGGAGAGTACAGGTTAGGAGAGTTCATGAACTTCTGCAAGCATCATGGGATTATGCAGCAATTCACAGTGCCACACACTCCACAGTAGAATGGAGTAGCAGAATGCAAGAACAGAACTCTTGTGGAGTGCGCGAGAAGTACGCTTCAAGGTAAAGGTCTATCGAATGGTCTTTGGGCAGAAGCCATTAATACTGTTGTTTATTTAAAGAATAGGAGTCCTACTAAATGTCTAGGCTTCAAAACCCCCTTTGAAACATTGTTTGGACTCAAACCAGCAGTTAGTCATCTAAGAATTGGATCTAAAGCTTATGCTCATATACCAAAAGCAGATAGAAAGAAGTTAGACCCCAAAGCCTTGAAATGTATATTTGTAGGACATGGCACAGAGTATAAGGCATACAAGTTATATAATCTTGTGACTCATAAAGTTTTTAAAAGCAGAGATGTTATTTTTCATGAACAGACTGAAGATGGAAAGGAAGACTCTAACAGTGACATCCACATTCCATTGCTAATAGATATGAACAGTGACGAAGATGAAGAGTAGGAGCAGGAGCATAAACAGGAAGAAGTAGCAGCAGATAGTATAATAAGTGATGATGCAGGCCCAGAAAGTGTTGAAATAGATAGAGTTGAGGTAATTCCTCTACCTAGAAGATCGGGTAGGAAAACTAGACTACCTGAAAGATTGAAAGGCTATGCTTTAATGTCCAAAATTTTAAACATTGTAGAACCTTAAAACTATGAAGAAGCAAGTAAATCATATGAATGGAGGGCTGCAATGCATAAGGAAATTGAATCAATATATAGAAATCATACTTGGGAATTAGTTGAGTTTCTTGAAGGAAAAACCCCTATAGGATGCAAGTGGCTGTATAAACTTAAGATAAATGCAGATGGGAGTGTAGAAAAATTTAAAGCTAGACTGGTAGCAAAGGGTTACTCACAGCAAGAAGGAATAGATTTCGATGACACCTTTGCCCCTGTAGCTAAACTAAATACAATTAGAATGCTAATTTCTTTAGCAACAAAACATAAATGGAAGCTACACCAGCTAGATGTTAAGTCTGCATTTCTAAATGGAGAATTAAAGGAAGAAATTTCTTTAGTACAGCCTCCTGGTTTTGTGAAAAAAGGGCAAGAGCATTTAGTGTGTAAATTACGTAAGGCACTTTATGGTTTGAAACAAGCACCCAGGTCATGGTATGAGAAAATTGATTCATTTTTTATACAACATGGTTTTCATAGGAGCCTCAATGACCCAAACCTGTATACCAAGATAAATAAACAGAGGCAAATCATTTTGATTTCTTTGTATGTGGATGACATGATTATAACAGGAAATGCAAATAATTTGATCAAAGAAATCAAGCAACAAATGTCACATGTATTTGAAATGAAAGACCTTGGAGATCTTCATTATTGCCTAGGTTTGGAGGTGTGGAAAGATTCTGGTCAAACTTTTCTAACTCAAGGAAAGTATGCCAGAACCCTATTGGAAAGATTCAGAATGGAATAGTGCAAAACAGTAGCAACACCATTGCAGCAGAATCTCAAGTTAAGCAGTACAAAACAGGTGGATGCCACTTTGTATAGACAGCTAGTGGGAAGTTTGATATATCTCACGACAATTAGACCTGATCTGGCATATTCTGTTAGTGTGCTGAGCCAGTTTATGTCCAAACCACTTGAAAGTCACTGGATTGCACCAAAATGTGTGTTGAGGTACCTTAGTGGTACTTGTAATTATGGTATTTTATACACTGACATTTCTGATGTTACTTTAGCAGGTTATTCAGATTCTGATTGGGCAGGTGACCTGGATGATCGTAGATCCATCACAGGTTACGCATTTAGTATTGGATCTAGGGTTATTTCATGGAGTAGCAAAAAGCAAAGTATTGTAGCATTATCATCATGTGAAGCTGAGTACCAGGCGTTGTGTGCAACTACATGCAAAGCCATCTGGTTGAGGAGATTGCTTAGTGATGCAGGCAAAGGACAGAAAGAAGCAACCAGCATCAAAACTGACAACCAGAGCACAATAAAGCTTGCATACAATCCAGTTTTCCATAAAAATACTAAATATATTGACACTCAGTTTCATTTTGTTCGAGAAAAGATACAGTCAAAAGAAATATGTGTGGAGTATTGTAACACGTGATAATTTAGCTGATATTTTTACTAAGCCTCTAGGGCGAGTAAAGTTTGAGTTATTTAGAGGGATGTTAGGAGTGCAGAATAACCCTTTCTCCATTAAGGGGGGGAGTTAAAAATAATGGAGAAATTGTTATATGGTTGTAACGCATCTCCTTAGTTTAGGATTAGTTCCTAGAGTTTAGGAGGTTGTTCACAACTACCTAATTTTCAGTGATGTATTTAATATTGTAATATTCATTTGATGTAATGTGGAGTGAACGAGAGAGAGAGTCTCCTCTTTGTTTGAGTGCAGTCTCCCAGGTGTTGTACACACCTGTGAGCTACAACTCCTTCATTTAATTCAAAGTTTGATTTTTATCTCCATGTGCTCCACTCACGTATTGGCCCTTCCAGACTTCACCAAAACTTTTGTGATTGAATGTGATGCTTCTGGTACCGATATTGGCGTTGTATTAATGCAGGAAGGTAGACCATTGGATTTCACCAGCCAACAACTCAGTGGCAAACATCTAGGTCAATCTACTTATGAGAAAGAAATGATGGCCATCTTACATGCAGTAGACACTTGGCAACATACTTGTTGGGGCAACATTTCCAAACCCACACAGACCATCAAAGCCTAAAATATTTTCTGAAGTAGCATCTATCATCACCACAGCAAAATAAATGGCTTGCCAAACTCTTGGGATATGATTATGAGATAATTTACAAGAAAGGGTGTGACAATGTAGTAGTTAATGCTTTATCGCGCCAATTTGAGGATGAGAGCACACTGCTATCGATCTTTCTACCCATACCAGATTGGATTGAAGAGGCCCACAAGGAATGGTCCCCCCACCCCTCTCTTTCACAACTCATTAATAACTTGAGAGAATATCTTAATTCCGCTGTTGACTACTCTTGGAAGGATGAGATTATTCGCTACAAGGATAGAGTAGTTATATCACCAACATACACCCTCAAAACCCGCATCTTGGATGAGCTTCACTCATCTCCAATTGCAAGACATTCAGGCTTTCAGAAGACTTATTCTCACGCATGTCATTCTTTCTTTTGGACTGGCATGAAAAACTACATTCCTATTTTTGTAGCTGAATGTGATGTGTGTCAACGTAACAAGGGGAAACAATCAAGTTATTGGGAACCTTGCAACCATTCCCACTCCCTCCCTATGTATTAACAAATGTTTCCATGGATTTCATCACTGGTCTCCCAAAGTGACAAAACAAATCAACCATCATGATGGTTGTGGACAAACTTTCTAAATATGCTCATTTTTGCACTCTACAACAACCATTTACCCCCACTTTGGTGGCTCAAGTTTTCTTGGACTAGATCTTCAAACTGCATGGCATGCCGACTTCAATTTTGTCTGATCATGACCCCACTTTCACTAGCAAATTTTGGAAATAACTTTTCAAACTACAGGGCATGCAATTCCAACTAAGTATTTCCTATCATCCCCAAACTGACGGTCAAATAGAAGTAGTCAACAAATGTTTAGAGACATATCTAAGGTACTTCACTTCATAAAAGTAGCATCAATGGGTACAATGGCTACCTGTTGGAAATACTGAGAGGGGGGTGACTCAATATTTCTTTTCCAATTGTTACTTTTACTAGTTAGATCCTTATAATTACAACACAAAATTAACAATAAGAATAAATACTTTTATTAATAAGAGATAACTACGGCTCCAATCATCTTCACAATAAATCTAATACAATAATGTGTAGGGCTCCAACCCTGAATGAAATCACCAATCTTCAATCCAGTAGGATCCAACCTGTAGTTTAACAAGCACCAACTTGGACTTCCCAAGGCTCCAACCTTGTCATTTTGAGGCACCAGCCTCTAGGGCTCCAACCCTATCTCTAGTATAGGCTCTAACCTAGTCTCTTGAGGACTCCTATCCTCTAGGCCTCCAACCTTATCTTCGGTACAGGCTCCAACCTGGTCTCTTGAGGACTCCTATCCTCTAGGGCTCCAACCCTATCTTCCAAGGCACCAACCTTGTCTCTATGAGGATCATAGCTCTAGGGATCGAACCCTCAGCTATAATTCATTAAGATAAGTTTGATGATTATTTATGGCTCCCAATATCTTCTGCAATGAGCCATGTCTATCTTTAGCAATGCCTCCTCTAAATCAATTCATCAATGACAACCTTATCTTCTTAGAAGGTGTCACCACTACTCTTCATGGTACCCAAACAACTATCTCCAAAGTCACCTCATGATGGCTTCAACACATCATAGTCTCCAATAATATCTCCAAGATGTTCAATATGTCTTCAATATGCAGCCCAAGTTCTACACCTGCTCTAAGCCTCTTCAAGGGCTTCTTCAAGAACTCTCCAAGGAAGTCTTCAAAATGCTTCAACAACGAGATGTTTCTAAATTCTACTACTGTAATCTGAGTTTCTTCAAAGCAATAGGTCTGAGCCTTATTTCGAGACGACTGACTTGAGTTAACTCTAAAGAATGTCTGTCCGAGCCCTCCACAATTTACATTGTTAATTCGAGTCTCTCAAATTGTTTACTGGTCTGGGACCTGCAGAAGTTCAAGCTCTCTATTCGTTGCAGTATAGTCTGAGCACCCAATAAACACATGTGATTATATTTAAAGTAATCACAGATCCGATGTGTAGTCCGAGCTCTACAAGTGACTATAACTTCGAGCCTTTAAGATATTTCCCCTCCACATATAGTCTAAATATTACTTCACCCTTTTGATCACTAAGCCTCCTCCGATAGTCTTGAGAGATCAAAGTCCTTCACAATTTTATATTAAGATCTGGGCGCCACCAGAACTCCACTACTCATGAATTCGCACTCCACCGAAACTTAAATTTCCCACAGATATGGACTTTACCGAAATTGAAATTTTCCCCAATCTGAGCCACAGGTTTTCTACAAATTTGATTTCCAAGCTCTAGAACATATATCCCCAAACAATTTAATTCTTCAATTCCTTCTTAGAGTTCCTAGTGCATGATTGTGAACTGTAATATGTCTCTGTAAAGGATCTTCATTGAATCGATACTTCAAATGAAGTATTTGACTTGTGTTTATACGAGTTTCCCCAATAAATGAAAATACACATTCATTAGAGGAGAGGCTGACTTGTGCATGAGGTGACACATTGAAAATATATTAAATAGTCGTCGGAGGGATCTTTGTTAATAATCGACCAAATATAACATAGTTTCATTGTCACGGAAACCATATTATAATAGCAAGATAGGAGGTGCCATATTATAATGGAAGCTAGGAGGTCCCACATGTCACATCATCACTTTTCTCCCGTACATTGGGACCACATGGATATCGGAGGTTTGTATCGGAAGCTTTAACATGACATGACCTGCAAGACTTGCGATATAGAATAGTTCTAATGGGGAGGATGCAATAGTATACTAGACACGTTATGATAAAGCTATTTGGGTCCGTGACCATATCGGCAATCAACAATCGAAGGATCTTATCAGAGGTTCCATTCAAAAATTCTGATAAAGAGCGAAGGTGATTTGATAACTAAATCGTTATTAAGTCAAGTCAGGTCTGCATATCAGAAATCGGAGATCGGAGGTCCATATCGCATATCGAAGATCGAAGCTTTATATCGCACATCAAAGATTGGAGGTCCATATCGCACATCAAATATCGAAGGTCCATATCTCTATCGAAGATCGGAGATCGAAGTCGGAGATCAGAGATCAGAATCAAAGATCGGATATCGGAGTCAGAGATCGAAGATGAGAGTCAGAGATCAGAAATTGGAGATCAAAGATCTTGAGTGGTGAATCACAATAAAAAAACGTCGATATAAAACCGCCAATATGATATTTCTCCAGTCTGGTTTTATTATATGCATTGTGATATATTCTAATAATGGATTATTAATATTTCCAAAGTCTCTTAGTCCACTCTTGGATCATCTTGCCTCCTGATCTTCTCTTTATTACCACTCCTCTTGCTCCTTGGGACTACTCCTTGGGTCCAATGCTTCATGGGATTCTGTCTATATATATATATATATATATATATATATATATATATATATATATATATATATATATATATATATATATATATATATATATATATATATATATATATATATATATATATAGATAGATAGATAGTGCTTATGCTATATTCAATCCATATGTCCATCAATGACAACATTGACATCTCAACAATCTCCCCTTTTTTCATTGATGGCAATATACTCCTTTTCCTGGATCCTCTCCTTTCTGTATTATCTCCCCCTTTGGAATCAATGGAAAATGGGGTACTCAACAATTTCTTAGTGAATTTTACTGCCTATTTGAAGGAAATTTCAACAATATTTGTGTTTCCTCAACCTGTTTCTCTTTTTGATACCATTGCTTCTTCCACTATTGCTTAGACAGCTGCTTGTACAACTCCCCCTGAACCCATGCTCCCTTTTTTGTCATCATCATGCTGCTTAGTCACCTTTGTCATTATTTTCTATAGTTCTCCAATGGTGCTATACTGATATGGGTCTATTTTACTCCATCCATCAAGTATTATAATATTTGGTTATATATTCTACTTTGTAGAGACTCAAATACCAGTTCAAATACTTTGTAGTTGTTTATATATCCTTCTTATTCAACTGTTGTCTACTTCCACAAATGTCATTTCCAGATTTTAGATTTGTTCAGAATATTTTGATATCAACTTCATTTTTTTGTCTTTCACCAAGCATTTACTACCTTCTGATATTAGTCTGATCTCAGTAGCCCGTAATTTTCCAACTCTAGTGACTATCTACAATTCAATTGTAGTTGATTAATCAGATCCCCCCTGCCTACATAGACTCTTGTAGCTCTTTTTTTTGCTTTAGGCAAGAAAGATCATGCAAGTGGAAGATATCTTCAATCAATGGATGATTTTATTCAATGGAGTTATTTCCGGAAGATAATCTATCGAGAGATATGCCTCATAGCATGATTTTTCATGTGCAACTCATCGAGGTTTTTATAGGGTTCTTCATGGATAACCTTCGAAAGAGTGGCCAAAATCCCCCCGCAACAGTATGCATGGTTTCCTTTTAGTAGAGTCTCATCATCAAACACTTGGAATATTTTCTCTATCAATGATACATTCATCTAATCAACAACATGTGTTGTTTGTTTGAGTGTTCAAGAGGATTTATGATCCAATTTGCTTCCTTCTCCATACTTTTGTGATTTTATTTTATGGTTTGATAGTTATGCTTTGAGATTGGTTAGGGACCCAATTCAAATTACAATTACAAGCCATATCACAAATATTATGACATTTGTAGCATTTAGTTTTGTACATAAATGAGGAAGCATAATTTCCTCCTACGAAATTGCTTCCAGGAAACTAATGGGGGTGATTATATTTTCCCTTGTGGTATGCCCTACAATCCTTTGCCATGTGCCCAAAATTTGTACAAGAATAACAATAACCATGAAATAAATTTTGGTGCATGAGAAATGATAATCGCCTTGATGCACATCTGAAAGCATTCTACCTCGAAATTATTTGATGATATCCATTTCCTCTTGCATCCTTGACACTTTATGCACAGTTTTGTCTCGATGTACTTCTAAAATTATTCTGTCTTGGAAGCCTTTGACTAGATTTATTTCCTCTTGCATTCTTGACACCATCTTGACATCTTCTTGGAGTAGGGTTTCTTCCAATGTCATATTGACTCTTCTCTTTTCCTTTGTTGGAACTGAGGACATCAATATTGCTTTCAATTTTCTCCACATCTCTGTTGTTTGAAGCAATAAGAGTTTCTTCATTTCTGTTTGAGGATTCACTTGCATAACTGAGACTTGTTTTATCAAATGGAGATCTCTAATGGTTGAGCATATCATACCAGGCTTGAGAAATTTTCAAGCTTTTGTTCAGAAATTCAACTTCTTTCCTTAGTGAAACAATCTCTTCTTCCATTTTTCCACAATCATCATTTTTCATAGCTAGTTGTTTCTCGATTTCTTCCTTGACTCATGTTGCTTCATTAATTTCTACTTCAAGGGAGATGATATCTGATTTCAGATTGAAGATCTCTTTATCTTTTTCTTCTAGTTGGATTGTCATGGAATTTCTTTCCTTTTCTACATCATCAACTTTTCCTTCTTTGAGTTCCAAATATTCCATCACCTTCTCAACTCCTTGTGCTTGTTTCTTTGTTTCTTCTAGTTGATATCTAAGGGAGGAGACCTCGTCTTTGTATTGACCAATTTCTGCTTCTAGTTTGTTCAAGATATCTTGTCTTTGTTCAAGGTGCCTTGACAAAGTTTCTTCCCTTTTCTTTGCCTTATCCAATTGATTTTTCATGGATATGGCTTCTTCATGATGCTTTCTCTTGTTTTGATGAAATTACTCCTTAATCTTGGTGAGCTCCTCATCTCTTTCTGGAACTTGAAGCTTGAATAGGTTAACTTCCTTCCTTTTCTTGTCAAGGTCATGGTCACCATCTTATGATTGCTTCTTGAGCTCCTCATTCTCATTTTTCAAACTGCTTATCTCTTCTAGGGTAGCTACAAGCTTTGCCATGAGATCTTCTTCAAAGTCATTTTTATTTTCTTCACCTTCTAGGACTTCCTTGGCCTTGATGTCTTCACTCTTGTTTTCAACTTCCTTAATGGGTTCTGTACTTCCATGTTCCTTTCCATCATCTTCTTGACTAGAATTCATGGTCAATGCTCCTTTTGAGTGAAGATGTTGAAATTTGTCCCACATACCTTTTGTCAATGAACATTTCTCCACTTTCGTCTTTATAGCATCTGGTAGCCCATTCAATATTTCCTTCATCGCTTTTGTATTATATTCCTTGGATTCTCCTTCCATCATGCTTTCAGTAATCACTAATTCCTAGAATTCAATGCCTTGAGCCATTAATAAATTCCTCATTCTCATCTTCCATATATCAAAATTTCCATTGAACAATGGAACTTTCCCAATTTGGTTTTCTTCAGTTTTCACGGATGAGGAAAAGACATCATTAGAAGGATTGGAGGCTTTCTTCCTCGGACTTTCCATTTGTGTTCTAAGGATCAATCTTTAAGTTGTTAGGCTTTGACTGAAGGTACTAGCTCTAATACCAATTATTGGAAATACTCAGACAAGGGTGAATCAATATTTCTTTTTCAATTGTTATTCTTACCAGTTAGATCACTTATAATTAGAACACAAAATGAACAATAAGAATAAATACTTTTATAAATAAGAGATAACGAGGACTCCAGTCCTGTTTACAATAAATCCAATACAATAATGTGTAGGGCTCCAACCCTAGATGAAGACACCAATATTCAATCCACCAAGCTCCAACCTATAGTTTACCAAGCACCGACATGGACTTCCCAAGGCTCCAACCTGGTCAATTAGAGGCACCAACCTCTAGGGCTCCAACCCTATCTCTGGTACAGGCTCTAACCTGGTCTCTTGAGGACTCTTATCCTATAGGGCTCCAACCCTATCTTCAGTATAGGCTCCAACCTAGTCTCTTCAGGACTCCTATCCTCTGGGGCTCTAACCCTATATTCCTAGGCACCAACCTTATCTTTATGAGGCTCCTACCTGTTGAAAAGTGTGCAACAAGAAATGCTTGTTGAGAATGCAACAAGATGATGGAGCTTAGTGGAAAGGAGTCGCCTTCACTAAGTGGGCCCGCAGGCAAATTATGGCGCAAAGTCTATTTTTGGATCACAGCAGGAGTGATCAGAGTCTATTTTTAGACTGGCTTTCAAAAATAGAAAAGTCAAATATTATTGTCTCATAATAATATTTAGACTATAAACTTTATCTTATCCTCTTCGAGCACTTCAGTTTGAGCTACAGATGTGGCACATGCAGCTGTCAGAAGGAAATACATTTTCTTTATGAGTCAGTTGAGCTATTGCATGCAGGACATCAGTTAGAACTCATGTGGTTGAGTTCTGTGGAGTTAGATGAGCAGTTAATGGAGTTGTGTTCAGTTTGACTTGGTTAAACTAGTTGTAATTAGTCTAACTGCAAATAGACTAATGATGAGTTGTTAAACTAATTATTAACTCATAATGCAACTATAGAATACATCAGTTAACTCAGTTTCATGCCAGTGCATGTTCAGTTCAGCAGGGACAGGTGTTAGAGGTTGAGATTGCTATCAGTTGTGCATGAGATTGTGCAAATGCATGGGATTTAGTTATGCCAATGATCTCTACATAGTGTGGGCCAATACCAAGTGAAATATAGCTTGTGCTCACGTGATTTACAGTGTGGGTGATTTTCACAAGGTAAATAGGAGTTTGGATCAGCCATTCTCATTCATTCTCAGCAGGTATTGTGCAGTGGAGGCAGGCAAGCAGCGGAGGAGATTTGGAGATCAGATCTAAGCTGTATTGTGTGTAATAGGTGGAGATAGTGCTCGATACTTGTGAGGAGTATTGTACTATGTTTGTTACATGTTCTCAATCAATATAATATACAGATAGTTGGGGTTTTTAGCGAGATGCTTTCCCCGGGAAAATACTGTGTTGATATGTGCGATTGATGCTTCTATGTGCGCATGTTATTGTTTCTGCTTCTGTAAATTGATGATCAATGTAGAAGCGGTTATGTATTATGCATGTATTCCGCAATAGTGTATAATCAGGATAATCTGTGTCAATATGTGTCATATTATTCAAAATTTATGCACTACCTGTAGGGCTCCAACCCTTAGCTGCAATTCATCAAGATTATATGTTTGATGATTCTTATGGATCCCAATATCTTCTACAACAAGTCTTGTCTATCTTCAACAATGCCTCCTCCAAATGACTTCATTAATGACGGCCCTGTCTTCTTAGAAGGTGTCACCACTGCTCTTCATGGTACCCAAACAATTATCTCCAAAGTCACCTCATGATTGCTTCAATGCATTATATTCTCCAATAATATCTCCAAGACCTTCAAGATGTCTTCAATAGGAAACCCAAGTTTTGCACCTGCTCTAAGCCTCTTCAAGGGCTTCTTCAAGAACTCTCTAAGGAAGTCTTCACAATGCTTCAACAACAAGATTTTTCTAAATTCTACTACTGTGATATGAGTTTCTTCAAATAAATAGGTCTGATCCTTCTTTCAAGACAACTGTCTTGAGTTATCTCCAAAGGATATTCGTCCAAGCCCTCCACAATTGACACTATCAATCTGAGTCTCTCAAATTGTTTACTGGTTTGGGATCTACAGAAGTTCGAGCTCTCTGTTCGTTGTAGTATAGTCCGAGATCCCAATAAACACAAGTGATTGTCCTTAAAGTAATCATGAATCTGATGTGTGGTATGAGCTCCATAGGTGACTGTGATTCTGAGCCTTTAATTTATTTCCCCTCCACAGATAGTTTGAATATTACTTTACCCTTTCTATCGCAAAGCCTCCTCTGGTAGTCTTGAGAGATCATAGTCCTTCACACTTTTATTGTTATATACCTAGGGGGGATAATATGGGGTACCAAGGGAGGTACCCAAGGTAATAATGTAATAATGGGATGGGCCATAGTAATAAATAAGGTGGTTAACCCATGTCATGTAAGGGACCACAAGTAGTTAATAATAATGTAATGGGCCCATGGTATTAGTTGATGGTATGAGGAAACCATGGTAATGATGCATGGTATTGTATGTATGATGCTTATATAAAGGCTAGAGACTCCACATATGAAGATGAAGAGAAGTATTATTGTATGAACAGGCATATGGCTTGTGGAGTGTTCTCCTTCCTTAAGGAGTGAATGTATGGTGTTGCCCTACCTTAAGGGTTTGATAATAAAGAAGCATTTCTATCTATTTGATCTTGTTATTCTTGGGTTATTGCTATTATCTTATATTCTTGGGTTAAATCTACAACAAGTGGTATCAGAGCACTTTCTTGGGCAAACCGTGGAGAAATTTTATATACTTGTTGTAGATCTAACCCAAGAATATAAGATAATAGCAATAACCCAAGAATAACAAGATCAAATAGATAGAAATGCTTCTTTATTATCAAACCCTTAAGGTAGGGCAACACCATATATTCACTCCTTAAGGAAGGAGAACACTCCACAAGCCATATGCCTGTTCATACAATAATACTTCTCTTCATCTTCATATGTGGAGTCTCTAGCCTTTATATAGGCCTCATACATACAATACCATGCATCATTACCATGGTTTCCTCATACCATCAACTAATACCATGGGCCCATTACATTATTATTAACTACTTGTGGTCCCTTACATGACATGGGTTAACCACCTTATTTATTACTATGGCCCATCCCATTATTACATTATTACCTTGGGTACCTCCCTTGGTACCCCATATTATCCCCCCTAGGTATATAACATTCCACCCCCCTAAGCATGTTTCGTCCCCGAAACATGGGAAGAACACAAATAATAAGATCTACTCAAAAGAGTAGTCCACTGATAACATGCACGTGCATCTAGCCATCCAAGAGAAAGGTGAACCCTCGATCTCGCTGGTGCCTCGCTCGCTTGAGATGGAAGTTGACCGTGGCCGCTCTTCTGTGTTGATGTGTAGTGGGTGGATCTTCTCTCCTCGCGATCCGTCATGTGACGACTTGGTTTCCATCTTGATGGTTGTCTCGCTGGGTGATGTGGGTGATGATATGTTGAAGTTTTAACCCACGATGGCTTTTTCTTGACTTCACCCTGTTGTGGTGCCTGTTGTGGTGTCTTCTTTGTCAATATGACATCAACCACTGAGCCCTCCTCTGATGTATCATCACCTGTAACCTTTTCTTCTGCAGCCTCTGTTTGTGTTTGATTGTCGATCATCAAAGGCTCATCATCTGATATGTCAGTCCCTTGAACATCTTCTGCTTCAGCCTCCATGTGCTCTACCTGTTTATGGATGGAAATATCCTGTAATGTAATTTTCTTCTTTTTATACCATAGCTTTAGGAATTTCTTCTGCACATTAATATTGATAGTACCCACAGATTCCATCCAAGGGTATCCCAAAACAACATCCATGTTATCCATATCTGAAGCATAAAAATCACCATGAAACACATACTTATCCATAGAAATCTTCAAATCCTTATACACTTGAACATCCTCATTATCAATCTGTGCAGTTTCAATGTGTTTTGCTGGAGCTTGCAATCTTTTTTCCAAATTAATACTTATAAGATTTTGTTTGCAACTAGGATTTATAGACACAATGATTTTCTCCTTCTGAATCAATCCATGAACCTGCAATAAGGAGACACCCGTAGAAATTAACCCCTTATGTGTCTCATTCTCCTTTTTTCTAGCACGAGACCATTTGTCTAAAAGGACTTTTTCAAATTCTGCATCTGAGAGTTTGGTTAACTGTTTGTCATCAAGTGAGAGACACCATTTGTAAGCCTCATCTTTGAAACCCAACCGCCAATAATCCCTCCCAAATTTTTTTCCATACCCACTTCTGTTGTTTTATGTATTCTTCAATAGTAGGACCATCATCTTTTCCAGTAAAGTATAGAACCTTGCTAGAAGCCATGAAGAGGGTTTGAAAAAATTTCACTTACTTGGCGAAAATTTGAAATTGTCACAGTTTCGTCAATATTGCTCAGACTCTATATTATAACCTATTTTTAGAAATGGAACAATCATTCTGCATCTGCCCATGTGGTAGAAATCTTGATCCAGACACTTGAAATTTCAGATCTGTGCTGCTACTCTCCCGTCGTCACCAAAATTTCTGCAAAAAGAGCTGATTTTAAATCAGCGATATCTCCCTCATCCGGACTCCGACTCGATTGATTTTTTTTTTGAAATTGAGTGTTTTTTCACAAAGAATCCAGATCTACAAGTAGATTTTTCAGATCGTGCACCAGGACGTCCAGATCTGCGCCACAAACTCGCTGCCCCGAAAAATTGTCTACAACACCACTGATTTTTGGATCAGCGATATCTCCTTCATCCGGACTCCGATTCAACTGATTTTTTTTTTTAAGTTGGGTATTTTTTCCCAAAGAATCCAGATCTGCAATTAGATTTTGCAGATCTTATACCAGGACGTCTAGATCTGCGCCGCAAACTCGTTGCCCTGAAAATTGTCTGCAACCCCACTGATTTTTAGATCAGCGATATCTCCTTCATCCGGACTCCGATTCAACTGATTTTTTTTTTGAATTTGGGTAATTTTTCACAAGGAATACAGATTTGCAATTAGATTCTGCAGATCGATTACCAAAACGTACAGATATGATCTGCAAATTCGCCACCCAAAAAATCCCTGCAAAAAATAAAAAAAAAATCTCCACGGTTTGCCCAAGAAAGTGCTCTGATACCACTTGTTGTAGATCTAACCCAAGAATATAAGATAATAGCAATAACCCAAGAATAACAAGATCAAATAGATAGAAATGCTTCTTTATTATCAAACCCTTAAGGTAGGGCAACACCATACATTCACTCCTTAAGGAAGGAGAACACTCCACAAGCCATATGCCTGTTCATACAATAATACTTCTCTTCATCTTCATATGTGGAGTCTCTAGCCTTTATATAGGCCTCATACATACAATACCATGCATCATTACCATGGTTTCCTCATACCATCAACTAATACCATGGGCCCATTACATTATTATTAACTACTTGTGGTCCCTTACATGACATGGGTTAACCACCTTATTTATTACTATGGCCCATCCCATTATTACATTATTACCTTGGGTACCTCCCTTGGTACCCCATGTTATCCCCCCTAGGTATATAACATTTATATTAAGATCTACGCTCCACTGGGATTGCACTACCCACGAATCTATGTTCCACCGAAATTGAAATGTCCCACAGATATGGGCTTTACTGAAACTGAAATGTTCCTCGATATGAGCCACAGGTTTTCTATAGACCCGATTTATGAGCTCTAGAACAAATATCTACAAACAATTTAATTCTTCAATTCCTTCTCGGTGTTCCTAGTTCACGATTTGTGGACTATAATATATATCAGTAATAGATCTTCACTGAATTGATACTTGAAATGAAGTATTTGACTTATGTTTATATGAGTTTCGCCAATAAGCAAAAATACATGTTCATTAGAGGAGAAGTCGACTTGTGCATAAGGTAGCACATTGAAAATATATTAAATAGCTATCGGAAGTGGTTTTTGTTAATAATCGACCAAATATAACATAGTTTCATTGTCACGAAACCATATGATAATATAAATATAGGAGGGGCCATAGCTTTTAATCGAACAAAACCATATTATAATGGATGTCAGGAGGTCCCACATGTCACATCATCACTTTTCTCCCGTACATCGGGACCACATGGATATCAGAGGTTTGTATCAGAAGATTTAACATGACATGGCCTATAAGACTTGCGACATAGAAAAGTTCAGACGAGGAAGACACGATATTATATTAGGCACATTATGATAAATCCAATCAGTTTCGCAACCATATCGGCAATCAAAAATTAGAGGATCTTATCGGAGGTTGCATTCAAAAATTCTGATAAAGGGAGGAGGTGATTTGATAATTAAATCATTGTTAATTCAAGTCAGGTCTGCATATCGGAAGTCGAAGATCGGAGGTCCATATCGCATATTGGAGATCAGAGCTTCATATCGCACATTGGAGATTGGAGGTCCATATCGCATCGGAGGTCCATATCGCACATCATGGATCGGAGGTCCATATCGCATATCGGAGATCAGAGTTAGAGATAAAAGATCAGAATCGGAGATCGGAGATCGAATATCAAAGAATGAAGATCATAAATCTTGAGTGGTGACTCACAATAAAAAAGCGTCGTTATAAAAACACCAATATGATATTTCTTCAATCTGGTTTTATTATATGCGTTGTGATATATTTCGATAATGGATTATTACGATTTCCAAAGTCTATTACTCCACTCGTTGATCATCTTGGCTCCTTCTCTTCTCTTTGGTACTACTCCTCTTGCTCCTTAGGACTATTCCTTTGGTCCAACGCTTCTTGGGATTCTGTTTGTGTGTGTATATATATATATAGATATATATGTATATGTATATGTACATATACATATACATATACATATACATATATATTCATTGCTTATGTTATATTCAATCTGTATGGCCATCAGTGACAACACTAACATCTCAACACTAGCTTTAGTTGAATGGTGGTATAATACTAACTATCATGAATCCACCAAGATGACTCCATATAAGGCAGTGTATGGCCAACTTCCACCTTCACCTATTTCTTATATCCCTGGATGTTCTAAAGTATAGGGAGTTGATAAACTCCTATAGAATCATGCTTCCATGATAGCTCATCTCAAAGATAATCTACACCAAGTTCAGAACCGAATAAAGCAACAAGCAGACCAACATCGTTCTGAGCATGCATTTCAAGAAAGGGATCAAGTACTCCTGCGACTCCAACCATATAAGAAAACATTTTTCAAAGAACAGGCCTGCCAGAAACTAGCACCAAAATTATATAGACCTTGACAAATACTTCAACGCATAGGAGCAGTCACCTACAAACTAGCCTTGCCACCTACTTCGAAAATCCATCTGGTCTTCCATGTATCATGCCTTAAGAAAGTGGTGGGGAACAATTGAAAATTTCAAACAAGTCTAACTGAATTGGATGAGGAAGGCTCACTTTGGCTTCGACCATAACAAGCCCTCGATACTCGTTAAAGACATATTCACAAACGCATGATCAAGGAAGTCATCATCAAGTGGAAATACACCTCTCTAGAAGATGTGATCTAGGAACCAGCCACTATTCTTCAATAGTTTCCACAATGTCAGCTTTGAGGACAAGGCTGCTTTTGATGGGGGAGGGCATGTTAGGGTCCAACCCTAATCCCTTTATTTATGTAATAAGCCCAATGGGTTGAGTCAGAGTCATAGTTACTTAGAAATTCAATAAAGCCCACATTAATAATTGTAAGTGGTTAACCTGTATTAGAGAAAAGGGACCACAGTTAGTTGTAAATGGACCATAGTTAATAAATAAAGTGGTTAACTCGTGTTATGCAAGGGATCACTAGTAGTTAGGGTTTTGGATGTCATTTAGCTATAAATAGTCATAGTTAGTAAGGGAAAGATCATCGAGTCTTATTGTAATCAAGCTCTTCTCTACTATAGGTTGCCCCCTTGAAGGGGCAAGTGAACATTGAATTTGTTTCTGAACAATAAAATGCTTTGTAGTTTTTCTCATTTAATTTGATAATTTTGTGTTATGGGCTATATTTCTTAGTATTTCAGGTATTCTGGATTTCTCACGGGTCAAGAGAATAACATATATTCCTCTGATTTTCACTTACCCTAATCACTGGAAGAAATTATAACCAAAACAAAAACATGAATACATAAAGAACACAATCACATAGAAATTGTAGAGAAATTGAAGACAACAGATATCATATTTACCCTAGAAACCCAAATGGGAAAACCAACATTGAATGGTTTCTCAATCTATTTAAGAGATCTCTAGTTATAATGCATTCATGGCTCCTTATCCATCAGCCTCTCCTTGTGAAAAATATCCCTTGAGAATGAAAATTCAAAAGGATATGGAGAGAGTTGTGGTAATGGGAAGGCCAATAGGCATGACATTTCACTTCCCTTTAGTTGACCTCTTCTCTTTTATTTTTTCATTGAATTCTTTGTTTTTCTGTCATTTTTTCATATTCCACTTTTATATTTACATTCGATTCCATATTTTTCCTCACCTTCATAAATTGTCGAATTGGCTTGCAAGTATTGAGCGTTACAACCATTAGTTGTTTCAGATCCATTTCAATTAACACCTTCTCATTGAGAGGCTTTTTCATCTTCAAAATATTGAAGAAAACCAATCTAGAGTAATGCACTTTCTATGTACTTCTCTATAATGTGGCTTTGACAGTAGCTTGTGACTACAACTATGACTATGGCTCTAAATCTAGCTCATGGTTGAGCTACTAGCTCTAGTTCTAGCTATGGATTTGACTTGGGTTGAAACTTGTATGTCCCCGCAATGCATATCTATACTGACTAACTCTAATCTCTAAGCATTCTCTGAATTTTGAAATAAACTTTCATTCTCATTTCTCTTATAATAAGAGATGGTCCCTCTTGGTAGTCAACAAAGCTAAGCCTTGGTATTCTTCAAATCACCCCTTTAGTAATGGAAAACATTTATTATAGGTCTCAAGGTTCTGCTCCATCTCTATCATCCTTTGGTTGAGCATTTGTACCATCTTCCTCAAGTGTTAGTTCTCTTCTTTAAGTTGAGTATTGATGGCCCTCAATTTTTCCAAGCTCTCTTTGTTTTCTTTGCCTATGTTGAGTTTGTGCTCTCTTCAAAATACAAATAATTGTGTCATGGTTAAGGATTCAACAACTTTTATATGATTTTTCGAAGATTTCTGTGGTGAGTATCTTGAGTATGCTTAATATTCAAAATTAATTCCACAGTAGCCATTTTTGCATTATGTTTCGAGTCTATAACAAGACTCATCATCGAGATAAAAACCCTACAGAGAAGAGCGAGAAATGATGGATATTAATATGGAATGGATGGAAATGTAAAGTAAAAAAGCCGATCAACTAAAAAAAAAAAAATTAAGAAGAATTAATAAATTATAAAAAAAATATTAGAATGCAGAATTCATATTAATAATAGATATTAATGGTAATGAAGTTTAATCATTAATATAAGGGAATTTATTAATAGGTAATCCTTATTAGCATTAATTATTATTAATAATTAATAATAAAGTTAATAATTATAATTATCCTTATTATTAGTATTAAGTATTATTATAATTGGTATTAATTACATAATTAATACTAATAATAAAGTTAATAAATAATAATAATAACAGCGATAATAATTAGTATTATTATTAACTCTATAAGCATATAATTATTATTATAAACTCACTAAGTTAGTACTAATAATTGTTATAATTTGAATTAATTCTTATTGTAATATTATAAGGGATAATAGTGTGATTATTAGGGTTAATTATTAGAGATTGTAAGATGATATAGTTATTAGGTTTAGGAATTAGTAAGGATAGAATGTAAGGAATGATGAGAAGGGGGATGAAGTGAGAAGATTTAGAGGGAAAATGAATATGATGGAGAGGGATATAGGAAAGGTTAAATGAGGGATAAAGTGTAGAAGGGAACAAGGGGAAGAGGTTATAGTCAAGGTTGTAAGACTTGGGTGCTTGAGTGAGTAAGGGGATCCAAATCCTACTTAATTCCATACCCCCATCTCTATTAACATTACGAGGATGCTTAATAATTTCAAGGGCTTCATAGATATTTCGTTTATACTGATGCTTTTCTTGGGCAATAATTTTTGTGTCTTCAAGGCAAACATGGTGACATGTTCTTCATGAGTGTTCTGCAAGTGTTGAAGATTGAGTTCTACCATTTTTAATGTCAACATCGTGTTCTTTGAGTCTAATTTTGAAGGATCTTCCTATCTCTCCAATATAACATTCTCCACATGAACACAAGACCTTATAAACCCCTTTGTGTTGGAGGTGATCAAGATTGTCTTTTACTGATCTCATCTTTTGTCTGATGGTTGTTAAGGGCTTAAAAGAGGTATCAATGTTTTTTCTTTTTGAGAACCCTATCCAGGTTATCCGTGACTCCTTGAATTTATGGTAAACAGGCCTTATTATTAGAAGGTTGGGAGCTTATCGAAGAGGGTCTTGCTCCATTTCTAGTTCTATCTCTTTTGATGGTTTTTATGATGTCTTTATTTTTATATCCAATGCTAGTAAATACTTTCTTCAAATATTTTATCTCCTCCTTTACATTCTCTAAGTCAAATATTCTTAATGCTCTAATGAAGAGGGTCTTGAGCACTCCCATCATTTTTTCTAGATGATGATGTGACTCTGTATAAAGGTAGTTATAAGTGTGTGCTTTCTTCCTGAACACCTTGTGTCCTAATGATCCATATTCATTCTTAACGAGGAGAATGTATAGGAATGTGATTCAATCGTTTTCCTCAACATCCATAATCAACTTGATGTCCTTAGATAAGTTGTTAAGGTGGTCTAGAAAGTTTCTTAACTCCTTGCCCCCATGTGGCCAAATTACACTAGTGTCATCAACAAACCTGAATGAGTATTTTGGCTTTAGAGGGTATGTTTCCAGGGATTTATTTTCAAATCCATAAAAATCTTGGCTACTATAGGGGATAGTAGGGACCCCAAATTCACTCTAGATGCTTGCTCAAATAATTCACCTTGGAAGGAAAAGAATGTAGAACGAAGACATATCTTTGCAAGCCTCGTAGTCTAGGGGTCGATAACCTCTTTTATCACTTCGATAGCTTCATCTAAAGGAATCTTTGTGAAGATTTGGACAACATCAAAACTTACAATATTATCCCTAGGATCTAACTTTTGTTTCTTTATAAGCTCCACATAATGATTATAGTATTTAATTTATGAATTTGTTTTTCCAACCAGTGGAGCCAAATTGCTTGTAACATATTCGGCTAATTTGTTTATGGGTGCCCTAATAATGTTGACAATGGGTCTGAGGGGGGCACCTTCTTTATGAATATTTGGGCCCCCATAAATTTGTGGGGTAATTTTATTGTCTGGAGAAAGTCGCTTCTTTATCGTATCATTAAGGTTCGAATCCTTGATGGTATTTCTAACCACCTTAGTAATCTTAGAAATAGGGTTTTCCTTGAGCTTCCTATAGCTACCACTATTATACAGGTGGTCCCTCATTTTGGTGACATATTCTTCCTTGTCCATTAATATCATTGCTCCCCCTTTGTCTTCTTTCAATATGACAATGTTTTCATTGCTTCACAGGCTTCTTAGGGTAATTTGTTGCCCATAGTTCAAATTTGTTTTGGAGGCTTTTCCTTTCTTAAGACGACTGCACAATCTTGTCTAATTTGTTCCTTATCTTCATCCCTTAGACTTTGTATCCTATCATCAAAGCTACAAATAATTTATTCTTACAAAATATGGTTGGGGGATATGTAAAATCTTAGTCCTTTACTCAAGACCTCCAATTCATCCTTATTTAGCTCATAATAAGAAATATTAACCACCTTTTTGACACCCATGTTATTTGGGGAGATGTGGGTAACATTAATAGTGACATCTACTTTATCATCCTTAAGCACTTTATCTACATTTTCGGTGGACATACGGGTGTTGGTATCACTACTCATAGAGCTACTACCTCTATCGAATGATAGTTAGTTGATATGGTTACTTGTCTTGACTCTTAATGACGGTTTTCCAACAGATCTTATGTTGTTCGAGCTCACGGAAGGTTCATATGTTTGATGATATGCATTTATCCACTGGTTACTCACTGTAATTTTTTATTTTTCCATGTTTTCTTACATATTTTCTTTTACATGGGTGTTGGCATTGATGCTCACAGAGATACTCCCTTCATCGGGTTGTTTGCCAACAATGACCTGGTTGTTTTCCATGTCTCCTACAGTGATATTTCCGCTTGCGTTCATTACAGTGTGTGCAGTGGCGTTGTTTAATGATGGACTTATAGCCCACTCACTTCTCAATATTACATGGAGAGCTCTATCTTTAAAAAGGCTAGTAGGTCTCTACTCTGAATGAATCCTTTACTCTAGAATGGTTATCTACCTCCTTTCTCCATATTTCCTGCACATAAGAAACCAAATGAAATTACAATGGAAATATTTTGTTCTCAATGAGCCAACCAAGGTCATCTCTCTAACTGTGGAGGATTTCAAGTGTCTATTTATGGAGTTTATTCTAGGCTTATATGCATGATATGAATGTAAATGCAACTTTTATGCTCACCATTATTTAGTTGGCATGTGAGAATTCTTACGCTTGTTGTCACATAATGCTAAGGAAATTACCAATCAACTCTATGTGCATGATTGGATGTTACCTATCATCTAAATGACCTTTGTTGTCGATTGGTTTACATAAGGCCATACAAAAGCATAACCCTCCAATGAGAACTTTCTATACTGATGAAGCAAAGCCACTAGAGATCAGTTTCCACCATTATTTACATTGTTCTTAATTACCTCATGTAGGAATGCTTACACATCTATATAAATTTGAATAGATGATGAAACTACAAAGTCTTTGTGTTATTCAAATTGCAAATTTGAAAGCAACATACATAGTTAATATTTAAAAATGTGTAATGTTACAACTCAATGCATGTATTCACATACAGTTGAAATTATTATTTAAATCAAAACTAGATGCCTAGCTATAATGCACATTTATTCATGGCATTCTAAATTGAATAAATCAAAGGTATGTTTTGATAAGATTGCTTTCTCAAATAAATATTATCATAGGCTACCAAACTAGTCTTTATTTTTAGCCTCTCAATTTTTTCCATGTCTATTCCTTGTAATGAGGAGCCAATACTAAGCTTTGAAAATCCTTTATGATCTTTCCTTTCTAAATCAAAAAAATGTTGAATGAATAGTTTCAACCTAGGCCCTTAATATGGGAAATGGAAATAAATGCAATATACTTTACAAACTCGATTTTTGTTGGTTTTAACAACCATTCACAAAGTAAGGGACACATGAAACTTACAAGAGAAACCCCCGAAAAGGGGAAAATATATTATAAAACCAAATTCCCTTGTATAGTTTGTATTGTACAAATGGTCACAACACATAATGATGGTGACTATAAAAATACATTATATTTCATAATTATTTTCAAACCACCACCGCAACTATCTCATCAATATTTCCGTGAATCTCTCACTAAATCTTCATCCCTATTTTCACTCATTCCTCTCAATCACCCAACCATACAATGTTTGGTCTACTTCATTACATTTCTCATTACATAATTTTAATATTAGATATTATTAACAAGTAGGATTTATTCCACCATAACCCCATTAATGAGTATTTGTGAATTCTCAATCTTCAATTGTCCTTTGAATTGATCCCCCTCATATTCAATTTTTTGCATTCTTCTTAACTGGCCTTTTCCTTTTATCTTCATTTATATTTATTCTTCATCTTTTACTTGTAAAAAACATAACTAACGTTTTTGTTGAAGCCTATATTAAAAAGTTACCATCCACTAGAATGCATGGGTCGCTAGTTGTTGTATCCGCCAATTTTCTAGGAAACGTTTTCTCATACATGATTCAACAAAATATTTATGCATGCGTACATTCAACTTCCCCATGTCATGAACATCATTCATTAACCTGGGTTTTCTAGACTACCCTTAACCATACAAGTTTCAAGTGTCTTATGCTTGCCACATCACAAGTGGTTTCAAATGACCAAAAACCAGCCTCTCTTACAACAATCACAACAAGTGGTTATTTAACACCACTTATTCCTTCATGAAAAGTGATTATTCAACACCACTACCTCATCAATGAGGGTATACTTGCCTCATCAGACTTACATTACATCAAATCAGGTACATTCAATTTCTATTAGGGCTTATCTAGCCCTTTCCTTTCCATCTCAATACAAAAATTTCATTTTTACATCAAATACATTAGGGACAATTCAAATTTTAGGGATGTTTGTATGGATTCATTGCATTTTCATCTCAATTTTGAACACACAATACTATTATTTACCTTGCTTCATGTTCTTTTGCATGTATCTTCCATTTCTTATATTGCTTCTCTCACCTTCTTTTTTGGCTACTTCTCTTCGACTACTTCACTTTTTCTCTTCTTCTTCTCTGGTTTCTTCTATTGCTTCATTCCTACTGCATCAAATTTCATCCTTTGTCCTTGGCCTTTCACTATTGCATTCTACTTCATACTTTTTGCCTTCCTTACTCAAGCCAAGGAGTCCATCAACTTCCTTCATAATCTTCTTTCTACATCTTTGTACTATTTTCTTTTGTCTTATTTAGTTATGGAGTTTGCTTCCTCATCATTCTTCATCTATCTCCTTCATTAATGGAGTCTTCTTCTCTGTGATTTTTCTCTTCATCTTCATCTTTCTGCTTCATCTTTTTTTTCATGGAGTCAGTCTCTTCATCATCCTTGGTTAGTCTTCTTCATCTTAATATTCTACTGTAATACCTGCATAAAATTGTTTCTTGTAGAAGGACATCTCCATCCAACAAGACAGCTGCAACTTCTTAATACATTTTCATGCTTACAAGAAAATGTTTCATCATTGGATTGTACGATTTGCAACAATGAAACTTATGACTTTAGGTTGACAGACATAATTGACACACCACAAACATGAATTGACTATACCTTTGACTTGAATGTTGAGTACAATTGATCATGCACCATTCTATAACATTTTTCTTCTCTTCATAATATGTGTGTCTTACAAATAATTTATAATGTTAGAATGATTAGTTTTAACATTAATACATTAAATGAAAATGAAACTTTAAAAAACATGAATCTAATTTTCTTTTGACTCCAATGTTATCTAGACCAAGGCTGTTTGGAAGTAGGAGCAGGGAGCGACAATTTTCAAAAGCTTTCGGGTCGAGAGCGATTTTGGGAGATATTTTTATATAATATGTATTTTTATAAACTTTGATGCATATATGTCAACAAAATCATGTATAATGATGAATTAATATATAAAAATCATACAAACATAGATTAAACCATATAACATCTATCATCTAGTAGTTATAATTTTCACCAACCACAAGTCCATAAGTTACAACATCTTGATTCTGATCATGTTAGGTGTGGAGCCTGAATAGAGGTCTTGTTTCTATTGCATTTAGATCCCAATCCCTGACAAGGGGGTGAGAGAGGGCTTTCCTATTGTGAACCGAACACCTCGCTAGGGATGCCACCTTTTCTCTCAAAATGTATTAGTTGCATCTATCCATCTCCAGGTCACAACATCCCAACAATATTGTAGAAAAAATAAACAAAATTAGCTATTTATCTTTGTTGTTGCTGCATGACGAACATGATGAATGAATAACCAGTCTAGATTGATTTTGAACCTCAATTTAAATGGATTCATTTCCACACTTTCCCTTTTGTTAAGGAATTGGAAATCCTTAGCCAAACAATGGTGCATTTTGAATCATTTTCCTTAAATGTTACGGGCCACGTCTTGAACTCTCTTCTACGCAATGGCTCACATCAGCTCCATTTTGAGCTATAACATATACAACCATCTTCACGCGGGTCCACAAATATCTTTAGACAACTCACAAAATTCTCTCGTTACAACCTTAGTTTGATTATTTGTGCCCACTAGTTTCATAATTCGACTCTCATATTTATGTGACAGCTCAAATACACAAGGCTGTGAGTTCTTACGCAGGTGTATAAAAAGACTAGCAGCGACTGGTTCTCTCTTCCAAGCAGACTCCAACAGATTTTCCTCTACACAGGCTACACGACTTCATTCTTTTCCAATGAATTCGAACCTGCAATCTCAATTTCCGACGATCAAGCTATACACAGCTCGCCCAAGCAAGCACAGGTCCACACAGCACCAATCCTCATGCAACACACAGCACGCTGCAACTTTACACTTTCCACAGTGCACACTGCAAGCTCCCTTCAAACTCACACAGCAACCAACTGTCGCATCATGACTCCCTCTGGCAAGATGCTCCACGTTCTACACAGAACAATTATTCCTAGTAGCACGACTCTAGTCAACTATACGCGGTTTCCGTCCAGCAACTTGATACTCCACTTCCAACGCTTAGCAGCTATATATGCGGCAGGCTTGTGTACAGATTTTCATGCTGCCAACTTGGTGTTTTACATAGCACATAAGCTTTCACACAAATCGAGTTTCCAGGCAAATCAACTTTCACACGCAGTTCTTAAACTCCACGCAGCTTAGCTTAGCGCTGACACCGAATGTTGGTTTTGACGGCCATTCACGAAGCAAGGAACACAATAAACTTACAAGAAACCCTAAAAAGGGAAATGTGTTATAAAATCAGATTCTCGTGTGTAGTTTTTATTGTTTAAATCTCATTACATAGTTTAAATATTGGATATTATTCACAAATAGTTTTTATTGTTTAAATCTCATTACATAGTTTAAATATTGGATATTATTCGCAAATAGTTATTCCATCAATTGTTTCATAGCATGTGGTTGAAATAACATCTTAGCAAATGGGAGAGGGAATGTAATTAGGAAAAATGATCGTGAAAGCCATTCCTACAGTAGAATAAAAGCCAATGAAAAGGAATAGCGGCTACAACCACAAGAACAATTCAACTCGTGATAGGGAGGAAGAATGCCTACCTGTATGTGTAGCTTGTTGGTATGTATAGATCCATCATACATCCACGTACGACCTTGGTGACAATTGGAAGGATTAAGAAAATGGTCCAAAGATGCACACAACCTCTTGGTTAACCAAGGCTATCCTCAAATTGACGCCAACAAGTACGAATGTTGTTCAGGGGAGAAGGGGATGACCCAAGCAAGGAGGAATCTACCCAACAATGCCGAAGGACTCCGCAGTAGATAGGGATTTGATCCAAGCAAGGAGAAATCCACCCAACAATGCCTAAGAATGCCCAAGCATGTAGGAATTTCTATCAAGAAAGGAAAAATATACCTAACAATGCCTTAAGAATGCTCACACAAGAAGAAATTTGACTCAAGCAAGGAATTGCAGGTTGGAGGAGTGAGAAATTCATCCAGTAACCAAAATTAAATTCTCCTGCAAAGGGGCGATAGTTTAGAGTTGACAACCTTCGATCTTTATGCCTAGAAATGCATCCTATGGTGGTAGTAATAGAGCTATTAATACTATTTATTAAACCAGGAAAATCAATATGTAGTAAATCCACAAGTATAATTATATGTCTCTCATTTCCACTCCCACTAATCACTAATGGCCATTAAAACAAGAACAAAATCATGAATATGGAAAGCAAAATCATATAGAAATTCTCTAATTATTTAAGACACGACGGACCTCATATTTACCCTCATAGCCTAAATGGAAAAACCAACTTTGAATAAGTGCTCAATCTATTTTGGCAATCTCTAGTTACGATGCTTTCATGGTTTCTTATCCATTATCCTCTACTTGGTTAAAAGACTACTTGATAATGAAATTTCACACAAATATAGGGAGAGTTGGTTTAATGGGAAGGCTAACAAGGATTGCATTATACTTCCCATTCCTCAACTTCTTCTCTCCTATTTATTTTTTTCACCTAATTCTTTATTGTTATCTCATTTTGCCTTATTCCACTTTCACATTTACATTGGCTTTCATAGTTTCCTAACCTTCATAGAACATTGAATTGACTTGAAGATACTCTAAATCTTACAACCATCATTGGTTTAAATCCATTTTGAATCAATCATGTACCTAATAATATATCAATCATATATCTAACTTACCAACATATCTCTAGTGGTTGGGACAAGGTGTCATTGTTGGTATTATGAGTAGCCATATGAAACCATTTACACATAGAAAGTGATACATAGGAACAAAAATATCCATAAACCATCACATTGTATGAATTACAATAATAATACATCACACTCTCATGCATCAATAAAGTACATGAAGCCCTGTAATATAACATTCAGGTGCTCATAACAAAATTTCATATATCTCCATGAATATCTCCATATATCTCTGAGTTGATTCTATGTAATCTCCATCCCTAACTTCTCTCATTTTCCTCTTCTTTCATCATACATAGACTTTTCACATATTAATAATTCCATCATATATCATAAGTATGAATTATTCTTTCCTACTCCCCCTTAATGAATACTTATGATTTAATTTGGATGCCTTGAGTTATCTTCATCTTTAGTCTTCTCCACTTTGCATCATCTTTAGTCTTATTCATCTACATTTATATCTTCAATAGTCATTGTGTTTCTATATCAATATGTGTTGCATCTTTCTTTGAATTTCTAGATCTTAATTCAATTATCGGGTTGCATCATTTTCATATCAAGGATTTCTTTAGCTTACACTTGACCTTCCCATGGGTTTTCTATGGATTACCCCTCAACCATTACATCTTACTCAGGGATTTCCTAATTCACCTTTAATCATTACAATTTCCAAGTGATTTTGCTTATCACTAAACATCAAGTGGTTTTGCCTGACCACAAACCTCCATCTATCATATAGTGGTTTTTGGTTTACCACAAACCATTACAAAAATACTCATGCTTCATTTGACTTAATAAATTGAAAACTCTTTCCTAAACATGTTTAACTCTACCTTAATGACAACTCACTTTTAGAGGACCAATTAACTCGTCAGCTTTGTGTGGGAGATATTGTTGTACACTTGACTTGACCATGTAATTTTTTTTCAACATAGAAGTAAAATTTTCTTCCATCCAAGCATGCATATCCTAACACATTGTACCTATATATGAGGCTTTAATATTTATCTATTCCAACACTTGTGATAATCATGATTTATAAGACCATAAACACTGCAAGGATGTAGGTTCCAACATTCAACTTGTACATGTCATTTTCTTCTACAATGATTGCAATGTACTTTGTGCTTTTGCACTTGATTCATTGTACTACAACTTCTAGATGGTTCGCATGTTGCCAATGTTTTTTCTTTCACCAATTTGATAGTTGCATTACTTGTTTGACCTTCATAACATAGGCCTTCAATTTTTTGCGTTACACATATTTGTATATGCTTTTGAATATCTTGACTTCTTTTGCCTATATCCTTTCCATCATAACCCAGTCTATTCAAAATTTTGGCACTAATTCATTGTGTGCTTCTCAAAATAGCTAGTTCATCATCTTCATCTTTAGAAATACCAACAAAGTCATTATTCGGAGCCTCGGAGCAATAGAAAGACGTATGTACATTATCACCAATTAAATGACAAGTGTAAGTAGAACTAGCAATATTTTGAATGAAGTCACCACTTGCATCAAATTTCGCTTTCTCTTGATTTAACTATTTCACTTCACTTTCAAGTGCGAACAACATATTTTCTTTGGCCAATAATTCTTGTTGCAATGATTCTATCAATTTGTTCTTTTAATCTTGAATTTTGAAATGATCATCTACCCATTGATTTAGTAAGTCAATATTTCCTCTAATATGTTGATGCTTTGTGTAGTGAAACCAACAAATTCATGACAAAGTTCATTATCTCCTAATCTAAGTTCTGCAATTTTGGCCATTGTGAAATTATTTTTCTTTTGTAACATGTCTATTTGTTACAAAGCATCACCAAGATATTGTTGCAATAATTCAATTTAGTCATTAGCAATTTGTAGCCTTTTTCTCTCCTTTCCCTTCCTCAATATGCAATCAGCTCTTAAAATTATCTCATCATAAACCTCTCCCTTAAAACATAGATAAAAGTATCCAAACATGTTTTAAAAAACCATTATTTAACTTTCCTTAAACATAATTAAAATTTAAAGAATTCACCCATATAAAAAAATAACTACTTACCACCATTACTTTTATAATAAATCTCATATTAATAAATCACATTGAAAAAACTTTATAGAACAGAATTTGACCAAAAAAAACTTCATTATATACCGATGGCTCTCCTTATGACACCATTAACAAATTTTTAAACTTCTTCCAAATTTGTACCATTAACAAATTCTTAACCATTTGACTTTAACTCAAAATAATCCTTTTTAACACCATTAAAAAATTCTTAAACTTCTTCCAAATTTGCACCATTAACAAATTCTTAACCATTTGACTTTAACTCAAAATAATCCTTTTTAACACTATTGACTTGAGCTCATACTTTCCACTTTTACTTGACTTCTCCATCACTATGATTAAACTTTTGAGTCATATATGTATGAGCCCAAATAAACTCCACAATGAAATAACACAATGAAAGAGTGTCATATTAATGATAAAATTACTTATTTATACATGTGAAATCTAGGTACGAGACAGTTGTGTCTCGGTAACTTATTAACCGTAAAAACAGAATATAAAACTAATTACATATTATATAATATACAATAGCAATCCCGTAGTTAACATTCCCCCCTTAATCCGAAGGGACATCTGATATGCCGAGTAACATTTTGAATTTTTCAAACTTTTCACGTTCTAGTGGCTTTGTAAATATGTCTGCGATTTTCTCCTGAAGTAGGACAATGTGTTAGATGAATAACTTTGGCCTCTACATAATGTCGAATCAAGTGATATTTGGGGTTAATATGCTTGCTTTGATCATGAAACTTGGGATTCTTGGCCAACTGAATTGTAGAAGAGTTGTCGACGAGTAGTGGAGTTGAAGCCTTTTGTTTCTCCTACAAGTCTTCAAGTATTTTGTGAAGCCAAATGATTTATTTTGTAGCTTGAGCTACTGCAACATATTCGGCTTCGGTGGTAGAATCAGCAAGAATAGATTGCTTACGTGATCTCCAACTGATGGTTGCTAATCCAAGACTCATCAAATAACCAGAAGTAGAGACTCCATTCCCCTTATCTCCATCGAAATCAGAATCTCAATAGCCGGTGAGATGGAAATATGCAACTTTGGAATATTTGATGCCATATGTTCGAGTGTCTTTCAAATACTTGAGTACTCACTTTGCTGCATTCCAATGACCTTCACATGGCTTATGCATGAACCTAGGAAGTATCCCTACAACAAAAGATATGTCAAGTCAAGTAGTAGTTAGAAAATTTAAACTTCCAACAAGTTGTTTATACTTTGTTGGATCTTCAAACATACTTCCTTCAGTGGAAGTAAGCTTCAAATTCTGCTCCATAGGAGTAGCGATATGATTACAATCCTGCAGCCCAAATATGTCCAATTGCTATCCAATATAATTTTTTTGAGAAATAAAAATATATTTGGGTTTCTAATCAACTTCAATCCCTAAATAATAATGTAATAAACCCAAATCTGTCATGTTAAAAACTTTGAATAATTCTCTTTTAACAGACACTATATAGTCATCATTATTTCCAGTGATCATCAAATCATCTACATACACAACCAAATATACAACTAAGTTTCAATTTTCTTAACAAAAAGAGTTACATCATCCAGATCAAATAACTTATAATTCAATTTGAGAAGGCGTTTTGAGAAGGTGTTCAGTTAACTTTTCATACCATGCACAAGATGCTTGTTTCAGTCCATACAAAGCTTTAACCAATTTGCATACCTTTTTCTCTTTGCCTTTAACAACAAAACCTTCAGGCTGAAACATATAAACATCCTCCTTCAAATCGTCATTCAAAAAAGTTGTTTTAACATCCATATGGTGTATCTTCCATCTATTCTGAGTTGCAAGAGAAAACAGAGTTCTAATTGTGCCCCATTTTGTTGTAGGAGCAAATGTCTCTGTGTAGTCAACACCTTCCTTCTGAGTGTAGCCTTTTGCTACAAGTCTTGCCTTGTATTTATCAAGCGAACCATTTGCTTTGTATTTGATCTTATACACCCATTTGCAACTAATGGGTTTGACACCTGTAGGAGGATCTATTAACCTCCAAGTTTCATTATTAATAAGTGCATCATATTCCTTTTGCATTGCATCCTTCCATTCATCATAATTAGCAACTTCTTCAAAACAAATAGGTTCGCTAATTGTACAATGATTGAATTCACAATCATGAGAAAGGTTACCTTAATCACCTTTAGAAGACATTCCTATTTCAAAATCGTCATACTTTCTTGGAACTTTTCGAGCACATGTAGATCTTTGTAAAGGTTGTTGAAGTGGTTGTGATGGTTGTTCATCTTGAAAAACAAGCTCAAGAACGAGCTCTTCAAGAGCAATTTCTGGTCCTGCAGAAACATTACTATCATCCAAATTTTCTTCAGCAATAACATTCTCATGAGTCAAAGTTGGAAGAACCACAGACTGATCCAGAATGGGAATTCCCCCTTCAGTGTGTGGAACAACATTATCAGATTCGAAATAGAACTTCTTAGATGAAAATTTCTCCAAATGAGCCAGCTTCTTATCAACAGTGGAATTACTTTTATATGATGTAAGGAAAATAACATCTCTAGAAAGAATGAACTTCTTTTTCACCTCATCATACAATCTATAAGCTTTGGAAGTAGCAAAATACCCCAAGAAATTACATTTGCGACACCTAGCACCCAACTTATTGCGCTGATGTTTAGGAATTAATGCATAACATAGAGAACCAAAGACTCTAAAATGTTGAACAATAGGAAGACGATTATACCACATTTCATAAGGACATTTATTATCGATGACATAAGAAAGACAACGATTGCTAATATAAGCTGCACAAAGCATTGCTTCTCCCCAAAACATCAACTTAACATTCTTAAACAACATCATAGATCTAACCATATTAGGAAAAGTTCTATGTCGCCATTCTGTTGTGGATTATAAGGTATGGTAGTCTGTTGTTTGATTCCATTGTCTTTCAAGTATTGTTCAAAAGCATGAGAAGTGTACTCGCCACCACTATCAATTCTGAGAATGCCTATATTCTGTTGAGTTTCATTTTTAATCATCAAATGAAAATTTTAAAAAACATCAAACACTTGTGACTTATTCTTCAACAAATACACCTAACACATTCTCGAGTAATCATCAATGAATGTCAACACATATTTATTTCCATTTGTAGTTGCAACAGGCATAGGTCCACATAAATCTGAACGTATGAGACCTAATTTTCGTGTAGATCTAAAAGAAGAATTATGAAAAGGTTGTTTACAATGCTTTCTTAGAATACATGCATCACAAGGTGTAATCTTTCTTGGAAGTGTAGGAATACCTTTAATACATTGCTTTTTCATAATTTTTATGTTGCCATAACTGATGTGACCAAATCGAGCATGCCACAACAAGATGGGAGACAGGATATCACTTTATTGCGCCAAAAGAATAGAATTTTCACGACAATTAGTAGATGAAGTACCATTTAATTTTAAAAGCGTACCTTCTTCCACACCAATCATAACAATTGCATGATCAGATGCTCTTCTTATCTTGATAATGCCATCAAATATATGAATAGAATTCCCCTGTTGCCGAATATGGATAAGAGACATCAAATTTCACTGAAACTATGAAATATAATGTACATCCTGTAAACATAATCTGCAAAATTCAGTATCTTCAAATGAATAGACCCAATGCCAGATGGTTTAATTTGAGACTTGTCCGCAAAGTAAATAACACCATCAATATCGTCGCTGAAAGTTTCAAAAAAATCTCACCTAAATTTCATGTGACAAGTGGCTCCTGGATCCAAAATCCAAGTATCTCGCCATAAAGAAAATGCAGTGTTGAAAACAGCACTCATATTAAAATTACAGTGAGCAACAATGTAATGTGTAGACTCTGATGATTATCCCTTGTCTGGTCGTGGTTGATCTTTCTTTTCATTTAATTGTTCTCTCCTTTGACTGACTTTCTCTCAATGGATTTTACAGTTAATAGAAGTATGACTAATTTACCACATCTAAAACATTTGATAGTTGGTCTATCATTAAAATTCATTTGTTGTCTATAATTTTGTTGTATGTCTCCCTAATTATTTTTGCCCCCCCTACCTTTATAATTTCTCCTACCATGACCACTACTACTTTTATCACCTCTAGAAGTTTCAGCATGAGACTTCTAATCCTTTTGTGCCAAGCACAAAGTTTCTACATTAAAGTTAGGTGGAGCCTCTTTCTTCCCAAAGGCTTTCTCTCTCTCAGCTATTTTGCTTACTAGTTTATCAAAAGTAATGTCTTTTAGTTGCCCATTAGCTTGGAGAGATTCCAAATAGTTTGAATAGACAGGGTGAAGAACTTTTATAAAAGTTGTAAGTTGTAAATCTAATTTAATTCCAATGGCTTCTATATCATGAAAAATAAAAGAATATTGAATGAATTAATTCAGAATGAGCAAGAAGCTCAATGATAATACAGAGATATTTACAATAATAGAAACATCAAGTTTCTATGTAGAATATGGAAACACTCAGTTTCATCTAAGAAACTGCTTAAACGAATAAAAATAGCAACAGCTAAAAGAATGAGTATTAAATACTAAATAGGAATATTCTAATACCCTCCCTTAATACTCAATCTATTTACAACACCAATAGACCCTCTGAATTTTACAAATTTATCAGGACCAAGAGGCTTGGTGAAGATGTCGGCGGGCTGCTCTGTTGTGGGAACATATTGCAACTGAACTGAGCCGTCTTCAACAAGCTGGCGAATGTAGTGGCAATGAGTTTCCACATGCTTTGTTCTTTCATGAAAGACTGGATTTTTGGCAAGTTTGAGAACTCCCTGATTATCACAAAACAAAGAAGTAGGCCTGGTCTGGGAAACATGCATATCTGCAAGCATACGTCGAAGCCAAACTGCCTCACAGGATGCCTTAACTGCTCCCCGATACTCTGCTTCTGTTGAGGAGAGAGCCACTGCCTGTTGCTTCTTACTAGTCCAAGTAACAGCACCAGATCCTAGACTAAACACATACCCAGCTGTAGATTTACGGTCATCAACCGAACCGGCCCAGTCAGAGTCAGTGTAACCACTGAGAATAGGATTGGAATTGTGAGTATATAAGAGGCCATAATCAGAAGTACCACGCACATATCGTAGCACACGCTTTGCTGCTATCCAATGATCAGCTTTAGGAGCTGACATAAAGCGGGAGATATAGCTTACTGCAAAACTGATGTCAGGTCTGGTGGCAGTAAGATAGATGAGACTGCCCACTAGTTGCCTGAATAAAGTTTCATCCACAAGGGGAGAGGATGACTGTGATGAAAGTTTGAGCCCTGGTTCCATAGGAGTCGTGGCTGGTTTGCAATCCTGCATTCTGAACCTGTCCACAAGATTTTTTGCATACTTGGACTGAGAGAGAAAAATATGATTTTCAGTCTGCCAAACTTCAACCCCCAGACAGTAATGAAGAAGTCCCAAGTCTGTCATCTCAAAAGTTCTGCATAAATCTTGTTTGATCCCATGGATCAAATGTGCAGAGCTGCCAGTAATGATAAGGTCATCCACATAGACAACCACAAGCAAGATATCATCAGCAGTATGCTTGATATACAGGTTTGCATCAGATGGGCTCCGCTGAAAACCCTGATCTGTCAAGTACTGATCAATTTTCATGTACCAAGCCCGAGGAGCTTGCTTCAATCCATAAATGGCTTTAGCTAATCAACACACTTTCTGTTCTTGACCAGCAACCTTGAATCCTGAAGGTTGCGTCATGTAGACTTCTTCTTGGAGATCACCATTTAGGAAAGCACTCTTTACATCCATCTGATGAACTTTCCAATTGAACTGAGCTACTAGGGCAAGGACAAGCCTTATGGTACTCATCTTGGCTGTAGGAGCAAAAGTCTCTTCATAGTCGATGCCTTCCTTCTGTGAGAACCCTCGAGCCACAAGACGAGCTTTATACTTGTCTATGGTTCCATCAGCTTTCTATTTCACTTTATACACCCATTTGCAGCCTATGGGCTTTTTCCCTGCAGGAAGATCAGAAAGTGTCCAGGTGTGATTCTTCTGAAGACTCTGGAATTCGGCTTCCATAGCCTGTTCCCACTCAGATGTACCCTTAGCCTCTGAATAGGTTTGAGGCTCAAAAATACTGTGAAGGTTAGCCATAAGAGCAAAATTGACTGTAGACTGTTGTTTGTTCTTATGTCTAGAAGTTCTACCTTCAAGAAGCTCATCATCTCGGAGATCACCAATGGTTTTAGCCCACCATTTAGGCCGAAGAGTAGAGGAACCAATATCAGGAGGAGGTGGAGAAGACTCAAGAGCAATAGGGGCATCAAGAGGAGGGTTGTTTTCTGGAGGAAGCTCAGATAGAGTATTATCAAATACTGATGCTATATCATCCCTCCCATCAGGTGGACCGACCGGAAGAAGAACACTGTGAGGCTGATCCTCAGAACACTGCTCAGAAGAAGAAGACTGAAAGAATCCTCTGTCTTCATCAAATACTACATCACGACTGAAGCTAAGACGACCGGTGGCTATATCTATCAGCCTATAGGCCTTGTGATGATCACTGTAACCTGTCATCATGAGTTTCTGGCTTTTGGAATCCAACTTAGAGCGCTTAGCAGGTGGAATCCAAACATATGCAACTGAGCCAAATACTTTGAGGTGACTGATCTTAGGTTTACGGCCAGACCAAACCTCTTCAGGAGTCTTCCCTTTAACAGCCTGAGTAGGTGATCGGTTAAGAAGATAAACAGCAGTAAATACTGCTTCAGCCCAGAATTTTTTTGGAACACTCCTGTGTTGTAGCATGGAACGAGCCATTTCAACAACCGTGCGGTTGCGACGCTCGACAACACTGTTCTGCTGAGGAGTGTAGGGGGTGGTTAACTGACGTTTGATGCCATGAATATCACAGAAGTTGGCAAAAGCTGAAGAACAAAATTCCCCCCCATTGTCGGTCCTAAGGGTCATGATGTTACAGCCAGACTCTTTTTCAACTATGGTTTTAAACTTCTGAAATGTACTAAGTGCATCAGATTTATTTTTTAAAAAATACACCCACATCTTTCTACTGAAATCATCAACAATAAGTAAAAAATATTTGCAAGCAGTGATAGAAGCTGTATTCATAGGACCACAAATATCAGCATGAAGTAACTGGAGTACCTTAGATGCGCGCCAAGATTCTCCATCCTTGAATGAAGACCGATGTTGCTTTCCCGCTTGACAGGCGCTGCATACCCCCAACTGCTGAGTCTGAATATCAGGTAATCCTGACACAAGTCCCTCCCGAGAGAGCTGAGAGAGATACTGCATATTTAGATGCCCATATCGCTGATGCCATAGAGTGCTGATGGGAGAGACACGTGCTGCTAGAGCCACTTCTGAAGAGTCACCGGTGTCAAGTAGTCTGTATAGACCATGGTCTTCGAGGCCAACAGCAACTGTTAGACTAGTCTCCCTGTCAATAATAGAGCACTTGTGTGCACTGAACACTACATCAAGCTGAGGAGAATTCCTCATAATCTGGCTGACAGACAGCAGATTGATTTCCATACCAGGGACATAGTATACATTCAGAAAGATGAGTGTGCGCCCACCAGACTGGATTTGAACTGTACCTCTGCCAACTACTGTGTACTTTTCACCTCCGCCAAATACCACGGAATCACTGAAAGGTGAGAAGTCAATAAACCAGTCACGCCTGTGAGAGAAATGGCGTGATGCACCAGAATCAATGTACCAGGCAGAGGAAGGAACATGATCTGAAGACCTTTTAGCCATAAAGGCGTAAAAGGCAGAATCTGTCTGCTCAGAATGTTCTGCAACATTTGCTGCTCAGAATGTTCGCAACATTTGTTGTCTGATGGGGACCTCCCTGTTTCTTCTGTTTAGAAGCAATCCTCTGTCGGCAATCTTTCTTCATGTGACCGAACCTGTGACAGTAATTACACTGCACACTTTTCTTCCTAGCAGGATCAAAAGGCTGAGAAGAGCCTTTCTGCTGAAAGGACTGAGAGGACTGATATTTTGCAGCAAATGCATTTTCCGAAGACACTGATGAAGCACCACTACCAAACTGTTGTTTCCACCGATCCTGCTGCAGGAGTTTGGTGCATAGCTCTGGAAACTTCAGATCAACATTTGTGGTGGTAATGTTGAGTGTTTCTATGAAATGTTCATAAGATTTCGGTAGACTTTTCAAAGTAATGACTACCATATCTTCTTCCTCCATGGTCCTACCAATAGCTTCGAGCTGATCTCGAATGTCTTTAATTTTGTTGAGATGTTCCTGTAAAGACATATGTTCGTCCATCATGATGGAGAACAACTGATTTTTGAGGAAAAAAGCTCTGCTTTTGTCAGATGTTTCGTGCAGTTCTTTCAACTGTTCCCAAATCTCGGCAGCTGTCTTGCCAGAAGGAATCTGCGGTAACTGATCATCAGCGACAGAGAGCTTGAGAAGCATAACAGCCTCTCGATTTCGATCATCAAATTTATCTTGATCGGTACCAGCTGTACCGGGACGAAGCTCTTTGCCCAAAATGAGCTGATCAAGACGCCTGTATTCAAAAATGGTCAACATTCTTTGTTTCCAAATGTTATAGTTGCTGCCATTAAAACGTTGATTTCCTTCTAACATCAGATTGGTGAGCGTGGCCATTTTCAAAACAGAAGTCTGACACAAATTTTAATGTAGCTGCCCGCTTATCCTGGTGCAAATCAAAAAACAGAATTTGTTCTGCAAGACAGTTTTTTTTTTTAAATATATATATATATATATACCCAGCAGAAATAAATCTCCACAGAAAATTGCAAACCTTCCGTTTTACTCTGCAACGTCAAGCTATATCAGTTCTAGAAAAGCCGTTGATAGTAATGACTACCGCTGAGTCCAAGCCAGAGTATTCCGTTCAAAAGCTTCCAACACGCAGAATCACTGAGATCTGCGGTGATCCGAGAACTTCCGGATTGGAATCAGGTCGATTTAGCGCTAAAATCGATCGATTGACCCTTGGCAAAACAGAACTCCGCAGAGCGAAACCCAAAGAGAAACGATGATACGAGGGCAAGGTCGATATAAAAAGAAAATAATGCCCGACACGCAAAAAAACGATTATACGTGGGCGAGAACGATATAAAAAATAATACCCGACACGCTTACGCCAATTCCGTCTCCCTCGTCTAATCAGAAGTCGTAAGTGCCCTTTTCAACACACAGGTGCCACGGCAAAAATTCTACGTTTGACCACGATCCCATCAAATGGACGAAGCGGATGAAGCGCAAGGCTCTGCGGAATTTCTCGATGCCACCGTTTGATCGAAGAGAATGTGAATATGGCTGCACGCCCTGTCCCTTCTTAAAACCCTGTGGAGATCCCACTTCGATTATCCAAACAGAATCGGCAATTTTGTTCTAAACCAGATCCTAGAGTTTCTCAAAAAAATGCTTAGACATGAAGAAATGATAATGCAGGAGAAGAATCCATTTCTGTATCGAGATAGACGACTGTAAGCTTTTATCACAGTGAGCAAAGCCGAGGCTAAGACTCAGTGAAGGCTACCTGGCTTACAGAGGGCTCGACCTTAGAAAGGAATGAAAGAACTCAAGAGATTAGGATGCGAAGAGAATAACTGTTCAAGAAATCTCTTTTTCTGGCTCTGATACCATAAAAGAATATTGAATGAATTAATTCAGAATGAGCAAGAAGCTCAATGATAATACAGAGATATTTACAATAATAGAAACATCAAGTTTCTATGTAGAATATGGAAACACTCAGTTTCATCTAAGAAACTGCTTAAACGAATAAAAATAGCAACAGCTAAAAGAATGAGTATTAAATACTAAATAGGAATATTCTAATAAAAAATGGCTTTTATTTCAGAGGCACTCTTCAAAGGATCATTATCATTCATCTCCAAATTAAACAACTTTAACAATAACTAAATAATTTCGAGTTTTAAGTGTGAATCATACAATTATTTCAACTTCTTTAGTGCTTCGAATGCAGTACCACAAGAAACGATATATCTGCTTACCTCTTCTGTCACTGATGCAATTATTAATGCATATACTTTGTTGTCTTTTGTCTCCCAAATTGCATGTTGCTTCTCATTATCAGGCGGCTCTGGTGAAATTATTTTTCCATCACTATCCTTTTTGCCTTGACAAACTTCCCACAAATCGTTAAAAACAAGGGCACGGTTAAGCTTTCTAAACCACTCTTGATAATTTTCCTTTCCATTAAGAACAAATCCAACTATGGAAACTATTGAAGTCATAATTGTTATGTAGCCAAATATTCTTCAAATCCTTTCAAATTCAAAATATATGCAATACTTTTGAAAAGATATAAATTTCTTCTCCTCTTGTTTTAACAAAGTTGGCTTTACGGTTTAGTAGTAAGTTTCAAAAATAGCCTAGCAAAGAACTAGGTTCAAATCTTATTAGCCTTCAAAAATAAATTTTATTTTACCAATGGCCTCTTAAAAATATGTATTTCAAATCACCAGAAAATTAATTCAAACCGCCAAAAATATACATCTTCACCAGATATGTATTTCAAATCACCAGAAAATTCTCTTCAATTAAAAAAATATATATCAAATACTTCAGTAAAAATTTTGTATCATTCAATCTTTGTATCCTTGTTAGTAAAAAAAATTGTATTCTTTAGAAATATTTATGTAAAAAACTTGTATCATTCAATCTTTATATCATTTTCAGTAAAAAAAAAAAATTTGTATTCTTCAGAAATATTTCTATAAAAGACTGGTATCATTCAAACTTTGTATCTTTCAAACATCTCTTGTTTACAGTAAATGTATCTTATTATCCTTCATAAATTTTACCGTCATTAAACTCACGTTTACTGTGGTAAATGCAAATACTACGATTAAACTCTTGTTTACTGTCGTAAATGTAAATACTAAAAAAAATTATGCCACTCAATCTATCCAATCGTCTTTCATTATGACTGAAAGATATGAAACTTACAGACAGTGAATAGTTTGGGCATCCCACTGCATTGCTCCACTGGATTAACCTTCTGTTGCACTTTATCTTCACAGTGTTCACGCTCCGCGACTCCTTTACCATAGACTTCAAATACATGGAGTTTAGGAACAACTCAACCACGACTCTGATACCATTGTATAAGCCCAAATAAACTCCACAATGAAAGAACACAAGGAGAGAGCATCATATTAATGATAAAATTACTTATTTATACATGTGAAATCTAGGTACAAGACAATTGTATCTCAATAACTTATTAACCGTAAAAACGAAATGTAAAACTAATTACATATTATACAATATACAATAACAATCCCAAAAGATTAGTTAACAATATAAATCCTGCAATACCACAATACTTTCCCTTTTTTGAAATTGGGAAATAAAAACTTTTATTTTCATACAAATTCATTCTTTTTATACTTAGGGACTTTCATTTTCATGCACTTGATAATCATATCCTACGAAATAAGATTCTCCCAACACATATATATAGAACCAAGAACAATATCTTAAATCATGTTAAATCTCAAACTTTTGTGATCCATATCGATAATTAGAATGCTTTCTGGATTAATCACATGTTATAGAATGGGTCGATATTTCGAACCAACTAATGTGGTTCATCCTCGGGACAAATGGTGAGAAAAACAATCTTAACAAAAGATTAAATCGCAGAGAAGCATCTGGGTCTTGAGATAGCCGTTAGGAACTAGCTCTTGAAAACTAGCTTTAAATTCTAAAATTAAAAATGAATAAATAAATAACTAAATAAATATAATAAAAATAAAAATAATAAAAACAATTAAAATAATAACCTTAAAAAATATTTAAATAAATAAATAATAATAAAATAATAAATAATAACATTAATGGTAATAAAAGTAATAACAATAATAATAGAAATAACTAGATTAAATAATAATAATAACCTCAAGAATAAATAAATAATAATAACCTAAAAAATAAAAATAATAATAACCCACAAAAAATATTATATAAATAAATAAATAATAATAGAACAATTAATAATAATAACCTAAAAAACAATAAAAACAAATAATAATAACATTAATGGTAATAAAAATAATAATTGTTAATAACTAAATAAATGATAAAAACAAATAATAATAATAACCCAAAAAAAAGAAAATTATTGCAATGAGAGGGCGATGAGATCCAGCTTTTGCTTAACTTCCAATCATTATCTCAATCTTGATTGAAGTTGATAGATTGCTTCTCAATCTCAATAGCCTCTCTAAATTTCCGATAATGGAAATGATCCACCCTAGCTCTAATTACCTTAAATTACTTTAAATCATGTTTATTACCTTAAATTACCTTAAATCATGTTTTATAAATTCGTTGTTGTAAAATAAAGCCAATCCATTTGTGGTTTCACTTTTCCCTTCACGGTGCTCTGAATATTAGCGCAGCTTTTATAAGCGGCGTTTTCATCTGTACACCGGCGTTTGAATCTGATTTTAATGCTACAGGTCCACACTATATGTGGATCTGCCCTCTACACATGATTTCCACTGCAACCAAACTCCATATTTTATTTATAACCTATGACCAGATTGAAAGTTCAAATCATCTTTCTGCGATGATGTTTAAATCAATTCCTAAGCATGAATGATCTCTTATGTAGAATACTACAGGTCCACAACCATTCCTTGACTCAATTGTATGTATTGATGACTTTGCTACTCAAATATCCATGTTTTTCCTATGCAATTTCAAAATTAAAAACCGATTCTCATCTTTTCCAACACTACGGTGTTCAAAATTCTACTAATTTTTCTCTTAAATTCTACATACTTTGCAACCCATCCAAATCCAGGCTCCAAGGCTCCACGCTACTGCTACCTCCACTCTGCGGGCTCAGCCTTCAATGCAAACAGCAGTGGTTTCTCCCCCGCAACATTTATATATATTTCACATGAGAAAATTCGGCATAGAAACTCATAGTAACCGACAATTATTATCAAAACACCGGCTACGATTGGTATACATTGATATTTGCCTTTAAACAAAAACAGCGTTTGTTCTCTCTTTGAGCAACATAGCAGTGATGGCTCTCTACACGACAGCGATAGTTCTCCACCTTTAATGCTTTAGCAGTCTCATTACCATCAACCTTGATTAACCATTTACAGTGTTGTCTGTGATAAAATTTCCAATATTTTCTGCAATATCTTAATCAATTAAGATATTCTATGTGGTTTTCATCCTTAAATTCTCTCATTATCTTCACATTTCATTTTCCTTAAACTTTATTACCTATTAATAATTTCATGATATATCTTAATTATGAATTATTCCTCCCATCACTATATGATCCACCTGAATTTATGTGATCCACCTGAATTTAAACCTTCATAGTTCTAAAGAGAAAAAAAGGTGACCTAACAAAATTAACTTTATATATTCAACCAATTAAATTACAATAAAATACTTTATAATATTTTAAGATATGGAAATATTCTAATCATTTAAGTTTAATAATAATTATAATATTATATTAGATGAATAATGGTTTATTCATTATTAAATATATATTTAAAATTATTTTTAATTGATTTTACTAATTTTAAATTTATAATATTTTAATATATTAAAAATAATTTAACTATTTAATATTAATAATAAATTTAATATTATATTTGTAAAATATTATTAATTACTAATTATATATTTAAAATGATGTTTAATATGATATTGTTATTCATTTTGGCTTCTTTAAACTTGGCACATGCTCTTATCCTGTATTACCAATATGCTTATATATACATACATGTCTTAATGTGATAAAAGATATTCGCAAATCATCATAGCTATTTTTTCTATGTTTTGGAGGGGTTTGCCATATTTTCTTGTCTAATTTGTCTAAAATCTGACACAGATTTCTTGGAATCACAAGTTTGAGTTGTAAATTCTCCACAATAGGAGTCCTTCATAGGTTTCCCTGGGTGTTGAATCGATATATGCAGTTTTTCCCTGTAATGCATAGAAACAACCATATGATTAAACATATGTTGAATGGTAGTTTAATCCCTCCACTCAAGTTAGAAATTATGTTCTAGGAAAATTTTCATAAAAAATTATAACCTACATTAAAGACAAATGAATCTTCTAGTCTTGTTTTCAAAGGAACTAATAAATTGAGATGTGCACTAGATAGACACAAAACCTGCATAAATTTTAGTGGGTAGTAATGACCTTGGAAGTAAGAAGATTTATTTACATCTTATTGCTATCCATTTTTTATGCAAAGACTTTCTTCAATTATGATGGGAAGTAATTAATGGAAATATGTTATTTATAGGAGTATGAGCTATTTTCAAGGATTTTCTTTTTTCTTCCAAAGCTTAAAAATAATAAAAAATCTGCACACAAATATTTAAAAGCCATGCATGTATACGACAATTATATTCATAAATTATCACATAAAATATATGAGACACTTATCCACATAAAATTATATTATGCACACATTAGAATAAGGCTTTCAAATTATAGTCCAATCAAATATTTAAAAAATAAATATTTTAATAATATTAAAAAATAAATATTTATTTTCTAATGTTAAATATTATAATTTGTTTTATCTAATGTTAAATTAATAATAGTCAATAGACAAATCTATTGCTACATTCCAACTTTAACAAAATTAATAAAACTATATCTTTAATAATTTTTTATTTTTAAAAATTTATTTTACTTACCTTTCTATTAATATTATTCCATATTTCTTTATTTTTCTCTTTTAAACAATATTTTATTTCCTTATTTAAAAGATAATATGACCATTTTTTTTCAAATATTTATTTATTTTAATTTTATTTTTAATAATATTAAAATAATAAAAAATAATATGTATTTAACTATTTTTCAACATTTACTTTATTTCTCTCTCTCAAATAATGTTTTGTTTCATTTCGTTATCTAAGTGATAATCTCACAAACTCTATTTCCTTATTTAAATGATAATATGACCATTTTTTTTTTCAAATATTTATTTATTTTTATTTTATTTTTAATAATATTAAAATAATAAAAAATAATATGTATTTAACTATTTTTCATCGTTTACTTTATTTCTCTCTCTCAAATAATGTTTTGTTTCATTTCGTTATCTAAGTGATAATCTCACAAACTCTAATGGGTACAACTAACTGACTGATTAAACGAAATTATATTGTTATTAGGTTTTCAATTTTTCGTGTTGCACGTTTAATAACATTATAAAAAAATGATAAATGTTATGTATTTAAATTTATTTAACGTTATATTAGTATTTCATTTCGAATTTTTTTAGGTAAGTGAAAATCTTTCAACATTTTTTTCAATGTTACTTTATTTTTAATAATAATAGATTATATGTTTAAATGTATTTTCAACATTTACTTAATTTCTCTCCATTAGTGTTTTGCATTTCTTCATATAAACAATAAAAATTATATTTTTTTCTTAATCAACCAATAAAACAAATGAATTTGTTTTACTAATTTCAATTCCATGAAATTTGAAGTATCTTATGATGGCAAGTATTATGTTGTAAAACTTGTGATAGATATCCAAAGAGGTTTTTTATGTATTTTTGTTAGTTTCTTAGCAAGGCAGAAATTCAATAACGTAAACAAATGTTGAAGTGAAAACTATTGGAGATACTTGTTGTAGGGTGGTTCCTACAAGGTTTCATGTGATAATAAAGACAAGTTGGATAGAGATTTATTGAAGAAATAACTTTTTGTTGCTTAATCTTTCATTTCAATAAGTCCCCAAGCATGTATGGATTTCTTTGAGAGTTCAAAAAGGTCATGTAGGATACTATCGTTAATGATTTTGTTCTTTGACCTTTGAAGCATTTGCTTCTGGTCGGCTCTCCAAGTTTCTAAACTAGGGGTTGGTCAAGTTTATTCCAAAGAATAGTGAGATTCTAATGTTAATTTCTTTATATAAGTGATAAAAATCACAACTTCTTTTCTCAATCAACCGATAGAATAAATGAATTTGTTTTACCAATTTCAATTCCATGAAATTTGAAGTCTCCCATGATGGAAAGTATTATGTTGTAAAACTTGTGATAGATATCCAAAGAGGCTTTTTATGTATTATGTTTTTTTGTAGGTTTCCTAGCAAGGTAGAATTTTAATAACGTAAAAAAATTTTGAGGTGGAAACTACTGGAGATACTTGTTGCAGGGTGGTTCCCTACAAGGTTTCTTATGCTAGTAGAGACAAGTTGGATAGATATTTCTTGAAGAAACAATTTTTTCTTGCTTTATCTTCCATGTCAATAAGCACCCAAGCATGGATGGGTTTCTTTGTGAGTTCAACAAGGTCATTTAGGATATTGATGTTGATGATTTATTTTTTTGACCTTTGAAGTGTTCGCTTCTGGTCAGCACTCCAAGTTTCTAAACCAGGGGTTGGTCAAGTTTATTCCAAAGAATGTGGTGAGAGATTCTAATGGTTGTTGTTGTTGAATTTGTAACCATGTTCAATCTTCATAAGGTACATTTAGTCACTTGATGTAATTGTATTTATCATTGTAAAACATATTTATAAATGCTTGAGTCAAAGTTCTATTGCAACTTTTTAAAGATGAAAATTTGAATTTTCGAAATGTAAATTTTGACTCCAAAAGTGACATGTCAACTTACCTCTAATTCAAGTCAGCCCTAGACAAGAGACATGTCCATTCACCCAAGCTAGACTACTATATAAATGAACCTCAACCTCCTCCATTTGGGCATTCACATTCTCTCACACAAGACAGATTCTGGGAAAGCAAGTGAAGCATAAGAAGGACAAAGGAGGAGGTTGAAATATCTATTTTCTCTCTCTTGCAACTCACACGTGTGGATAAGTATCTCTCTTTCTCTGTGGTTCACATTTTTTTGGGGCAATTATTGCAAAGGGCCAAAATTTCTAGGTTACTGGGGCAACTGTTGCAAGGCCGAAATTTGGGCCAACTAGATATTGTAGAAAGGCCAAAATTATGAGTCAAACAAGTAGAGAGAAGTGCAAGATTACATTGGGTGACTTGACTTCGAGGAGAAGGCCAGGTTTGGCCATAATTCTAGGTGTGTCTCTCATTGAACAAGAAGAATTTCTCTACTGAAAAAGGTTGATGTGAATTTCCCCTTTATGGATTTTCCCAGGGTAAATCTTGTCTTCTTTTGTGTGTTGTGATCTTTACTATTCCGTTATTGTTTATGGTTGAATTTTTGAGGTATAATTGTTGAATGGTATGTTGGAACAAGTTAAAATAAGATCTACATCAAAATTAATTATCATAATTTCGTAAATGTCATGCTAACCCTAATTGCACTAAGAAATCAACATGGTTTTAGAGCTTTGGTGAAGGAAGGAAGGAATATTGAAATCACCTTGACAAAACCCTAGAGAGCATTTTATCGAAGTACTTCTTGCATATTGGCTTCTATGGCTTCCTCTATGAAATTTGAAAACAAGTTAGAGGGAGAATCAAACTTCAAAGCTTGGAAAGTTATAATAGATACTCTTCTTGCCAAGTACAAGGTTTTTCATATCGTTACAGGGAATTTTAATGAACTAGATGATGAAGCAGGGAAAGAAAAATTCAAGGAAGATGGAATCAATATTATGAGCATTATATTAGACTCCATTAGGGATCATTTGGTACCCTACATTACAAAACTTGATACTTTAAAGAAGATCTACAATGCCCTAATGAATCTCTACACTATCAAGAACGTTGGTCAATTAATGAACTTGAAGAATGAGCTTTGAAATATAAGGATGACTAATGATGAAATTATGGCTTCTTACTTCGTAAGGATTTATCAAATAACATATCAGATTCAAGCAATTGTAGAATCCATTCCTGATCATGAACTAGTGATTGCAACACTCAATGGTATTCCTAGATCATGGGATGCTTTTGCAACAGGTATAAGTAGTTGGAAGGAAGCTCCTACATTTGAACAACTATGGACATTGTGTGCTCAAGAAGAAGCAATATTGATGACTAGAGATCATCAAGATGAGGAAGTTCAAGCCCTTGCAGCTCATTTCAAGAACAAGGGAAAGAAGAAGTTTGGACCTCAACATAAGAAGTCAGGAAAATGATCTTCTTCCTCTAAGAAGAAGAAAGACTTATCAAAGATCCAATGTTATGGTTGTCAAGAATATGGACATTTCAAGAGAGATTGTCCTAACATGGCTAATAACAAAAAGAGAAAAGGAAAGCAGCATGCTTCCGTAGGGGATGTTGAAGATGAAAACCAAACAAGGTCAAAGGTGAAAAGCATTTCTTTTACTATTATGCTTTGACAAGTTCCTTTGCAGATGGTGATGACATATGGCTCGTAGATAGTGGAGCATCAAGGCACATGACCAGAGAGCATGGGAATATTTCAAGTATGAAAGAAAAGAAGTTGCCTCAAAGGGTTGAACTGGGAGACAACAATAGCTATGTAGTCAAAGGAGTTGGAAAGGCATCCATAGAGTCGGAATATGGTAACAATGTACATCTCAACAATGTTCTTTAAGTACCAGGTTTGAAAAAGAATATTGTCTCTATTTCTTGTTTAGAAGATAAAGGAGACAGAGTTTCTTTTGTGGATGTAAAAGTACTCGTTTGGTTCAGAGGCTCTAGCATAGATGATGCTAGGATTATTGGGATTCGTGGTGGAAGGTTGTATAGACTTGTAAGTCAACTAGATCAAGCACCAGTACATGATGAAACAAATCCAAGTGAGTTATGGCATAGAAGGTATTGACATCTTCATTTTAGAGCATTTCTTGAGTTGAGTCAAATAGTGTCAGGGGTTCTTAAACTACAAATAAAGAACGACATTGTATGCAAAGGTTGCGCTTTTGGGAAGAACATCAATAAGCCATTTCCAAATAATGATAACAGATCTAAGGAATCTTTGGGCTTGATTCATTCTGATGTGTGTGGTTTGATTCTTGTGAAATCGCTTGGTGGTTTGTTGTACTATGTGACATTTATTGATGACTTCTCTAATACGACATGGATATATATCTTAAAGACTAAGGATGAGGTATTTGACAAGTTTCGGGAATTCAAATTTTATGTGGAAAACATGACAGGTAGAAATATCAAGATACTAATATCTGGCATTGGAGGAGAATACACCTCGAAGGAGCTTGTTTCTTTCTGCAAGTAGGCTAGGATTAAGAAGGACTTGATTGTCCACTATAATCCACAATAGAATGGTGTAGCAGAGAGAAAGAAAAATTCCATTGAAGAATTGTCAAGGCCATGATGTATGATTTGGACTTGCCATTGTTCTTATGGGGGGAGCATCACAAACAATTGTGTACCTTCAAAATATAAGTCCTCATAAAGTTCTAAAAGGTATAACTCCTAAAGAAACATTCGCTAAAAGGAAGCCAGAGGTTGGTCACATGACGATCTTTGGTTGCCTTGTATATATATATTCATGTTCCTAAAGATAAGAGGAAAAAGTTTGAGCCTTCAGGAAAGAAAGGCATATTTGTTGGGTACAACAAATCATCGAAACCTTACAGAATATACATTCTAGAGAAGTGATGAACTGAGGTCAACTGAGATGTCACCTTCAATGAGGAAGTGGAAAATTGGAAGTCTCCATAGATTCCTTGGATGAAGTAAAGAAGGAGGCCTCAAGGGAGGAGCATTCGAGTTATACAAGATGTACCAGAAGGCTAGAAGGGCCTCAAGATCCTTTAGAACTAGTCACAGTTCCAAAGATCAAGAAGAGACTAGCATGGCTTAGATCCACATTGGAAGAGGCAGAAGGACATGAATCTCTTGATGGCACATCTAGAGAGGTGATGAAACCTAAGAGGTTCTCAATCTATGCATCTCTCATGACGAAACTCATTGATGCAGAACCTTCCCAATATGAAGACATAGCCAACCAACAGGTGTGGAAGGAAGTGATGAATTAAGAGTACCAATCGATCATGAAAAATGAAGTCTGGGAGATTATGCCAAAGGCCTAAAGGAAAGTTAATGGTGAGATGGTAATATTGACAAATACAAGGCACAGTTCGTGGCTAGAGGATTCTCCCAGAAAGGGGGAGAATACTATGATGAGATCTTTGCTCTAGTTGTCAAGTACACCTCTATTAGATCCATCATTTCTCTTGTTGGTTCGTTGGGAAGGAAATTTCACCAGATGGATGTGAAGACTGTGTTCCTCAATGTTGTGATTGAGGAAGAGGTGCACATAGAGCAACCTCAAGGCTTTGAGGTATTTGGAAAGGAATCTCATGTTTGCAGGGTGAAGAAGGCCTTGTATGGGCTCAAGCAATCTCCAAGAGCCTGGCATGCTTGTATTGACACATGTCTGATGAGACTTGGATTTACCAAGAGCGAAGTCGATCCAAACCTTTACTTTAAGGTTGTGAAGGGTGCACCTATGATCTTAATATTATATATTGATGACTTGTTTTTGAAATGTGTCCAGCCTCTTATCGTTCAGTGCAAGAAGCAGTTGGCTTTTGAGTTCGATATGAAGGATCTTGGGTTGGTGCACTATTACTTCGGATTAGAAGTATGGCAGGAACCTGACGAAGTCTTCCTTGGTCAAGGAAAGTATTATTAGAGATCCTTCAGAGATTTGGCATGATGGATTGCAAATCCATGGCAACTCCCATGATGACTAACTTGAAGAAGTTAAGAGGATCTAACTCCAAATTCGTAGATCCATCTATGTACTGACAGTTGATTGGTTCATTGATGTATTTGGTTAACACCAGACCATACATAAGCTTTGTTGTGAACACATTGAGAGCTAGTTCTAGGTTGAACCGAGACATGGGCATCAGATTGCAGCAAAGCACATTTTGAGACATTTCTGTGGTACAATGAATTATGGCTTGAGATTTGTTGCAAACAAGGATTTACAACGTTAGGGATACACGAATGTTGATTGGGAAGGAAGTGTTGAGGATAGGAAGTGTACCTCAGGAGTATGCTTCAGTTTGGAATCTTCTATGATATCGTAGATGAGTAGGAAACAAAGGCCAATTGTACTCAGCACTGCTGAAGCAGAGTACATCGCAACCAATGAGGTTTGTATCGAAGTAGTATGGCTCCAAAATTTGTTTGCAGGATTGTTCGACCAAGAGTTGGAACCGATGATGATACACTGTGATAATCAAAGTTGTGTGAAGCTTTCAGAGAATCTTGTGTTCCATGACAAGTCGAAGCATATTGAGATCAAGTACCACTACATTCGTGACATGGTGTAGAGGAGAGTAATAAGGCTTGAATACATCTCCACCAATGAGTAAACATCTGATGTTCTGATGAATCCATTGTCGAGAGACAAGTTTATGTACTTCAGAGATAAGTTGGGGCTTGTGGAGATTACCCCTCTCGTTGAGAGGGAGTGTTTATATGTCTGCAGCATGGATGGACATTCTCTTGAAAGGGAGAATGGGTCCAAGAGACCTGGAGGGCTTAACAAGCAATGTTGAGTGAGTGTCTCTTGGAGGAGGACCCTAAGCACACACCAAGTAGAGTGGAGTGAGTTCCTTTCAGCATCTAGACCCAATCACCAACCAAAAAGAGGTTGAGCTAGGTCTTCGCCCAGAGTAATCACCAGGAAAGGTGAGTGAGTGCTTGTTAGTTGAGGGTCTCAGCATTTTGGCCTAGGTAGAGGCTATGGGATTTGAGGACTGATCACTCTAGAGGAGTGAGTCCTAATATGATAATGACATTGCCATGGGTTTGGTACCACCCCGGATATGGCCACTAGCAGATGTTGATGAAAGATGATGATGCTAGAAATGATGAATAACTTTTTTCTTTAGAGATATTTGTTTGATCTAAGAACACCTATGACAATGATTATGAATACCTCCATAGTTAAGACAGAGTGTTGAATTTGTAACTATGGTCAGTCTCATAATGTACATTTGGTCACTTGATGTAACTGTATTTATCATTGTAAATCATATTTATAAATGCTTGAGTCAAAGGAAAATTTATTTTGATTCAGTCCCATTGTGACTTTTTAAAGATGAAAAATTGAATTTTTGAAATGTAAATTTTGGCTCCAAAAGTGACAAGTCAGCTTCCCTCCAAGTCAATTCATCCCTGGCCAAGAGACATTTCCATTCACCCAAGACATACTAATATATAAAGTCAGCTCAACCTCCTCCATTAGGGCATTCACATTCTCTCACACAGGACATTTTTTGGGCAAGCAAGAAAAGGATAAGAAGGATGAAGAAGGACAAAGAAGGAGGCTGAAATATCTCTTTTCTCTCTCTTGCAACTCGCACATGTGGATAAGTCTCTCTCTCTCTGTGGTTCACATTGTTCTAGGGAAACTGTTACAAGGGGTCAAAATTTCTGGGTTACTGGGGCAACTGTTGTAGGGCCGAAATTTTTGGGTCAACTGGTTATTGCAAGAAGGCTGAAATTCAGGGTCAAACAGGCAAAGCGAAGTGCAGGATTAGATTGGGTGACTTGACTTGGAGGAGAAGGCTAGGTTTGACCATAGGTCTAGGTGTGTCTCTCATTGAACAAGAATAATTTCTCTATTGAAAAAGGTTGTTGGGTTTTTCCCCTTTGTGGGTTTTCCCAGGGTAAATTTTGTATTCCTTTGTGTATTGTGATCTCTATTATTCTATTATTCTTTATGGTTGAATTTCTAAAGTATAATTACTGAATGATATATTGGAATAAGTTAAAAGAAGATCTACATCAAAAGTAATTATCATAATTTCAGAAATATTGTGCTAACCCTAATTGCACTAAGAAAATCAACCGTTTTTGGCACTAAGAAAATCAACCATTTTTGGCCTCTCACTTTACTCATTGTTGCTTATAAGATTATGGTGAATTCTTTGGCAATATGAGTTTGTTCATTCACAAAGTATATGGTTTACCAAGAACCAATAATATTTGTTCAAGGAAGATTCATTCTTGACACTTTGGCTTCTACATGGGAGGGCATGGAATCAACTAAGGGGATTAGGAAACAACCTCTAATCTTGAAAGTTGATTTTGAGAAAGCATATGATCAAGTTGATTAGTCCTTTATTTCAGAGATGTTGTTTTGTTTGGGTTTAGTCCCCATTAGGTTGTCATGGTGAACACTCTATTCACCAAAGCTTCAACCTTTGTCTCTGTTAATAAGACATTATTCCTTGAATCTCCTTACATCACTCAATCCGTCAAGGATGTCCGTTGGCCTCATATTTATGTCTTAATTGTGTATGGTTTGTGTTACTTGTTTGAGGCTACTTATATTTCCAGATAGGTCCATGTTATTTTTCTCACAGATGCCTCTAACATGATTAACAACCACCTTGTTCAAGACTCACTTGTCTTTGTTAGGGCAAAGAAAGATTTTGTTGATGAGGCTCTTGTTTGGACACATGTTGATTTATTTTTGCACTCCTATTGTATTTTTCCCATCCCCAATTTTTTTCTTGACTTAGTCATTTTTCAAGTGAAATGTGTGGAAATACTTCACCACTCCACACTCGTACACTTCTGCACTAACACTATGTTTTCTGCATTTCTGATACTTAGTTATTTTTCCTTGTGTGTGGAACAATTCATCAATCATTCTTCTGCACATATAATCCTTCCACATATCCATTATACCTGCACATTTAATCTTTTGCACGAGCAGTTCTCCACACAACATGTCACAAAGTTACATTTAATGCTTCCATTCCATACTTAGTGAAAATCAATTGCTTGCTTCTTTCAAGGCTCATTGAAAGCCCATTTAAGGAAGTTTGATTCTCAAGGTGTAAAAAGATGCTTGATGTTCTGTTATGTAAATCATATCATCCTGCAACTTGATATCACGTTATATAAATTATATGTGTGTCACGACGTACCCTTGCATTACGAGGATTGCTTAACTAATCACCTTAATATTGTGACACATGAATTATTTCCCATAACATCTCTTTAAGACTGGCCATGAGTTATTAAATTCCATTATCACTCTTGCATGGCCCAATCAAGGTGGTACATGAAAAGGTGATATCCTATTAAAGACTATCATAACTCAAGGATTTAACAACTAAGACTGACTAAGGCATCATTGATTCATCACACATCACCAAATACATTAAACCAATGAGCAATATGGTGACTAAAAGGAGGGAGCCAATTTGTGGAGACACAACTAACTCATTAGCTAGATAAGACAAAAGCTTCTACTAGTTTGTTGCATACCAATGGTACTTAAACTTGGCTCCAGCCAAAAGACAAATATATATAATCTATAACACATGGTTGGTGTATGTTGTATGTGTCCTAAAAGTCTATGAATTCAAAGAGATAGTGCATTGGTGTGCAAAACAATCTAACTTAAAGACTAGAACTTTCAAGCTCAGTTTGGAGAAGAATCCAATGCTTCTTACTTCAAATATTTCTAGAAGAATTCTAAAGCTATTTGAGCCTAAAAAGCAACTCAAACTCACCGAAGCTTATTCTTTCCTACACTCACAAGCTAATGGAATGAATATTATTCAAGAATTTATAATTCCCCTGCACCCATCTCGTCTAGTCTTTCTTCCATAGGCATATCTATTTTTCTTGAGTTGTATAGATACTTTTCCTGGTTATTTTCCTGAGTTAACATTAGGGGAATTTTGAGGTCTAAAATGGGCCTCCTAAGGAAAATAATAAGAGAATATTAAAAATAATAAAATAAGTGTCATGAATTTTAAAAGAAAAGAAAGAAAATACATTTTTCTTGTATTTTTTACTTCTCTCCTTGTAGGTTTACTCAAATTTCAAATATATACACCCACTGGGTGCGGAATTAGTTTTTGCATCCAACGAGTACCCTCTTTTAATACTTTTGGGTAGATCCACATCGAGAAAACACATTTTTCTAGGTATTTTGAATTTTCTTTGGTGCGGATCTACCCAAAAAAGTATCCAAAATGGGTAATCGTTGGATGCGAAATCTAATTTCGCATCCAATAGATGTACACACTTGAAAGTTGAGTAAACCTACAAGGAGGTAAGCCAAAGATATTATTAAAAAAATAGTTTTCTTCTTTTATGTCCAAACATATTCTCCCTTCGAGATGACATCATTATCTTGAATCCTATTTGTTCTCTTAAAGTTTATTTTGTTAGCACATTTTTCATTTTGAGGCCCATTTTTAACCTCAAAATTCCCTTAATGGGCGTGTGAGTCAACTTCAATGGTTTTGAACTTAGTATTATATGTTTTGTACTTCTCTTTCAAAAGCGACATCATGTTTGATTTGGGGGAATTTATTTCCAATGAGATTTCATATCAACTGGTCAACTTCCAAAAAACCCAAAAATTCTACATGATGTCCTACCAAGTGATGGTAATAGTCTCATGCAACATATTCCATTGATTACCCTACAAGAATAATATGAACCCAGGTACAAAACCAACTCAATTACGATATCCTATCTTGTGGAAGCATAATGTTATATTTTGTTCGCGAATACAACTATATGCTACTAGCCATATGGCAAGAGCCCAAATGAAATTCTAATGAAGCAGTGACGTTTCTAATAGGAAAAGGGATATATGAGGAGCGAGAGGGTAATAATTTCATCAAGATATATGGATATCAATGCAAACCCTTACTACTCTCTAAATTTATTCTTAATAAGATACTTTATTGCTGAAGTATGCAAGCAATGCCAGTGTTGGTTCTATTTCATAGAAAAAAAAATATATATATATATATATATATATATTCCACTCCATTTTACTGCAGTAGAGATTATAGTAGGAAATTTTGTTTGTTTTGCAAAATTTGTTAAATTATTGAAATCCTTTAATTTAACTAAAGCTAAATCTTCCAAGGACTCGATCCAAAAGGCACCTTTTCTAGTCACTTGGCATCCATGAGATATGCCAATTTATTCACAAGGGTATCAGGAGGAAATAGAGAGAATCAAGTTGGCACTTCTAAAACACCTATCTTGGTCGAACATGTTGGAATAGAAGCAAGTATCGATACCGAAGGAAGAACGAAATGAAGAGGGAAAAGGCCCGCAAGCTCTCATTCCACTCAGGCACCACAAACCGACCGAAGTTCCTCTTCCACACAGAGGAGAAAAGAAACAATTGTTATAAGTGTTGGAAATAATAAGAGGAATTAATATTTTTCACAGCATTAGTTAATCTTCAGTGATTATTATTGTTCTTCTTTAGATAATCATAAACAATAATCAACAGTAAAAAACACCATACAACAATACAAAAGATAAAGACAGTAGACAAAATATTTTTAAGTGGAACACCCCCCCCAGGTAAAAAACCATTGGATTCTTCTTTAGTAATTGTCTTCTCCTCTTCTTTAAAAGAAAATTAATTACATCAAGTTTTCAACCACAACTGAAGGAGGCTCCAACCCCCTAATTCACAGGCAACAACCTGTAGGACGCTACTAAACCCTAATAACTTGCTGCAACCGGAAGGACGCCCCAACACCTTGTAAGTCAGGCCACAACCTGACGAGTGCCCCAACTCTCTGTTTACCGGTTGTTGTTGGAAAGGATACTTCGGCACCCTGTATTTTATCAAACCCAATTGAAAGGACGCCCCAATGCCATGTACAAGCTAGGACCTGCCCTAACACCACCCTGCCGCCTTGAAGTGTTCTCAGGCCACAACCTGAAGGTGACTCCAATCACCTGCCTTACACCACCCTACCACCCTGAAGAGTCGGTGAACCATGTTTCACAATTTTCAGACTGGATCCCCCTATGCTCTGAATCAATATAGTAAAGTTGTAAAGAAGATGTTGTATATCTGTCAAATCCTAGTAGCCATTGACCACTGCACAATGTTTCACATCAAAACTCACTGCTCAATTGTACATCACTGTCACTGCTCAATTTCACATCATTGTCACTGCATACATAGATCACTGCACATCTGATTACTGCTCAACATCAAGACCTCACAACATTGGCTACCACTGCATGTCACTGTACTGAATTTCTCGCGAATGAATAAGCATCAAGGCTCATATCTAGACAATCATACTTCAAGCTACTTCACTATTCCAAACTGATCACAATGTTGCAACCATCTGGCACTGCTATCAAATGATGGCACAAGCAAAGGCGCCTCAGGTTATCCCTATAACCTGCTACCAATGTTCTCAAGCTCTGTCCACAAAGAGCTACTAACATATGTCTAAACATTGTTGCACTTATCCCATGTCAATAAGTTGTTATAGACAAGTTATTTATCATTATCAAGTGTCTTGTCAACTAACACGTTTATAAATCAGTGTCAAAACAATATGCTTCTTATACTGAATCCTAGATGTCTCCAATCCATTCTATGTCCAAATTTACCCAACTATTTCTCTAAGCACATGCAACCCTTCCTTCAATGAAACCCTGGGACATAACACCCTAGTACCAAACCTAGGATCAAACACTAAACCCTAGGACCAAACTAAACCCTTGCACTTCTTGAAAAAATTCTTTGTCCAACCAAGTGATAACTCCAACAATACTTATATGTCAAGAGTCAATTATGAGGATTATGTCAAACTCCAGGTTATTAAGGTAACCAAAGGTCACAGTGGTTGGATTACTTAGGTTTTTCCATGCAATAAGTTTAATATCTTAACAAGGTAAGTGGACCATTGTTTACTAACTTCAAAGTTCAGTTCATTGAAGTCAAGATAGAACAAAGGTTATTGATCAACAAGTGTCACAGTTAATATATCAATGTATCATACCATTATAAGGTAGATAGCTTCACTATATATTTGCATTGTTGTCCTCAAATTTGATGCACAGATCATTGTCAATGTAATCTCAAATGTCAAGTCATGGTTAAGTCTATTACTACAAGGTCACATAAAATAGGTGTTATGTTATTTGTGTTACTAAGCATCACTTACAAGCCCAAGCAATGAGAGGTTTTTTCAGCAAGATGTTGAATCAATCATTGGCTTAGTGCATGATACTTAAAATTGTTCAATTTAATATGATCTTACTGCCACTGTCTTGTGGTGAAATTCAATGTCGTATATTGAGAAGGGGACCAAGAAACAAAATCAGTTTAGCTTTATGTGTGCACTAATAGTTTTGTCCTAATGACTGTAATTAGACCTACTCTAATTGCCCAACGAATCCCAATTGATCCAAATAAAAAATAGTGAAGGAAACCCAAAACCAAACAAAACAACACAAATGAATTTCAAAATTTTGTGACCTAAATTAGGGTTGCTGGTTGTAATAGGACTTTCTCCTAAACTCGCTTAGATATCAAGTGAATCCCTACTAAATTTCACAAAATGCAAAGCAATTTTTAAACCAAGAACCTTGATCTAAGTAACAATTTACTAGTGTGTAATTTTCAGAACCTAAACATCAGAATTTAAGCGAGTTATATCATAGTAATTTCATTGAAGGAAATTCCTTACCTGTAATAAAAACTTACCTACACAGATCGAAAACAAAAGAAATATAGTAAGTATGCAATATAATACTGACCTAAGTTTCCTGTAAAGAATTGAAGATGAATATCAAGGGTTTTTTTTTATGTTTTAGAGGATATATCATTCCTCAACCAATCGCTCTTCCTTAAGCAAATATCTTGTACCAACGAACCTCCAAAAATAAACAAGAAACCATAAAAAAACTAATGTTATCCTTCACAAAAGGTTGTTGATTCTACCTCAGGAGTCCGAAGTTCTTTTTCTTCAGATAAGCTAAATTTCAAAGGTAAGTCTTCCAAAAAAGATGACAAGGAGCCCTCATTCCTGATTCGGATGTCCACAACCAATGAAAATAGGCCAAGTCACACCCCTTGGGGTTTTAGCCCAGAAGCTGGGGTCATCAACTTCAAACTTAAAGTTCTCTCAAACCAAGAGGAGTTATGTGGCATTCCACATACCACCGAAAACGTCTTTGTGAGGAGAATCCAGTGACATGGATCTCCAACCCAGACTCAATGATTTGGCCCTTCAAAAACCCTTGACAAAGTTGGGGTACATCCTTAGTCCAGGGAACCCAAACCCTAGGACTTGGGTTTTTAACCATCCAAAAATGGCGCTGCCAACTTGATGTAATCTGTCAATTACTAAGAAGCATTTGTTGTTCATTTGACATCAAAGACTAGTGTTTTTAGTCAAAGCCAAACCCAACCAACTCCAGGGGTTGAAATCAATGACAACACCATCCGACAATAAGAGGATACATCAATGACCAACACTCTAGTGACTGCGATGGAGAAGAGCCACCCCGTCCTTCTTCTCTTGAAAAATCATGTGGTTTCATCATCCAAAGGTAAACGCTCAAGTAAGAAAGGCCCGTCATAGAATGTAGAAGTACCCATGGACATGGAAGTAGATAGTACTACAGTTCCGAAATGGGTAATGACACGAATGGTTGAAGCCCATCAAATTGTTGAAGAAACAACTACTGAAGAACTTATCTTATTTCAAGACCAATCTTTAACCATGCAAGATACCCATTATGATAAATCTACAAAGAAATTGTACTTTGAAAAAGTGCAAATAAGAAAGAAGAATGAAATGAGTCAAATGAGGAGCCAAATAAATGTTTCAGGAGTTGGACCTTCTCGACTCCTCAAATTAAATGAAACTACTAGGGATGCTCTTGCTCATTCAACAACAAAGCAAGAAGCTGAGAATTTGAGACTGAAGAAAAGGACACATGAGTTTGAATAAGCTCTTAATCCCACACCCTTGTTCATGATTTCATTGTTTATTCAGGCGCTTGAAGTAGCAATTACACCTGGCACACCCCAGAATATTAGCTATTAATAGGAATTAGAATATATGTCGTTATGAACATTAACAAACGACTTGAAATTATAGACGAAGCATTGGAAATTTCTCTCCATTTGAGAAATTTATTTCAAAGAATTAAATCATTTTTTGAATATTTACGAAGAGATATTTGAGAACTATCAACAATTTGTTGAAAATATTTTGAATACATTTGTAAATAAACTCAAGTCTCTAAATAATATCCAAAGAAATCAACAAGGCTTGCCTACTCCAATGAGGATTTTAATCAAATCAAAGAAGGTTGTTCTGCTAGAATTAAGATGTTTGAGGATGCTCTTGTTAAGTGTTCAAGCATCGATGGCCACAAAAGCAACAATTTCTTCAATCTCATTAAGATTGTTGATGATATTAAAGGCCCCCGAATGATTAGGGAATCCATGATCATCCCTAAAGGTGTTTTAAAAGAAGAAGTGGATGTTATCAGAGTATCATAGGGGGTTCAATTCCACAATATGGTCGATTTTCCTGAAGTCTGAATCAAGAAATGGTTGGTAATGTTCATTAACAACAACAATGACTAATTGGCTAATATTGTGTCACTGTAGTTAGATGCTAAAGACATAGAAGATGAGATATTTACTCTAAGAGTGAAGAAAGACATAACCATCCCACCCATGGAGGACTACATCAAAGAATGGCTTAGGAACTTCTTGAATGAAGTCACCAACCCACAATAACTTCAAGAGTAGTTAGAATAATGAACAATTGACGAGCCAACTATATAAATTTCTTCTACAACAACTGCAAAGAGAAAGAAGATTCATTCCACTTGTAATCCTTTTGCAATGTGGGTGTTTGTTTTTCTTTGAATTAATTCCCTATTCTCTTCCCATTCTTCGATCATCTGACTTTATTGAACTGTTGTACGTTTTCTAAAGCCAATCCCTAACTGTATTTTCTATCTTTCTTCTAGGTACCTTTTTCATTACAATTTGGTCCATGTGAGCCCCATCCCAATCCCTTAGGGACGAACACGTTTTATTTTACACTTCAGTAATAGATTTTGTGAATGTGCTTTAAGCACTTGACTTTATTTTGAAACTGTAAGTCTGTAAAATATTCTTTTCACTCTCACAAAGAGCTTGCTTTGGGAAGCAATGTCATTTGTGATTATGAAACTTTAATTTTCAAATAAGAAGAGTCTCATGCATGTTTTCTTATGCTCTTACAATATTAGATGTGTAAAATCATTTTATAATTCTCTGAGTATCCAGACCAATATTTTATGTGTTTGTCTCTTTGAATTTGCTTCAAATATGTTTCCTCGTGTATATTTATGGATGATAATGTGGAATGGAATTGTGAGTGCATAATTTATTTTGCTATCATTTCATTTTTACTTAAAAAAAGACTTGGTCCACTCACAGGCGCATGTATTAAATGTTTAATTTTTAATATTCAAGTGATATGCATATCATAATTGAATCAATAGAGGAGTACCTCCTTGATAAAAATGTAGAGATAACCTGGAACTAAACCCTGGGAGGTTGACTTTTTACCTTGTCAGAAAAAGAGATCAACAACACCTTGTGCTCTTCATCAAGTGTTGTACTTTAATGCTCATAAAATCATTTTTGGTTAGTATGAATGGGTGCAATGCTACAATGGATTCCTTCTTCTTTGTCTTATATTCAACATGAGGTTATCACTTGCTATTTTCTCTTTAAGTTGGTCTATCACCATTAGCCATGTGGGATTCATATTAAAGAAGATGTAGAGCAAGCTTCACATCTAGCACAATGAAGATTTTCCCTTTGCAAGCAAGTTTCCTATTATTAGTTGTATTATTTAGAGTTGTAATGTGTATTATGTCTCTGGTTGGTTAAATGGGGAAGAGTTCAAACAACTTGAACAGAGTTTGATGGCCTATTTGTGATATAAATATGGTGGAGAGTGAGGCCTTCCATTGGTTTCATGGGATCTCTAGGGGGCGGGGTTTTATTAATGCTACAACCCTAGGTAGCATTTTGATGGTCAAGTGAGTGGTGTAGTGTCTTGAGGGTTCAATGCCTTAGTAGATCTTGTTTCTAGATCAGGTAATTACAATGCAACATCAAAGTGGGGTCCTAGGAGGTTTCAGACTATGTGATATCCTATCGTCACACCACTTATTTCAAGCAATAAATGGAGTTGGCAAGTTGAGGGTTCTTTTGTAGTAGATTTGTTGTATTTCTAGTCTCATAGATTAAGTAGGAAGGGCGTTTTTTTCTTAGGGAGGTGGGGGGAGGGGGGAGTAATTTGTGGGAAATGATCTCCCATTCTTGCAAGGAGTGGCATGCTCTTGCTCAAGAGTATGTCCTCCTAACCCCTGATCAACTCTTGATTATGGTGTTGCAAGGGCTTATCCCAAGCTCTAAGTTATTTAATATCAACATTGGGATGCCTAGGTCATTTTCAAAGGATTGAAGTTAATGCTTTGATTGTCCGCTTTTGTAGTATGATCCTCCTCATTTATGTTATGTGCTTCATCAAAGATATTTGTTGTTCTTGATCCTTAATAAACATTGTTTCTCCATAGATCCATAGGATAGATGAATTTGTCACCGACAAAGCGTTTAGTCAATTCGACTTTCTTGTAAGTTGAGGATTTTTGCATGGCTAGTGATTTATGAAGGGGTTCTTACCAAGGATTGGTTGGCCAAGAGTGGACTACTTCTACCCTATTTGTTAGCATTCAAAGACTAATAAGTAAATTTTTGGGGAGTTCCAATTTCAAAAGTGTTTGATGTTTTTGAGAATCAATGCTCAAGGGTGCTTCAATGTAAGACTTACTTACAATCTCTTCTATTTGATGATTGTTACCTTTAAGTTTGTCATATATTTGAAAAACTTTAACATTGTTTAAAAATCCTTTTTCTTTCTATTGTTTGGAAAATTAAATGTAAAATATATTAGCTTTTTATTTCTCTTGCTTTTATATTGCAAAATGGTAAAAGATTATAATCACCATTATATATACCCTTCCACTCTTTTATATAACTCTTCATAAATGAGTTTTTTATATACATAGGGTATATTTTTCCAAGAAAGAAACTCCAAAAACGAAATAGAATGAGTTACCTTACATTTCTTTTAATTTCAAAAGAAGTTGTCAAATAAACATTATTGGGAAGAACTTTAAGGAGTTGTCTATAGTGCGACTTTTTGGAGTTTCAGATGGCGGAATTCGGTGGAAAATTTTGAGGTGAAGTCTTGATTTGTGTTATTTAAACTAGTTTTTTCACTGTATATATGGATTCAGCGCCATGAAACACTTTAGAGCACTTCTATTGTGCAGGGTTTACCCATCAATCTTGTGATTTCAATGAATTCCTGCCGGATTTTAGAGAAATTAGACCGGAAAAATCCACCGGAAAAACTTCCAAAAAAATTCACTAAAAACAACTCCATATATATACTACAATAATGGTTATATAACTATCTTTTTTAACCAGTAGATTATTTTAATCGTCATTGTTATTTATAAACTTTCAAATTTGGATCAACCTCGTTGGACAATTGGCTTCGAGATTCTAAATTAGGGCGGAGTAAGAGGTGATCGCAGTCAAAGATCAAACCTGGGTTGCTTGATGCACACTGCCACCCAAACATATTGTAGACATGTGTTTTTACATGACGGCACAAACATTGAAAAATGGCTGCTTTTCAGCTGATGTGCCTGACATGTATATATATATATATATCAATTACGGTCTACGGTTTGGTCTTTTTGAATTTTGATACTCCTGAGTTGCCTTTGATTTTCTTCAACCACCGACAAGTCATGATGGTGATTTGATAGTAGCCGTCAAACTTTGCAAATAGCGCTCAACATTATCCAGTCCGCACAGTGATTTGATAACATCCATAGTCGCAGGGCAGTCCATTCTGAAGTACTTATCTTCTATTTGGAGTTCTTCCCGGGCTGCTTTTATGGCTTCTCTTATTGCGCAGTGAACGGATGCTGCTAGAAGTAATGGCGGCTCTCCGGAAGCTGTCATGCATTCATGCAAATGCCAACAATTACCCAAAAAAATAGAGACCACCATATTCAAAAACATAATATGTTTTCCCATCCTCTACTGTAAACTACACCAAATGGTACATTTATAAACAATGGTATGCCACACTATAGCTTCCAAGTGAAACCAAATAAATTTGGTGCCGCAGAAGAGTTGGTTTTGGAAGCAAACCTTTTGAAGAAAGAACGCGCTTTTGGTGCAGAGGACTACTTAGCAGCTCGACATTAAGCTTCCGCGGAATGGTGTCGATAGTGGGCACTTTGTAGGTCCATGTTCCATCAGATACAACCCTCCCATTTTTGTCAACGACAACTTCCTCATTCATAAAGAATCCAATTCCTTGCACGAAAGCACCTTCAATCTGCACAAGGATGAGAAAAACATGCTAATTCAAATTTCAGACACCATTCAAAACCAATTTGTAGAAACTGGGGCAATGCTATTGTGCAACCCTTTGATAAATTAGATGGCATGGACATTTCTAAATTGCCAAGAAAAAAGGTATAAAGTAATCGCAGAAACATCTGAATACATCTATAAAATTCTTAATGAAAAATTCAGGAAAAAACGAAGGCAAAGAATTGTCAAATCACTGATTTTCGCTCATCTAAAACACAATTGTTTAAAAGTTCAAATGAATCAACGTGGACAAAATGAATTTTTTAAATTTCATAGATAGTCAAAACCATCCCCTGATTGTCAATACGAATTATTTTGATCCTTAAAATACATATCTATATATATGAATAAAGCCTCGGTCATAGTGAACCTCAGAAACCTAAAATTTTGCACATATGCCACTCCACATTAGTTGGCATTTGCATCACCTCTTGCGTTTGATTTTCAAACAAATACAATTTTTTGGTTCCTTCTATAAACCTGTCGGTATTGCTACTAAGAGTGATGATTAATTAGTGCAACAAATGTATTACAATGTTATTTTTGGTTATATTTGCTTAGAATTTGGCAGGGATTTGTTGGAATCACTAGTTTGAATAGTGAACTCTCCACATTTTGTTGAAAATCTTGTAGCTCTCATGGATGATTTTTTAATAATAAAAGGTCTAAAATATGACTTCACAAAAATAATAAATCACCTTGCATTAATTGGTAATCAAGTATCATTGATAGAAAATCCATTCTGATCATCAATAGTTCAAATTTGACTTAATCATCAATATTATTCTTATGATACTATTATAATATTATTAAAAAGAAATTCAAGTCTCTCAATCATGGCTTTCAATAATGTTCTCTTACACTCTCTTACTCTCATTAAAAGACTTGTCATAAAATATTCCTCCTATGCATGTCATAAAATATTCCTCCTACGCATGTCAAAAGATTCTTCTTACAAGGCACGGCATGCAAGATTTCTCTTACACACTCATTAAAGGCATGTCATAAAAGATTCCTCTCACCCTCTCATCTAAGGCATGTGTTGTCTCTCTATAATGGAATTCAAATTCTCTCTCCTTAATGGCATGAGTTACTCTTCCCTAAATGGAAAATGTAACTCCTCCTCAAGGCATGTGTATTGCTCCTCCTTTATGTCAATAATTCATTGTTCGTTCATTGTTTCTCCTATATATATGTGTCTCATATCATCTCGCCTCACTTGTGCATTGTGAATTCAAACTTGAGAGAGAGTTGAAGAGACTTGAAGGAGATTGTGAGAGAGAGACTAGGAGAGTAAGAGCAAAACTTGGTGAACCAAGGTTGATTTTGTGTTTCCTTCAGTGGTTGCTATTAGTGATCTTCATGCTACAACTTGTTCAGATCTGGGTGAACTTTGTCATTTTCTTAATCTTTCATTGTACTTTGTATCTCTACTGAACTATTGATATCTAAAAGAATAAGAATCTGGTTGGGTTTTTGCCTAGTGGGTTTTGCCCTGATCATTGGACCTAAATTCTTTGTGTCTCATTGTGTTCTTGGCTGTCTTCTATTATGCATATGGTTTATATGGTTTATGTTCTATCTACAATTGTTTAACTAATATTGTAGCATAAAGAAGTTTTATAGTAAGTGATTGTTACAACATAGAATATCAAAATTTCAACATGGTATCAGCGCTTTGGTGAAGACAAGCTCAAGAAGACAAATTCCATTCACAGCTCTCTTTCTGCTGGAATATCTCTTACTGTCCGCTCCATTTGCAACTCTCTTTCTGCTAAAATATCTCTTGTTGTCCGCTCCATTTGCAACTCTCTTTTTGTTGAAATATCTCTTGCTATCCCTTCTAACTGTAACTCATTTTTCTTTTGAAATATCTCTTCTCATTTGCTGCTGAAATATTACTTGTTGCCCCTTCTTTCTTACTGCTGAAATCTTATTTGTTGCTCCTTACTTGTTGCTGAAATAAGAAGATTTTATTTGTTTTCCTATTTGCTATTGAAAGCAGAACCAAAATCATAGTACTTTCTTGTTTTTGTTCTTTCTAGTTCCTCTCCTGCAAATTCTTGTGACAATTGGTTTGTTGATAGTGGTGCTTCAAGGCACTTCACTGGCTATAAAGAAATTCTCTCAAATTTGGTTGAGAGTGAAACAAATCTGAAAATTATACTTGGAGATACTTCTACATATCTTATAAAGGGATCTGGTTCTGTTTCTTTTTATCTAGATGAAGAAGTTTTGTATATACCTGGTTTAAAATTAGGGTGTTGCTTGTGTTTGATAATTATGGTTTTGGTATTTGTTCATGCATGTAAAAGTAAAAAATAGTTTTACTTCAGTTTATGCATGTACAAGAAAGCGTTGTCTTAAAAAGAAGTATAATACATAGAAGGTTATGAAAGAATAACTGATAGAAATTGAATATTGAAGATGATTCTCTCGCATTATATGAGAAATGATATAATCTTATGGGTTTTGGTATTTTTTATATTAGAGTTTACTGAAAATAATGGTTGTAGTTAAGAATCATGAATTTTGCAAAAGATGAAATGATAGTTTTCTAAACTAACCTCTTTTGCAGTGAACAAAGATGGATTATAACTAATATCATTGTAGGAAATGAAATCAATATGTATAATTATTATTACATACCTTCACTTTGGGATCAAGATTTGAAGATCTTTATAAAATCAATGGAAGACCTATCCATGCATTGATTCATGATATGTAATCATCAATATAAATTGTTGCACCAAAAGTTCACTCATCTTCACTATTAAACATTATTTCATGTGAGAAAGATGATTTTTGAAATATGAGATTAGAGTGGATCATGATGGAGTTTGCCAAGTGATGTTCAAAAAAATGCATTTCTTCTGCTAATGACATATGTTTGATGGAAAGTGGTAACTTATAAAGGCCAGATCAAGAGGGAGCTAACAACCTCATGTAATCCCCATTAAAGAAAAAAAAGTATTTTCAAGGCTTATGTTGTTTATTTTTTTCACTGCTCTTGTTTAGATTTATCTTTATATATCATTGATTATTCTTCCTGCATGAGTATTTGAATAATTCTTTCACTAACTTCTTGATGAGGATGCAATCAAGAAAAGAAAATCTTGAAGATCATCAGGGTGCATAATAGTGTAGGAAGAGTAAACTCCAAGAGGAAGTTGGTGCAAGGATAATGAAAGAGGCACTCTTACATCTAGAAAATAAAAAAAGACCTACCTCATCACCAAATATACTTTCATTTTGTTTATTTACTTTGTTATTATTGTTCTTGCTCTTGTTTTTGGATCAATAGGTACATTTGATGAATGTGAGAACCAAGTTGTCTGTATTGAAATTGAGGAAGATGTCAAGCCATCCCATGATTTAAGTGGCACACGAAATGGACAAAAGCTCAAGACTTCTGCAAGGAAGCTCTAATCATGAAAAATACCATTGTACCATAACCCAAAGAAAATTGGGCACTTAAGGATCTTTGACTGCCATGTCTACTTTCATGTGCCAAAGGAAAAGAGTACCAAGAAGGAAGCTTCAGGTAAGAAAGGTATGATTGTTGATTATTGTGAAAAATCTAAAGCTTACAGAATATATATACTTGGACAAAGAAATATAGAGCTTAGCAAAGATATAAAATTTGATGAAGATGCAACTCTTTGAAAAGCCATAGACACCCCTCCTGCTAATGTTGAAAGACAGGATAATGCCTTTGTGAAAATTTCTAAAATAGAAATCCTACTGCAGTGATTAATATGATTTATTCTACTTATTACTTCAGAAATAAGTTATCTACTGTATCCTTATAGAAAATATCGAAACATATTCTAATGCAGCCTTCACAATTAAAACATTGCAGAAAGTAAATGTAAGTAAAATGTTGGCACATATACACAAACAATGACACTGTTGAAAATAGCAACAACAAATGCTAAAAATAGCACCGCTATAAATAGCAGTTCAATTGGTGTTGAACATAGCTATAAGGAATGAAAAATGGAAGTGCTAAAAATAGCATTCTATAAATAGCATTTCGAGATACCTTCCTATTTTAGTCAGTCCCTAAACTAAAATAGTGAAGTAAATTTCGAATTTGATCTTAGCAACTATTTGTAAAATAATTAATTAATTCATCTTGGGTTAATTAATTAAGGAAAATCAAACATGAAGTCTATGTGGGGACATGCAACAGTTTCTCCATTAATTGAGGAATTTATCCATCAGTTAAAGAGATAAGGATGAGTTGTAATTAGTTGGCTCAATTAACTGAGTCAAGTCCAGTTATATTAATTCAAACAGTTTGTTGAATTAATGTAAGTTCAGTTAGTTAATGCTTACATGCATGTAACTATTGCACTTCAGATAACTGAGTATTCTCTCATAAATAACTCATGCATGTCAGTTCAGACAGAGACCCAGTTGAGATCAGATGGAGGGGCAGTGTACTATCAGTTGCTAGAATATTCCATTGTGAATATTCCTTGCATGCAGAAGGAATTCTTTCCTTGAGGATTGCGCAGTTACTTCTTCAGGTTTAGTGAGTGTGATGAGGCCAATTCACACATGTGGCTTCACTGGACCCCAAGAAAAACTACGCAAGGAAATAGGAGGCTTGGAGGGCTTGAGGAGGACATATACTATGTCTATTCAGTCTGTGAGCTGTATTGTTTGATTGCAGAGAGAGCAGGATAGCTTGAGAGTTGATTCTTTTTGTAACTTGAACAAGATTTCCACTTGTATGATAATACAAAGATTGGGGTTTTAAGCTGAGGCTTTTCCGGAGTTATTTCTTCTGTGTTATGTGTGATTGATTTATCATTTTCAGTTATATGTGTTCTCTTGATCTTGCTCAATTCGATTAAGCTTCCGCAAAGTGTTGTAGTAGTAGATCCTGTATTATGTTTAAGTATATTGCATAATCTGTTGATCTACAGTGGGAATTTCTACATGGTATCAGAGCAAAGGTGATCAAGGCAAAGAACAGTATACAAGAAGGAGGAGTTCGAAGTTTGTGGTTCCTGAATATAGAAATCGAGTTCTTATCACATCTCAAATTCACTTATGGCGTTGAGTGGTTTAAGACTCAAGTATGCCCTTGATGGCAGCTCGAATTATATAGCCTGGAAGGATCACATGGAGGCAGTATTAGAGGATAATGGTCTAAAGGACTTCATTGATCAAGAAGTCCCCAAGCCAACTAATGCTACTCAACTGGCGGAATGGAAGAAATGTGTGGCTAGAGCAAGGAGAATCCTCCTGGAGGGAGTTCGAATCCTCCTGGAGGGAGTTCGAGACCACATTGTCTCGAGCCTCCATGGGAAGGAGACATCGTTTTCGATGTGGAAAACATTGAAAGATTTATATCAGAACAGCAGCAATCAGAGGAAGCTGGCACTGAAAGACAAGCTTCATAAGATCAAGTGTGAAAAGGGCGACACGATCTCTACATATTTGAACAAGCTCACCACCTGCAGGGATGAGCTTGGAAGTGTAGGGATCACAACCATTGATGATGACATGGTGAGTCTTGCACTCTTCGGTTTTCCTAAGAGCTAGCATAGCTACCAAAACTCGGTTAATGGAAGAGAAAAACTGCCAGATTGGGAACGACTTTGGTCAGATCTGATGCATGAGGAAATAAGAAGCACCAAAGATGGATCCTCATCGAAGCAAGATGATGAGGAAAATCTAGCATTAGCAAGTAAAGCGAGGAAAGGGAAAGGGAAGGCGTCCCATTCCAAATCCGGTTCTTCCCATGGTGGGAAGAAGATTGACAAATCGAAAGTGTGATGCTTTCATTGTCATGAGGTGGGCCATTATGATGCGAATTGTCCATAGAAGAAATCCAAGAAGGGTTCCTCGAAGGGATCTGATGGTGAGGCACTGGCCTCACAGTTTGAGCTGGATTTCTCGCTTATCGCATGCATGGTTTCATCCATGGTGGGATGTGTGTGGTACCTGGACAGTGGAGCTTCATTCCACATGTCAGGTGACAAGAATCTTTTCAGTACCTTGGAGGAGAAGGATCTCCAGATGCGGATCGAGATGGGCAATGATGGAAAGTACCGTGTTTCAGGTGAAGGTACGGTTGTGTTTTAGAGGGAGCATGGAGCTCCCCTCACCCTGACTGATGTAAAGTATGTACCAAGTCTGAAGAAGAATCTTGTGTCTGTCGCTATGCTAGAAGATAAAGGCTATGATGTAGTCTTTAGTAAAGGAAAGGTATTCCTGAGGCATATCGGTATTGGACAGACAAAGCGAATAGGGATTCGAGTCAAGAATCTCTACAAGCTGGAGGTAGACGACTGTGTTGCTTTGAGTTCCAAAGCTGAGATGGTGCAGAGCCAAGATATTGGCAAGCTATGGCATAGAAGACTGGGCCACTTGCACCATGGAGCCCTGAAGATCATGCAGCAGATTTCTACCGGATTACCCAAGGGAAAACTTGAGCAGACGACTACATGCAAAGGTTGTACCTTGGGTAAGTATGCGAAATCTTCCTTTCCAGATCGAGACAGTAGAGCTGGAGCAATCCTGGAGCGAGTTCACTTAGATGTTTGTGGACCTTTCTCTACAGCCTCCACCGCTAAACAAAGGTACTATGTTATTTTTATTGATGATTTTTATCGTAGATGCTGGATCTACTTTATGCAAAGAAGGATCAGACCTTCTTGAGGTTTTGTGAGTTTAAAGCCTTGCCAGAGAAAGAATCTGGAAAGAAAATAAAAGCCTTGCGTAGCAACAATGGTGGAGAGTATGTCTCCCAACAGTTTAAAGACTTTTGCGTTGTAGAAGGTATTAAACGGGAATTGACGGCACCCCATAACCCACAACAGAATGGGGTGGCCGAAAGGAAGAACAGATCGATTGTGGGAGAAACTCGAGCGATGTTGCATGACCAAAGCCTACCACTACATTTGTGGGCTAAGACATGCAATACAGCAGTATACTTGCATAACATAAGCCTGCACTGTATACTGGGGATGAAGACACCTATGGAGGCCTATTCTGGGAAGCGACCTGATGTAAGTCACTTCTGAATCTTTGGAACATCAGTTTACTGTCATGTGACCAAAGATGCCAGGAAGAAGCTAGACTCAACAGCTGAGTTGGTAATACTTGTGGGGTACACTGATACACCCCACAACTATCGGGTGTACCTACCTTCCACTCAGAGGACTGTGGTACGCAGGGATTTGAAGTTCGACAAGCAGAAACCCATGCAAGTGTCACTTGAGAGGGAGCTCAAGTTGCATGCAGAGGAGGAACCTTTTGTTCCTAAGGAGGAGGAGTCTCAGATTGATGCGAAGCAGCCGCATGCAGAGGATCCGGGAGTGGAGACATCCACTCATGCTGATACTTCCAGAAATGGGCGGAAACGCTCAAGGGAAGCTGACAAGTTGATGCTGGATGCGCGGGAGAATGTGGGACAACCATCTTCTCAGCGCAAACAGAGGAGGTCGCCTGAGCGGTACACTGGGTACATGGCCCTAGTTGGGGAGTGTGTAGATACCGAACCTTCTTCATTCGAGGAGGCAGTGTAGCAACCAGTCTGGGTTGATGCAATGGTAGAGGAGTATGACTCTATCATTTGGAACAGTGTGTGGGATGTTGTCCCAAGGCCTCAGGGCAAGTCAGTGGTCAGTTCCAGATGGCTTTACAAGGTAAAGCAGGCAGCTGATGGCAGTGTTGAGAAACATAAGGCAAGGTTTGTTGCCTAGGGTTTCTCACAAGTCGAGGGGATCGACAACGATGAGACTTTTGCTCCCGTAGCAAGGTACTCATTGATTAGATCGATAGTGGCACTATTAGCTCAGATGGGGTGGAAGATCCACCAAATGGATGTGAGACAACATTCCTCAATGGGAAGATGGACAAGGAGGTGTACATTGAGCAGCCAGAGGGTTTCGAGACCTTCAATCGTGAGTCGCATGTGTGCCGACTCAAGAGGGCTTTGTATGGACTGAAGCAAGCACCTCGTGCTTGGTACACCAGGATTGGCAACTATTTCACCGGTTTGGGCTTCACCAAGAGTGAAACAGATGCGAACCTTTACCACATCATGGTAGAAGGTAAACCAATGATCATTGTTCTTTATGTCGATGATCTGATTTTGACAGGTGATGATCAGCTGATACAGTCTTGCAAGAAGGACCTTGCAAGAGAGTTCAAGATGAAGGACATGGGCCTTATGCACTACTTCCTAGGCATGGAAGTGTGGCAAAAAGATGGGGAAGTATTTGTGTCTCAAGGCAAGTATGCCAATGAGATACTCTGGCGCTTTGACATGGAGAAGTGCAAGCCCATGCAGACTCCTCTAGCTGGGAACTGGAGGAAGGAGGATGCTACTTCAGGTGAGGTAGTAGTTGCTACTGTTTATTGGCAGCTGGTGGGTTCACTTATGTATCTGATGAACACATGACCCGACTTATGCTTTGCGGTGAACCAGTTGAGTCAAGCTATGGTTCAGCCTACCAAGTTGTTTTGGAAGGCAGCGAAGCATGTGTTGAGATACCTCATAAGCACATCTCAGTTCGGATTGTGGTACAGACGGACAGAGGGAGTGAAGCTTCAGGGTTTCATAGATGCGGATTGGACAGGGAGTCCATCAAACCGAAAGAGCACTTCTGGAGGAATCTTCAACCTTAGTTCAGCTGTGGTTTCCTGGTACAGTAGGAAACAGAGATCAGTTGCACTTAGCTCAACAGACGCTGAATACATGGCTGCTAATCAAGCTACATGTGAGGCCATTTGGATGCGAAAGATTCTAGTGGGATTGTTTGGTCAGATGATGGATCCTACAGTGATCTACTGCGATAACCAGAGTTGTATCAAACTTTCTGAGAATCCAGTTTTTCATGACAGGTCCAAGCACATAGATATCCGGTATCACCATCTTCGAGAGACTGTGGTCAAGAGAATCATGTTGTTGCTGTATGTTTCGACTGAGGAACAAGATGCAGATATTTTGACTAAAGCATTGTCAAAATGCAAGTTCGAGTTCCACAAAGACAGGATTTGGGTCACTGATAATCCCTTTCTTGTTGAGAGGGAGTGTTGAAAATAGCAACAAGAAATGCTAAAAATAGCATTGCTATAAATAGCAGTTCAACCGGTGTTGAACATAGCTATAAGGAATGAAAAATGGAAGTGCTAAAAATAGCATTCTATAAATAGCATTTCGGATACCTTCCTATTTTAGTCAGTCCCTAAACTAAAATAGTGAAGTAAAATTCGAATTTGATCTTAGCCGTTGTTTGTAAAATAATTAATTAATTCATCTTGAGTTAATTAGTTAAGGAAAATCAAACATGAAGTCTATGTGGGGACATGCAACAGTTTCTCCATTAATTGAGGACTTTATCCATCAGTTAAAGAGATAAGGATGAGTTGTAATTTGAGTTGTAATTAGTTGGGTAAGTTAACTAAGTCAAGTCCAGTTAGATTAATTCAAACAGTTTGTTGAATTAATGTAAGTTCAGTTAGTTAATTCTTGCATGCATGTAACTACTGCACTTCAGATAACTGAGTATTCTCTCATAAATAACTCATGCATGTCATTTCAGACAGAGACCCAGTTGAGATCAAATGGAGGGGTAGTGTACTATTAGTTGCTAGAATATTCCATTGTGAATATTCCTTGCATGTAGAAGGAATTCTTTCCTTGAGGATTGCGTAGTTATTTCTTCAGGTTTAGTGAGTGTGATGAGACCAATTCACACATGTGGCTTCACTGGACCCCAAGAAAAACTACGCAAGGAAATAGGAGGCTTGGAGGGCTTGAGGAGAACATATACTATGTCTATTCAGTCTGTGAGCTATATTGTTTGATTGCAGAGAGAGCAGGATAGCTTGAGAGTTGATTCTTTTCGTAATTTGAACAAGATTTCCACTTGTATGATAATACAGAGATTGGGGTTTTAGTTTGAGGCTTTTCCCGGGTTATTTCTTCTGTGTTATGTGTGATTGATTTCTCATTCTCAGTTATATGTGTTCTCTTGATCTTGCTCAATTCGATTAAGCTTCCGCAAAGTGTTGTAGAAGTAGATCTTGTATTATGTTTTAGTAGATTGCATAATTTGTTGATCTACAGTGGGAATTTCTACAGACACAATTATTTTTGGACAATTGTCCCCGGGAAAACCCAATGCGGAAAAACTGGTGCAGCAGATGAGGGTTTTATTATTCTTCAGCAAAAATCAACATGTACAAATTACACCCAGCAGTATAGAACAATGTTTTTTGAGAAATATTTACAGACATTCCTAAAGAAGTATCTGACCCGAGAGAGAGATTCCTCCACCCTCTGCATCTCTCTAGCTTGCCTAGCATCACTTTCTCTGGCCTCTGGACTGGCCTGCGCAATGCACGTCACTCAGGCTAGCATTGCCTCTCCCAAGGTCAATCTGCTCAGCATTGTTCCTTCCACTACTTTGCGTCTTCGTCCCTGTCTCCTTGACTAATGTTGAACCCTCTATGTCTCTCCTCCACATGCAACTCTCCCTCTGAATTGATTTCCTCTTGCCGAACTTCGAACAGTGAGAAAATCGATTTGCTTGGGCAACTAAGTATCTGCCTGGTGTGTTTTCCAAATGACCCTCAAGCCCCTTCTTATATCTACCTATTGGGCAACCAACGGCCTAGATTACATCTTAATCAAAGGCTCAGGTCATTTTGGCTTGATCCGTGGCTTTTTCTAGAAGATTCACCCCTGATTAGATTAATACCCATTAATATTTTAATTCTCCTAAGCTTAGACTTAGGAACTCCATTAAAAATATTAATTATTTTAATAAAATCACTTTTGAGTGAAATTTCCCAAAACGCTTTCTGGGTTCTTTGGAATACATGTGCCCAAGCCTCCCTGCAAAATTTGAGGCTTAGAGCACATCTGATGCTACCCCAAATCAACACTCCCTCTTAGTGAGGAATGTGCTCTAACAATACACTACTACTGCATACTGCTCTGACTCTGAAGCATCGTCCTCTCCGTTGTTGGTGTCTGACATGCTGTCCACCAACTAGTGCATTGTTGTTGCGACTTGACTGCTTCCTTTGACACTACCACTATCAATGCTACATATGTACTACAACTCCATCTGAATTGTTGCATCTGTGATGTTGTTGGCACTACCACTACCAACCGTCTATGCACTACAACCTGTTGCTGCTATTGAAACGGATTTTCAACCATACCCAACTGCTCTCTAAACTGAGTAAACTTAGCTCTTTCGAGAGTCTTTGTGAGTATATCGACCACGTGCTCTCCTATGGGAACACATTGTAGCTGTATTACCCCACGCTAAACATAGTCACTGATAAAGTGACAACGAATATCTATCTATTTCGACCGATCATGAAATACTAGATTCTCAGAGACGCAACTCTAATTTTTGCAGTAAACCTTTGTCGCTTCCATCCTTTTTCTAAATAGGCTCACAAGCAATTTTCTGAACCATATGGCTTTGCACGTAGCTATGGTGGTTGCCATATATTCTGCTTCTGCTAAACTAAGTGCTATCGATTTTTGCTTCCTGTTACACCAAGATATCATCCTTGATCCAACACTGAAGTAGTACCCTGAGGTACTTTTTCGGTCTACTGAATTACCTGCCCAATCTACATCGGTGAACCCATTCAAGTTGATATCCTCCCCTCTAGAGTACTTCAACCCATATCCAATTGTTGCACATACATACCTAAGTATGTGTCTTACTGCTGCCCAATGCACCCTTTTTGGTTCCACCATGAACTGACTAAGAGTGTTGATAGCAAAACAAATATCTGGCCTAATGTTGACCAGATACATAAGCAACCCAATGAGTTGTCTGTACAAGGTGGGATCTACTTCTTTATCCTTTGATGCATCTATTGTCTTCCAGCTGGTGATCATGGGAGTAGCCATGGGTCGGCAATCTTGCATTCTGAATCTCTTCAGAATCTTTGTAGCATACCTTCCTTGTCCAAGGAAGATCTCCCCATTTTTCTGCCAAACTTCCAACCCCAGAAAATAATGCATCAATCCCAAGTCCTTCATGTTGAATTCGACTTCAAGATTCTTCTTGCAGTCTTGGATGAGCCTAGATGATCCAATTAGGAACAGGTCATCTACATATAGTACCAGAATAAGTGGCTCATTCTCTATCAGTAAATAGTAGAGATTGGGATCAACATCACTCTTGAAAAATCCCAACTGCTGCAAGTAACTATCAATTCAACCATACCATGCTCTAGGTGCTTGCTTGAGCCCATACAGGGCTTTCTTTAACCTGCAAACATGAGAATTCTTCTCATGAGTTTCGAAGCCTTCGGGCTGTTCTATATACACCTCTTCTTCTATCACTCCGTTCAAGAACGTTGTCTTGACATCCATCTCGTGAATCTGTTGGAAACACTGAGAGGGCGGGTGAATCAGTATTCCTTAGCAATTAGCACTTTTAAATCTTTTCAGAGCATTAGTTAATCTTCAATTATTATTAATGTTTATGCAGTAATAACAGTAAATAAAAGAACACAGTAGGCACAAGAATTTTAGGTGGAAAACCCCCTCTGGGTCAAAAACCACCAAACGCTTTTCTAATAAATTCTTTAATCTTCAGCCCCAACTGAAATGAAAGCAACAACTTCCTAGAATTCTAGAAAAGCATTCTTCTCTAGCTCCCACTGGAAGGACGCCCCAACGCCCTAGTTTCTTCAGTAATCAACTGAATGGATGCCCCAACACTCTAGCGAGCCACCACTCGCCCTAGCACCACCCTACCACGCTAAAGTGTTTACAGACCCCAACCTGTAGGTGACTTCATTCACCTACCTAACATCACCCTACCACCCTATAAAGACAAAAATTAAATACAAGTGTGGACTCCCGTACCAGGGACAATTATCCATGATACAATATGATTTACAATGATTTTGACCGAACACCCAATCACAGTATGACCTGCAACCCAACCATGACATCATCCCAACAGAGACTCCTATACCTCCCAATAATGCCTTTTCGACTCTAGGAAGATTGACTCTTTTACAATAATGACTCTTCCAATTATGACACTTTTACAAATGACCCTTTTACAACTTTACAATGATGACTCTTGGCCTTGTCACTTCTTCACAATATACAGATGGTTGTCATGTCTTCAAAGGATGTCCCACTGCAATGCTTCCTTTCATTTGATACTTTTTCTCTTGAATTCTTGCTTGAAGTTGTACTTGAATCTTCTTCTACCTGCATGCAAAATTTTCCCAGCGAAACCAATCCCAAAACAAAACAAAATACCCTTCAACTCACCTCTACCTACAAAACACATGTAAGTGCATAATAATGAATAAAGACAAATTAAAACTATAGTAAGTACCTGAAGTGTGCTTCTCACTTTTGTTGTTGACTTGTTGCAGCATTAGACAAAGACTCCCACTCTTGATATAGGCCTAGACTCTATGCAAGACTATATCCAAAACTGACCTAAAGATATATACAATAAAAACTAATGACAAACCCTAGACTTATGATGGACCAAGTTCGAAGTACAACTACAAAGACCATTCTATCAACTATGACAAGACAAGTAACATGAACATACAACATCATATAGATTTAGCAGACTTGGTGTAGCATCAAGAATATGTAGCATCAAATGTGTAGTATAAAGAATAGGACATTCGAAATGTGGTATCAAAACTCATTGTGACATATAAAGACATAGAAATATAACCTAGGCCCTGTATGTACTTACGTTGTCATGAAAAAACATATGTCAGAGATGATACTCATATTTCAAATGTAAACATTAATCATACATACCTTGTTGTAGGAGACTTACCCTTGACTATTGATGTGTGGTCCTTACTGCAGTGATCCTTGAATGCATGCTTTTTCTTTCCTTCTAGGAGCTCGATATTGAATCTGTTGTATCTATGTAATTTCGGATCTTCAGGGTCTGAAATTTCATCCTGTGGTAGCCCTCTGAGTCCTCTTTCCAACCCCACAGTTCGGATCAAGATTGGATTCTTCAAGAAAAAATTATGCCCAATCTCCCACGATGACCTGATTATAGACTAGTTCAGTAGAGCGAACTTGTACGAAGTGCCACGTGTCACTGTTGCGAACTTCAGCCCTAAAAACGCTACTCAACAAACTATAGTCCGTCCTCTTTCTGTGACTATTTACGAAATTTGAATCCAATGCTTAGAGAGAAAGTTATGACAATTTCCCAACGTCACATGTTTGACATGGAATTCGGGAGCCTTCAAAAACCCTAACTTCCTAAGATCATATCTCCGAAAATATAGCGAACCAAGATCTGAAATTCGGTCACGAGGTTCATCAAGATTTCGGCTCAAATGAGTTTTAATTTCAGCTTCTGAAGCTTCGCAGAAAAAAAGTTATAGCGAAAATGCCACGATGACCTATTTGAAGCCACGAAATCCCTACTAGACGAGGATATGAGCGTCATTATTTATATGAATGTCTTGAGTTGAGAGGGTCCTCAACAAGTGAACGTTGGAGGGATTTTAGGGGCAAAAAGATTTATTAATTATTGACTATTCAATGACCAAAACCAATTATGAGTGCCATGCCACAACCCCATAGGGTTTTAAGCCCACTAACTAGGGATACTAACTTCAAACATGAATATCTCTCAAACTGTGAATAATTACTTGGCGTGCCATATATCAACGGAAACATCTCAATGAGTAGAATCCATCTAGAAGATCCTTGACTCAAAATAGAGTAAGTTGTCAAGTCAAAATGTCCTTGCAAGATCAGGGTAGCCCCTGGTGTTCCTTGGGTTGACATCAATGACAACCACTGATCAACAAAATCTCCCATCCCATTTGAGCTGTTAAGGATATAACAGATCTGATAGAGGTGTAACGAGCGACTGGGGCGAAGCTCTCTTCATGGTCTATCCCTTCTTTCTGAGCATACCCCTTTGCTACAAACCTTGCCTTGTACTTCTCTATGTTGTCGTCTGCAGCATACTTGATCTTATAGACCCATCGTGATCAAACAACTGATCTATTTTCTGGTCTAGGTACTACTTCCCAAACATCATTCGTCATGATGGAGTTGTACTCTTCCACCATGGCATCCACCCATACTTGGTGTTGAACAGCTTCCTGAAAGCTAGAGGGTTCTCCAACTTGAGCTACCAATGCTTGGTATCTATCTGGTTGTCTATGTTGCCTCTTCTCGGCTCTAGGAGCTCCAACAAACTCCTCTGCGTCCCTCAGTGTCTGCCACACCTCTTTGCTTGTTCTACCACTGGTGGTGGGAGGCTCAACCAATTCTTCCTCCTGATCTTGTTGTTTCGTCCGTTGAGAAGCATATGCATTTCCTCCCTCTGAGGAAATACTAGTACTAGTCATTGTACTCGACCCAGGTGTATGCTCTCTTGTATGTCCTTCTTGTTGCCCATGTTGCTCTTGGACTAACGGAACATCTCTTGACTGATCTTTTGCAGGAATTTCACGAGATTTCCTGAAAGTTCTGTCTTCCATGAACTTTGCATCCCGTCTTACTACAATCTTCCTGCTGCCTGGAATGTAGATTCGATATGCCTTTGAGGTCTCTCTATATCCTACGAGATACCCCTTCTCTATAGTCTGATCCAATTTTTTGCACTTCTCGTCTGGAATGTGACAATAAGCCATGCTTCTGAATATTCTGAGATGACTGACTTCCAGCTTCTTCCCTGAGATACTCCTTTGAGCGTTCTCTTCCTCAATGCTCCATAAGGAATTCTATTCTGAATATATACTGTCGTGTTACAAGCTTCTGCCCATAGATACTTAGGCAGATCATGATCATACAACATGACTTTGGCTGCCCCAACAATAGTTCGGTTCTTCCGTTCTACCACTCCATTCTGCTCAGGATTAGCGCTGTCCACTCTCTTTTGATGCCCTCCTTTGCACAGAAATCTGTGAAATCTTCGTTTGTATATTCTCCACCATTATCTGAACGTAATACCTTTATCTTTTTCCCTGCCATATTTTCATCAAGAGCCTTAAACTCTCAGAAACGATCAAAGACCTCATCCTTGGTCTTTAAGAAATAGATCCAAGTTTTTCTGGAGTGATCGTCGATAAAAGTGACGAAGTATTCGCCACCACTAAGAGTCGTTGTGGACATAGGACCGCAGATATCTGAGTGTATTAATCTTAATACATCCTTTTCTCTATTGTTACTTCTGGAAAAAGTTGCTTTAGCGTACTTTCCTAGCACACATCCTCTTCACAATTCATCATGTTCACTACTTAGGACTGGTACCCCTGTAATAGTCTCTTTGAGCATCCTCAGTTCTCCATGGTCTAAGTGCCCCATTCGCCTGTGCCATAATTCATTTCGCTCCTCCTCATCATTATAGTTGTTGCCTATCAGTGCCATTGGTGAATCGAGTTGCAACCTATACAACTTGTTGCTTCGAACCCCAATTTGCTTTTTCTTCTTCCAGCCTGGATGCTTAACGTATACTCTCTTCCCGATGAAGTATACATCATATCCCTTATCCTGTAACTGGGAGACTGATATTAGGTTCATTCCTAATCCTGGCACATATAGAACATTGGTGGCTCGGATGTTCATCCCTGCTTCCCTTCCATTTGAAAAGCTATGTTGTCTCTCCCTACTGGAGTACATTTCGTTTTGTTTCCCATAGTTATTTGGAAGTCCATCTGTTCTTCTTGATAGCTGGAGAAATGTTCTCGTACTCCAGAGCTGAAGCCCCGCTATCAATGTACCAAAAATCTACTGATGCTGAATTAGCTAGGCATGCGAATTCTTCATCTAATCTAGTAGATAAATCTGAGACACTTTGAGTATCCATATTGTGCCAATTTCTGACGCTAACCTATCCTAGCAACTGCTGTAGGAAAAACTGCGTCCCACCTGAAATAATCCTCCTTGTTGAATCTTTTGTTGCGCTACCACTGATAAATTTCGATTGGAAAAGACTTACCTCTCTGTCGGCTCACTCAGAGAGAGTTTTCCCACGAAATCCAATCTCCTTGGTTTGAACTGTGCAATCCTCTGGGAGATTCAAATTTCTGCCCTTGCAGGAATTTCAAATTCCCTTCTTTTCTCAGCACTGGATCCTCCAGCTTCTCTCTTCTGCTTCCCTATAGCTCTGATACCATGTGAAAATTTCTAAAATAGAAATCCTACTGCAATGATTAATATGATTTCTTCTACTTATTACTTCATAAATAAGTTATCTATTGTATTCTTACGACAAATATCGAAACATATTCTATTGCAGCCTTCACAATTAAAACATTGCAGAAAGTAAATGTAAGTAAAATGTTGGCACATATACACACACAATGACAGTTATTTTTTGACAATTGTCCCCGATATAATCCAATGCGGGAAAACCGGTGCAGTAGATGAGGGTTTTATTATTCTTCAACGAAAATCAACATGTACAAATTACACCCAGTAGTATAGAACAAGGTTTTCTGAGAAATAATTACAGACGTTACTGAACAAGTATTTGACTCGAGAGAGAGGTTCCTCCATCCTCTGCGTCTCTCTGGCTTTGCCTAGAGTCACTTTCTCTGGCCTGTGCAACGCCTGCATCACTCAGGCCAGCGTTGCCTCTCCCAACATCAATTTGCCCAGCGTTGTTCCTTCAACTGCTCTGCGTCTTCGTCCCTGTCTCTGTGACTGATGCTGAACCTTCTCAGTCTCTCCTCCACTTGCAACTCTCCCTCTGAATCGATTTCCTCTTGCCAAACTTCGACCAGTGAGAAAATCGATTTTCTTGGGCAACTGAGTATCTGCCTAGTGTGTTTTCCAAATGACCCTCAAGCCCCTTCTTATATCTTCCTGTTGGGCAACCAACAACCTAGATTACATCTTAATTAAAGGCTCATATTGTTTTGGCTTGATCTGTGGCTCTTTTTAAGAGATTCACCCCTAATTAGATTAATACCCATTAATATTTTAATTTTCCTAAGTTTAGACTTAGGAACCCCATTAAAAATATTAATTATTTTAATAAAATCACTTCTGGGTGAAATTTTCCAAAACGATTTCTGGGTTCTTTGGAATACTTGTGCCCAAGCCTCCCTGCACAATTTGAGGCTTAGAGCACATCCGATGCTACCCCAAATCAACTGCCTTGGATGCACAAGAAGATCCTGAGCCTGAGCTTGATCTTGCTAATAAACCCATGGATCCCATGGACTCCTTGGATCCTTATCCATGTGCTAGAAAGACGATTATGGCTTCGTGACACTTTACATGATGTTAATAGACATGCTACTCCCTGAGGAACCTTCAAAGAAAGCAAGAAACCATGTCAGTTCCCCAGGATATGTTGTAGCCATGAGCAACATTATTCAGGCTAAACAATGCACTTTTGAAGAAGCAGTGAAAGATCAAGTGTGGAAAGATGTAATGGCTGAAGAATATGAGTCCACCATTCATATTGATGTATGGGAAGTGGTTCAAAGACCACAAGGTAAATCTATTGTGTCTTCTAAATGGTTGTATAAAATTCAACATGGTGCTAATGGAAGTACTGAAAAATATAAAGCTAGATTTGTGGCTAGAGGTTTCTCTCAGAAAGAAGGAATAGACTATGATGAAATCTTTGCACCTATTGCCCGTTATACAACCATCCGATTTATTATTGCCCGTTATACAACCATCTGATTTATTGTGGCTCTAGCTGCTAGCCAATGATGGTCTCTTGAAAATGGATGTGAATACTATTGTTCTGCATGGCTTCCTCAAGGAAGAAGTATTTGTGGAGCAACCACAAGGCTTTGAAGTACATGACCGGAAAACTCAAGTGTGCAGACTGAAGAAAGCCCTTATTGGTTTGAAGCAAGCTCCAAGAGCTTGGTATGCCCACATTGATAGTTTCTTAATGAAGATTGGTTTTACTAGAAGTAATTATGATCCAAATCTTTACTTCAAGACATTCCAAGGTATGCCTTTTGATTTTTATATGTTGATGATTTATTTATGACAAGCGGTGAACCTCTTATCCTCTAGTGTAAGAGGGAGTTAGCCTCTAAATTTGAAATGAAAGATTTCATTTGATGCACTATTTTATGGGTCTTGAAGTATGACAAAAACTTGTTGATATTTTCCTTCCTCAAGGAAAATATGTTATCAAGCTACTAGAAAGATTTGCTGACATAATGTAAATGCATGAATACTCCAATGGAGATGAACTTCAAAAAGCTATGTTGTAAAGCTATAGGTCTTGATTTGGCAAATCCTGTTGATTTGGAGTAGCATCGAATGTGCTCTAGCCATGAAAATTAGTGCAGAGGCTAAAGCATATGAGATCTCCAAGACCAAGAAATCGTTTTGGAAAATTCCATCCGAATGAGGAGCTATTAAAATAATTAATATTTTTAATGAGTTCCTAAGTCTCAACTTAGGAAAATAAAAATATTAATGGGTATTAATAAAGATAAGGATGAGAAGCTTCTAAGAGATAAGGATCAAGTATATTTTAATCTTGGCCTTTGATTAGGGACTTAATCTCGGTCGTTGATTCATCAACAGGAAAAGTATAAGAGAAGACTTGAGGGTCAATTGGAGATACACTGAGGGAGACCAGTCAGTTCGATTTCTAGAGCGGGGTTTGCTAAGAAATTTGAACTAGAGGACTGGATTGCAGTGAGAGGCAACGAGTACATAACAGAGAGGCATGGATAGTGCCAGAGGACCAGAGCAGAAATCAAAGAGGCAGACACAAAGCCAATCAGAAAGACGCAAAGGAAACTGGACTATGCAGTGACTGGAGGGCCTGCGTGGGTGACGCAGAGAGGCCAAGTGCTGATGCAGTGAGGCAGAGTGCTGACGCAGAGGGTCTGGGCACCGCACAAAGGCTAGTTGGACTGACATTGAGCCTAGGGGAAGCGCAAGAGGATTTTTGGTATTACTGTCGTGTGGTTATCTCTGTTGGGTAAGCCAATTTGGCACCCTAGTTGTACTCAAGAAAAGCTGATTAATAAAATCCTCCTCTGCCGCACCGGTTTTCCCGCATTGGGTTTTTTCGGAGACAATTGTCCAAAAAATCATTGTGTTGATGTGTTTGTTCCTTGTGCATGTGTTTGTTTCTGTATAATGGTGTGATATATGCAGTAGAATTTATTTTGATATTTACTGAAGGGATTTCATAAATAAATTATTGGAAAATAAGTAGGAAAAATAAATCAGTTGCTGCAATAATAGAATTTATGTTTAGAAATTTTCACAAATCCTTCTGAGTATCGACAACTGATTGGGGCATTGATGTTCTTAATGAGCACTAGACCAGACATATGTTTTACAGTCAATACCCTGAGCCAACATATGATTAAGTCATCACATGCACACTAGATTGTTGCAAAGCATGTGTTGAGATACCTGCATGGGACCATCAATCTTGGATTGAGATATATTGCTAAAAATGTAAGACTTCATGGATATACTGATGTTGATTGGGCTAATAACTCTGCTGATAGAAAGAGCACTTCTAGGTGTTTCTTTAGCTTGGGATCTGCCATGATCTCTTGGATGAGCAAAAAGCAGAAGTCTGTTGCACTGAGTACAACTAAAGCTGAGTACATTGCTACTAGCATGGCTAGCTGTGAGGTAGTTTGGCTGAGAAAGCTTTTTGGGGAACTATTTGAGCAAGTTCTAGACACAACTGTTATATATTGTGACAATAAGAGTGGGATTTGTATTGCATAAAATCCCACGTTTCATGACAAGTCCAAGCACATTGAGATCAAATATCACTATATCCGAGATATGGTGCAGAGAGGAGAAGTGATACTCCATCATACTGTGACCGATGATCAAATATCTGACATTCATACCAAGCCTTTACCGAAAGGAAAGTTCTTGATTTTTAAAGAGATGCTTGGACTTATGGTTGTGACCCTTCTGGGAAGCGATCACAGCTGATCAAGAACACTAAGCTTCCTTTCCCCCTATCAAAGCTCACAAGATTAGGGAATAATGCCGAAAAGCTCCTGAGGATGAGGGACCTCTTGTGTAGTGTGTGCCACAAGAGTAGGCCTCAATATGCATCTAATCCACAATCTGGGACCTGGGAAGAGCCACCTATCTAGCCAATAGGTGTTGTGAGACTTGTTTGTGTGACTTGTCTAGGATGCAGGTGTTCCACCATTTGACATTTAGTGAAACTTGGTTGTGCAATATCCTTGTCATGTGTTGACAAGTGAATCCCCCCAAGTAGTAATGAGCCTTGAATGTGGGAGATCATTGTCATGTGTTGACAACTGGACCCCCCCAAGTAGTGATGAGCCTTAGATGCGTGAGATCTTTGTCATGTGCTGACAAAGGATCTCCCCAAGCAAAGATGAGACTTGGTTGTGCAAGATCCTTGTCATGTGCTGACAAGTGGATCCCCCCAAGCAGAGATGAGCCTTGGATGTGTGAGATCCTTGTCATGTGTTGACAAGTGGATCCCCCCAAGCAGAGATGAGACTTGGTTGTGCGAGATCCTTGTCATGTGTTGACAAGTGGATCCCCCCGAGCAGAGACGAGACTTGGATGTGTGAGATCCTTGCCATATGCTGGCAAGTGGAAATCCCCCAAGTGAATATAGGGTGATAGATTAATCTCCCCTATTTTCCGTGCATATATGGTGGTAGTCGAAGCTCTCCTATGATGATTCTTCTTCATTAGAGTGAGGCATCATTGTTCTAGATGATACAAAGCAAATATGTACAAAGATGACCAGAGAAAGTAGAGATCTTCTGTTGTAGAAAGAAATTCCTCCCTAGCAGAGAGGGAGTGTTGAAAATTTGGCAGCCCAGGGATGAGTTTCTAAAAATAGGAAGTCTAAAATATGACTTTCCAAAAATAGTAAATCAACTTGCATTAATTGGTAATCAAGCATTGTTGATGGAAAAATCCTTTTTGATCATCAATCAATCCTAATAGTTCAATTTTGATTTAATCATCAATATTATTATTATTATTATTATTATTAAAAAGAAATTCAAGTCTCTCAATCATGGCTCTCAATAATGTTCTCTTACATTCTCATTAATGCTCTTACTAGAGTTATTGATTATTTTTTAGCTACAACCATGCTATTTAAAAACATGATGTTGACTCCTCTGCACTACAATAAGGAAATATGCGCAAAAGTAATCGATGATTTTTTAGTTGCAATTCTCCTAGGCCTTGAAGCTCTTCAGCGAATTCATCACATTGTGTTTTACTCGTGGAGTTAGCTTGATGAATAAAAAGGGCACAAGGGGTAAGCTTGGTGTTAAAGGTAGCTCATTACTAATGGATTTCTAGAATTTTTAGTTCAATGAAATCCATTCGAAATTTCGGCCATGAGCATTTTTATTTGCTAATTATGCACGTATTTCAATTCATTGTACTTGGGATTGAAAAATGCTTTTCTTTTTTACCTGTGCAATTTCCAAAGAAGCTTATACTTACGTTAGAAGAAGCCAACTTCACATGAAAATAGCATTTCCTTACTCACCCATGTGTTGGCATTATGATACAGGTATGACACAAGTGTTGTCCTTGATGGCAACTCTCTCAGACGAAAGATCACAGTATAGCAGGTAAACAACAAGGATGAAGAAGGAAAGGTATATGTAGGTTCACTATATACCAAGTCGCGTATACACGCAGGTTTACTATATACAAAGGCGCGTATATCGTACAAACGCACTTTCACAGAAGGAAAGGCGCGTACATGTTGGAAAACTAAGTTTTGGTTTGTGGTATTTGGTCCATGGTATTTTGGTATTGGTCCATGGTATTTGGTCCGAGGTATTGACCCCAGGTATTGGTCCTACGTGGTTTTGGACCATGGTATTAAGAGAGGCCTAAACATATATAAGGAGAAGAAGATCATTAGGCCAAAGTGCAAGTGTGCAAGTGATGAATATCTGATGAAGTGTGAGATCTAGTACGTTGGTTATGGGTTTGTGATGCTTTGCTTGATCTAAACCAAGGATGCACCTATGCGGTTGATGATGGATGACGGATCGGGATCATAAGGCTTGGAATGTATTATCATTATGTGGTTTGATCATGGATAGACTAGATCTGAATTATTGACACATGTTTTACTATATAAATGTTATGATCTAGGATATGACTGATGTCTGGAATAGCTGCAAAGTTATGAGTAAATATTTGCAGATCTGTATGCGGGTTCACTTTTATAAAAGCGCGTATACACGCTGGTTTAGCTCATCAGAGTAGCGTATACAGTATGAAGTATGATATTTGAAGTTGCAGTTGGATCTGGTTGTTGTTGCAGAATTCTGTGGTCTGCTCTGTGTTCTAGTGACTGTGTTTTGTTGACAGGGTTTCAGTGTTGGGTGATTCAGATATTGATGATGCAGGTGTAGTGGTGATTAATTTTGTGCTTCAATGTTGTTGATGGGTCCAGTATGAAAATTGGATGAAACGTGGCCTTCAGATTATGGTGTTGTGCTTCAGGAGTATCCAGTATGAAAATTTATGAAACGTGGTCCCTGGAGGAAGAGAGAAGGTTGTAGCCTTCTATAGGCCGGCGCCTACGTACTGGTAAACATATCGGCCAGTACAAGAGCCAGGGGGTTAGAGCTCCCTTCCAGTAGCAGCTGGAAAACGAGTGAAGGTTGGAGCCTTCAGTAGGCCGACGCCTACATACTAGTAAACATATCAGCTAGTACAAGAGCCAGGGGGTTGTAGCTCCCTTCCAGTAGTAGCTGGAGAACGAGAGAAGGTTGTAGCCTTCTGCAAGTGGGTGCCTACGTACTGGTATGAGTCTGCACCAATACAAGATTGTAAACAGGTTTTTCTTATATTAAAGGAAGACGGCAGCAGGTGGTTTTTGTCCCGCATTGGGTTTCCACCTTATATCATGGTGTTCATGTGTGTTTCTTATGTGTGATGATCTGTTCTGTTTTACTGCACCTGTTTACTGTTTATATGGTTAATGAAGTTCTGATGCACTGATTAAAGATCAACATATAATGGATTAACTGAATCATAAGTTTACTAGATATACGCTAGTTGCATTAAACACAGTTGCGTGTACACGCGGGTTCCCTTAACTGAAGTAGCATATATGAATCTGATTATGGAAATGAAAAAGTTAGTGATTTGCTAATACTGATTCACCCCCCCCCCCCCCCCCCCCCCCAGTATTATTTCCAACACCATGCAATGAAAGCAAATGCATGAGATCTAACTTCTACATCTACCTTTTATAATCTTCTTTTACATAGGAAGAGAAGGGAGATGCATTCTACATACCATTATGGATGAGGTGTAATATTTATGTGTAATTTAGGTATGTAACAATTATAAATCATTATATGTTCAAAATAAAAATAAAAAATCAGAATATAAAAAACTAAACCTACAATGTTAAAACCTTCAAACTAATATATATATATATATATATATATATATATATATATATATATATAGTTTTAAGGTTTCACTCAATCAATTCAACCATCCATCGATAGCATGCTGGAAATGGGAAGGCCATATGTCAAAATTCAAGTCCAATCAAATCCCTTCGGGTTATCGGTTGTTATTGTGGCTACTAGTTGAGTTGCCCTCCATTTGGATATTCAGAGGAAAATGGGGGATCTTCATAGATTAGAAATCAAGAACACATAAGAACTTGGAAGAGATGAAATACTTCTTAGATAATAAAATGGCAAGACTAATATCCTCTTAAGTAAAGGGATGACAAAACCATAAGTGCGTAAAACCTAGATGCATGAACCTTAAAATGACCTAAATATATTTAGGTTAGTAATACAACACTAAATCATAAGTTAAAAAATGGTTTTATTAATATGCCTAAGGCTATGGTCTAGATGACCATTATTAACTAAACAACTCTATCATCCTCCCTTAATGGTCCTTCTAGACTACACCAAGTTTGTCTTCAAATTTCGCAAATTTCTCTAAACCAAGAGACCTAGTAAAAGTATTTATAGTCTGATCCTAAGTTGGGTGATATTTCAACTCAATTTCTCCATCCTCTACAAGTTGTTGAATGGAACGAAAATGCACATCAAAATGTTTGGTCCACTCAAGGAAGACAAGATTCTTTTTCAGCGTAAGAATTCCCTGGTTTATTATTTTGATCATTTTGAGAAAGCATTATGGGATCATTTTGATGAACTTGCAAATCTACAAGCGTTCTTTTAAGCCAAACTATTTCATTTGCCCCTTTGATTGTTGCACTATAGTTTACTTCTATAGAGGAAGGTGACATTGCATCTTGTCTCTTTTTGGTCCAAGAAAGTTCCCCTATGCCAAGTTAGAAGGAATTACATTTAGACTTTCTGTCGTCCACAAATCCTAGACAATCTAAATTTGAATCACCATAGAACTAAAATAGAGTGCCAAAATCCAATGTTTGCTTTATATATCTTAGCATCATCTTTATTGTTGTCTAGAATTCGTTTTTGGAGTTTATATAAACTAAGAGATATAGCTAACTACATAGCTCAAGTCAAGTCAAATTGCAGTAAAATAGAACAAGTTTCCTACTAGTTGGCAGTAGACTAATTCATTGACTCTCTTCGCATCAATCTTGGCTGAAAGTTTCATCCCTTTCTCCATAGATCTACATGAGATTTTGCAATCTACCATCTTGAATCCCATCTAACAAACCATTGGTATATTTCGTTTATGAAATAAGAATATGATTATCTATTTGTCGAGGCTTCTACACCGCAATAGTGTAGAAGGCCTAAATATATCATGTCAAAAGTTAAATGTAACTCAAACATTACCTTTGCAATTGCTTTTAATTTGCATCACCACCCATGATGATGATGTCCTCAACATATATCACTAGAAATTCTCCATTACCATTCTTGCTTTTAATATAGAGATTGTAGCTAGAAGGACATCTTCTGAATTCATGCTCTCCCAAATATCTATCAATTTTGATGTACCATGTTTGGGGACACTGCTTAAGCCCATAAAGAGCTTTCTTCAATCTACATACTAGATATTCCTTGCCTAGAACCTAAAATCCTTGCAATTGGTACATCTATACTTCTTCCTCTAGATCACCATTGAGGAAGTCACTCTTCACACTCATCTGATGTAGTTTCCAACCAAAATGTGCTACCATGGCCAAAATCAAGTGGGTTGTACCATTTTTGCAGTTGTAGCAAATGTCTTCTCATAGTCGATCACTCCCTTTCGAGCAAAGATCTTTGGAACCGACCTTACTTTATACTTGTCAAGCATTCTATTTACCTTATACTTGACCTTATAAACCCATTTTCAACCAATGGATTTCTTTCTTGGAGGCATTTTTGCGAGAGACCATCTTTGATTCTTCATTAAAGTCTCATGTTCAACTTGGATAGCCTTTTTCCATTCTAGGTTATCTTTGACTTTTTCATAATCTTGAGGCTCAAAAGAATTTTGAAGGTTAGCCATAAAATCATAATTCACTAAGGTTAGACATCAAAGCATAATTCATTATACTAGATGTCTCATCTCTTTTTGGTCTACTGACAAGGCTCACAACAACCAACTCGTCCTAATGAACAACATCATTATAATTCATTAAACCATATGCCTTTTTGGTCTACCTTCTTGTTTCATATCAAGTAGCGCATCCAAATGAATGTCCTTACAGGTTTTGTATCACCACTTTGCCCTTTTCTTTCCCTCCTACTATTGCAAAGCAACCCTATTATCTCTTGAGAATTTCTAGCATCCTCTTGGCTGAAAAATTCATGGTAATCAAGTTGAGAGATGATCCCTACATATTGTCATCAATTTGTCTACTACATTAAACCTATAGTTCCATCCATATCCTCCTCATTTTCAAAAAAAATATACATCTGATTTTATGTCTTTTTGCTTCTAGAACAATCTTGTGCTTTCATCAACTACCATATCATAGTTAAGACATATTTTGACATCAACCAACCTATCAGCTTTATGGTTGTCATTGTAGCTTGTGAGTGCCATTTTCTTTGAATCTGCATCAAGTTTGGTTTATTTCTTCTTAGGAATCCATGCATATACCACTAAACCAAAAAAAATTGAAATGACTTACTTGAGGTTTTTGTTCAAACCATGTGATACGTCTTCATCGTGACATCATTTTGACTATCGATTATCCCTTTTATCCAACCTTTTCTCCATCTTTTTGAAAATATAACCCTCTATTACCTAGTTGTCAATGAAACCTCTAGCAAAGCACCATAAAATCCATATCTAGCAAAATGAAGATGACCCTCATTAGGGCATCCTCATGAACCATGTTGATCTGTGAAGTATACTTGATAAATTTGGCAACATGATCCACAATTGAAGAAGGATCACCATCGAATTTTGGGACATTTGTCATAGAACTTATATCCCATCGATTTGGATATCCAAGAATATCCTTGACATCCAAAGCAAGGTACATCTCATGTAGATCCCAAGGAGCCATTGCCTTGAGTCCTGCATAATAACCAAATGGGGAGTCGCCAAGGTGAACTTTAAAAGATTCTTGCTTCACTCTACAAGCATTGGGACATTGAAGCTCAGTGAAGAACTAGGGCTTTGTTCTTCCAATGGAGTTTTCAAATGAACAGAATTATCCTGGGATAAGCTTCATCAATGAAATGAAGCTAAAACTTCAAATAACAAGGAGGTTGACTTGCAAAACTCTTGATGTCAGAGGGATTCTTAGTTATCCGAATTATAAAACTATAGATTGGCTAGGTGAGCTCCCAAGGTATAATGGTGATCCTTCCTTAGCTACTCCTCATGTTGCAAACTTTCTCAAAAACACTTCAAAGATTAATGTAACATGTGAGGATGTGTTGATGAGACTTTTTGTTTCCTCCTTCAGACATGAACAAAAGGAGTGGGTTAAATATTGTGGAAGTCCAAAAAGTATTGTTTACATGGATCTTTTCCTTGAGCTATTTCTTAAACGTTCGGCTCCTCCACTTCAAACTCTAAAGATGATTTTATTAAGTATTTGATTACTTTCCAAGAATATTTCTCATCCAATGATGAGCCTATGGAGGAATAGTCAGTTTATGAAGATCTTGACCTTAGAAATGAGTAATTACTTGAAGATCAATTCTTTGATGAACATATTAAGGATGAAAAACCACCTCTTATGGATGTCGATGAAATACCTTCTTGTGATCCCATTAATAAACATTAAACTTATGAAGCAGACTTTGAAGAGAAACACTTAGATGATTGGGTAGGAGTTTACCATCAAATAAAAATGGAGATCGATGCTTAATTCCCTGAGTTTCAAAGAAATCCATTACATGAGTTAGAGGTTGAAATAACTAGCAATATAGAAGAAAACAATACCCTTCTGAAACAATTGAGAAAAGACCAACAATAACTACAACTTGTGAAAACAAGTCACTTAATAATTCTATGAACTATCAAGAATATGAACAAAATGAACAATCATCTAATGGCGACTCACAAGAAGAATCAGTTCAAGAGTACAACCTTGATGATGACCACATGCATGAAGTAGAATGTCAAATATCCATCAAGGAACTCTTGAAAATGATTCTTATTGATGTCAAAGGTTGTCCAAATGAAAGAGAAAGTGGTATATAGTCAAATAGCATATTTTGAGACCTTTCCAACGATATATAGCACACCTTCTAGAAATATTGTTTTTGGACTTTTGATGTCCCATTTAGATACCCTATCTTTGAATGCATTTTTACTCCAAGTACCTAGTTCGAATGGGAGCATAATATATATGGTTGGAAAGCTTATTCTGAGACATTTCCAATGGTACATGGAAATCCCTCTAACTCCTCACAGTGGAGGAGAAACGATTTTTTTGAATATTCATTATATAGTGCACAAGTCAGCCTAGCCAGTGGGTAAGTCAACCCTACTTTCAGGAGTCAAACGCACTATGTATAGGCATTATGTTGAGTAACCTAGTGTTGAGAAACCAAGTGTTGTGGAATTAGGCTTGATTTCTCTACTTGATAATTACTTGTGAATGTTTAGATTATTTATTATTTATGATGTCTTCTTCATCAAGAAATTATACAAAATGTTCAATCTTCCAAGAAAATAAATAAACAATAGCCACAAAAATTAGGCTCCAAACCAAGGCAAAACCCCACTAGGGGGAAATCCCAACAATCCTTCTCTTAGAGAATCAAATCAAAATGAGATATCCAAGACCAAGACCAAGACCAAAACTGCCACGAAAAATGCCAAGTTAAATTCTCCTCCAAGTCACCTCCAATGTCAAAGTCAGCGATGGTCAAACTGTCCCAAATTTGCTCAACTCCTAAAATTTTGGCCCCTAAAATTTTGGGCTTGTAGTAGCACAGAAAAATTCAGCCTTCAAGTCTAAAATTTGGTCAAACAAAATTAGTTCTTTAACTTGATTTCTCTCTCCTTTGACTTTTGCTTCTTGTCCTCTTTCACATGGTTCAGATGTACTTCTTGTGTGTGAATGAATTATCTCCAAGAGAGTCGAACTTGCTTATATATAGCTGTCCAGGAGGTCGAACAGTGTCTCTTGAAGACCCAGCCAACTTGTTTCGAGGGTCGACTTGACATTTTGTAGACTTATTGACTCAACGAAAAATTCAAAATTCTTTGCTTACAAATGTCCAAATGGGACATGACTCCAGTATATTTTTATTTGACTCGATAAATTATTTTTGACTCTTTTTACTCTATAAGCATGAAGAACATGATTTGACCAAAAATAAATATAATAATGAATATAATAAATAAATCAACGATAGTTTTACATTACATTATGAAGACCGACACTAGTTACAATTTCAACACCTAGAACTCACTCGCTCAAGCAAGTTCAGTCTTCTTTTAGGGAAATAAAGGAGCAATTCTGAGGTTCATACCTCATGAACCAAGTAAAGTGAAGCTGAGTTGGAAGTCTAGCTGAGTTAGAGGAATTTGTGTGAGATATATTTGTTGTACCTAGGCTGTAAAAGGGTTTTGGGAATAATTTTTAGGGAAGGGTTTCGTTTTTGTTGAGGCCAAGTGCAGCCCTTATTGGAGACCAAATTCCGAAGGTTAAGTAGGCCAAGTTTTTGTGAGGAGAAGGATGAGTTTCATACCTGTCTCAATGGCTGAGATCTGTCCTTTTTGAAGGTCGAGTTTCAAGTCTAGTTAGAGGGTTGAATTTTGGTGTGAGAAGCCAAGTTTTAGGCCTGTCTTGAGGGTTGAGTCTTGGTGTTTTTGTAGGTCGAGTTCAAGCCTGTCTTAAGGGCCAAATTCTAGTGCATTGACTTTTAACATATAATGAGCCTAAGCAATGATGGTTGAACAATGACCAACAAGAGTTGAGGAAGTTGAAGTGCCAAGTGGGTGTAGCAGATCAAGTCTAAAGAGCCAAGTCAAGAAGCCTAGTTGAAGAACAGAAAGTTAAAGTGTACAGGTCAAGTGATTGTGATCAATCTTGAAGGAACAAACCTGGGGGTTGCATGTTTAGATGACAACTTACTGAAGAATTTGTTGAGGACTAGAAGTTATTAATGACAGACCCAAGGAACAACTTGAAGACATCGGTTGGTGCCAACCATTTGCTGAGTTGGGGGATTGGTGTCTTCTATAGGCTAGTGCCTACATTCGCCAAGTTGGTGCTCAACTAGGGGAATTAAATCCCCTGTAGGTTGGTGCCTACGAAAGTTGTAAATTGGTGCTTAATTTGTACAAGGAAGTTTACAAAATATTTACAAAGAAAATTTGTATGGGTGTTTCTTATGAAGACCTGTGTTTCATGATTTATGTGCATCAAATTTTTAAAAGATGAAAATAGTTAAAAATAATGAAATACTAATTCACCCCCCCATCAGTGTTTCCAAGAATTGATTTCAAAGTCAGTACCTTCAAACACAACCTAACAACTAGAAAGTCGACCTCAGAAACACATATGACAAAGTCAAGAAGGTGTGAATCCAAACCCCTGAAAGAAGTCTCCTCCATATCCATGAATATAGAATCTTTTAAAGAAGATGAAAACAATCAAAAGAGTCAGGCAAATCTAGAAGCAGTTTACACCATTGATTTTGAAGAAAAATTTGAGGTTGCTCAAGGACAAATAGTCAAGCTCAGAAAATAAAATATAAGGCTTAAAGAGTGTTTGCAAATCCTTGAAGTGAAGAGTCATAACATTGACAAAACAAAAGTCGTCCTCCTTGCTCGAAGAGTCCATACAAAGCCTTCTTCAATTTGCAAACATGGGACTCCTTCCCATGTATCACAAAGCCCTGAGGTTTTTCTATGTACACTTCCTCCTCAATCACACCATTGAGGAACACAGTCCTTACATCCATTTGATGTAACCTCCAAAACATAACTAAAGCAAGATAAATAATAATCCTAATGGAAGTGTACCTGGCAACTGGAGCAAAGGTCTCCTCATAGTCCTCTCCCTCTTTCTGGGAGAACCCTCTCACCACAAAGCTCGTTCTGTACTTCTCAATGGTGTCATTTACTGCATCCTTGATCTTATAGATCCACTTGGAAGTCAGTGTTGACTTCACCTCTAATCTCGGAATACCATTAACATCGCAATTTTATCGCGACATGACTAAAAAAATCATCATGTTGCACCCACGTCTGAATTTAAGTGATTTTTAAGTTTTTTCAATGTTGCAAACTGCACAATAAAATTGCAAAACTATCATCATATTACGATTTTTTCAACGGGGTGATATTATCAACCAAAAAAGTTAGCAATTTTTTCTTGACCGAAAAAATCACAAAAATATCGTTAACATCACAATTTTATCGTGACAGCCGAAAAACTACCGCATCATGCCCAAGTCCATATTTAAGTGATTTTTTGGTTTTTATTTGTCATTTTGCAAATAGAGCATGGGCTTGAGACCAAAGGAGAAGGAGAACATGTTTTCGTGGGAGGAGGACGAGGAGAACACCAATTCTTTCAGACAATCCCATGAGTTTTGCAATGAGGATCAATTTCCCTCAACATTGGGCACACTTGCAAGTATGCGCATCAATTTCCCTTTTTTTTTTTTTTTTTTTTTTTTTTTTTTTTTCAGATTTTTCTTGTGGTTTTAGTCACCCATTTTTTTTCATGATTTCACTAGGGGGAGAGTGTTTTTTTTGCAATTATCAATTCATTGTCTGGAGAGGGTTTCCCAACCAATGGCCAACTTCCCACAGTTGCCAGTGTATTTGAAATTTGGCAATTTGTAGCCTATAGGTATGTCCCTTTGTTATTGCAATTTTTTTTGTAGTTAAATGTCCTTTTTTATGCAATTTTTTTATTTATTTTTAATCTTGATTGTAAAAATGTTATTTTTTATTTTTGTCAATTTTTTTCTACCATATGTTCAATCATTACAATGAACTCTGAAAATGCTAAGAGCTTTGGACCCTATGTGGGTATATGGTGAACTCGAAGGGAGTTCAATACAAAAAATTTGAATTGTAAGTTGTGTGGGAAGCATATGAGAAGGGGGTCTCTCGATTGAAATACCACCTTGTGCAAATTCCAAGATATAATATAGAACTTTTCCCAAATGCAGCTTCTGAAATCATCTGTATTGCTACCAAATCACTACAAGATAAAGATTTTTCAAAAGATAACAGAGAAATTATGAGAAGTCAATTGCAAGGGGAAGAGTGGGGAGAAGTGAGAGTGGTTTTTCAGCATCACCTTCCACAATGGTTAACCCTGCATCTACATCATTATTTTTTGTTCCTAGAACAACACCTGGTGCAGAAACTTCTATCAGGTCAACACTTAAAAGAAATGAGAAGGAAGAATTCGACAAGTTGGTGGGTAGGTATTTTCTATGGAATCACATTCCTTTTAGCATTGCCAAGAGAAATCCATTCTACCAGCCTAAGATTGATGTTATTGGTATTGTTGGCCCGAGGTACAAAGCCCCTTCCTATGATGAGTTGAGAACGCCTACACTTCAAAATAAAAAGGCCAATTGCAATGCAATATTGGAGGAGTTTAGGGCATCATGGGAATGCAATTGTCTGCACTGTGATGTCGAATGGTTGGACTGATCAAAAGTGTAGAACCTTATAAACTTCTTCGTTAATTTTCCCAAGGGTGCAATGTTTATGAAATATGTTGCTTTATCCGCACATTAAAGATGCATGATTATTTTGTGATTTAATCAACATGTTCATTCAGGAAATAGGTCAACAAAATGTTGTCCAAGTCATAACGAACAATGTTGCAAATTATGTTGTCACTAACAAGTTGTTTATGGAGAGGCATCCTAACTTGTTTTGGACACCTTGTGCTACACATTGTGTTGATTTGATGTTAAAGAATATAGGGAAAATTCCTTATGTCGGGGATATTGTTGAATCATCCAAGACCATAACAAAATTTATATATAATCATGCATCTGTGCTCAACTTCATTATAAGGTTCACCAATAATAAGGAGTTTGTGTGTCCTGTTATTGCACGGTTTTCCACTAGCTTCATATCTCTTCAATCTATCTTAAATTCTATGTGGGATATGAAGAGAATGTTTCTTTTAGAGGAGTGATGTGTTTTATCTTTTAGCCACAAAATGGAGAGAGAGGCCATATGCAGGCTAGTTTCATATTAGGGGAACTTTTGGGCAAGGGTGGAGGAGGTGTGTGCTATTACCAAACCTTTGGTAAAGGTTCTTTGGTTGGTAGATGGAGACAAGCCCGCCATGGGCTACTTGTATGAGGCTATGGATAAGGCCAAAGAAATTATCCGTAGCTATTATGAGGATAAGGGGTATAAGGCGTTTGAGAAACAACAGTTGATATGGAGAGTGATTGATGAGCGATGTAACAATACACTCCATCATCCCATTCATGCTACATGGATCTACCTCAAGTCCGCATTCTCTTACTCCTCTAGTTTCATATTTGATGCTGAGCTGATGGATGGATTCCTCATTTATGTTCATAAGATGGTGTCATCACAAGAAGAACATGCAAATATTTGTAAAGAACTGGAGATAAATAGGATAGCAGATGGGAAATTTAGCTCTGAAATGGCTATCCATTATAGGAACACCAAAAAGCCAGATGAGCTTTATTTTGTTTTAAATTTCATTGTCTCTTCATACTTTGCTTCAACTTTCAAATTTCAAAGTTTTTTTATGTTTGTCTTATTTGTTGTAGATGCTTGGCAGACAAGCTATGGTGATAAAATACCCAATCTCCAAAAGTTTGTCATTTGATTGCTTAGCCAAACATGTAGCTCCTCCAAATGTGAGCGTAACTGGAGTGTATTTGAAAAATTACACACCAAGAAGTGCAACAAGTTAAAAAATTTCAAATTAAATTTTGAATTCATTATAAATTATAATTTATAATTTTTATATTATTGATTTATAATTTATGAAATTATGACCCTCATACAACTTGGAGTCCCAGCGCTTTAATGAAATGGTGTACGTCTATTACAATCTCTTATTGTGGGTGAGACAACTTCAGTAAACACCTGATTTGGAAGCGATCTCATTGGATGGGATTGACATCACTATTGCATGGAGGGTTGAGGTAGAGAGGTTTGTCATGTAATTGGTCCCCGATTTGTTAGAGGAGGATGCATTGGAGGAGGTAGCAGTCGTAGTGAAGAGCGGGGTTGCAGGGGAGTATCCCCCCCCCTCCCCTCCCCCCCCGAACCCGCTCCCGAAGCGTGCTCCCTTCTGGAGCAACCCCGGGAGCGCACTCCTGAAATCGCTCCCACAGGGAGCAATTTCGAGAGCAACCCTAGGAGTGAAATTTTCACTCCCTAGCCTTTTTTGCAATTTTTCTTTTGCAGTAACATCCCAAATGCAATTTGTTTTCAAATAAACAAATAATTTTTGAGTGGGGCAACCTAATGATCAAGCCTATAGCCCTCCTATGTTATGAACATAAATTATGTAAAAATAAATAAAAATAGATAATAGATAATAATCATAACAATAGAAATATAATAATAAATAATAAGTAAATTAACTAACGGTTAGTTAGTTAATAATGAAAAGGCATGTCTTAGAGACATGTCTGTTCATGAAAGGGTACTTACCTGGCTATATATACAGGACCCTCATTCTCATTTGTACTCATCCTATATTCATTCTTTTATACAATTTACAATTACAATCCTACGATGGATGTCTTTGTCTACGAAATATTTTAATATTTTCGTTGCGTATACGAATTTTGGTTGTTACATTGGTATCAGAGCACGTCTGATCTGGCCTTTGGCCTTCAACTCGTCGTCAATTTTGTTGTCGCCAATCAAGCATTCGCCACGAAGAAGGAGGTTCCCCATTCTACCAGTCATTACTAGGCCTTTCCCCAATTCATAAAGAAAAAAACAAAAAACACAAAAAGAAAAATAAAGAATAAAAAAAACAAAATTTGAAATATAAAGTAAAAAACAAAAAGATAAAAAATATTAGAAAAAAAACAAATATAGCCCGATGTAAATTTTGAAGGAGAACATTCATATATAAAAAAAAAAAAAAAAAAAAAAAAAAAAAAATTAACATTATTGATAAAAAGTGCATGATAAAGTCAAAAGGGAATCTTTCCAAATATCTTTAAAACTATACGTAAGAAGAGGAAGAGTAGATAATATTATCTTGATTCTTCATTAAGTGGTTTACAAGCTCGTGATATTAGCAACCCATGGTAATTGCCCATGGTATTTTCAAGGTAAAAGAAGAACTAAAGGAATTCAAACTCTCTTTAATTGAATGGTAAGTCTTACTTTTACGTGGAGAAAATTAACCGAGTCAAAGGAACATAAGTGGACATATATTTTATATTATACCCCAAAGAGATGAATAACCACGTTTCACTAGGGTTGTAACTTTTCAAAAATAAAAAGAAAAGATTATAAATAAAAGATATAGAAAGAGAAGTTTTATATTATAAAGGGGTATTTTAAAGAAAAGCTCAAGTCATAAAATTATTGAAAATATATACAAGTACAAAGCGGGTATCATTATAAAAGGTTACTTAAAAGATCCATATATTAAAGTTTATAAAGGGTTAACTCTAGAACTATAAAGAGATATAAGGATAACAAGTTATAACAAAAGAAGAGTAATTTTTAAAAGCATTATAATAAATATAAGGAGCAGTTTATCTAAATAATGGAGCTATATTAACTTTTTTTAAAGTGGGAAGTCTAAATAAAAAGGAATATTCTATTTAAAGGGTAAACTATTTAAGACTTCAGAGAATACATATACTCAAAAAGGTAATATTATTAAAAACAAAAGCAAAAATATTATTACAAGGATTACAAGGATTATTTTAAACCTTCCGCTCATCTTGAAAGTGAAAAAAATGGATTCTAATTTGGAAATGAAGGAAGGATCATTTTCCTATAAGGGTGTTCTAATCACACATCACAAGTTAATTACATTAAGAGGGACAATCCAAGGGAAAAAGTTAATAATGCTATTAGTACAAGTCGCGAGGAGAATTACATCAATGTTAATCTAACAAATCAACTATTAATTCCAGAGTCAAACATAGGAGAAATAACAAATATTTTTGGAAAAAAGAATATGAAATTAATGATTTACAAGCGACAATTGATCATTTTGAGTACATATCTCAATTTAATGTCGTAACTATGCTTGACGAAGACGTTGACATAATTCTCAGTCGCCCTTGGTTTAAAGAATTAGGTATGTTCATTTTAAACACACAAAAAAAATCTTGATGTTCCCTTAGAAGAGGAAGATGGTGACGTTCCAAGACATGACAACGAAATCAGAACTGATAATGCCTTCATCAAAAGATCTTAAGGATATTTTGAAACTAATGTTTCAAGAGAATCTAGAAACAGTATCAAGGAAGCAAAAAGAACTTGAAGAAGTCATATCCAACAAAAATAAAGAAAATTCGTATTTGAAGGAGCATAATCAAAAACTACTTACGCAAGTGAGAAAATGTAAAGCTAAGAAGTACAAGTTAGAACAAGAAAAAAAAAGTTTTGACAAAAAATTCAACGAAAGTCTATCAAAGAAAGAAGAGGAGAATTTATGCTTAAAAGACCTTAACAAAAATTATTATAACAAATCAAGTGTTTAAAAGACGAGAAGCTTGAAGGCCAAAATAAAGTTGACTCAGAAAATGAGGAATGCTTATGTCTCAAAAATCATAACCAAAATCTGCTCAAACATATTAAAAAACTTAAGGACAATAAGAAATCATTGACGAATAGGTTCGAAGAAATTATCGCAAAAGAAGCATCAAAATTGCTAGATGTAGTAGTCCAAGTTGGGGAAGAAGAAACAAACATCGATCACACTAATATCACAGTTCAAGCAAATCCAAATCCTCCTGAATTAAAGACGTTCTCAGAGGTTGTCGTTCAAACGACGAACACTCCAAATGAGGATTCAGCAATCAATTCAACAAGAACAATGCTTGAAGGAAATCAAGAAATTGCCATAAAAACGTTGAAGGAAGTTCAAACAAGAAAAACTCCTTATCTACATCTGAATCACAAGAGTAGACACCTTAATCAATCTACAAATTTGTATCACTCAGAACATAAACAACAAACTTATGTTCCGAAGAATACTGAAGTGAGCACAATTCAGTCTATTGATAACAATTCGTTACAAAGCTCCAGTGATCAGAAGATTCCACAGAAGGTTAATCTAGGATGGTCTGATCCATTCTCAGTACAACAACTTTATATATCACTCCAAGAATCATATCAACTTGTATCGACAAAGATGATTGTTCTAAGACGAGAAGGCATTTGTAACAGAAAAAGAGATCAAGCAGAAGACATTTGTAACAGAAAAGAGATCAAGCCCTTTCATCAACAAGCTTTGAGGACAAAGCTTTTTGAAGGGGAAGGCAATGTTATGAACATAAATTATGTAAAAATAAATAAAAATAGATAATAAATAATAATCATAATAATATAAATATAATAATAAATAATAAGTAAATTAACTAATGGTTAGTTAGTTAATAATGAAAAGGCATGTCTTAGAAACATGCTTGTTCGTGAAAGGGTACTTACTTGGCTATAATACAGGACTCTCATTCTCATTTGTAGTTATCCTATATTCATTCTTTTATACAATATACAATTTACAATTACAACCCTATGATGGATGTCTTTGTCTACGAAGTATTTTAATATTTCCACTACATATACGACTTTTGGTCATTACACCCTAGTATTGATATGTGATTCATGGTAATGTTATATTCTTAAAGTAAAAGGATGAAAATGAAGATTAAGAAGAATGTCACTTAAATTTTTAACATTACCATGAAATGACTCAGGATGTTTGAGAGTGGTTCCGACCTCATTGGATTTCATATGGAGAAAGTAGAATTTTAGATCTCATTCAAAATCCAGCAGACTTATTAGTTTTTCAGGATTTCAGGATTAGGGGGATTGCAATGTTTCCATTGGATTTTGTCATGTATTAGGGTATGGAACTCGTATTTAATTAAGAGCACCAATCCCTCTATGTATCTTGATGTTAGTGATAATGGTTGTCGAACTCCTCTATCATGACCCTACTAAAAATGTACCCATCACTCAAACAAAATCTTGACTTGACATGCTATGCTTTTTCTATCTTATGTTAATGCTTAGAGGGTGATATTAATGAAAAAGAACTCGATTTTCCAACAAGACACAAAAAATAGACATTTCTCGTGGTGGCAAGAGGCCCAAGCATCAGCAATAGGCAATAGATTTACTTGTCTTTTCTAGTTTCTAGTACTTTTTATAACTGTTGACTCTTTCATATTTATTAGGATATTTTTTGTAAACAATATATGACAATTTAAGTTTGAAGCTTGAAGTTGGAAATTATAACTCGTTGGTAATGAATTATGAATATGATGCTTCGTGAAAGTTGAAAGTTGTTTCATTTCATTTCATTTCAATTTATAACATTTCATTTCATGTTAGATATTCTTTGTTGTAATGGTTACACTTAGCTTACAAGTACAACTTTGGTGATCAATGATGATAAATGTTATATATTGAATTTTGAAAGCTTGAAACTTTAAGATTGATGAATCATGAGACTCAATATGTTGTATGTTACTAACTTGTGGACATGGTTGATGAAGATTATAACTTCTAGATGATTGATGTTATATGGTTCAATCTACGTTTTTATGTTTTTTATATCTAATTCATCATTCTACATATTTTTGTTGACATATATGCATCAAAATATAAATAAATATATATTATATCAAAATTCGTTCCCCAATTCTCTCTCGAACCAGGAGCTTCTGAAAATGTCGCTCCTGCTCCCAAGTAACCTTGGCGGAGAGAGGTAGAGGAGGAGCAAGATGAGGAGAGATGACACCACCTATCAAGGTCACTAGTAAATGACATAGTCTACCACCTATTTCTTCATCTAGAGGTCATCAAAGTCCAATGCCACCCCCAAGGTCTTCTTCCTCTAGAGGAAAATCCATTACCTTTTCCTGTAATAGGGGCTAAGGAAATCACTCAGTAGTTTATGTATCTAATTTCATTATAGATGACTCATGATGATGAGATACATTTATTATATTTTTTGTTGATATTTTGAGGCCAAATCAGAACTCAAAATTCAGAACATGATTCATTGTTGACATGTGATGTAGCACTAGACATCTTATACATCTTGATTCTTATATATTAGTTTTCTTTCATATGTGTGGCAATGCATATATTTGATGTTGTGGATGCTTTAGATGCTAGAAAATTTGAAAAGAATGAATATTTTTGTATATGTTTGCCAATTTTTACCATTTTTTCATTTTCTCAACCCTCGACGATTTTATCCGAAAGCTGATTTTTTCAACATTGCAACTTTGTAAGAAGTTAAATGACCAATCATATTCAAATAGCGTCCCTAATGTGATTATATTTAAATCATGAAACTGCCATACACCAGGAACAAAGAAATTCAAAACATTAGCCAAAAAAAACGGAAACAATTGGGCCAGATAAAAGAAACAATTTAACAATAGTTTAATATGGTGCAAATCCACTAACGAACCTGTCCAACGTCCACAGCAGGATTCAGGCTTCTTCCACAGTCATAAATTATATCTGTTTGCAGTATAGTAGTAGCTCCTGTAAGGAGGTCTACCTCTACCTGTAATATGAGTTTCACACATCGATATTTTTGTGATTACAAATAATATTATATCACATAAATAATTTGTATGCTTACCTCACTTGCTGCAGCACCATAGTTGAGATATTTAGCATTTGAATCAGGAACCCAATATGTTTGTGCAGAAAGGTTGACTGATTGAATAACAGCCTGTGAACGAAACAAACCCAGAGTTTAGCTTCCATTATCACGGAATAGCCTTATCATTGAAGGAACAAACATCATAGATGACAAACATGATACAAATATTCTCAAAATGTACCTATGGTAATTATTAAATGATTGTATGCTAAGGTAAATCCACATATTATCTTCCTATTATAGTTAAAAAGAGTTATTCCATTTATTTGAATAGTTTATTGTCACTAGCCATGACATGATTATTGCATCATGCACTACTAGCACATCTACTCTTTATTTCCTTTCCAGCAACCTCATCTCATGTCAAAGTACTCCTTTCAATGGCTTATTCCGAAAGGAAAGAATTCTAATGAGTTGAAAGATGCCTACAAAAAGATTTAATACACGCCAAGCTCTTGCTAATGTTAAATTGCTTTGTATCACCTTTTAGTGATTAGTGAATAGGTACATCAATACAATGTTTGTAAAAACATAAATGTGCAGATATAGTAGGGGGAACATGGCTCACATACCTTTCTTTCTTTTTTCTCTTTTGGAAAATTGCTTTGTATCACCTTTTAGTGATTAGTGAATAGGTACATCAATACAATGTTTGTAAAAACATAAATGTGCAGATATAGTAGGGGGAACATGGCTCACATACCTTTCTTTCTTTTTTCTCTTTTGGAAAAGAAAACCCCCTTATTTGTTGAGAAATCAGTATACTTGTGTGTTACGGTTGATTTCTCTTAGCATGGTAATTATTTGTGAATTTGTTGGCTTATTATTTATTTTAATAAGTTATTTTTATTAAACAATTACCAAAAACATAGACATATTTGTGAATTTGTTGGCTTATTATTTATTTTAATAAGTTATTTTTATTAAACAACTACCAAAAACATAAACATGAAGATCACAGAAAAACAATGAACACAAGATATAGGCTCCAAGCCAAGGCAAAACCCCTCAAAGGGGAAAACCCAGAAAATATCTTCTTATAGAATCAGATCAAAGTGAGAAATCCAAGACCCAAATCTATCCACCAAGAAGCCAAGTCAAGCCCTCCAAAAATCCACACAAAATTTTCTCTTATTTCAGTTGTTTTGTTGCCCAGAAAATTTGCACTGATTCACATCTTTAGTAGCCCAGGAAGCTCACACTTTTCCAGAACAGATAACCTCAAAACTTTGCATCTTCTACTTCAGAACTGATCGCAGAAAGCGCCGAAATTGCTTTTCCAAAATGGAGGAGGACGAATGTGTTGAAGGAAATGTAACTAGGCTAGGTCTTCATAAATGTAATTTTGATATTTGCATTTATTCAAGAAAAGAGAAATTATTTTGATATTATTTGTCAATGAGTTTCTTGCTCATTGAAAATAGGTCAAGTACATTTTGAAGTGCTTCTAGAGAGTCAAAGTCAAAATGTAATTATGATGAGATCCTTTGAGGGTATGTCAATATACAAGGTCATGGGAACTCCTCCAAGCCAAGTCAAATCCTCTCCTAGCATCAACGAAGTCTCCAAGCAGCCAAATAATGAATAAAAAATGAATTAAGATAAAACTGTCAAGTCGGCCTAATGGACAGTCAAGTCAGCCTGAAGAGGAGGGACAGACCTCTACTTATCAATGTTCCACCAAGTTTCGGGGACGAGGAGGCGAGGGAGTGGGGATACGCAGGAGTGGCCTATGCAAAAGCTCCCCACCAATTTTTAGGAAACGTGGGGGGACGTCGGGGTCTTAAAAACTTATAAATATAAAATATAAATCGAGGAATCATATAACTGAAACAAATTTAAAACGAAAAGCATGATCATTGATATCATTATCATATAAATTATAATCATACATCATACATGTAATTTTGTAACTGTACAGTGTAACTACTAGTCTACTAACTTACTAACAATGCACAATGAAAATAAATTATAAAATTATAAATGTTTAAAGTTTTAAACTTTAAACTTTAAACCATATTGATGTTCCACTTCCAACTATGAACATTGAATATTGAATAATATAAAAGTCAAGTCTGATACATCAGCGACAGCGTTCCGTTCAACAAAGGAGTAGACAGAAGGTTGCTTGGCGATGGCGGCAGTGTTCAATTCAACGAAGGAGCAAACAGAAAATGAAATGTGAAATGAACATAATGTAAACCCTTCCCAGTTGGTCAACAAATATTAAAAATTACGATTTTTTTGTTTCATAAAAAAAAATTGCGATATTTTTCTAGGGAAACGACCCCTCAAGACCCCTTAAGACCCCTTTCGCCTAGGAAACGACCCCTTTCAAGTTTCCTCATGTACCCTGTTTTTTGGGAGCGTGGGGAAACGTCCCCCTCTCGTCCCCAAGTCCCCGGAGCGCGAGGGAGCTAGGAAACTCGACCCCCAGGTGGGGGGACACGACCCCGTGGAACACTGCTATTTATAGAGGTTGTCCACTCCAAATAGAATGCACAAGTTCACTCTGAAATCAGCGCAGAAAAGAGGTAAAGAAAAGGACGAAAAGAAGCCTTCTAGGGCAGCGAAGGAAGGGAGAAAGAAGCCGAAGATTAAGGATTGTTTCTGGGGTAAACTCACAGCCACACGTGCGAAAGGGAAAGAGTCTGCCTGCGGCCATAACAGCAAAAAATCACAGTTCACTATATCTCATTGTTTTGGGTGCAAACTAGGCCTACAAGGCCTCTCTCTCAAGCATGGAAGAAGGGTATGCAAGCGAAGGGTAGAAGACAAGTCTAACATGGTTTAGTGAAGAGAATCCTCCACACATGCGAAGAATTAGGGCTGCATTGTTGTTGCCCTAAGTCTACAATAGTTGTCAAGAGAAGAAGGTTCGATTGGAAGGATAGAAGGTCATCATCCTAAGGTAGAAAGACTACCTCTCAAGCGAAGGAAGAAGTCAAGGATTAGCCTAGAACACACAATCCAAGAAGAACGAAGTGCCGCAAGAAGGAGGATGAAGTGCTGAAGGACAAAGTGCCAGAAGAAGTGTTGGGGAATAGGGTGCAAAAAGAAGGATTTGACTGGTGCTTGGAGGATACTTTTGTCAAGGGTCTAGGGTTTGGCATTGATCAATAGAAGCTTCAATAAGAGAAATTCACTAAAGGGTTTTCCTCTCAAGAGAAGAGAGGTTTTGGCCCTAGCAGAGAGCCAATATCTTGTGTTCTTGTTTTTGTGTTTTGGTAACAGTTTGATGAAGTACACACATATGCACTAATAAGAAGAAGAAGAAGAAGCTAACAAAAAAAGTAAAAGGACTCCACAAATTGTTATCAAGTAACGAAGAATCACACTACACTACTTTGCCCTAGATTCTTCAACATGGTATCAAAGCTAAGGTGACACATCAAGGAAAGGGAAACTCAAGAACACTCATCAAGGAGAAGCATCTACAAAGTTGAAGCATCAAGCCTAGAAGTCTCAATCACTTCAAGGACAAGAAGGGTATACAATCCATCAATCATCAAGGAGGTCTACAAAGCTAGAAGAAGAGCCTTGCATAAAGGCACCTACAAAGAAGAGCATATTGAAGCAGGACCTACATCAAGCTACAAGTCTTCAAGCAAACCTAATCACCAAGCAAGTCCACTTGGAGAAGGCAACTTGAAGAACATCAAGATCCAGGGAAGACAAGCCATCAAGCCTTCAAGGAGGAAGCAAATCCATTACATCTCAAAATCTATCAAGTAAGTACATGTCCCCTTCTGAATATACATCAATGTCTTTTTGCAAGGAAAACAATAAATTGGTAGGTACAATTAACTTTCTTGCATGGAAGAAGAGGACTGATCTACTTCTAAAAGAGAATGAACTCCTAGAACATATCAAAGGGAATATCACTATCCCTGCTAAGGAACAGACTCAAGCCTTAGCCAAGTACAATAAGGATGAGATAAGAGCTCAAAGGATTTTGATAGAATCAATCAAAGACTCTCTCATTCCTTATGTCTCCAAATTTGAGACATCAAAAGAAATTTATGATAAGCTAGTAGAGTTATTCTCGGTATCCACAACCGGAGAAGTAATATCTCTGAGAAATGAATTATACAAGATGACGATAACAAAGGAAAGAATAGCTCCCTACTTCATGAAAATTTCTAAAATGAGAGATCAACTTCAAGAGCTTGGGGAAGTCATGTCTGACAGAGAGATGACAACTATGGTAATCAATGCTCTACTTGAGGAGTGGGGAAACTTCACATCAAGCATATGCTGATTTGGGCTAGCATCGGATGTGCTCTAGCCATTAAAATTGGTGGATAGGCTAAAGCACATGAGATCTCCAAGACCCAGAAATGGTTTGGGCAGATTCTACCCGATTTAGGAGATATTAAAATAATTAATAGTTTTAATGGAGTTCCTAAGTCTAAACGTAGCCAAGGGAAGCCCTAAAGCAGACCTAAATGCAGTCATGGTCGAGACCTTAATGCTGCACACGCTGCCTTATACAAGCCCTTAAAGAGATCCCTAATACGCTGGTCTTATGTGTCATGTTGGTGCCCTAGACGCAGTCCATGGAGGGAACTTATTCACAGTTAAGGAGGACTGTTTAGGAGGGTTGTTAGAGGCTGTTTAGGAGTGTTGTTGGACGTTGTTTAGGAGGGTTGTTAGAGGTTATTTAGGAGTGTTGTTAGAAGCTGCTTAGGAGGGTTGTTAGAAGCAGTTAAGGAAGACTGTTAGAGGACTTGATTGTTGTACTAGAGAAGCTCTATGTTGCCTGCATATGAAAGAAGCCTAAACAACCATAGCCTAGCTTCTTTGCTAGGTTGCAAGCCATAGCAATCAGCTAAGGCTGATAAGTGTAAATAGTTTGCAGCATATTAGATGTTGTATGTGCATCATAATGATATATATTATAGCAAGCATGGATGAGTGTTTGTTGGATGCAGCATGGTGTTAGAGACAGCATGTTTGGTTGCAACAATGATTAGTGCAGCATGATGAATGGTGCAGCATAGTGCACCATGATAGTGGTGCAGCATATAGGTGATAGCAAGTATGGGTGCAGCGTAGTGCAGTATGGTGCAGCACAATGGTACAACATGGTGATGATGGGCATGTAGATATAGTAGCAACATGATGCATTGCAGCTGCGTGTTGATGATGAATACAACATGATGATGCGGTACTGCTCAGTAATGGGACGCAGCATAGTGATGAAGAACAGCATAGTGTCAAGTGCATCATGATGATGGGGTGCAGCACAGTGATGTGTGTTGCATGGTGATGGAGTCACCTTGGACGATCAGTTGAAGCAGTATGCCTTCACCTAAGTTCAGATCAGCTGCCTCATGTGCCATCTTCTTAGAGAAGATCTCTGCTCTTATTTAGATAAGTCAAAATGTTGACTTTTTGATGTATATGTACCATCTCTCTCTCTACTGAACTATTGAAGAACATATAAGAAGAATTGATCAAGGGTTTCCCCACATTAGGGTTTGTCCCTGTCTGGCGCCACATCTTGTGTCCTCTTGTCTTGGCTTGTTTTCTGTGATTTATGTTTATGTTCTATCTGCATTTTACTATCATGCTAAATGTGTTTGCTAATCTGGAATTGATATTTAGCTAATATGGAAAATTGAAGTAAATTTGCTATCAACATAGAACATATCTAAAATTAACATGGTATCAAAGTTGAGGCGAAGACAAAGCCCAAGCAAGAGTGAAAGAGAAATCACCGAAGACAGTTGGAAAGGACAAAAGGCTCAATGGGTTCCTCATCCCACTTCAAATTCACCAAGGGTGAAGTCAAAGCAGAGAATATTATCCGAGTGGCAGAGCGGAAGCATCTGATGGTCTGCCTAAAGATCACTTCAATGGGAAGACCGGATCTAAGGCTGGAAGGAAAGGCAGATGCCTTGCTTGCAATAAGTTTGGCCATTATGTGAGGGAGCGTCCTAATAGAAGGGACACATCACTTGATGATGATAACAATCATTCCAGGGGCATCTTCAATGATCGAAGGAATGACAGGTACCACTGCAAAGGATAACGGAATGCAGGTCATCAAGGAAATGGTCGACCCTTTGTTAGGAAACCAACTCACAAAAAGATAGAAAAGGGACCTAACACTCTTCAAGGAAAGCAAGGAACTCCAGGTATGAAGAATCAAATGTTGTTTCTAATAAGCTAAAGGAGAATTATCTTATATTGGCCCTCTCCACTACTTCTCCTCTAGACTCTTTGAGAATCTAGCTTATTGATTGTAGTGCTTCAAGGCACTTCATCAGATAGAAGGAAGCTCTCTCTAATTTGGTAGAAATGGAAACAATCATGGGGATTATAATTGGAGTCAATGCCACCTATCCAGAAAAGGGTGTAGGGAATGTTACCCCTCAATTGAAAGAGGGCAACACGATTCATTTATAATAAGTGCTTTATGTACCTAATCTCAAGAAGAACCTGGTGTCCATTTTAGCAGTGGAAGTCAAAGGTTTCAAGGTGGCATTCATCGATGAAAAGGTACGTGTTTGAAAATGGTAGTTTCAAAGATTCTTTTATTCTTGGGTTCAGGGTTGGCAATTTGTATCAAGTTGCAGGAAGTCCATTGGGGACCATGTCAGTTGACACATCTCTTCTATAGCACCGAAGGTTTGCTTATTATGGGGCCCTACCCGATGTGAGTCAGATGGTGACAAGGATGCCTGAATTCAAGAAGAGCATGAAGGTACATGTCCGAGATGTACCGAAAGAAAATCTTACAAGGGACCATTCCCCTCATGTAGCAAGTCCACAGGTTTGGAACAACTCGAGGGGTTTGAGATTCATGATCAGGAATCTCATGTATGCAGGTTGAAGAAAGCTCTCTATGATTTAGAGCTAACACCCCGGGCTTGATATGAGAGGATTGATAGCTGTCTGATGAAGTTGAGATTCACTAGGAGTGAAGCCGATCCAAACCATTGCTTGAAGGTTGTGGATGATAGACCTCTCATACTGGCACCTTATGAGGATGACCTCTTTCTGACAGGTGCAGACCCTCTCATTTGCAAAAGTAAGAGGGATTTGGATTCCGGATTTGGAATGGTGAACTGCAAGCCCATGACTGTCTTGACGAAGCCTAACTTTAAGAACTTATGTGGTAGTGATGCTGGACCTGATTTGGGAAATTACTAGCATTGATGTTCTTGGTGAACTCCCATCCGGATATATGTTTTGTAGTTAGCAGCTTGAGCTCATATATGGTTGAGCCTCACTGGATTGGTGCCAAGAATCATTTGAGATATCTTCAGGGCAGAATCTCTCATGGATCGAGATACACTGCCAGAAATGTGAAGCTGCATGATTATTCTGATGTTGATTAGGCAGGCAGTGTGGAGGATCGCAAGAGCACTTATGGGTGTTGGTTCTCTTTGGGTTCTACTTCGATATCCTGCATGAGCAGGAAGCAGAAGTCGGCTGTTTTGAGCACCGATTAGGCCGGATACATAGTTATGAGTATGGCCTCCTGTGAAGCTGTCTGGTTGTGGAAGCTCTTCAATGAGTTGTTTGGACATGTGTTGGATACCATCGTGATCTTCTATAACAACCACAGGGGAATTCGATTGTTGAGGAATCTCGTGTTCTATGATCGCTCCAAAAATATAAACAGCAGGTACCACTTTATCTGGGATATGGTACATCGAGGAGCAAGAAGACTCCATCGCATTGGGATTGATGTGCAATTCGCTGATATTCTATCAAAGCCCCTAGGAAAGGTCAAATTCTTGACTTTTCGAGAACGACTAGGAGTCGTGGAGAGTCTCTCTCCTAAGGGTCCTGTATGATATGGACATTGAGCTCTGGGAGCTCCGGGGGGCTTGGGGGTACATCTTGGAGAGATGAGAAACCATAGGGTGAGTGGTTCAGCCTTCCCCTAGTGATTTGTTGTGTACAGGGTGAGTGGTTCAGCCTTCCCCTGGGATACCCCTAGCGACATGTAGGCAGGATGAGTGGTTCATCCTTCTCCTGCTGAGACATCCTACCCATGCAGTCTGGGACTCATGGGAAGTACCTCTCGTCTGGCCAATGAGTAGGGAAATGAGGATAGGGACCATAGTAGTACTGATGGACGCATCATGTTACTACCGTACTCCCTATGCTAGGATGATATTGATCTGGGATCAATTGGAACTGACTTCGGGTCAGTAAGAGTGATATAACTCACTCTCTTTTGGAACTGATTTTGGATCAATAAGAGTGGTATGGCACACTCTCTTCATTGGGACTGACTTCGGGTCACTAGAGCATGGTATGATACATTCTCGATCACTTCTTCTTCTTCTTAGTTCAGTAGAGCAAAGCATTGATGGCGGAGATAGTACAATCTGGCAGATGGATCAGCAGATGGAGTTCTCCCTAGTTGAGAGGGAGTGTTAAAATTGGCAACTAGGGCCAAACTCCATGTGGGTCATCTTATTTATGGCAGCTGATATTTTTCTTAGATTTCTCTAGTCGAGAAGTGTAGGATTGATCTAAATATCATCCGATTCCGACATGTATTCATGGAGATATGAATTTATTTGTGTTATGGGACAATTCGTCAAGGTCGGCCAGCAACCAAATTGCACCCACTTGTGCTCAACGTTTTAGTATAAAACGAGGTGGCTTGCTAGTCATTTTCACACACTCTTCTTGTAATCTCTTCCTATCCACTTGTCTTTGGGTTTGGTGGGAGGAGAGATCCTAAGAGATACGCTGCCCTAAGAAGAGTTGCCCTAGATGCTACCATGGGGAAGAAGGATCTACGCAGCTCCTAGAAGATGATGCCCTAGCTCTACGCATCCCCTAGATCTAAGACGCAGTCATGTTGAAGTTGCCCCCTACGTTGTCATGGATCTAGGACGCAGTCATGATGAAGCTTCCCTAAACGCAGTCAAGGTGAAGCCCTAAACGCAGACCTAAATGCAGTCATGGTGGAGACCTTAATGCTGCACACGTTGCCTTATCTAGGCCCTTAAAGAGATCCCTAATATGCTGGTCTTATGTGTCATGTTGGTGCCCTAGATGCAGTCCATGGAGGGAACTTATTCGCAGTTAAGAAGGACTATTTAGGAGGGCTGTTAGAGGCTGTTTAGGAGGGTTGTTAGAGGTTGTTTAGGAGGATTGTTAATGGTTGTTTAGGAGTGCTGTTAGAGGTTGTTTATGAGGGTTGTTAGAAGCAGTTAAGGAATACTGTTAGAGGACTTGGTTGCTGTCCTAGAGAAGCTCTCTGCTGCCTGAATATGAAAGAAGCCTAAACAACCATAGCCTAGCTGCTTTGCTAGGCTGCAAGCCATAGCAAGCAGCTAAGGCTGATAAATGTAAATAGTTTGCAGCATATTGGATGTTGTATGTGCAGCATAATGATATATATTACAGCAAGCATGGATGAGTGTTTGTTGGCTGCAGCATGGTGTTAGAGAAAGCATGTTTGGTTGCCACAATAATTAGTGCAGCATGATGAATGGCACAGCATAGTGCACAATGATAGTGGTGCAGCATATAGGTGACAGCAAGGATGGGTGCAGCGTAGTGCAGTATGGTGCAGCACAATGGTACAGCATGGTGATGATGGGCATGTAGATATACCAGCAGCATTGCAGCAGCTTGTTGATGATGAATACAACATGATGATGTGGTACTGCTCAGTAATGGGAAGCAGCATAGTGATGAAGAGCAGCTCAGTGATTGGGTGCAGCACAGTCTTGGGTGCAGCATGATGATGAGGTGAAGCACAGTGATGCGTGCCGCATGGTGATGGAGTCACCTTGGAGGATCAATTGAAGCAGTATGCCTTCACCTGTGTTTAGATCAGCTGCCTCATGTGCCATCTTCTTAGAGAAGATCTCTGCTCTTATTTAGATAAGTCAAAATGTTGACTTTTGATGTATATGTACTATCCATCTCTCTGCTGAACTATTAAAGAACATATAAGAAGAATTGATCAAGGGTTTCCCCACATTGGGGTTTGTCCCTCGCTGGCGCCACATCCTGTGTCCTCTTGTCTTGGCTTGTTTTCTGCGATTTATGTTTATGTTCTATCTGCATTTTACTATCATGCTAAATGTGATTGCTAATCTGGAATTGATATTGAGCTAATATGGAAAATTGAAGTAAATTTGCTATCAGCATAGAACATACCTCAAAATTAACAGTATTCATTTTCAATTGTTACTTTTACCAATTAGATCACTTATATTTAGAACACAAAATGAACAATAAGAATAAATGCTTTTATTAATTTCTTCAATAAATGAAGTACAATATATGTAGGGCTCCAACCTTAGATGAAGACACTGATATTCAATCTCCCAAGCCCCAACCTGTATTTGCCAAGCATCGACTTGGATTTCCAAGGCTCCAACCTTGTCAAGTTTGAGGCACCAACCTCAAAGGCTCCAACCCTATATCTGGTTCAAGTTCCAACCTGGTCTCTTGAGGACTCTAATCCTCTAGGGCTCCAACCCTATCCTCCAAGGCACCAACCTTATTTTTCTGAGGCTTCAAACTCTTGGACTCCAACCCTTAGCTTCACTTTGTTAAGATGTATTTGGTTATACTTCACGACTACCAATGTCTTCTCCAATGAGCCCTGTCAACTTTCGTTTTCCATGGTACGTCATCAATGACAACCTTGATCTCTTCACATGAAGGTTTCTCCGCTGTCCTTCATGGTACCCAATCAGATTCTCCAAGTCACCTCATGATGGTTTATGCATCATGGTCTTCAAGATTAAACTCCAAGACTCTTCAAAGTCAGCTCCAAGAGCACGGATGTATACTCTAGGACTACTCCAACAAATATCTCCAAGAGGGCTTCTTCGAAATCTTCAATAAGACTTCTTCAACATGCTTTAACTATGTTTCTTCAACAACGAGATCTTTCTACTTCAAGTGTGCTTCAGAACTACTCGAGAAGCAGCTCCAAATGTCTCCTATGGATGCTCAAGATTTTACAACCAACATTAATGTTACTTCAATCTCCAACAATATGTCTTCACTGCTCTAAGTGATGCTTTAAGTGGTCTCTTACAACTGCCTTCAATAGACTTCCAATATTGTAGCTTCAACCAAGGTCTTCAAGAGTTTTTCCACTGTTAGACAATCACAGTTCTGAAGTGTAATCACTCTCCAAAAGTTCCATATATTTCACTACCCAAAGCTCCTAACACTTCACTATTCAAATACTTAACTATTCCAAACAATGTTGATCACTGATCCGAGCTAGTGATTTTGTGCTTCAGATCTCCACAAATCTGTGTCCACAGGTGGCTGCCACAGGTAGACTTCGGAGCTCTCAAAAGGTAACTAATCAAGCTCCTCAAAAAAAACTTAGTTCACAGGTTCTGATATTGCTGCAAGTCTGAGCTTGGAGATTTGTCCTCCACAGATGGTTGTAGTCGTTGATTAGAGATTTAATCCTGGTCGTTGAAGGACCAACGAGAAAAGTATAAGAAAAGGCTTGAGGTTCAGTTGGAGAACACACCAGAGTGATCAGTCATTCGATTTGCTAGAGCGGGGTTGCTAAGCAAAGTCAAATCAGTGATCAGCAGCGAGGGGCAGTGAGTACTGGGCAGCAGAGAGGCAGAGATAGTGCCAAGAGACCAGAGCAGAAGTGTCGAAGTTTCTAAGTTTACTTAGTTAGAAACCCTCCATGCACTTTATCTGATTTATTCCTACCTACTTGTTATTTTACTTAACAAGTTATTTACAATTGCAAACACTGAAAATAAACACTAGTGCATGCTCAACATATTACAAACCAACAACTAAAGGAAACAAAAACAATCACACCATATGACACCATTATTTTTGGACCAATGTCCCGGGAAAAAACCCAATGTGGGAAAATCAGTGCAGCTATCTGAGGGTTTTCTTATTAAGCAATATCAGAGTACAATCTGGGTGTCGAAACTAGCCTAGCCAATAGAGAATTTCCTGGGCAGTAATACCTCTCAGTTTGAGACAAATCTCCTGGCTGAAACCCTGGATAATCCTTCCAGCAACTCCTCAGCACCAATCTGCCCCAGAAACCCCAGTGTCAACCTTTTCTGGACTGCGTCAGCCCCTCTCTGCCCAGCGCTGGCCCTGTGTCACCCCGGATGGGTCTGCATCAGCCTTAGGAGGCCCTGTCAGCCCTCTGGCCCTCTGCGTCAGCAACGCTGGCCTCTCTGAGGCTCTGCGCAGCTCCCGGCTGCCCCTGCATGAGCCCTGGATGGCTTTGTGTCACTTTCCCTAGCTACTACGTTGCTCTCCCGGCACTATCTCTGCCTGTTTGTCTCTCTGTACTCAATGCCCCTCAGCTGCAACTCCTGATCACTAATTCTATCTCTCTTAGCAAACCCCGCTCTAGAGAATAGAATGATTGATCACTCTAGTGTGTTCTCCAAGTGACCCTCAAGCCTCCTCTTATACTTTTCTCGTTGACAAATCAACGGTCGAGATTAAGTCCCTAATCAACGGCTAAGATTAGATCTGGCTTGATCCATGCCTTTCAGATCATTCTAACACAGTTTTATATTAATTCACATTCATACTAAGTTGCACGAAACGGGGAAACGGAAACGAGTTTCCGAAACGGTAAGCGAAACGAAACGCGACCTCCCCAAATTTTGGAAACGGGGAAACGCGAATATATATATATATATATATATATATATATATATATATATATATATATAAAAATATTTAAAAATTATTATTATATATATGTGCAATCATAAAGCATGAATGATGTGATGAGAGAATGAGCCAAGCTGCTCTTTTATAACTTTAGAATAGGTTTCTAGAACTACCTGGAAACCCTAAAAAAATTTAAAAACAAATTAAAAAAAAAAAAAATTTAAAAAACAAGTGTTTTTTTTGGGGAAACGTGGCACGTACGGCCTGGAAACGCGTTTCCGGCCGTACGGCCACGTTTCCGTTTCGGGAAACGTGGCTGTACGGCCGGAAACGCGTTTCCAGGCCGTACGGTACGGGGAAACGAGTTTCGTTTCGTTTCCCCTGGGGAAACGGACCCCCTGCCCACGTTTCCTGCAACTTCGCATTAATATTTTATTTTCCTCCATTAAAAATATTAATTATTTGAATATCTCCCAAACTGTTTAGAATCTGCCCAAACCCTTTTTGGGTATTGGAGATCTCATGTGCCCCAGCCTCTCCACCAAATTTCGTGGCTAGAGCACATCCGATGCTACCCCAAATCAACAAGAAGTAGAGACCGAGAGGTAGCATCCAGTTCAGGCCACGCAGAACCCAGCAGAGACAGCATAGAGGCCAGAGGGACTGCGTCATCCACACAGAGGTTGCAAGAGAGACACAGAGGGTCCCAGAGGCTGTGTAGTGCCTCAAAGGGCTGACGCAGAGAAGTTTGAGGCTGACGCAGAGGCCAGAATGGCCAACGCAGAGCTTCAGAGACGCTGGAGAGGGTTTCGTGGGACAGGGTTTCTAAATACCTATTTCCGAATAGAGAGGTATTGCTTCCGTGTATTTTTTTCTCTGTCGGGTGAGCCAGTGAGGCACCCAGTTGTACTCAAGGAAATACTGCATAATAATAAAGCCTCATAATAGTTGCACCAATTTTCGCGCATTGAGTTTTTCCGGGGACATTTGTCCAAAAATAACGTTGTCACTTGTGTGTTTGTTTTCTTTCAACTGATGATCTGTAGATGTGAATGTATTGTGTTTATTTCGGTATTTAAATGTTTTAAATAACTTTTTCAGAATTTACAAGTAGAAGAAATAAACCAGCAGAATACAGAGTAATTTTCTAATGGATAGACTTAGAAAATTCAACGTGGTATCAAAGCGTGGTTGCAAATCACAGGAAAGCTGAAGGCATCAGCTGAGAAAAGCATTTGCAGCAGATTCAGCTATCCCGAGTGACAGAGCAGATTCAGCTATCTCGAGTGATAGAGCTGATCCTTTGCAGAAAGCAACAGAGTAAGGGTTGACGCAGAGGGACTGCGTCATCAGTCCGGGCCTGAGAGATGCTAGCGCAGAGGTTGAGGAAAGCAGAAACACGCTCACGTAGAGCCATGCAGAGGCCAGGAGCGCTAACGCAATTGGCTGAGGGAGTTGTTTTTCCTGTGCCGGGATTGTGCAGAGCCAAGAGGCTCAATCTTTCAGTTGCTGGGGCGAAGGAAGCTGTAGGCAGTTTGCGGGAGCGAAGCTGGTGGGGTACTGTGGTCAGAATAGTACCTAACAGGGCAAAACCAAGGTAGAGGGAGTTGTTGCCGAAGCATATTTCTAGCCAAGGAATCCGGATCAGTGTTGCAGTTGCACAGACAATCAGAGAGGGGCAACTTGACGGTTGGCAGAAGGATTTCCAAGAGGGAAATCAGGACTCAGAGGGAGTCTAGAAGAGAACTTCCAGACAGGAAGTAGAGAGACTCGGAGGAGTCGAACCGAGAACTTCCAGACGGGAAGTAGAGAGACTCAACAGGAGTCAAACCAAGAACTTCCAGGCAGGAAGTAGAGAGACTCGGAGGAGTCGACAGAGAAGAGCAAAGAGATGGTCGTGAATGGGCTGAGGGATCAAGATAGGCTGGACGGAGCGTCCAACTTTGTGGTCTGGAAGGCCAGGATCCTGTCCATTCTAGACAGACATCACATCAAGGGCTTCGCCTTGAGAATAATGGCTATCCCAGACCTGGTAGTTAATGAAAGGTAGGAGGAGGCAATGGCTAAGGAAAAATGCATCATCCTTGATGGGGTCAAGGATCATGTGGTCCAACATATTGCCGAGAAGGAGACAGCAAAGGAAATGTGGGATACCTTGAAGACATTGTACCAACATACTTCCGTGCAGAGGAAGATGCTACTTGAGAATCAGCTACAGTCATACCAGATGCAGAAGGGAGAGTAGATAGATCTCTTCCTCGATCGGTTGAAGGAGATCCGGGACCAACTGACTTCCATAGGGGCCACGCTGGATCAAGAGTTGATGGTAAGAACCGCACTAAACGCAGTCTCCGAGGAGTGGGAGACATTTGTCCAAAGCATACTGGGCAGGGCGAATCTTCCAGATTGGGAAGAATTGTGGGTGGCTCTTCATCAAGAAGAGATCAGACGACTAACCAAGACGGGAAGTAGCAGCAAAGGAGTCCGGATCAAGAAGGAAGAGGAAGAGGATGCAGCTCTGGCATCTGCAGGAAAGCAGGAGAAGAGGAAGAAGGACCTCTCCAAGGTCAAGTGCTTCCACTGTGTGGAACTGGGTCATTATGCGAACCAGTGTTCAAGGAACAAGAATAAGGGAAAGGCGTCTGACTCTAAGGCAATGCCAGCAAAGGTAGAGAAAGAAGTCGAGGAGGATGACGATTGTGCCATGAGTGCTCATGTGCCACTAGAGAAGAAGTGGGGAGACATCGAGCTGTAGTCAAGAGGACTACAGGTGATGAGGGGCAAGATCCTTGAGGTACCCAACCTCTTGGATTGTACCTTGCTACGGGAGCCCCGAAGAGAGAGTAGCAGGACTGGCAGATGTCAGTAGAAACGGATGCAGATGAAGCGGCAAAAAGTGCTAGAGTGCAGGAGTCCTCGGGAAGCGCGAGGCTAGTAGGCTGCAATGGTTCGAGAAGCACGGGAGTGTTGCAATGGTGCAGGATGGCACAGAGAAGTGTGCAACGGTGCGAGATGCAGGGAGTTGCTGCAGCAGCGCAGAGGTCAGTAGAGGGAGCATTTGTTAGCGGCAAAGAGAGCTTTAGCATCGAGAGTGTTTCTAGCCTGACAGGGATGTCAGAAGTTGGGTGGATCAATTACTTACTTCCTAAGTCACTGCATTCGTCCTAAACCCCCTACGAATCTCGAATCCAGCGAATCCGACACGATTCGGTCCGAATTCATGTCCAAATCATATGACACGTCGTGTCCTTTTCTGACACGTCGAATCCGAGGTCATGTCACGATTTTCAAAAGCGTGTCGCGATTTTGGGAATCGTGTCCTGTTTCCAAGACTCGCTAAGCTCAGTGCGGGTATGAAAAGGGCGTGTTTGGTCATTACAGCCACGCATATTTTCATTTGGCAAGCGTTTTGGCAGCTTAATGATCAAGTTTAGGCCCTAGTATTGATATGCTATTCATGGTAATGTTAAATTCTTAAAGTAAAAGTGACATTCTCCTTAATCTTCATCTTCATCCTTTTACTTAAATTTTTAACATTACCATGAAATGACTCAGGATGTTTGAGAGTGGTTCCGGCCTCATTGGATTTCATATGGAGAAAGTAGAATTTTAGATTTCATTCAAATTCCAGCAAACTTATCATTTTTTCAGGATTTCAGGATTGGGGGATTGCAATGTTTCCATTGAATTTTGTCATGTATTAGGGTATGGAACTCGTATTTAATCAAGAGCACCAATCCCTCTATGTACCTTGATGTTAGTGACATTGGTTGTCGAACTCCTATATCATGACCCTCCTAAAAATGTACGCATCACTCAAACAAAATCTTGACTTGACATGTTATGCTTGTTCTATCTTATGTTAATGCTTAAAGGGTGATATTAATGACAAAGATCCCTATACAGATACAGAGGTAATGACAAAGATACCTTTGGATATTAATGCTTAGAGGGTGATATTAATGACAAAGATCCTGATTTTCCAACAAGACTAAAAAATTAGACATTTCTCGTGGTGGCAAGAGGGCCAAGCATAAGAAATAGATAATAGATTGACATGTGAATTTTGTATGTACTATGCATGCTAATAGCTATAGATGAAGATCTATGTTTGAAATCAATAAATTTGTATCATTAATTAAAATTTGTGTAATAAATATGATAATATCTAATTTTTAATATATATATATATTTTTTATATATATATATATATATAAATATATATATATATATATATGTTTTAATAAAATAATATATAACGTGTCCTGTTCCGGGGGGTCAGCGTGTCTGAATCCGACACCACGAATCTCGAATCCTACGTGTCCCGAATCCCCGTGTCAAGTGACTTAGCTTACTTCTCAATAACTGAGTTGCAGTACAGTAGCGATTAACAGTAGCACGATGCAGCGTGATGAGAGGGGGTTATAGTGTAGATGCAGTGTTGGGAGAAAGGACCAGCAGCAGCATGAATGCAGAGGGAGCTACCGTACGGATGTGGCAGTGGCAGTGGCAGGGCCATGGGCAGCAGTACAGGATGTAGCAGTGCAAAGGATTTGGGCAGGGAGGCCTAGCATCAGCACAGGTACCGGTGTCGTATGATCAGAGTGATGCTCAGTGTAGAGTACTACTAGAGCATAGTCCTCCCTAAGAGGGAGTGTTGATTTAGGGTAGCATGGTATGTGCTCTAGCCATGAAAATTAGTGGAGAGGCTAAAGCACATCACATCTCCAAGACCTAGAAATGGTTTCGACAGATTGTACCCGGTTTGGAGAGATATTAAAATAATTAATATTTTTAATGGAGTTCCTAAGTCTAAACTTAGGAAAAATAAAATATTAATGGGTATTAATATAAAATTGGGTTAGAAGGTTCCAAAATTCATGGATCAAGCCAAATCTAATCTTAGTTGTTGATTAGAGATTTAATCTTGTTTGTTGAAGGACCAACGAGAAAAGTATAAGAAGAGGCTTGAGGGTCAGTTGGAGAACACACCAGAGTGATTAGTCATTCGATTTGCTAGAATGGGGTTGCTAAGCAAAGTTGAATCAGTGATCAGCAGTGAGGGGGAGTGAGTACCGGGTAGAGAGGCAGAGACAGTGCTAAGAGACCAACGCAGAAGCAGAGCGAGAGGTAGCAACCAGTTCAGGCCACGCAAAACCCAGCAGAGACAGCACAGAAGCCAAAGGGACTGCGTCATCTACGCAGAGGCTGCATGAGTGACGCAGAGGGTCCCAGAGGCTGCGCAGTGCCTCATAGGGCTGACGCAGAGAAGTTTGAGGCTGACGCAGAGGCCAGAAGGGCCAGCGCAGAGCTTCAGAGACGTTGGAGAGGGTTTCGTGGGACAGGTTTTCTGAATACTTATTTTCGAATAGAGAGGTATTGTTGCCGTGTATTTTTTTCTCTGTCAGATGAGCTAGTTAGGCACCCAGTTGTACTCAAGGAAATACTGCATAATAATAAACCCTCAGAATAGCTGCACCGGTTTTCCCGCGTTGGGTTTTTCCGGGGACATTTGTCCAAAAATAACGGTGTCACTTGTGTGTTTGTTTTCTTTCAGCTGATGATCTATAGATGTTGTGACTGTATTGTGTTTATTTCAGTATTTAAATGTTTTAAATAACTTGTTCAGAATTTACAAGTAGAAGAAATAAACCAGCAGAATACAGATTAATTTTCTAACGGATGGACTTAGAAAATTCAACAGGTAGCCCATTCAAAATTGTCTTCATTTCTCTTGTATTGTACTCCTTGGATTCATCGTCCATCGTGCTATCAGTGATCACTGATTCCCATACTCCAACGCCTTGAGCCATTAAGAAATTTCTTATTCTTACCTTCCATACAGCAAAGTTTTCATTGAACACTAGAACTTTCTCAATTTGATTGTCTTCAGTTTTCATGGTTGAGGAAGAGACATCTTTAGGAGGATTGTTGGCTTTCTTCCTTGGCTTTGCCATTTGTGTTCTAAGGATCAACCTTCAAGCTGTTAAGCTTTTGAGTGAAGGTACTAGCTCCGATACCAATTGTTGGAAATACTGAAAGGGGGGAAGAATCCGTATTCTTTTTCAATTGTTACTTTTACCAGTTATATCACTTATATTTAGAACACAAAATGAACAATAAGAATAAATGTTTTTATTAATTTCTTCAATAAATCAAGTACAGTATATGTAGGGCTCCAACCCTAGATGAAGACACTGATCTTCAATCTCCCAGAGTCCAACCTGTATTTGCCAACCACCGACTTGGACTTCCAAGGCTCCAACCTCATCAATTTTGAGGCACCAACCTCAAGGGCTCCAACCCTATATCTGGTTCAAGTTCTGACTTGGTTTCTTGAGGACTCCGACCCTCTAGGGCTCTAACCCTATCCTCCAAGGCACCAACCTTATTTTTCCGAGGCTTCAACCTCTTGGGCTCCAACCCTTAGCTTCACTTTGTCAAGATGTATTTGGTTATACTTCACGGCTCCCAATGTCTTCTTCAATGAGCCCTGTCAATCATCGTTCTCCACTGTACGTCATTAATGACAACCTTGATCTCTTGACATGAAGGTGTCTCCACTGTCCTTCATGGTACCCAATCAGATTCTCCAAGTCACCTCATGATGGTTTACGCATCATGGTCTTCAAGATTAAACTCCAAGACTCTTCAAAGTCAGCTCCAAGAGCAAGGATGTATACTCTAGGACTGCTCCAGCAAATATCTCCAAGAGGGCTTCTTCGAAATCTTCAATAAGACTTCTTCAATATGCTTTAACTATGTTTCTTCAACAATGAGATCTTTCTACTTCAAGTGTGCTTCAGAACTACTCGAGAGGCAGCTCCAAATGTCTCCTATGGATGCTCAAGATTTTACAACCAACATTAATGATACTTCAATCTCCAACAATATGTCTTCACTGCTCTAAGTGATGCTTTAAGTGGTCTCTTACAACTACCTTCAATAGACTTCCAATATTGTAGCTTCAACCAAGGTCTTCAAGAGTTTTTCCACTGTTAGACAATCACAGTTCTGAAGTGTAATCACTCTCCAAAAGTTCCATATATTTCACTGCCCAATGTTCCTAACACTTCACTGTTCAAATTCTTAACTGTTCCAAACAACGCTGATCATTGGTTCGAGCTTTTTTAGCTTCATATCCAAGCTAGTGATTCTGTGCTTCAGATCTCCACAAATCTGTCTCCACAAGTGGCTGCCACAGGTAGACTTCGGAGCTCTCAAGAGGTAACTAATCAAGCTCCTCAAAACAAACTTAGTTCATAGGTTCTGAGATTGCTGTAAGTCTGAGCCTCGAGATTTGTCCTCCACAGATGGTTGTAGTGTAACTCTACAACAGGACCGAGGGTAATCACTGGGCTACCACAGGAGTCACTGCCCACAGTATCTCGTTCACCACAGGTCCGAGGTATGTAGCATATATACAGATCTGAGGTAAATTCTTCAACAGATCTGAGCCTTTACTTCCTCAGGACTGTCCTAAATCTGACCCTCAGCAATGTTGTCCACACACAATACTCACAACTGCAGATCCGAATTTATAGGAGATATCTTAAATGCCCAAACAGTGATTAAAAATCCTCCTCGGTCTCCTTGCTGTCTCACTCTGAATTCCTGTGATTTTCACCGAAAATGTTCTCTGAAATGCTCACCGAATTGTTGGCTAGAATGATAAGTTCAGACGTCAATATATACTAGTTTGTCCTCCAATGAAGAGACATGTCTCTTGAAGTAAGCCGACATGAGTAGGCCAAGGTGTAGGTCGGCTCATAAATAATTATATTTTTCATAGCTTAAAAAATCATTATCTCATCAACCGTTGGGAGTTTCGGGGCAAGTAAGGGCTCATTAGAAAGAGGAAAAAATCCTCTTTAAGATGGTGTAGGATCCATGTTGATAGGCTGCCTCCAAGATGCCAAAATTTATTTTTCTTTGTAACTGTCCTTGAATTATTTTTTTATGTGCAGAAGGTGATTAGGACAGCAAGGTCATTAGGGCTCCTTTATTGTTATGACTCCAAGCTCTTCATCATAGTGTGTCATCATGTATGTCATCAATATCATCCATGTCATCATGATAGTGTATCCAGCATCCATGTCATCATGATAGTGTAGCATCATGTATCCAATAATAGTGCAGTGATATGTCATAGTGCAACATCCATCAATTTGCCATCAAGTGATTTCCAAGTCCTTCATGTCATGTCTCCAATCATTGTCCATGTCATCAAATGGTCCTCCATGTCATCATATAGTCTCCAACCATGTCATCAAGACCTTCATCAAGTGTAGTCCTCCATATGTCATCAAGGGCTTGTATATTAGATACTTCATAAGGCACATGATTGACACTCAACAATATCATAGTTAGTTCTAGGACTTCTTAAGATTTCTTCATTGGTGGCTTGACATCTTCATTGATGGCATCTTCATCAAACAAGAGTTTGTTCAACATGTACCTCATCATCATCTGGAACCAGGCATCTCAAGAATACTTGCCATCTCGGCCAATGCCATATTGACATCAATGACAACCTTGATTAACAATGATGAGAAATGAACTCATCTCACTCCTATTTATACACAACTTAGGAGTTCGAATTAGCCTCCTTGGACTACATAAGCCCCAAAAATAAAATAATGTGCTAACAATACAACTTTTGGTGACAAAACCACCAAACTAGCTCATAAATGAAAAAGTAAGCCTCTCAAGAGGGAAAATAATAATCTATGCATGTCGTAGGGACCTCTAAGAGGCTTAATGAGGTCCATGGGTGCCACAATGAAGAATAAGACCCTCAAAAGCAGGGGACAAGGGGTTGGCCGCTTGTAATAACCTGTGGTGCTCCAAATGACATGTGGGGGCACACAAGTGTCCTCATGGGTCTCCAAACAAATCGAAGATGTTGTAGATCGTCTAAAAGGGCTAGGATGATGGTGTAGGTGATGCCACATCATGGTGCAAATCTTGGATCATCTGCCAAGTGTATAGTGTAGATTTGGGGCCAGCTAGGCATGATGGATCAGGTGCATCCTCCTCGTTCAATAAGTGAACCACAAGAAATATTTGTATGGCTGTGGGGATCCATGGAGTGAAATCTACTGTTGTGGAGGCCCATGGCTCTCAATGCTCACCCTACATGTGCCAATGTAGCCCTCTGGAGGATTAGGACCCCGTAGAGAGAGACCAAAGCCCAAATGGAAACCCCCTGCAATCCTAGCCTTCCAGTACAACGAGTCATTAGAGAAATTGAGTAAATGAGCTTACCTAATCATGGACCACAGGTGGGGACTTCATAATGGCATGCCCTTCCATAATGGGCTTCGGAATGTGCCAATATCTCCTAAACTCCAAATGGGGTTAACCAAGCACCCTATTAGGTTGTTTCTACTTCTAAAGGGAGCAATATTCAAGGTACATCCTTCAAAAGGTGGTGGCATGTGACAGATATGGTAAATGAAGTTGGAGATGAAAAGGGGTAGCCCTGGGTCACATGTCAGGGTACAAGGGTAGCTAATAAGAGGGAAGCCCACACTTGAATTTATAGTGTATAGGAGGGAGCAATCGTGGTACATGAGGTGCCCCGACCTTGATTTTTCCACCCTTCTTTTATGTCTTTTTCCTTTTTATGATTTTCTTTGATTAACTACTCGAGGCTCAAGGGGTTAGAGCATGATGTGTAAGATATAGCAGTGGAATCCCCCTTTTAAGGTGGGGCGGTTCATCACCCACCAGGGGTTGGGACAATCATGGGTTCCTATATGATGAAGAAGGCTCATAGAACCTGTAGGAACCAGGGTGATGGCCATGATGATGGGGTAGAGCTCATGTATTGGTTTTTTCCCACATGGTAAATGTTTTTGTCCCGGCCATCTTTTCCATTTTGTGGTACTTTTCCTGTTGAATATGGCCATATATGCTTTTAACTCTCTTTTCAGCTGCATCAACCTCTGGGCTTCATTTCAAACCATGACCCAAGGTGTGGGCAAGGGGAAGGGGCAAGCTAACCCTATGTGGATCTAATGGAAAAATGTGGACCCAGGCGGGAAAAATGATGGATGGGGTGATAATGAATGAAAGAGGGTAATATAGGCAGATAAGAGAGTGGGACCATGCAACCAAATCAGGGTTTCCTGTGAAATACCATCCCTAGAACCAAATGGTCAATAAAAGAGATCCCACGGGACTAGAATCCAAGGTTAATTCCTAAAAGGGGTCTAGGGGACAAAAGCACAGACCTAGCCCATTCTTTCCGCCGAATCCCCCCATTAATCCATGCCCAAAAGTGTCCATGATAAGCAAACTACAATACTCAATTTCCAAATGAAAAAGCGTACCTTTAGATTCAAGAGGCCCACCTTCAAACATACGATCATGGCAGATGGGCGAGGGACCACATGGTTGGCTCAGGTGGCGGAGAAGATGGCACAATGAGCTAGTTGGTGGCTGCAAGGGGCTGCTGGCTACCGATTGAGGACCATCTTGGAGAAAAAAATTATCCTAGGGATATTACCCATAAAGTGGTGGGTAACATCTGGCTCCAACTGGGACATGATCTCTCGAAGAAGTGGGCGAAGCTACTCAAAAGAGAGGTCAAGAGAACTCTAGCAATCTCACGGTTATTGTAGACCTGTCACCTGCACATACAATAGATGGAAAAACACGGGGCAGCATGCTTTCGTGGTGTTTCATGATCGCACATGCTATATGTTAGGCCATAAAATCAACAACAAAAAATAAAATATGCAGATATGCGCCTATCTACCATGAGAAATATCATATGATGTTATTTCTAATGAGAAAATTAGCATGCAATGTATCCTACCCTAGCATGCATATGACGAAGCTATTATTAGTGTAATCATAAAGCCAGTGCAACCAACATATCATCAAGTCAATATAAATATGCCTGCCTATATGATTACTGATGCAGCAAATCCCAAAGAGAATGCAAACCCAAACACATGGAGGATGTTGCAGGCAAGAGGTGGGAAAATATGATGCCCACATGTGGATGACTATGTGAGAAGAGGTATGCAAAGGATGTAATCTAGTCCATGAGATCTTCTCTTGCCACCAAAATATAGAGATGTCGAAAACCAAGCTCATAAACTTTTAATGGATGGCAAACTTTGGCATATCACTTCCACCATTGTCCTTATTATTTGCATCATGGCTTGTGGCCTTCATTGGGTTATGATTAGTAGGACATGGAGGCCGACGAGATGGAGAATTAGGTTGCACATGATGATTACACTAGAGAGGCGAGACTATGGAGTGACCAAAACCCTGAGGGTGCATCCAAGGAGGAGAAGTATAATCAATAAAGGGATTTTCCTTGAAACTATACTCAAGAGGGGAAAAAGGCTCACAATTACTTGAGATCATATGACTAGGGGTGAGGGAATCACTTGATGAGGACTCAAGATGATGACCAATAGGAAAAAGGGAGAAAGAAGTATTGTATTCAACGGGTTCGACTTTCCCAAAATCATAATCTAGATGCTCAAGTGATTTGAACATAGAATCATACTTGGGAGAAGCGGGAGTCTTATCAATTTCGTTAGTATCAAAGATTGGGTCTCTCTTAATTTCCAACTGCCCCTCTTTAAGCAAAGGAAAACGAAGATTCTCCTTCCCAAGGGTATCAATGGGTATATCATCAAGTAGTGCTCGAGGGGAAAGGAGGACCAATCTCATCCTCATCCTTCTTATCGATGTCGTAAATGAGAGCACAATCAAATTGAGGACCAACAATTTCCCATTTCCCCTTTTCAACGTGGCAATAATATTCAATGCCATTTTTCAAGGGGCTAATGGGATCACCTTTCTCAGGGTTTTCAAAAGAGGATTCATCGAGAGTAGTATCCTTGAGAAAGGTAGAGTTGGTCTCAATTTCACTTTCCATCAATTCATCCTTCCCAGCACGTGTCCTCAAAATCATCATTTTCATCATGTGGACCGAAAGAGGACTCATCTTCTTGCTCATTACCTAGATTCTTGATGTCTTGATGATGCTCAATGAAAGCTTCCTCTTTGATGCTTAATGCAGGGTGTACTTGAAAATGTCTAAGAAAGCCTTCAACAAACTCTTCAATAGATGAGATGCTCCTAGGTTCATGATTGTGCACACATGAATTATGACCACCGAGAGATCCCATGAAGAATAACATAAGGACATCTTGGTGGACAACCTTCTCGCTTGAAGCATATGCATTAAATCTTTCTACATGGTCAATTGCGGAGAGTGGATCACCATAGGACGCTAGCAATGTCCAAAGCGGGAAATTTGCGAAAGAATGACAACCTAATTGAGGTATACATGAAAAATATGTAGGAGTCGTCAAGGTGAAATTAAAGATGCCTAAAAAATGCTTGCTTCGCCCTACAAGCATCGACCTTAAAGTTCAATGAAGAACTAGGGCTTCATTCTTCCAATGGAGTCACCAATAATGATATGTCAATATGTTGTATGGGGAACAAAACATATGTTTCGTGTCCTTGGCAATGGCGCCAAAATGTTACTACTCAAACTAGCAGGGGGCCTAAGGGGGATCCCTAAAGGGCAAATGCTAGGCCAAGGGTAACAAATGAAGACTTAGCCCACTATAGGCTCCCTTCTATTTACAAACTTTCACCGATCGGAGTAGACCAGATATGTATGGAGTCACTAATGATAAGTCAATGGATATGAGTGAACCAAACCCTTTCCCAGAAAGTTTGAAGGATAGAGCTTGCTTGCTTTCTAAGCAAGGTACTATGTGTCTCTAAGGAAAGGAAGAGAGGACTTTTAGGGTTAGGTTTATGGGAATAAGCTTGTGAAGGAGTTCCCCAATCCCTAAAATCATTGTTAGAATTGGTATCCCAGATGGTTCTTGAAGATTAATCTTTTGAAGGAGCAGAACCACACAGGGCCAAGTGGACCCGGTCTAGGATATGAGGAAGGTATGAAGCAACCAATGATATTCTTACCCTAGACAAGGTGGGGAAAAGGATCAAGAGAAGAATTTCACTTGAAGATGTTGTCTTGACCCTATGAGGTACTAGCCTTGGGGATGGCAGGGCAAGTTTTGATCCCGAAGCTAGGGCTTGACTTTTCTTCCAACTCCACCGTCGGAATGGCTTCAAAATTGGAGGGCAAGAGGAAAGGCTAGCACAGGAGACCCTAGGAGATTGAATTTTTTTTATGGCTAGCTTGTCGGGAAATTGATGCCCTAGTCACCCCAATGTGGCTAGTCCCGGAAGAATGTGAGAAAATGTGGATTTTAGTGACCACCCTTGGTAGATCAATGCTTTAATCTTTGGGAGAATGGAGTCTGTTGTCGCGCAAAGTGTCTAGGCAGCGCGACAACGCTCAGAGTAAGGGTTGTCACTCTTAATCCTTACTCACTCCATTTAGACTCTCTCCTAGGCAAGTCAAGGGGGGTAGTCCCTAAGGTAAATGGATGAGAAAGCCTGTGGATCACGGGCTCTAGGAGATTTTAATGATGGACAACTTGATGAATCTAAACGATTAAATCAGATTGATAGATTAAACGCCAACGTAAACAAGACACGACCACAAGATAGAAACAATTATAGACCAGTGCCTTCGATATTTGAATTAACCATCAATAAAACAAGCTATCCAGAACGATTTTCAATATGTGACGAAAAGTGACAATCATAAATAATCCACAAAAACGCCCAACACTGTATCACGCAAGATATTCCAGATTTAAGACGATTATCGTTAATGACCAAGATCTAGATTCAATTAGTTTTCTCCAACAGTCAATATAACTTAAAACATTTATCGCACTTTGACCATCATAAAAAATGCATTTTATGACCAAATGACACTAAGGAACTTTAGGTTAAAATTTTTTAATTATTCCTTAGGCAATAATTTAATGTGAAAAATAAGGAGAACACATCAAAGGGTTAAAATATCGAAATTTTTAATGGGCCATGAGCCACATTAAAAAATTTGATGTCTATGCGCAAATCCTTTAATTTATTTCGTTCTTAAATTCGACACCAAAATTTTAAAATTTTTAGATTTTTTTTTATTTTTAGGATTTTTAATGTTTTTAGGATTTTTTAAGGGTTTTTAGAAAATACAATTTAAAAAAATAACCAAAATAAAAAAATTTAAATCAAAAATCACAAAAAAAAACCTTTTTTAATGTTTTTTAAATGTTTTAGATTTTTTAAGATTTTTAGATTTTTTTAGGATTTTATATTTTTTAAATGTTTTTTTATTTTTAATATAAATTTAAAATCATAAATAAAATAAAATAAAAAATGGAACAAAAACTAAATTGAAATTTATTATTTTTACTTGTTAAAGTCTTAATGAAACCTAACCTAAGTCTTAGTTAAATAAAATAAAAATAAAAAAAGAATGAAGCAACCCTAAAGGAGACTAACGCATATATCACAATGAAAAAAAAAAGTCGAATATTTTGGATTATTGACTGTAGGTTTGAAAGACGGCCGAAAGGAGCAGCGAGGAGAGGTTTTCTGGATGAAGGGAGATAGACGAATAGCGCAGGGGCAACGCACAGGTCAACGATGGAGCGATGAGGAGCTGAAGGTAGCCACGTAGAAGGTGCAGCGAGGGAAGGGAAGAGTGACTGCGTTTTAGGTAGCTTGATGCAGCAGCGGAAGAGAGATTTGCGGATCTGGACAGCGAGGAAGGAAGGAATGCGTGGACGGATTTGAGGAGTTAGGCTGCGGTGAGGATGAAGACTCGGAGGTTCTGGCAGCGAAGGAACGAGGGAGCTGGACAGCGTGAAGATCAAGGGGTACGTAGAGGAGAATGGAGATGGAGTTCACGTGGAGAGGGAGTTGAGATGCAGGGCTACGGCAAGGGGTGCGGAAAAGGAAGAGAAGCAGATAGGAGAGAGGGCGGATCTGATGGGTAGCGAGAGCAGCGAGGGTTTCAAATAGTTTGCCCAAAAAATCTTCGAAATTTTCCGGCAACAAAACAAAAAAAATGAAAACCCTAAGTAGCAGACAGAAAGACAAATGGTGCCCAACAAAACTCAGAAATTCCCAGATTTAAGATGTTATATTTATGTTTAAAATTTATCAATGAAACCCTAAAAAAAAATTCCAAATTTAATTAAAATATTAAATCCACCCGCTACGAAATTCCCAGGTCTTATAATTTTTTTTAGATTTGAAGCTCTTAAAACCCTTAGACTGCAAAATTAATTGAATAATCTCCTTGTAGAATTATGCCGATGAACCTCAGAGATCCAAATCTTACCCTCCACGGCCTAGATCTAGACTCTGCACAGTTTTCCTTTTCAAATCTGTAGCTGCATGACAACAATAAAACACCCAAACGATATATACAATGACCCAAAAAACTAAAACTCAGAAAACCCAAGTCAAAAAACTGAAAATAATTACAAATCTATGTACATAAATGGTAGATCTATCAGATCTAGGGAGTGTTAGTCCGACTCCGCTCCCAGATCTGATGATCTGAGGCTCTTAATAGCCAGATCTAACGATTTAGCACAAAAGAAAAAATGAATTTTTAAAGGAGGTACTAAGCTCAAAACCCTCATGCATCACCCATAAAAATATCTTATGATAAGCCCGGAATCAAATTCAAACTGGGCTCTTCAGAAAACGCGGATCGGGAGTTGGCTAGTTTAGCCGAACACTTCCCCGAATACCCGATGATCTAATAATCAATGCTTTTCCTACAAAACTCAATTCAGCCGTCAACATAGAGCGAGAAAACAATAATAAAATTCAGATCTAATAGAGATACCTGCTATTATATTCAAAACTTAAATTATCATTCAAACCCCAACGACTGAGCAAGATACCTGTACTCAAATCGCTCTTCAGAAGCTATTATTAATAGCAAAAAAGAAATTACGCATGAAAATAATACATCTTACAGCATTTCCATGAAGAGTAACACCAGCAGAAATTAACCCCAAAGTTTTTCTTTATTGCTCATAAAAAGATTACAAGAGAGCTTTTCGCTTAGTACACGATCAAAAGATTGGATGATCTCAACTGACAAATGAACTCCTATTTAAAGATAAATATTCCAACGGCTAGTTCGAGTGATCCTTGTCAAAGTGATCTCGACCATTGATGAGGATCAAAATTTCTTTTAATCTCATCCGTCGAAATTTTAAATATTGAGGAAATTTCGAATTTCTAAATTAAATGCATTTTAATAAATTCAAAAATTAAAATTTTGCATTAATTTCCTCAAAATTTTGACTTTTACTTAACCCCAGGGACCCAAGGCATAAAATTTAGCAAAATAATCAATTAACCTTAGTCCTTGGACCTATTAAGATTTAATTTTTTAAAGGACCCGCGAATTTTACCTCTGGAAAATTTAAAGTTACCTAGGACCTAGGACCTATGAGGGGATAAATTATTTTTCCAACCCTCAAGACAATTTACATCATGATTTTCACATTTTTTACATCTCAAGGGGGAAAACCCATTTGCAAAAGACCCTCACAGACTACCCAGTTCTGTGACACAAATATAATCTAGCAAATCAAGCAATTTGTAATAAAATAACCTAACCAAATAGTTAGGATTATTCCCAAATCACTTTTACATAGACTTGATCTAGAACACTAGGACTCCCCTAAAATCCCAGTGACAAAATCCATTCCAGCTTTGGGGTTAAGGCTGAAGGAAAACTCTGCCGAACATCCGAGAATGGATCGGTGAGACAAAAAACCTCCCGGAACGTAGATCATCACCAAAAAAGTAGTTTTACCTAGGTTATTACATACACGACACGGATCTACCGAGATTATTTACATTATACGCATGCAGACAGGGTTTACATTATAAGATGATCCATGGCTAATGATGATAGTTGGACGACACAGACACATCGATCAGGCGCTATCCCTTTTGCGAAAAATGGGGTGTACTGCTATGAGTCGTTGACACGTAGTGGTCAACAAAGTCTATGATGAGTAAGAGTAGGATTTCTTGGTTCCTAGTCAAGGAGGCCTCAAGATCACTTTGTTTGCCTCTAGGCCAAGAAGAAGCAACCCTGCAGGCCTTGAGGCCCTGTGCTGGCCATCTCCAGCCTCCTTCTCGGCCTCCCTTTCATTCTCAACCTCCCTTCTCTTTTTCAGCCCCTCCTTCCTCGACCTGCCTTCTCTCCTTACAGTCTCCTTCTCCCTTCTCGGCCTCCCTCTCGCCCTACCTTACGGCCCCCTGCTTTCTCGACCTGCTACCCCTTCTCGACTCCTCCTTTTGCTCTCGGCCTGCTCTCCCTCCGTCCCCTCTTCTCCATCCTTTCACAGCCTCCACTCTTCCTCACCCTCGACCCTCCTCCCTTTCACTCTCATCCCTCACCTCTCGACCTCCATTCCCTCCCCTCCTTCCTCTCGGCCTTCTCCCAAACCTCCTCTTCACACTCCCTCCTTCTCGGCCTTCCCTTTCAGCCTTACGGCCTCTCCTCAAGCTTCCCTTTCTTCACCCGCCTTCATCACTAAATTTTCTCCATAAATTTTCCTAAAAAATTTAACAAATTTTTAACAAAAAGTTTTTCACAAAAATTTCCGAGTTGAGGATTTTCAGTGATTCGGGTAGCAAATCTCCAAGTGTCTTCAAGCCCCTAAGGGCTGACTCGTGCACACCCTCTAACCTTTCCTCATTTCATTTTGAAAGTAAGGCTAATATTGGCATAGATTTGAAATTAGCTGGAGTATAGCAGTAAAGTTAATTTACATCTTCTATTGTTGTACATTGTAGAGATAGAAATTATCTTCAGTAACTTTTTGCATGCTAATTGACAAATTTTTGAACATTGTTTCACTAATGTTCAGTAATTTATTTCTGAGTTTTTTAGATCAAATACATCAGTAGTGTTGGGTTGTGTTATATTCTTTTCACGACTAGCCCACATAGTTAAACGGGGGGTTAGAGGCGAGGCGGAGCCCCCCCCTTCGTTGCGTCGATTGCATAACGGGGGGGTCATTGTTTATTTTATATGTTTTAGAATTCGTATGTAGGTAATTTCTGTACGGGGTTAAAACCTACATTTGGTATAAGAGTTGTTTTTGGCTTCAAGGGGACGCCTTTGTTGCTGAGGGGTTTCGCTCGGGCCTGTGGTAGACCCTGTTCAGTGGGAGATCTGTGAGATCGACTCTGGTAGTGAAGAGGATGGTGAGCAGTGGAAAGATAGAGATCAAGAAATTTAATGGTCAGAGTTTTGAGTTGTGGAAACTCAAGATGGAGGATCTGTTGGTGGATAAAGATCAGTGGATCGCGGTATATCTGGGTACTAAACCAACGAGAGTGTCCGATGAAGAATGGAAGAAGTTGGATTGGAAGGAAAAAAGCACAATACGATTGTGTGTCTCAGATTCAGTATTGCTGAATGTATCAAGGGAAGCTACGACGAAGGCTTTGTGGGACAAGTTAGGGACTTTGTACCAATCTAAGTCTCTGGTGAATAAACTGTTCTTGCGGAAAAAGCTGTATAACCTAAGGATGAAAGATGGAGACTCGTTGACAGAGCATCTGAACGCATTTAATACTATGGTAAGTCAGTTAACATCTGTTGATATTAAAATTTCAGATCAAGATAAGTGCATCAGTTTGTTGTGTTCTCTACCAGATTCGTGGGATAGTCTGGTTATTGCAATAGGTAGCAATGCAATTGCCTTACAGTTTGATGAAATAGTCTCATCCTTGCTGACGGAGGAGATGAGACGGAAAAATATGGAGAGCCAGAATGGTGATGCCTTGTCTGTACGAGGACGGTACCAGAACAGAAACAAAAATAAATCATCGAGTGGGAGATCTAAATCTAGAGGGAGATCTAAATCTCCAGGAAACTTGTAAAGGTGGTGTGCTGGAAATGCGGAAAGGAAGAGCACTACAAAAGGGATTGTAAATCTAAAGCTCCTAATAAAGGAAAGGGATCTGATGATGCTCCTTCTACAGAGGCGAAAACCACCTCAGATGAAGGTGGGGATGTGTACTTGGCTTCTTCAAGTACACATGTAGATCATGAGGCATGGTTGATTGACTCAGGTGCATCCTTTCACTTCACTTCCCCATAGAGAGTGATTCTGCGAGTATGAGAAATATGATGGTGGTGATGTCTTCTTAAGGGATGATAGGAAGGCTAGAATCGTTAGTCGTGAAAAAGTAAAGTTGAAGTTGCAAGGTGGAAGGGTTAGAACACTTCTGGGTGTTCTGCATATTCCTGCATTGGCCAAAAATCTGATCTCTGTAAGCAAGTTGGATGATGCAGGTGTAAAAACAGTGTTCGAGAAGGATACCTGTAAGATGGTTCGGGGAGCACTGGTATTGATGCGGGGAGTTCGGATTGGAACTCTGTACACGCAGCACGGTTGTTGATAGGTGCAACAGTTCTATGGTTCCTGAAAGTGGAGCAGAAAATCTAGTGGTCTCTGGAGAGAAGACCATGCTGTGGCATCAAAGGCTTGGACATACTGGAGAGAAGGGCCTTCGAATACTTCATGGTAAAGGTATGGTAGAAGGTATGAGTAATAGCTCTCTGGATTTTGATTTCTGTGAAAATTGTGTATATGGGAAGCAAAATCAAGTGAGTTTCCCCTCTGGTGGTAAAAGGGCGAAACAGATATTAGAGCTTGTGCACAGTGATGTGTTTGGACCTATGAAGGTTCCATCACTGGGTAAGTCTGTGTACTATGTATCATTTATAGATGACTTCTCAAGGAATACATGGATATATTTCCTTAAGAAGAAATCTGAAGTCTTTGACAGGTTTAAAGAATTTAAGGCTCTGGTGGAAAACCAGACAGAGAAGAAGATAAAGGTGCTGAGGACAGATAACGGTGGAGAGTTTTGTAGTAAGGAATTTGAAGAATTCTGTAAGTGTGGTATAGCACGGCAGAAGATTACTCCATACACACCTCAGCAAAATGGAGTTGCAGAAAGAATGAACAAGATGTTGATGGAAAGGGCAAGAAACATGCTCAATGGTGCCGGGTTAGGACAGGAATTCTGGGCAGAGGCGGTGGAGACAGCATGTTACCTGGTCAACAGATCACCTTCATCAGCGTTGGAGGATAAAACTCCACAAGAAGTATGGACTGGTAAGAAACCCTCTCTTTCACATCTGAGGGTATTTGGATGTGATGCATATGTACATGTTCCAAAGGAGAAACGAACCAAGTTGGATAGTAAATCTGAAAAGTGAATCTTTATTGGGTATAAGGATGGTTTAAAGGGTTATAAGCTTTGGAACCCAGTAACAAGGAAGGTTGTGTACAGCCGAGATGTGGCGTTCAGAGAGGTGAAAGATGTTATTAAACATGAAGTCCAACCAAAGGAACTTGAGAAGATAGAGTTTGAGCTAAAGGAGGAAGAATCAGACTCTACAACAGAGGAAGAATCAGAAGATGAAGAGCCACAAACTCCGGGTGTGAGAAGATCAGTTCGAAAAAGAAGGCAGCCAGAAAGGTATAGTCCATCTGTTTTCTGTTCAAATTTTGTTTTATCTATTACTGATGATGATCCCAAAACTGTGAAGGAAGTAGTAGATTCAGAGGATGGAAAACTCTGGAAAGAGGCCATGGTTGATGAAATGGCATCTTTGCACAAAAATGAGGCTTGGGATCTGGTGGAGTTGCCGGCTGGAAGGAAACCCATTGGCAGCAAATGGGTGTTCAAGAAGAAGACAAATGCAGAAGGAAAGGTGGATAAATACAAAGCTTGGTTGGGAGAAAAAAGGTTTTTCCCAAGTGCCAAGAATTGATTTTGGTGATATTTTTTCTCCTATTGCCAAGGTAACTTCTATTAGATTATTTTTATCTGTTGTTGCTGCTTTTGATTTTGAAGTAAAACAGATGGATGTGAAGAAAGCATTTCTTCACGGGGATCTGGAAGAAGAAATCTACATGAAGCAACCTGAAGGCTTTGCGGTGAAGGGTAAGAAAGAACTGGTATGCAAGTTAAAGAAGTCTTTGTATGGGTTAAAATAGTCACCAGGGATGTGGTATCAGAAATTTGATACATTTATACAGGGACTTGGCTTCACGAGAAGCAAAGCAGATCACTGTGTGTATTTTAAATTAATTGGTGACAGTGTTATTTATTTGGTCTTGTATGTGGATGATATGTTGCTAGTTGGAAATGACAAAGAAATTATCCAGGATTTGAAGACCCAACTGTCCTCCAAATTCGACATGAAAGATCTTGGTGCTGCAAACTATATTTTGGGCATGGAAATTAAAAGAGATCGGGCTCTGGTTAAACCAAAGGAAGTATGTCGATACAATATTGCAGAGATTTAATATGCAAGATAGTAAACTGGTGAAGGTTCCTATTCCTGTAGGTGTAAAGTTATCTGTTGAACAGTGTCCCAAGACACAAGAAGAGGAAGAGGACATGTCCCGTGTTCCATATGCAAGTGTAGTCGGTAGCCTCATGTATGCAATGGTCTGTACTAGACCAGACATTGCACATGCAGTGGGAGTATTGAGCAGGTTTATGTCAAAACTAGGAAAGGAGTATTGGACAGCAGTGAAGCGGATTTTTAGGTATTTGTGTGGCACTAGTGATTATGGTTTGTGCTACCAAGGAAGACCAGGATTGGACAGAGTGTTGGATATTCGTGGCTTTGTTGATGCACACTGGGCTGGAGATCTGGATCAGAGAAGATCTACAAGTGGGTATGTGTTTAACCTATTTGGAGGTGCAGTCAGTTGGATGAGTAAGAAACAATCTGTAGTGGCACTATCAACTATAGAGGCAGAATACATGGCAGCCACTCATGCAAGCAAGGAAACAGTTTGGTTGCAGAGATTGTGTTCAAGTATGGGGTTAGTACAGGGAGCTATAAAGATAAACTGTGACAGCCAAAGTGCAATTTTCTTGGCAAAGAACCCTGCATATCATTCAAAAACAAAGCACATTGATGTTCAATATCACTTTGTGAGGGATATGATAGAAGACAAAAAGGTGTTGCTAGTAAAGGTGGACACTTTGAAGAATATTGCAGATGCATTGACAAAATCTATGAGCTCTGAGAAGTTCTCTTGGTGTAGAGAAACAATGGGCATTGCAGCGCTTGATAAATGACTAAGCTCTCTTATGGCCCCCTGTGGAAAGAAAACAACAAGTGGGAGAATGTTGGGTTGTGTTATATTCTTTCTACGACTAGCCCACGTAGCGGGGGGGTCACAGGGGGTTTGAGGGGTACAAGTAACCCCACTATATGGGGTCCGGGGCAGCGCCACGGAAAATTTTGGTTTTGGAACCTGTTGACCTCTACCGGTCAACTACCCATGCAGTACACCCCCTTTTTCTTTGCAAGAAAAGGGCAGCACCTGATCAGCGTGTCCGTGCCATCCAGCAGTCATCAGCAGCTTGATGAATCTAATTGTAAACCCAGTCTGCATGTATTAATTGTAAATAATCTTAGCAGATATGAGTCGTGTATGTGAATTGCCTAGGTGGACCTAACTTTCTAGTGGTAATCTACGTCCCGGAAGGTTTTTTGTCTCACCGATCCATGGATCGGCAGAGTTTTCCTTCAAACCTGACCCCAAAGCCGGGATGGATTTTGTCATCGGAATTTTAGGAGAATCCTAGTGTGTTGATCTGCTAGATTATAGTCGTGTCGCAGAACTGGGTGATTTATGAGGGTTTATGTTAAGTGGGTTTGTCCCCTTAAGATGTAAATTGTAAAAAGTCATCATGAAATGTGTCTTGAGGGTCGAAAAATGTTTTAAATCCCCTCATGAGTCCTAAGTCCCAGGTCCTAGGTGATGTTTCCGAAGGCCTAGTTCGATGATCCATTTTAAAATGAATTAAGAAATTAAAAAAAATGATAAAAAAATAATAAAATAAATAAAAATTTAAAAAATGAAATAAATAAAAAATTAAAAAAAAATAATAAAACCTTAACTAATAAAATAATAATATTTTAAGTGAATAAATCGACGGATGAGATCAAGAGATGTCTTGATCCTCATCAACAGTCGAGATCATTTCTACATGGATCACTCGAACTAGCCGTTGGGATCATTTCCTTTAAATAGGGTGCTAGGGGTCATTTCAGATCATTGGATCTGTGAGTCTGATACTGAAGAAGCTCTCTGGTAAATCTGTTTCTGGTTAATAAAAGAAGACTTTGGGGTCCATATCTTGCTGGTGTTACTCTCTTAAAATGCTGTGAGATTGTTTCATTTTCTGCATTGGTTATTTTCAGCCGTTAATAATAGCTTTTTGTAGAGTATTGTGAGCACAGGTATCTTGTTCACTTGCTGGGGTTTGGGTGCTGTTAGGGTTTCTGAAGTAATGGCAGGTATCTCCATTACTTCCTGAGATCTAGCAACATTTTTGCCCTCTTTATTGACAGTTGTTTTGAGCTGTGCAGAAAACATCATTGAAGGAAATTTTGTGGGCGTTCGGGGAAGTTCTCGGCTGAACCAGCCAACTCCCGCAAGCATTTTGTGTTGAGCCCAGTTGGATTTGATCCTGGGTCTATCATTCGGTTTATTTTTTTTAAATTTGCATGAGAGATTTTCTGAAGTTCTTCACAGTGAAAATCTGAGAATCTTTACTCCTTTAAAATTTTCCTGTTCTTATTGCTGAATCTGGCTGTCAAGGGGCCAAAAGTTTGTACATTAATCAGCTGTTTTAGGGTTTCAAATTTCTCTGATCTAGGGTTTCAAATCCTTGTTTTGTACAGTTTTTATTAGGGCTTAGGGTTTTTAGGTTAGCTTCTGGCATACTCCATCTTAAGTTCTCTTTCTCTTGCAGGTTACAGATAAGATCTGGAGGAAAAAATTTTGCAGGGTCATTTCTTCGTTGTCCAAAGAGCTATCTTTCCACGCTGCTTTTGGTCATCCTGTGGGCATTTGCCATTTCAAACGTCGGTTACGGTGCCTCTTTTCTCCTGTGGCTACGACGCAGCTATCGCACCCATTCGAAACAAAACCGATCGACCTTTTAAAACTGAGCGAGGATCAAATATTATTTTTGCTGTGGACGCCAGTTTTTATCGAACTCCATCTGCACAGTTGAGACGTCATCCTGTAGCATTTCCAATTTGCTTAGCGTATTTCCTTGGTTTGTTTGCTGCGGCAGTGAGGATGCGTGCAAATTGAGGTCGTTCCAATTCAAATCCGCTGCAGCATTCACCTCCGCCGTCTAAATCGCACCTGCAAATGCACAAAGAAAACAAACTATACACGCTATGTAACTGATCCGAGCAAATCAAAGTTGTTTCAATTCGGTATCAACACGGTTTCGAATCAATCCTCAACGGCTCAAATCCATCAGACGTCCAGGGTCAGTATACACAGATCCGTCCGCCACCATCGACTGAGGCAAGGGTATGATAAGCATAAGCGTTCAGGTGAACTGATTCGGGTTCTTTCCCTGCCGCCGTCGAGTTCCAGACGCAGGTGGCTTCACGAAATTTGAAGGTTCAAACACGCCTCTGCAGCACGTCCATTTTGAAAACGACGGTTTGCATTCATTCACATTTTCGTTCCGGGCCAGTAAATCACGAGGGTATCAGTCAAGAGCTTCATCGAAAATTCCAGGTGATCCGGCGGCTGAGGTAATATCGTTTCACGCCTTTTCCTTCAGGCATCGGGTTAAATCCAGGATGCATTATTTACGCTGAGCGTTCTTTTTATTATTTACTGTGATGTATGCGTCTAAGTTTCTTATGCGGTTTCCCTTGTCTTTGTTTGCCCAGGTAAATAAATCATTTTTGATCTCAAGCTATAGCTATGGTCACGTTTTAGTTTTCTTTTCAATGTCTTGTTTTATGCATCGTAGTTTAGCATAGATTTTAACTTAGATTTAAATTCATTTTTATTTTAGTTTAGTTTTAAGTTACGTTAGGTTATTTGAATTTAGATCTTTTAGTTCTTCAAGTTTTGAATTTAGTCCTAAATTTTAATTTAGTGTAAATTTTAGTTTGCATTTAGAGTAGATTTTTATATTTAGATTTTGTTATGAAAAATAAAAAATAAAAAAGATTTATTTATAATATTTTTTTTTTTTTTTTTTTTTTTAGATTTTTTGGCTTAGTTAAGTTTTAGATTAATTTTTTTTTACTTTAAGTTTGGTTTTATTTAGATTTTAAAATAGTTTTAAATTTTGTTATAAAAAATCAAAAAATGTTTTTGTTAGATTTTTTAATTTTTAGTTTAGTTTAGTTTTAAAAATTTTCAAAAACAAAAAAAAAAAAAAAAGATTTTATTTAGTTTTTTTTAGATTTATGTTTTTGTATAATATTTTAGGGTTTTAGTTTAGATTTAGTTTTAAAATTTCGTTTTCTTTTAAAATCTTGAAAAATATAAAAAAAAAATTTGTCGAAAATTAGTTTTGCCAGATCCAGTCATTTTCGGGATTTATCATCTTTCATGCTGAGATCTAAAATTTTCAAGTCGAGATGCGAATATGATATCTAGTTAACAATTCATGATTCTCGTGGTGGTTTAAGGCTTTCATCTTTTCAAAACTTTCAGTTGCTGGATATCGTTTTGGTTATTCTTAAAGCATTGTGTTTTAGCTGATGCCTTTGATGACAAATGATTGTTGTTCACGGTTTATTTTTCTACATCATCTAACAAGTAATCGTTTTAATAACAATCTCTTAAGGCACTGGTCTGCTAAATTAATCAAATCCATCGAGTCCTTTTTATATCGTATCTCGTGTCTCCCAACCAACTGGTCGACAGTTGGTCTCATCATCTCACAGGGACTACCCCCCTTAGCCGCGGGAAACAGGCTTAAACGGAGGGATCGGGGATAAGAGTGACAGCCCCCGGTCTGAGCGTTGTCGTGTCAATCTGCGCGACAACATTTTTTGGCGCCGTTGCCGGGGACTTTGTTTTCTCGGCATTTCAACGACTTTTCATCATTCATCGTTCATCTTTCTATCATTCGTTTGAGCCGGCAACGCCAACATTTTTTGGCGTCGTTGCCGGGGAGTCTTTATTCTCGGTGTTTCAACGACTTTTCTTTCATCTTCCCATCGTTCTTATTTCTCATTTGAGCTGGAAAATTCAACCTTTTGGGTTATCATTTGGATCTTTTATTGCCTTATTTTTCGCCATATCAGTAGCATCTCTTCGGTTTGTTTCTTGTTTGGGTGGCGACTCCATTTGCTCATTCTTCCAGGACAAGAAGCTTTCCTCATATCTGCTTGTGGTTACTTTTTGGATCCTAGAATCAGATTCATTGTTCAAGTGGCGACTCCACTGTTTTCATCTCTTGATGTTCTTGAGCAGATATCTAGTTCTATCATCCTTTTAATCCCTTATCATTCATCATGGATTATTCATTTAAGCCATGTCGTTTTACTGAACGTCTCCATGATTTTCCGGAAGATGCCATTCCTAAGTTACCTATTTTCTCGGGTGGTGATCCAATCGCTGTTAGAAGGCATCTAGTCTTGTTTACTCGCATCATGATCATATACTGTAGATCCCCTCAGTTTAATCATGAAGATATCAAAATGCGTCTATTTGTCCTTTCTTTAGAAGATGATGCTTTGAATTGGTTTAACAATTTTCCAAAGGAATCTTTCACTTCTTTAGAAGACATTGTCGATGCTTTTAAAAATAGATATGGTTATCCAAACAGCTTGCCTTCTGCCCTAAAATTGTGCAACAGAATGAAAGTAATTTGATAAGAGGTCCAGCTGAAAGATCCCAAGACGATTCATCATGTCAGAATGTGTCATCCACCGGAAATATTGCAGATCAAGTTCATGATAGTGAAAAATCAGGGATAAATGACAATGAAAGGGAAGAGCAAAAACAAATTTTACGAGATCTAATGATGCTGGTGAGAAATATGGAAATCAATCAAACTAATTATGTCAATGATGTGAAAACTTTATGCACCCACCTGGAAAAACGTAATAGGGAGATTGAGGTCACGCAAAATCAGCATGCTAAAGAAATTGAGGCCATGAAAACTAAATATGAAACAGAAATTGGAAACATGCATAGCAAGATGTCAGTCTTAGAGGAAAATATGGTGACCATGAAAGCTGATCATGATAGGGAAATTGACTCTATGCAAAACAAGTTACTAACTATGGAAGAGGAAATGACTATCATGACGTTCAATCATAATAATCAGTTGGCTGACATGCAAGCGAATCATAAAGAAGAAATAAATTTCATGCAGCATTACTTGATGGACATAAAGGAAAAGAACAATAAAATGATAAAATACATGGAAGAACATCATGCCAGACAAATCGGTGATATAAAGGTTGAACACTCTAGACAGATGGATGCCATTAGAATACAGGTTCAAAGGTTTCAGCAATTGGAAGATGAAAGAAACCAGGTAACATCAACAGATCAAGAGTCTTCTCATTTGCTGCAACAAGCTCCATCTTATTATGAGGAGGTTATTGATTCGATTGAAAGATGGTTAATTGAAGGTGATCCGGATAGACTTAAGAATGATAAAGATCAGATGCGGGCTAAAGAGAGACATATCACGCATACTTCATCTGATAGTTTTGAAACAGAAAGTTCCAGGTCATCAGTAATTCAACCTGCCAGAAAGAAAAAACGTAAGAGAAAGAAAATAAGAAGAAGATTTGATGCATCAGACAGCCGTGAGCAACTTGATTTTCGGATAGGAAAGAGTCTTACCATATGCAAAATTGGACATGGCACATCCGACAAGCAGCCGACAGATTTGCCTAAAAGCAGGCAAATGCTCAGTATGCACTATATTGAACACATCTGATGCCGTAGGGCATCCTTTGTATCGTATTTCTAACCCTACTCCTTGTTTTTTCCGCATTTTCGTTTCTGCTTTAGATAGTTAATAAATGAAGAGCTTTATCTTTATTGTGCTTAATGTATATGATGATTTTGGATGGACGCTACTTATTTTTGTGTTGTATGGATGCAGATTCTGGATTCTCACATTCCTGCAAGTAGCAACGTGTCCCCAAGTAGAGCCAGATGTTGACCTCTACCGGTCAACTACCCATGCAGTACACCCCCTTTTTCTTTGCAAGAAAAGGGCAGCACCTGATCAGCGTGTCCGTGCCATCCAGCAGTCATCAGCAGCTTGATGAATCTAATTGTAAACCCAGTCTGCATGTATTAATTGTAAATAATCTTAGCAGATATGAGTCGTGTATGTGAATTGCCTAGGTGGACCTAACTTTCTAGTGGTAATCTACGTCCCGGAAGGTTTTTTGTCTCACCGATCCATGGATCGGCAGAGTTTTCCTTCAAACCTGACCCCAAAGCCGGGATGGATTTTGTCATTGGAATTTTAGGAGAATCCTAGTGTGTTGATCTGCTAGATTATAGTCGTGTCGCAGAACTGGGTGATTTATGAGGGTTTATGTTAAGTGGGTTTGTCCCCTTAAGATGTAAATTGTAAAAAGTCATCATGAAATGTGTCTTGAGGGTCGAAAAATGTTTTAAATCCCCTCATGAGTCCTAAGTCCTAGGTCCTAGGCGATGTTTCCGAAGGCCTAGTTCGATAATCCATTTTAAAATGAATTAAGAAATTAAAAAAAATGAATAAAAATAATAAAAAATAATAAAATAAATAAAAATTTAAAAAATGAAATAAATAAAAAATTAAAAAAAAATAATAAAACCCTAACTAATAAAATAATAATATTTTAAGTGAATAAATCGACGGATGAGATCAAGAGATGTCTTGATCCTCATCAACGGTCGAGATCATTTCTACATGGATCACTCGAACTAGCCGTTGGGATCATTTCCTTTAAATAGGGTGTTAGGGGTCATTTCAGATCATTGGATCTGTGAGTCTGATACTGAAGAAGCTCTCTGGTAAATCTGTTTCTGGTTAATAAAAGAAGACTTTGGGGTCCATATCTTGCTGGTGTTACTCTCTTAAAATGATGTGAGATTGTTTCATTTTCTGCATTGGTTATTTTCAGCCGTTAATAATAGCTTTTTGTAGAGTATTGTGAGCACAGGTATCTTGTTCACTTGCTGGGGTTTGGGTGCTGTTAGGGTTTCTGAAGTAATGGCAGGTATCTCCATTACTTCCTGAGATCTAGCAGCATTTTTGCCCTCTTTATTGACAGTTGTTTTGAGCTGTGCAGAAAACATCATTGAAGGAAATTTTGTGGGCGTTCGGGGAAGTTCTCGGCTGAACCAGCCAACTCCCGCAAGCATTTTGTGTTGAGCCCAGTTGGATTTGATCCTGGGTCTATCATTCGGTTTTTTTTTTTAAATTTGCATGAGAGATTTTCTGAAGTTCTTCACAGTGAAAATCTGAGAATCTTTACTCCTTTAAAATTTTCCTGTTCTTATTGCTGAATCTGGCTGTCAAGGGGCCAAAAGTTTGTACATTAATCAACTATTTTAGGGTTTCAAATTTCTCTGATCTAGGGTTTCAAATTCTTGTTTTGTACAGTTTTTATTAGGGCTTAGGGTTTTTAGGTTAGCTTCTGGCATACTCCATCTTAAGTTCTCTTTCTCTTGCAGGTTACAGATAAGATCTGGAGGAAAAAATTTTGCAAGGTCATTTCTTCGTTGTCCAAAGAGCTATCTTTCCACGCTGCTGTTGGTCATCCTGTGGGCATTTGCCATTTCAAACGTCGGTTACGGTGCCTCTTTTCTCCTGTGGCTACAACGCAGCTATCGCACCCATTCGAAACAAAACCGATCGACCTTTTAAAACTGAGCGAGGATCAAATATTACTTTTGCTGTGGACGCCAGTTTTTATCGAACTCCATCTGCACAGCTGAGATGTCATCCTGTAGCATTTCCAATTTGCTTAGCGTATTTCCTTGGTTTGTTTGCTGCGGCAGTGAGGATGCGTGCAAATTGAGGTCGTTCCAATTCAAATCCGCTGCAGCATTCACCTCCGCCGTCTAAATCGCACCTGTAAATGCACAAAGAAAACAAACTATACACGCCATGTAACTGATCCGAGCAAATCAAAGTTGTTTCAATTCGGTATCAACACGGTTTCGAATCAATCCTCAACGGCTCAAATCCGTCAGACGTCCAGGGTCAGTATACACAGATCCGTCCGCCACCATCGACTGAGGCAAGGGTATGATAAGCATAAGCGTTCAGGTGAACTGATTCGGGTTCTTTCCCTGCCGCCGTCGAGTTCCAGACGCAGGCGGCTTCACGAAATTTGAAGGTTCAAACACGCCTCTGCAGCACGTCCATTTTGAAAACGATGGTTTGCATTCATTCACATTTTCGTTCCGGGCCAGTAAATCACGAGGGTATCAGTCAAGAGCTTCATCGAAAATTCCAGGTGATCCGGCGGCTGAGGTAATATCGTTTCACGCCTTTTCCTTCAAGCATCGGGTTAAAGCCAGGATGCATTATTTACGCTGAGCGTTCTTTTTATTATTTACTGTGATGTATGCGTCTAAGTTTCTTATGCGGTTTCCCTTGTCTTCGTTTGCCCAGGTAAATAAATCATTTTTGATCTCAAGCTATAGCTATGGTCACGTTTTAGTTTTCTTTTCAATGTCTTGTTTTATGCATCGTAGTTTAGCATAGATTTTAACTTAGATTTAAATTCATTTTTATTTTAGTTTAGTTTTAAGTTACGTTAGGTTATTTGAATTTAGATCTTTTAGTTCTTCAAGTTTTGAATTTAGTCCTAAATTTTAATTTAGTGTAAATTTTAGTTTGCATTTAGAGTAGATTTTTATATTTAGATTTTGTTATGAAAAATAAAAAAATAAAAAGATTTATTTATAATATTTTTTTTTTTTTTTTTTTTTTTTTTAGATTTTTTGGCTTAGTTAAGTTTTAGATTAATCTTTTTTTTACTTTAAGTTTGGTTTTATTTAGATTTTAAAATAGTTTTAAATTTTGTTATAAAAAATCAAAAAGTGTTTTTGTTAGATTTTTTAATTTTTAGTTTAGTTTAGTTTTAAAAATTTTCAAAAAAAAAAAAAAAAAATTATTTAGTTTTTTTTAGATTTATGTTTTTGTATAATATTTTAGGGTTTTAGTTTAGATTTAGTTTTAAAATTTCGTTTTCTTTTAAAATCTTGAAAAATATAAAAAAAAAAATTGTCGAAAATTAGTTTTGCCAGATCCAGTCATTTTCGGGATTTATCATCTTTCATGCTGAGATCTAAAATTTTCAAGTCGAGATGCGAATATGATATCTAGTTAACAATTCATGATTCTCGTGGTGGTTTAAGGCTTTCATCTTTTCAAAACTTTCAGTTGCTGGATATCGTTTTGGTTATTCTTAAAGCATTGTGTTTTAGCTGATGCCTTTGATGACAAATGATTGTTGTTCACGGTTTATTTTTCTACATCATCTAACAAGTAATCGTTTTAATAACAATCTCTTAAGGCACTGGTCTGCTAAATTAATCAAATCCATCGAGTCCTTTTTATATCGTATCTCGTGTCTCCCAACCAACTGGTCGACAGTTGGTCTCATCATCTCACAGGGACTACCCCCCTTAGCCGCGGGAGACAGGCTTAAACGGAGGGATCGGGGATAAGAGTGACAGCCCCCGGTCTGAGCGTTGTCGTGTTAATCTGCGCGACAACAGAACCTATTTTAAATTGGGCGGACCCACCTATGGTTTTGTGCATGATTTTCGCACATGTTTTTGGACGCGATGGTTTTTGGTCCATGGTTTTGGACGCGATGGTTTTCGGTCCATGGTATTGGATGCTTCGGCATGTATAAATATGTATTATAACATTGAAAGGAACATAATGAAAAATCAAGCTAGTAGTCCCGGTTTTGGGATCCAGGGGAAAATCTTTGTGTATATGTGTTTTATGTGTTATGCTCTCGCATTGTTTATTTTATGTGTTTTAGAATTCGTATGCAAGTAATTTCTGTATAAGGTTAAAACCTACAAGGAGATTAGAAATAATTAAACTCAGAAATTTTCTGAATTGTAGTTATCAGTTTGTCATTTAAAAGGTTCTGCTGTTATACATAGAAAAATCTGAATATTGCATGGTTACAGGACTCTTGTTTTAGAATATATTGCTAGCATTAACATTTGACTTAAGAGCGGATTACTAGACTGATATTTCATTAATGTGATCTGAGTTTAAAACACTTAGTTTAATTTCTGAAGTTCATTTGTTTTTACATGCTTATGCAAGTAGGACTAATCTACTTTTACTTATGCATCTAATGATCTTGATGGAGTACTTCATACAAATGGATTTCTGAATTTAAAGTGTTTCATTTCCAGCATTTTACATTTCAGTCTTATTTTACATTTCAGTGATTCCTTGTGCAGATTTTACATTTTACAGTGTTGGTATAAGTACTTGTTTTCACAGTAAGATCACCATTTTTCTCAGCCTTAGGTTAAATAACATTTAAGACATATTTCAGAAATAATTTTAGGCCCTCATCTAACTAAACTTAACCAAGTCCCTACATTTCACATAGCTTTAAGTTTTGCATTTGCATATGAGACAATCAAGTCATTTAGTAGTAGTTTCCCATCCTTTACTTGGACCTTATTTCCTCTACAAGATTGTTGACTCCACAAGGCACTGGTATCACTTTCCTCAAATCAATTTGAATCCTTAAAATCTTGCGCAATCTAAAACAAGTATCTGTTGCTTAGTTGTGTCTCCCAGATTGGTTGGTTCCCAGCTAATTTTTCCTCTTTCCATTTCCATAGGGTCTATACCCCCCTTAGTATGCTATTGGGAGACAACTCAAACAGAGAGATTGGGGATCAGTGTGACAGCCCCCAATCTGAGTTGGTGTCGTTGTGCCTAAACATTCTGTGCGACAACATTTTTTGGCATCGTTGCCGGGGACCAATTTATTGGACCTTGGCATTATGACAATTCTCATCTTTCATCTTCTATCCTTCATCTTTGATCTCAGGTTTCTACGTTAGATTTTTGTCCAAGTGGCAACTCCACTTTATTCGTTTCCTACAAGGGTTTGCACTAGAATAAATTTGAGTACCTTGATTAATCCCACTCTGGATCCTAAAAAGGTTTTTAAAGTTCGATTAAACAGGCTCTCTTCCCATGCACATCTTGATAATCTTGGACAAGAAGCTCTCTCTGATATCCATTCGCTTTTTTTAGATCCCATTCAGCAAGACATCATGGATGACTTGTATCTTCCTTGCAATTTCGCTAACATTCAGGGTTACCTGCATGACCTTCCTAATACAGGTATGGATAAATTGCCTTCTTTCCAAGGCAATAATGTGGTAACCGTTAAAGATCATCTTAATCGCTTTAGGCATTTCATTAACAAATGGGGTGGTTCTAATGCTGCTCATGAGGATGTGAGGATGAAGTATTTTGTGCTCTCTTTAGAAAAGGATGCTCTAGATTGGTTCACCGAAAGACCTGATCATTCCTTCAATTCATTACAAGCTCTTACTAATGCCTTCAAGGATAACTTTGGAGATAAGAGGGAAGAAAGGCATCTAGTTAAAGCCCTAAGTATCATAAAGAAAAAGGAAAATGAAACCATTGAGGAATTTAATAGAAGGTTTAATGGTATTGTTAAGGAATTACCTCAAGATTATAAACCTCCTGATAAATCTCTTCGAGACTTCTACATTGATGCTTTTAACGTTGATACCTCTTATGAATTAAGACGTGCTAAACTTGTTGATTATAAGGAGTGTCAAACTTTAGCCAAAGAGCTTGAAAAGGATAAGAAGGCATCTGGGAAATCTGAGATTCCAGGCTTTGATAGAGCTTCCACAAAGCTAAAAGAGCCTAAGGGTAAAGAAGTTAAGGAATTTGAAGATGACCCTATGCAGAAGTTACTTCAAAAGCTAGAAAGCATGGAGCTTAACCAAGCAAAATTAATCTCTAACCATGCTAAAGAGATAAGTACTTTGCAATCTAGGTTGGTCCAAATGGAAAGGTCGCAAGCTCAAAGTTCCCAACCTAGAAATAATAGCAATAAAAATAATAATGCTTGGCAGAGGAAAGGGCAATCAAATGAACATCGACCACCAAATCCCCTTGAATCTGCCAATCTTGTTGAGGATGCTCCTCCATATTGTAGGGCTTGTGATGCCTTGCATGAAGAAGCTACTTGCCCCACTATTAAGAGAATTGTGGATAGTGGGATCTTTGGGGCAAGTAACCAGATTAATGTCATTGGTAGGGAATATCACCTATCAAATGAAAATTGGGAAGGGGTTAAGGAGCATAGTCATGATGTCAGACCTTTCGCGTCTTCCTATAGTATCAATAATTTTGACCATGACAATGATATGCTGGTTAAATTATTCGGTGAAAGGCCCTCTCCAGATCAAATCTTAGAAATTGCGAGAGATAAGGGGCTAACTTATCAAAGAAGGGATAAAGATCAAAGCGATAATCATGCTCCCCTTCGAAATTTTAGCCCCTCCTCTGAAATGAATATTGATTTGGGTGGATGGTTGAACAATTCCAAAATCTGGGTTCCTGTCACCGAAGTTTTGAAAATCCCTTCCCAAAGGGCTAAGTTGTTAAATGCCATTGAGAATCCTTGTATTAATGTTACTCAAGACAAGGCTCCTGAGACTGTCTACCAGGATGCTCCTGTGTATTTGCAAAGTATGGATTCTGACAACAATGAGCATCAACCTTTTTTCATTACCTTGATGGTTAATGGTTACAGGTTGTACAATTGCATGTTAGATTCGGGCGCTTCAGCTTGTGTTATGACCAAGAGGGTCATGGAACAACTAAATTTAAGGATTTCCAGGCCTTACTACAACATATGTGCCATGGATTCTAAGAAAATCGAAGTTCATGGGTTAATAAAGGATTTACAAGTCCATTTGTCTATCTACCCTGACATTATGATCGTGATGGACATAGTTGTAGTTGATGTTCCTGATGCTTGGGGTATGCTATTGTCTAGGGAATGGCCTCTGATCGAGGGGGAAATATCCAAATGAATTGTTCATATGCTATGATTCCTTCTCCTAGAGGTTTTGGGTTCATTAGAGTAAATAGGGAGCTAGAAAGGAGATTCCATGTGGAAGATCCTAAAAGACCCCATAATGAGGTGATCACCGACAAACCTGACTTGGGGAACTACGCTACTTTGTATAATTCCATAATCCCCTCAGAAGTTAAGGTTGAAGAAAAGATAAGTGACCTGAAGAGTCAAGCATGGTATATGTATTTCAATGGTGCATCATCGAGGCATGGTAAAGGTGTTAGGATTGTGTTGAAGTCTCCCCTGGGGCATGTTCTCAAATTTTCCTATAGATTAGAATTTGGAGCAACCAACAACGTGGCTGAGTATGAAGCTTTGTTGTTGGGCCTTGAGTTGGCAAAGGGCTTAGGGGTTAAATTGCTTCATATTAAGGGAGACTCTGATTTGGTTATCATGCAAGTTAAAAATAAATTTACTTGTAAGAATCAGAGATTGAGAAACTATCGGAATATTTTGGAATACTTTGACGCTCTTGACCTCGAAGCTATCCCAAGAGAGAAGAATAGTTTGGCTGATGAGCTTGCTATAGCCGCATCTACCTTGCAGTTGTCTGATGAATTAGTGAAGGATAAGATTAAAATGGAAATTATTTTCAGACCTTCTGTTCCAGATAACTTAGAGCATTGGCAGGTTTTTGACGATGAAAAGCAAGTGATTCGCTTTTTAAATAACTTGGATGAGTTTGAGAATTTTCGGGTAAGATATAGGGAGGATGGATCTGATGACTATGAAGATATTATAAATCCTACTCCCATGAATGTTGTTGCCTTAGAGCAACACTTTGATCGGCATGATGCCACAAAGAAAGGAGAAGAGAATAAGATGGATCCTGGTGAATTTATTGAAGTAAATATAGGTACTTCTAGTGACCATAAAATTGTTTAAATTGGTAAGGGTACTAGTAAGGAAGAAAGAAAAAAGATAATCAATTTACTTCAAGAATATCAGGATGTCTTAGCATTTTCTTATGATGAGCTAAAGGGTGATAAGGAAGATGTCATGGAGCATATTATCCCTTTAAAGGATGAGAATGCTAAGCCCTTTCGTCAGAAGCTTAGGCAGATAAACCCTAGGTTGGCCCCTTAGTCCAAAAGGAGCTTTCAAAAATGCTCGCAACTAGAATCATTGCTCAGACTAGGCATTTAGCATGGTGTTACGATTTGGTGATTGTTAGAAAGAAGAATGGAACAATCAGACTTTGTGTCGATTTCAGAAACCTTAATCTAGCATGTAAGAAGGATAATTACCCTTTGCCAAACATGGAGACTATGTTGCAAAGGATAACGGGTTCTAGAATGATGTCCCTGCTAGATGGTTTCTCTGGGTATAATCAAGTTTGGGTTAAGAAGGAAGATCGACACAAAACTACTTTCACCACACCATGGGGTACATTTGAATACATTCGAATGCCTTTTGGGTTAACTAACGCTAGGGCTACCTTTCAAAGGGCTATGGACTATGCCTTCAAGGGTTTAATCGGTAAAATTATTGAAATTTATCAGGATGATCTTACGGTTTTTTCTAAGAATTGTATCAGTCATATAGGTCATCTTAGGTAGGTTTTTAATAGATGCAAAGAATTTGGAATCTCTTTGAATCCTGCTAAGTTTGTTTTTGGAGTAACAGAAGGGAAGTTGCTTGGTCACATCATTTCCAAGGATGGGATCAAGATTGACCCTGAGAGGGTTGAGGCAATCCAAAAGATTCCTCTCCCTCATAATCTCAAATCCCTTCAGTTTTTTCTTGGGAAAACCAATTTCCTTAGAAGATTTATTCCAAACTACACAGAAATAGCTAAGCCTATTCAAAGTCTTTTGAAAAAGGATGTTAAATTCTTATGGAAAGACGATGGCAAAAAGGATTTTCAGGAGATCAAAGGTGTTATTGCTAAAGCTCTTGTCTTAGTTAGTCTTGATTATTCAAAGGACTTCATGATTTTCTCTTTTGCTTCTAAAGATACCATTGTTGGTGTCCTGTTACAAAAGAATAAAGACACACGAACAACCTATAGCTTTCATGAGTAGAGCGCTTCAGAATTCTGAATTAAATTATACTCCCATGGAAAAGCAAGCCTATGCCTTAGTTAAATCTCTTAAGCATTTCAGGACTTATGTGGGTTATTCCAAGATCATTGCTTTTGTCCCACACTCTATTGTTAAAGATATATTAACTCAAACTGATTTCTTAGGGACTCGTGCTAGGTGGGTTACTAAGATTCAAGAATATGATTTAGAGATTAGACCCACCAAGTTAGTCAAAGGTCAAGGTTTGGCTGAAATGATGACCAAGGGAAATGAAAAAACTCTTGGTTTGATTTGTCTTAACGATTCATCTTCACCTGAGCTGCAAAGATTAGGAGAGCATGAATGGTACAAGGATATTATTTATTACTTGTTAAATCTTACATGTCCTAACCATTTAGTTGCTCATAGGAGAAGGGCTCTTAGATTAAAAGCCACTAAGTATTGCCTTATGAAGGATGGCCTTGGATGGAGAAATCCTGAGGGCATTGTACTTAGATGTGTTGATGAGATAGAGTCTAAAAAGTTGATTTCCGAGTTTCATTCAGGATTTTGTGGTGGTCATTACGCTGCTAGAACTACCGCCCACAAAATCCTTAGAGCTAGTTACTATTGGCCTTCTATTTTTTCTGATGTTCATAAATTTGTTAGAAGTTGCCAAGCTTGCCAAATGTTCACTGGGAAGCAGAAGCTAGTTGCCCTGCCCCTACAACCTGTTGTTGTTGAGGCACCTTTTCAGCATTGGGGTCTGGATTTCATTGGGAAATTCCATGAAAATTCTAGCAATGGCTACTCATGGATCTTGACGGCTACCAATTATTTCACTAAATGGGTTGAAGCCATTCCTGCTAAGAATGCCACTGAAAAGGTCATAATGGATTTTATTGAAAATCATATTATTACTAGATTTGGTGTCCCGGCTAAAATCACCACCGATAATGCCAAGGCTTTTAGTTCTATAGAGTTTTCATCTTTTTGTTTTAAGTATGGCATTGTGTTATCTCATTCGTCTAACTACTATCCTCAGGGTAATGGCCTGGCTAAATCAAGTAACAAGAATCTTATAACCATTTGTTGGAGATTGGATAAACCAACGCTCCCCGTGTGTTTTGCGACATGGACTAACCGCCTCTTGTGGATCCTTATCTCTGGCGACATGATCATTGACTAACACCTGTGGGTTTTGGTCTAACAGCAATCGTGATTCCCAACAAGTGGTATCAGAGCGTAGGTCACGAGTTCGATACACACCCAGCTCGCGTTGGGGGGGAGATTGTTGGACATTGCATAAACCAACGCTCCTTGTGTGTTTCGCGACATGGACTAACCGCCTCTCGTGGATCCTTATCTCTGGCAATGTGATCGTTGACTAACACCTGTGGGTTTTGGTCTAACAGCAATCGTGATTCCCAACACCATTATCAAGAAGATAATAGGAGATAACAGGCGGTTCTGGGACAACAAAATCAAGTACGCTTTGTGGGCAGATAGGATAACTAGAAAGAAAGCTATTGGTAAAAGTCCCTTTGAACTTGTCTATGGCATGGATGTGACATTACCTATCCATTTAAATTACCAGCTTACCAACTCCTTCAGCATTTTTCTAGTGATAAAGATGTTGTCTAAAACAGTATTGATCAAATTGTGGAGTTGGATGAAACTCGCAGGAAAGCTTTTGATAGTATATGCAAAAATCAGTCTAACATTAAGAAAAGCTTTGACAAATCTTCTCGGTCTAGATCTTTGCAAGTTGGAGATATGGTTTTACTATGGGATCGCAAAAATGAAATGTCGGGAAAGCATAAGAAATTTGACGGCTGGGACCTAAGGCATCGTTGGTCCAAATTCATTCCACTTGAGCAGATTGGATGGTGAACCACTTGACTTACCTGCAAATGGCCAAATGCTCAAGCTATTCTTCAAAGATGACATCTGATGCCATGGGGCATCCTTTGTATTGTATTTCTAACCCTACACCTTGTCATTTTAGCATTTTATTTATGTTCTTAGATTAAGTTTACATTTCATGTTTGTAGAATTGTTACAGAGCTTCTATTTTATATAATGTTATATGATGATTTTTGGATTATATTTGGATGGACGCTACTTATGTCATTTTGTGTTTTCTTTGGGTGCAGATTTTGGATTCTCACATTCCTTCAATGAAGCAACATGTCCCCAAGTAGAGCCAGATGTTGACCACTCCATGTCAACTACCCCATAACTATATATTTTTTTGCACGTGGATTTCCATCATGTCCGAGCACTTAGATGATCCACAGATACATCATTATTAGCTATATGTACACAGGAGTTTTTGTAAACTCATTCTGCATTTTGTAATGTAAATGATCCTAGTAAGACAAATGTATGTAACAACCTAGGTAAATTTATTTTTCCGATGATGATTTCTATCCTAAGAGGTTTTTAGTCTCACCGATTCATGTGTGCTTCTAAACACGGATGATCGGCATAGTTTTTCCCTCCAGCATCACCCCAAAGCTAGGGTGGATTTTTTCGTCGGAATTTTAAATGAGTCGTAGTGTTATTTATCGAGTCTCTGTAAAAGTGATTTGGGAATAATTCTAACTATTTGGTTAGATTATTTTATTACAAGTCACTTAGTCTACTAGATCATAATTTTTGTCGTAGAAATGGGTAATTATTGAGGGTCGATAACGAACAAGTGTTCCCCCTTCATGGGATAAAAATGTAATATTTCATGTAAAAATTTATTTAGTGCATAATCTCTCATAGTTAGACACCATGGCTAAATATTAGAGGGTTGCAAAAATTAATAATCCGCTCATGAGTCAATCAAATAAAATTTATGGCTAAAATAAATTAAAATGCTAAAGCCAGATATTTAATTAATTTAGGTCCTAGGAAAAATTAAATTCTCCAACATTTAAAATTCGTGGGTTTTAAAGTTTTTGATTTTTGGAGGTCCCCAGCGATGGGAATATTGAAAATTTCAAGATATTTTCAACCCTTGGTTCATAATAGTAGGTCAAAGTAAACTTTTTGCAACAATTAACTCAAACTAATCATTTTTTAGTTAATTAAAAGGAAATTAAAAGTTAAATTCGAATTTCCTCAAAAGGTAACTTTATTTCAACCAATGTTGCATGACTCGTACTGGTATAAGACTCGTCACAATATTGATTCGTTGACTCATATATGACTCGGGAACGACCCTTATAAGACTCGTCAAAATACAAAAAAAAAAAACCTTAAAATATGGTAAAATTTAAGCACAAAAAAGAAACTAATGACAATTCGAATCCTTATAAGTTATAAAACCCACAATATATGCAATAATTCATTACATCATCTCATATCTATAAAAGTACAACATAACATATTCGATTTTTGTAAGAAAAACATTTAGATACTGAATAAGAAAAGGACTCATGATTCCATAATTAAAATCAAAAATGTCAGCAAGTTCAAAATTCAAATACATATGTCATAAATGATAAATGATTGTCTCATAACAATCTTGAGTCTCATCACTCATGGACGACCACGCCTAAAATAAGCCCTCGTGGAGCTAGTGGTAACATTGGAAGGCTGAAGCAATTGTGAGGCAGGTGTATTTGGAGTCTCCATTTGAGATGGAAAACTAGAGAGATCCTCAGTCTCTTCATCAAGCCAACTCAAATCAGGGGCCTCCTCCTCCACAACCCAATTAGACTCTAAATCAATAGTATCCAATAAAATTGGATATGTATCCATTGGTTGCACTTGTTTTGTGAGCATTCGAAGGTTGTAGTAGATGAAACCCAACTTCACCAACCTCTCATGCTCCAACCTGTTTCTCTTTTTGTTGTGGATGTGCTCAAACACTGACAAATTGCACTCACAAGAAGAAGCACTGTAGGGTTGACTCAGAACTCTGATGGCGAATTTTTGTAATTGTGGTGCCTCAGTGCCACAATCTACCCACCTGTTGACCACTACCGGTCAACTACCCATGCAGTACCCCCCCTTTCTCTTGGCAGAAAGGGGTAGCACCTGAACAACGTGTCCGTGCCAGCCTACAGTCATCAACAGCTTGATCATTTAAATTGTAAACCCAGTCTGCATGTATGAATTGTAAATAATCTAAGCAGATCAGAGTCATGTATGTAAAATTGCCTAGGTGGACCTAACTTTCTAATGATGATCTACGTCCCGGGAGGTTTTTCGTCTAACCGATCTACGATCAGCAGAGTTTTCCTTCAACCTGACCCCAAAGCCGGGATGCATTTTGTTATTAGAACTTTAGGAGAATCCTAGCGTGTTAATCTGCTAGATTATAGTTGTGTCGCAGAACTGGGTGGTTTATGAGGGTCTATGTTAAAGTGGGTTTGTCCCCTTAAGATGTAAATTGTAAAAGTCATGATGTAATGTGTCTTGAGGGTTGAAAAATGTTTTAGTCCCCTCATGAGTCCTAAGTCCTAGGTCCTAGGTGATCTTTCCAACAGCTTAGTTCGAATGATCCATTTAAGAAAATAAATGAAATACTAAAATAATAAAATAAATAAAAATTAAAAAATGAAATAAATAAAAAATAATAAAAAGTTCATAAAATAAAGCAAAAACCCTAAATAATAAAATAATAATATTTTTTGTGAATGCATGCAAAATATCATTTTTTAATAAAATCGATGGATGAGATTAAGAGATGTCTTGATCCTCATCGACGGTCGAGATCACTTCAACATGGATCACTCAAACTAGCCGTTGGGATCATTTCCTTTATATAGAGTCTTAGGGGGTCATTTCACAGTTTTTTATGATTCGATCTGTGAGTCTGTACTGAAAAAGCTCTCTTGTAATCTGATTTCTGGTTAATAAAAGAAGACTTTGGGGTCCAAATCTTGCTAGTGTTACTCTCTGGAATTGCTGTGAGATGTTTATTTTTCTGCATATTTCAGTTTTCAGTCATTAATAATAGCTTGTTTTCAGAGTATTGTGAGCACAGGTATCTTGTTCACTTGCTAGGGTTTGAGTGTTGTTAGGGTTTCTGAAATAATGGCAGGTATCTCCATTATTTCCTGAGATCTAGCAGCACTCTTGCTCTCTTTATTGATGGTTGCTTGAGATGTGCAGGAAATCTTTGGGTGAAGGATATTGGTGGGCGTTTGGGGAAGTTCTATGCTGAACCAGCCGACTCCCACAGGCTCTTCTTAGCAGAGCCCAGCTGATTTTGCCCTGGGTTAATCATTTAAAAGTTTCTTTTCTGGTTTACATGAGAGATTTCTGAGAATTATCTGATATTCTAAAGTATTCCTGTTCTTATTTGCTGAATCTGGCTGAAGAGGGGCCAAAATTTGTAAATTAATCAGGCATTTTTGGGTTTTTCAATTTCTTGTTTACACATAATACAGGGGTTTGCCCTTTTGTTTCAGCAGGATTCTGATTTCATGGTTTACTTGAGACTTTCAAGGGTTTAATAAATCTTCCGATTATTCATCAGTGTTTAAATCTGTCGCAGGGACAAATATATTTTTCCTGCAGATCTTTTAGCCACGATATCCAGTGCTGTCTTCAAATGTGCTTGTCCCAGCCAGAGCCCACGTAAGGGCGTTTGGAAGCTATTTCTCTGCCTGCGAGAACCAAAAAGAAAAAAGGGGAGTCTCAACGTGAATGACAGCGTGTTGCTTTCAATCGTCGACATTTGGTGCCTGAGGCCGTGTGTCTGCAGTCTTGTTTTAAGTTCAATCAGCGTCTCTACAGTCCGCTCCGCAGGCAGCTTGACGAAATTTACAGGTTAGTTTTTCTCCATTAGCGACCAGGTGATAATCAATTGTCAAAATCATTAACCATCGACGGCTGGGGTTTTCCATTTTCGTTCTGCGATTTCTTTGATCCCTCAGACGTGAGCATTACGCTTCATTTTTTTCCACCTGCTGTCGTTTTCATAAATCTTTTGTTTGCCAGGCGTTGTTAGCATTCACGTTTTTTTTTTCTGTATTTGAATTCGCATATAAAAGGGGTGAACAGTAACCATTTTCGATTTCTTGCATCTATCCCCATCACCGCATCACGAATTTAGCTTTATTGCGCAGTTTCTTTTTCGAGCCAGGGTCACGATTTCGTTATTTCTGGGCATTTATTTGTTTGTCGACTGCTTGCATTGCGTTTCTGGGGCTTGCACCACGCCATTTCTCTGCTCTAAACATCAACGAAATCTTTGCTCCCGTCAACAAAACCCTCGCTTCATTCTCGCTTTCGTGTACTGGGTCTTGCTGCCTCTGATATTCATTTACTCTCGTGCGTTGATATTGTGACTGCGTCGTTTTTTGGGTTTGGCCTGCGGTTTCCTCTTAAGCCGTGTTTCATTTAAGTTTTCGTTCCCAGTTTTGGATACGTCCGCAGTCGTGGTTTTGATCCATCGTAATTTTTGTTTGATTTATTTTTAACGCAGTTAATCCTGTAGCGTAGGTTAGCCTAGGTTATAGTTTCGATTAAATTTTTTTTAAGTTTTGTACTGTTTTATATCAGTTACGTTTTGTTTGTATTTTAAATAGTTTCATTTTATTACCAATAAATTCATAAAAATAAAAAATGCGTTTCGTAGTTTAAACATGTGTTAAGTTCTATTTTATTTCTTTTGCCAGTTTCAGTCTTTTTTCATGTTGTATCTTTCATGCTGAGATCTAGAATTTCCAAAGTCAAGATACGAAATAGATATCTGGTTAACGATTCTTAATTTCACTGTTGTTTAAAGCATTGATCAAAGTTGCTAGATATCGTTATTTGATGAACTTTGTGGTTTACTGGATATTTAAAGCATTGTTCTGACGTTTTGATGATAAATGATTGCTTTTTTACGATTCATGTTCTTATATCATCTAGCAAGTAATCACTTAAGTACTAATCTCATAAGGCACTGGTCTATCAAATTAATAAAATCATCTTAGTGCATCTCGTCTCCAGCCCAACTGTTTAGCAGTTGGCCTCCATCACCTCACAGGGTCTACCCCCCTTAGCCACGGGAGACAGGCTTAAACGGAGAGACTGGGGATCAGAGTGACAGCCCCCGGTCTGAGGGTTGTCGCGACAATCCGCGCGACAACATTTTTTGGCGCCGTTGCCAGGGATAGAGTTTTTTCTGTCCTTGGTTCTTACATTTCAAGCTTTTCCGTGTTTAACTTCTTGTTCAAGTGGCGACTCCACTTCCTATATTATCTGCAAGAGTGTACACTAGAAGACATCCAAGCAGTCTGTGCAACCCCACTCCTGATCCTGAAAAGGTTTACAGGGTGAGATCACACAAACTCGCTTCTCGTACACTCCTTGCAAATCTTGGACAAGAAGCCCTTTCCGATATTCATTTGCTCTTTAAAGGTCAAGTTAGGCGCAGCACCATGAGTCTGTATGCCCCTTGTGATTTTTCGAACATTCCTGGATACCCCAATAATATTCCATCTGTTGGGATAGACAAATTGCCTAGTTTTCAAGGAGATAATGCCATTACTGTTAATTCCCATTTGCGAGATTTCAACATATGGATGGCTAAGTATGCTAGATCTCCTGATTTTGATCATGAAGATGTCAGGATGACTCTTTTTATCTTGACTCTAGGAGGTGATGCTTATGACTGGTTTACAGAAAAACCTCCAAATTCATTTAACTCTTTACAATCAATCATTAATTCATTTAGAGAAAAATATGGAGATAAGAGAGAGGGAAGACATCTTGTAAAAGCTCTTACTCTAATGAAAAAGAGAGAGGATGAAACTGTTGAAGAATTTAACAGAAGGTTTAATGGTATTATTAGAGAATTACCTCAAGACTATAAACCTACAGATAAAACTCTCCAAGACTTTTACATTGATTCCTTTAGTCCTGAACCATCTTATGAGTTAAGGCGTGCTAAACTTAACGATTATAGAGATTGCCAAGCCTTAGCTATAGAACTTGAAAAGGACAAGGCAGCTTCTGGGAAGTCTGAAATCCCAGGTTTTGATAGGGCTGCTACAAAACTAAAGGAACCTAAGGGAAAAGCAGTCCAAGAGCCAGAAAGTGAGCTTGTTCTTAAATTGCTTCAAAAAATTGAAACTATGGAAATTAATCATAATAAGGAGATAAACACTTTGCAGAATAGATTGATTCAAATGGAAAGAACGCAATCGCAAAATTTTCAACCTCGAAATAATAATAACAGAAATAATAATTGGCAAAGAAGGGGTCAATCTAGTGAGCAGAGACCCCCTAATCCGCTTACTAATCTGGTAGATAATGCTCCTCCTTACTGTCGTGCTTGCGATGCTTTTCACGAAGAGTCCTCTTGTCCCATTATCAGAAGACTCTTGGATAATGGAATGTTTGGGACAGGTGAGCAAATAAACGTAGTAGGGAGCAAGTTTCCTTTGCCCATGAATGATTGGATAGAGGTTAAGGAAAGGAGCTATGATGTTATGAATCCTTCATCTGCTTTTAGTATAAATATCCTTGAAAATGAAGATGACATTTTAGCTAGGTTATATGATGAGAAACCCTCTCCTGAGAAAATTTTAGAAATTGCTAGAGATAAGGGTTTGACATACCAAAGAAGGGATAAAGATCAGAGCGGGAATCAGATTCCCTCTCGAACTTTAAACCCTGGCATAAACTCTGGAATAGATGTCGATTTGGGAAGTTGGTTTAACAATGCAAAAATCTGGGTTCCTGTATCTGAGATCGCTAAGATCCCTTCCCAAAGAGACAAGTTACTAAAAGCAATTCAGGGTCCTCAAGTCAACGCTTCTCAACAGAAGATTCGTGAGGTTGACTATCATGATGCTCCTATTTATCTGCAAAGCGTAGATGCTGATAACAAAGATCATCAACCCTTCTTTATCACCTTATTAGTCAATGGGTATAAATTGAATAACTGCATGTTGGATTCAGGTGCATCTGCTTGTGTTATGACTAAAAGGGTTATGGAACAGCTTAACTTAAGAGTTTCCAGACCCTACTATAATATATGTGCCATGGATTCTAAGAAAATCGAAGTACATGGTTTAATCAAGGATTTGCAAGTTCATCTTTCGGTTTACCCAGACATCATGGTTGTTATGGATATTGTTGTCATTGATGTACCTGATGCTTGGGGTATGCTGTTATCTAGAAAGTGGGCCTCTGATCTAGGAGGAAGCATTCAGATGAATTGGTCATATGCTATGATTCCTTCTCCTAGCGGTGATGGTTTCGTTAGACTAAATAGAGAGCCCGAGAGGAAATTTCATGTTGAAGATCCTAAGAAGCCTCATAATGAAATAATTAGAGAGCAATCTAACATCGGGAACTATTCTATCATGTCTAATTTCATAATTCCTCCCGATGATAAGGTAAAAAATCTTAAAGATGAAGTCTGGTATATGTACTTCGATGGTGCGTTCTCTAGTCATGGTAAGGGTGTTGGAATAGTGCTTAAGTCTCCCCTTGGTCACATATTCAAGTTTTCCTATCATTTAGAATTTGAAGCGACCAACAATGTCGCTGAGTATGAAGCCATATTGTTGGGACTTGAATTGGCCAAAGCTTTGAGGATTAAATTGCTTAGCATCAAGGGGGATTCCGATCTCGTTATCATGCAGTTTAAAAACAAATTCACATGTAGAAATCAGAGATTAAGAAACTATCGATATGCTGTGTGGGATACTATGGAGCACTTCGATGCCCTTAACCTTGAAGCAATTCCTAGAGAGCTAAATAGTTTGGCAGATGAACTTGCCGTAGCTGCTACTACTTTCCAGTTGTCTGACGAGTTAATTAACGATAAAATTAAGATGGAAGTAATATTCAGACCATCTGTTCCAGACAACTTAGAGCATTGGCAAGTTTTTAATGATGAAAAACAAGTCGTTCGTTTTCTCAATAGTTTGGATGAGTTTGAGGATTTCCGGATAGTTTCTGGCGAGGATGGTTCTTTAGATCATAGACATATCATAAATCCTACTCCCATAAATGTAGTTGCCTTAGAGCAACATTTTGATCGGCATGATGCTACGAAGCTGAGAGAAGAAAACAAGTTGGACCCAGGCGAGTACCTTGAAGTTAACATTGGTACTTCTGAAAATCCGAAAATGGTTAAAATCGGTAAAGGTACTAGTTTGGAGGAAAGGAAAAAGTTAACTGATTTACTTCATGAATATCGAGATGTTTTAGCTTTTTCCTATGATGAGTTGAAGGGCTATAGGGAAGATATTATGGAGCATACTATTCCCTTAAAAGACGAAAATGCTAAACCCTTTCGGCAGAAACTTAGGCAGATAAATCCTAAGTTAGCCCCCCTGGTCCAAAAAGAACTTGCGAAGATGCTTGCAGCAGGAATCATCGCTCAAACTAGGCATTCGACATGGTGTTCGAATTTGGTGATTGTCAGGAAAAAGAATGGTACAATAAGACTTTGTGTCGATTTTAGAAACCTTAATCTAGCATGCAAAAAGGATAATTATCCTTTGCCAAACATGGAAACTTTGTTGCAAAGAGTAACTGGGTCTGGAATGATGTCATTGCTAGATGGCTTTTCTGGGTATAATCAAGTTTGGGTTAAAAAGGAAGATCGACACAAGACCACATTTACAACACCATGGGGTACTTTTGAATACATCAGAATGCCATTTGGGTTAACAAATGCTGGGGCTACATTCCAGAGGGCCATGGATTATGCCCTCAAAGGGTTAATCGGGAAAATTATCGAAATCTATCAAGATGATCTTACTGTTTTCTCTAAAGATGGTATCAGTCATATAGATCATCTTAGGCAAGTTTTCGATAGATGTAGAGAATATGGAATTTCTTTGAATCCGGCGAAGTCTGTTTTTGGGGTAACAGAAGGGAAATTACTCGGTCATATCATTTCTAAGGAAGGAATCAAAATCGATCCCGAACGAGTTGAAGCAATTCAAAAGATTCCTCTCCCGCATAATCTTAAATCCCTTCAGTCTTTCCTTGGAAAGATAAATTTTATTAGAAGATTCATCCCAAATTATGCAGAAATAGCTAAGCCCATTCAAAGTCTTCTGAAGAAAGATGCAAAATTTGTCTGGCAAGAAGAGGGCAAAAAGGCTTTCCAAGAAATCAAGTCCGCTATTGCAAAAGCTCCTGTCCTGGTTAGTCCTAATTACTCCAAGGATTTCATGATTTTTTCTTTCGCTTCTGAAAATACCATTGCCGGTGTCTTGCTTCAAAAGAATCGAGATGGTCACGAGCAGCCTATTGCTTTCATGAGTAGAGCACTTCAAAACTCCGAATTGAAGTACAATACCATGGAAAAGCAGGCTTATGCCTTGGTCAAGTCTCTTAAGCATTTTAAAACTTATGTGGGTTATTCTAAGATCATTGCTTTCGTCCCACATTCTGCTGTTAAGGACATATTAACTCAAAATGATTGCTTAGGGACTCGTGCTAGGTGGGTTACTAAGATACAGGAGTATGATTTAGAAATTAGACCCACCAAGCTGATCAAAGGCCAAGGTTTAGCTCAAATGTTAACTGAAAGTAATGAAAAGACTCTTGGTTTGTTCTGCCTTGACGATCTATCTTCACCAAAATTGAGAAGATTAGCAGAGCATAAATGGTATAAGGACATAGTATACTACTTAACCAATCTTGCATGTCCTAACCATTTAGTCGCTCATAAGAGAAGGGCTCTTAGACTAAAAGCCACTAAGTACTGCCTTATGAAGGATGGCCTTGGATGGAGAAATCCTGAGGGCATAGTGCTTAGGTGTGTTGACGATGTTGAGTCCAAAAGATTAATCTCCGAATTTCATTCAGGATTTTGTGGTGGTCATTATGCCGCTAGAACTACCGCCCACAAAATCCTGAGAGTTGGCTATTATTGGCCTTCGATTTTTTCTGATGTGCACAAGTATGTTAGAACATGTCAAGCCTGTCAGCTGTTCACTGGGAAGCAGAAGCTTGTTGCCCTTCCTCTACAACCTGTTATTGTGGAGGTACCTTTTCAGCATTGGGGTCTAGACTTCATAGGGAAGTTCCATGAAAATTCTAGCAATGGCTACTCTTGGATTTTGACTGCTACAGATTATTTCACTAAATGGGTCGAAGCCATTCCTGCTAAGAATGCCACTGAAAGGGTTATTATGGATTTCATTGAAAACAACATCATTACTAGATTTGGTGTCCCCGCTAAGATCACTACGGACAATGCCAAGGCTTTTAGTTCTTCAGAGTTTACATCTTTTTGTTTCAAGTATGGCATTGTCTTATCTCATTCGTCGAATTACTATCCTCAGGGTAATGGTTTGGCTGAATCAAGTAATAAAAATCTCATAACCATTATCAAGAAGATAGTAGGAGATAACAAGAAATCTTGGGACAGCAAAATCAAGTATGCTTTGTGGGCAGACAGAATTACTAAGAAGAAATCTACTGGTAAATCTCCCTTTGAATTGGTTTATGGCTTGAATGTTACCTTACCTGTGCACCTAAAATTGCCAGCTTATCAGCTTCTCCAAAATTTTTCCGCTAATAAAGATGTTGTTCAGAATAGGATAGATCAGATTGTGGAATTAGATGAGGCTCGTCGGACAGCTTTTGAGACTATATGTAAAAATCAATCTAATATTAAGAAAAGCTTTGATAAATGCTCTCGATCTAGATCTTTGCAGGTTGGTGATATGGTTTTACTTTGGGATCGCAAAAATGAAAATCGGGAAAGCATAAGAAGTTTGACAGCTTGTGGCTGGGACCATACATCATTAGAGATATAGCTGGGCCAAACTCATTCTACTTGAGCAGATTGGATGGTGAACCACTTGATCTACCAGCGAAGGGCCAAATGTTCAAGCTGTTCTTCAGAGATGATATCTGATGCCATGGGGCATCTTTTGTATTGTATTTCTATCCCTACTCCTTGTCTTTTCAGCATTTCATTTCCGTTTTTAGGATTAGATTTACTTTTCATGTTATTAGTTAGTCAATAAATGAAGAGCTTTTATCTTTCCTGTGCTTAATGTAAATGATGATTTTGGAATGGACGCTACTTATTTTTATTTCTGTGTTGTATAGATGCAGATTCTGGATTCTCACATTCCTACAGTGCAGCAACGTGTCCCCAAGTAGAGCCAGATGTTGACCACTACCGGTCAACTACCCATGCAGTACCCCCCCTTTCTCTTGGCAGAAAGGGGTAGCACTTGAACAACGTGTCCGTGCCAGCCTACAGTCATCAACAGCTTGATCATTTAAATTGTAAACCCAGTCTGCATGTATGAATTGTAAATAATCTAAGCAGATCAGAGTCATGTATGTAAAATTGCCTAGGTGGACCTAACTTTCTAATGATAATCTACGTCCCGGGAGGTTTTTCGTCTCACCGATCTACGATCGGCAGAGTTTTCCTTCAACCTGACCCCAAAGCCGGGATGCATTTTGTTATTAGAACTTTAGGAGAATCCTAGCGTGTTAATCTGCTAGATTATAGTTGTGTCGCAGAACTGGGTGGTTTATGAGGGTCTATGTTAAAGTGGGTTTGTCCCCTTAAGATGTAAATTGTAAAATTCATGATGTAATGTATCTTGAGGGTTGAAAAATGTTTTAGTCCCCTCATGAGTCCTAAGTCCTAGGTCCTAGGTGATCTTTCCAACGGCTTAGTTCGAATGATCCATTTAAGAAAATAAATGAAATACTAAAATAATAAAATAAATAAAAATTAAAAAATGAAATAAATAAAAAATAATAAAAAGTTCATAAAATAAAGCAAAAACCCTAAATAATAAAATAATAATATTTTTTGTGAATGCATGCAAAATATCATTTTTTAATAAAATCGACGGATGAGATTAAGAGATGTCTTGATCCTCATCGACGGTCGAGATCACTTCAACATGGATCACTCAAACTAGCCGTTGGGATCATTTCCTTTATATAGAGTCTTAGGGGGTCATTTCACAGTTTTTTATGATTCGATCTGTGAATCTGTACTGAAAAAGCTCTCTTGTAATCTGATTTCTGGTTAATAAAAGAAGACTTTGGGGTCCAAATCTTGCTGGTGTTACTCTCTGGAAGTGCTGTGAGATGTTTATTTTTCTGCATATTTCAGTTTTCAGTCATTAATAATAGTTTGTTTTCAGAGTATTGTGAGCACAGGTATCTTGTTCACTTGCTAGGGTTTGAGTGTTGTTAGGGTTTCTGTAATAATGGCAGGTATCTCCATTATTTCCTGAGATCTAGCAGCACTCTTGCTCTCTTTATTGATGGTTGCTTGAGATGTGCAGGAAATCTTTGGGTGAAGGATATTGGTGGGCGTTTGGGGAAGTTCTAGGCTGAACCAGCCGACTCCCACAAGCTCTTCTTAGCAGAGCCCAGCTGATTTTGCCCTGGGTTAATCATTTAAAAGTTTCTTTTCTGGTTTACATGAGAGATTTCTGAAACTTATCTGATATTCTAAAGTATTCCTGTTCTTATTTGCTGAATCTGGCTGAAGAGGGGCCAAAATTTGTAAATTAATCAGGCATTTTTGGGTTTTTCAATTTCTTGTTTACACATAATACAGGGGTTTGCCCTTTTGTTTCAGCAGGATTCTGATTTCATGGTTTACTTGAGACTTTCAAGGGTTTAATAAATCTTCTGATTATTCATCAGTGTTTAAATCTGTCGCAGGGACAAATATATTTTTCCTGCAGATCTTTTAGCCACGATATCCAGTGTTGTCTTCAAATGTGCTTGTCCCAACCAGAGCCCACGTAAGGGCGTTTGGAAGCTATTTCTCTGCCTGCGAGAACCAAAAAGAAAAAAGGGGAGTCTCAACGTGAATGACAGCGTGTTGCTTTCAATCGTCGACATTTGGTGCCTGAGGTCGTGTGTCTGCAGTCTTGTTTTAAGTTCAATCAGCGTCTCTACAGTCCGCTCCGCAGGCAGCTTGACGAAATTTACAGTGAGTTTTTCTCCATTAGCGACCAGGTGATAATCAATTGTCAAAATCATTAACCATCGACGGCTGGGGTTTTCCATTTTTCTGCGATTTTTTGATTTTTTTCATTTTTTTTTTTTCCACCTGCTGTCGTTTTCATAAATCTTTTGTTTGCCAGGCGTTGTTAGCATTCACGTTATTTTTTTCTGTATTTGAATTCGCATATAAAAGGGGTGAACAGTAACCATTTTCGATTTCTTGCATCTATCCCCATCACCGCATCACGAATTTAGCTTTATTGCGCAGTTTCTTTTTCGAGCCAGGGTCACGATTTCGTTATTTCTGGGCATTTATTTGTTTGTCGACTGCTTGCATTGCATTTCTGGGGCTTGCACCATGCCATTTCTCTGCTCTAAACATCAACGAAATCTTTGCTCCCGTCAACGAAACCCTCGCTTCATTCTCGCTTTCGTGTACTGGGTCTTGCTGCCTCTGATATTCATTTACTCTCGTGCGTTGATATTGTGACTGCGTCGTTTTTTGGGTTTGGCCTGCGGTTTCCTCTTAAGCCGTGTTTCATTTAAGTTTTCGTTCCCAGTTTTGGATACGTCTGCAGTCGTGGTTTTGATCCATCGTAATTTTTGTTTGATTTATTTTTAACGCAGTTAATCCTGTAGCGTAGGTTAGCCTAGGTTATAGTTTCGATTAAATTTTTTTTAAGTTTTGTACTGTTTTATATCAGTTACGTTTTGTTTGTATTTTAAATAGTTTCATTTTATTACCAATAAATTCATAAAAATAAAAAATGCGTTTCGTAGTTTAAACATGTGTTAAGTTCTATTTTATTTCTTTTGCCAGTTTCAGTCTTATTTCATGCTGTATCTTTCATGCTGAGATCTAGAATTTCCAAAGTCAAGATACGAAATAGATATCTGGTTAACGATTCTTAATTTCACTGTTGTTTAAAGCATTGATCAAAGTTGCTAGATATCGTTATTTGATGAACTTTGTGGTTTACTGGATATTTAAAGCATTGTTCTGATGTTTTGACGATAAATGATTGTTTTTTTACGGTTCATGTTCTTATATCATCTAGCAAGTAATCACTTAAGTACTAATCTCATAAGGCACTGGTCTATCAAATTAATACAATCATCTTAGTGCATCTCGTCTCCAGCCCAACTGTTTAGCAGTTGGCCTCCATCACCTCACAGGGTCTACCCCCCTTAGCCGCGGGAGACAAGCTTAAACGGAGAGACCGGGGATCAGAGTGACAGCCCCCGGTCTGAGGGTTGTCGCGACAATCCGCGCGACAACACCACCAATGAGCTGTAAAAAATAACAACAAAGATTATCAGTTTGCAATGCCAAACATATAAAAGAGAACTAGCAAAATTACAAGCTAAGTTCTAATAATTTGCACTTACAAGGCATTTTCTTGTCCTTGAGACATTGGTTTGAGCTGAATCCAAACATGCCAGATGCTTCCTTGTACATATCTCGTTGTATATTGATTTTTTCCTGAATATCTTGATCCGGGAACATCTTCTCAATGCATATCATGACACCTCTCATCACCTCGGGATCTCTTTGAATGCTAGACCCCTCATTATAGAATAAGCTTGGATTGAGATATGCTCCTGTTGCATGCAATGGTCAATGTAGTTGCCTGTCCCACTTGGAATCAATAATTTTCCATATAGGGAGATATTTATATTCATTTCCCTTATAGAAAGTCTTGATGGCCTCTTTGGCCCTGTCCATGCCCTCATAAATATATCCCATTGCAGGTTTCTCTCCATCCATCAATCTCAAGACTTTCACAAGGGGCTCAGTGAAGCTGACAATCTCAGTGACTTTGTCCCACAAACTATCAGCAAAGACAGATGTTTTCACAAACATTGCTTCTGGTTTTCTGCTATCTTTCCAAAATACCCATTGCTGGCTACAAAACATTCTTCTCAAAGCTTGGTACTCATACAAAAGGCTTTGGAGGGAAAGAAAGTTTGTAGCAAACCGTGTGACAGTTGGGCAACTAAGCTCACCTTGTGTGAATTCCCTCATAAGATTCAACACCCAAGCATGATTATAAATATACTTGGTAATATGCTTGCATTCTTGCACAAAATCTTGCACCCACTCCAACTTCCCAATGTCCTCTAACATCAAGTCTATGCAATGGGCAGCGCATGGAGTCCAAAAAATGTGGGATATTTGGCACAAAGCAACCTTCCAGCTGCCACATAATTTGTTGCATTTTCCGTGATTACTAGGACAACATTTGCAACCCCAACTTCCTCCACCACATCAGCCAACAATGAAAAAATCAAATGTGCATCTTTTACATTTGCATATGCATCAATGGATTTTAGGGCAAGCTACAACAAACTTTATTATTGTTCTACCCTCTAGTCTGTCCACCCATCAAACATAATTGTACAACCTGTAAATTTCCATGAGCTTTTAATGCTCTCCAATTGTTCCTTGACACACTCAAGCTCCTCATCTAGCTCTTTCCCCCTAAGTGCATTATAAGATGGGGCTTTGTATCCACATCCAGCACTTGCAATAGCATCTGCCACGGGCTGATAAAAATAAGACTTTGCATAGTTGAATAAAAGACTGTTATGGTACCAAAACCTCCTCACTGCCACATCTACCCCCTTCCTCTTCTTTTCATTGAAATTGTCCAAGGTTGGTTGAGATCCTGAAGTTGTACAAGGAATGAAGAAAGAACAGGTTATACTCCTGTTTGTCACAGCACTTGAAGAGGAGTTACCAATACCTGGACTTTGAAATTGTGTTTCACTCTGAGATGAAGTACCTATCCCAACAATCTCATCCTTCCTTCTTGCCCTCTTAAAACTTGCTTCTTTAAGGGATTCCAAAACAGCTACCATTTCAGTAGTGACTTCATCAGGGCAACTTGGACAACATCCCACACCATTCCCAGGAATTCTGGCTAGGTGGTAATTCAGCCTATTTATGCTTGCATGCATTATGGCATTGCAATAATTGCACTTGATATTGTGGTCATTACCGGCAACGATTCATTGACCATGTGCCCATGTCGGATCACGAGACTGTCTGAAACCCTTTGGTGGCATGGTGACAAAATCTGGAAGAATATTATATATATATATATATATATATATATATATATATATATATATATATATATATGTTTTTAAATTATTTTTTAATTTGCAATTTTTTTGGTTGTGTGGCTCAGCCACACAGTGGCCCTGTGTCGCTAAGAAATTCAGCCACAGGCAGCCCCAAACATAAACAAACAAACAAACAAACAAAAATTGCAAACATAAAAAAAAAATAAAAACAAAAATGAATACATGGAAAACATTCTAACTAGGTTCATGAAGCCTACCTGAAGCTTAGTCTGATCCGATGAAGCCTCCTTTAGCCTCCTCCAACAACTCCTTCAGGCTCCTTTAGCTTCATTCTCAACACTCAAATAAATTAGCCAAACACTCAAATGACAAGTGAATGAGAAATGGAAGGGAGAGAGGTGTTTATAAAGCATTTTTTCCCTCCAATTTCCCTTTCCCTCCACCTCATTTCCAAAAAATAAAAAATCCAAAATTTTGGACAATTTGTGGGTTTTCATGCCCGACGGGTCCTCTACGGCTCAGATAGGGGTCTAATGGGCTACCCGTGGGTTTGATGCAAGTAGTCGAGTCTTATGGAAAACCCATCGGGTCTGAGTCTAGACCATGGGTTCTATGCGGGTGACCTGGCCCAGCGATAGACCCGCCCTTACCCGCGGGTTTAAAACAGGTGGTGCTTCACTGATTTCAACAGTGATGATTAAAAGATCATTTGATCTTCATCAACGGTTGAGATTATTTTGAATAGGATCAAACCAACTAGCCGCTGAAGAATTTTTCTATAAATGAGAGGCCTCTCTCCATTATTTGGATCTGATTTTTGAATCATGTACTTGCTCTAAGAAAGCTCTTGTAACTTTTTCTAGTTAATAAAACGCAAAGACTTTGGGGTTTTAGACCGTGGTGTTCCTCTTTCAGATTTATGTGGTAATATTGTTCTTAATACTCTATTGCTTTTATTTGCATTTGTTAGTTAATAGCCTTTGAGGATTGATCTGTGTACAGGTATCTTGCACAGATTTCTGAGTTTTTTAAATATCATTTTGATTTGATAGAAGTAGCAGGTATCTCTATTTCTTGATGATTTTATGATCATTTTTGAATCTCTATTAATCTAACAAGAAGATCTAAGTGTGCAAAAGTTATCATTCAGGATTTGGGCATTTGGGGAAGTCTTTAGTTGGACCAAGTGACTCTTTGTTTACATAATCTAAAGAGCCCAATGTTTTTTAATTTCTGAAGTTATCTTATAAAATATTTTATTTGCAGGGTTGTTCTTAGGCTTGTGCCTCTTTAAAATTTCAAATTTATTTCTAAATTTGTGCAAAAAAATATTAAATCTGGCTAATAGAGGGCTTTGATCTGCAAATCTACTAGATCTGTAGAATAATATTGTAGATTTGAAAATATCAAATTTCTAATTCTTTGGGGTCTTGGGTATTTCATATTTTTGTATATACATGCTTTGGGGTTTGTTATCTTACGTTTGTGTAGGAACAGATCTGAAAATTGCAGGTGATTTTCGTGGATTCCGGAAAGAGATCTAAGCCCCGGAGGGCATCTCCATTTTGTTTGCAGGTTGAAAAGAAATTGCAAGAAGATCATGGGCAAATTTTTTTAGGGCCTTGAGGCCCTACGCTGGCCATCTCCAGCCTCCCTTTCATTCTCGACCTCCCTTCTCTTTTTCAGCCCCCTCCTTCTTCCTCGGCCTGCCTTCTCCCCTTACAGCCTCCTCCTCCCTTCTCGGCCTGCCTTACGACCCCCTACTTTCTCGGCCTCCTACTCCTTCTCGGCCCTCCTCCTTCTGCTCTCCCTCTGTCCCCTCTTCTCCATCCCTTCACGGCCTCCACTCTTCCTCACCCTCGGCCCTCCGCCCTTTCACTCTCGACCCTCACCTCTCGGCCTCCATTCCCTCCCCTCCTCCCTCTCGGCCTTCTCCCAAACCTCCTCTTCGCAACCCCTCCTTCTCAGCCTTCCCTTTTAGCCTTACAGCCTCTCCTCAAGCTTCCCTTTCTTCACCCTCCTTCATCACTAAATTTTCTCCATAAATTTCCCTAAAAAATTTAACAAATTTTTAACAAAAAGTTTTTCACAAAAAAATTCTGAGTTGAGGATTTTCAATGATTCGGGCAGCATATCTTCAAGTGTCTTCAAGCCCCTAAGGGCTGACTGGTGCACACCCTCTAACCTTTCCTCATTTCATTTTGAAAGCAAGGCTAATACTGGCATAGATTTGAAATTAGCTAGAGTATAGCAACAAATTTAATTTACATCTTCTATTGTTGTACATTGCAGAGATAGAAATTATCTTCAGTAACTTTTTGCATGCTAATTGACAAATTTCTGAACATTGTTTCACTGTTGTTCAGTAATTTATTTCTGAGTTTTTTAGATCAAATACATCAGTAGATCAGAAATAATTAAACTCATAAATTTTCTGAATTGTAGTTATCAGTTTGTCATTTAAAAGTTTCTGTTGTTATACATAGAAAAATCTGAATATTGCATGGTTACAGGACTGTTGTTTTAGAATATATTGTTGGCATTAACATTTGATTTAAGAGCAGATTACTAGACTGATATTTCATTAATGTGATCTGAGTTTAAAACACTTAGTTTAATTTCTGAAGTTCATTTGTTTTTACATGTTTATGCAAGTAGGACTAATCTAGTTTTACTTATGCATCTAATGATCTTGATTGAGTACTTCATACAAATGGATTTTTGAATTTAAAGTGTTTTATTTCCAGCTTTTTATATTTCAGTCCTATTGCACATTTCAGTAATTACTTGTGCAAATTTTACATTTTACAGTGCTGCTATAAGTACTTGTTTTCACAATAAGATCACCATTTTTCTGGGCCTTAAGTTAAATAACATTTAAGACATATTTTGGAAATAATTTTAGGCCCTCATCTAACTAAAATTAACCAAGTCCCTACATTTCACATAGCTTTAAGTTTTGCATTTGCATATGAGACAGTTAAGTCATTTAGCAGCAGTTTCCCATACTTTACTTAGACCTTATTTCCTCCACGAGATAGTTGACTCCACAAGGCAATGGTATGACTTTCCTCAAATCAGTGTGAATCCTTAAAATCTTGCACAATCTAAACAATTATTGGTTGCTTAGCTGTGTCTCCCAGATTGGTTGGTTACCAACTAATTTTTCCTCTTTCCATTTCCATAGGGTCAACCCCCCTTAGTCTGCTATTGGGAGACAACTCAAACGGAGAGATTGGGGATCAGTGTAACAGCCCCTAATCTGAGTCGTTGTCGCAGTGCCTAGATAATTTGTGTGACAACATAGAGTTTTAAGCACGGGTACGGCCCGAAATGCCAAGTTCCTAGAAGTTTTGTGCAACATTGTTCAATTTAATACATCTACTGCAAAGATAAGAATTTGTAATTTTTGTATTGCAAAAAAGTCTAGTTTGATTATGCCATTTTCTCATACAACCAAGGGACAAGACTCCCGATCTCTCATGGTATGATCCCAAGAGTCACAGCAAATAAACCCCTTAGGAAAACTTTTGGGTAATTGTCTCTATATGTGGGACAGATGAATGTTCTAGAATTTCCTAGAACTATGGTTTAACGGTTAACCAGCCAATTAAAAGCCCCTTTGATGACCCAAAGTATACCATGAAACGCTAGTGACTAGTGGCATTTCTACCACCACTTAACCCCTGACAAGTCTTGGGTTTTGATTCATTTAACCTCATCTCATACGAATACTTTTCCATAGCATTATAAACCTTATGAAAGGATAGACAAGGCTAGATCAGAAATGGTCAAAAGAAGATATAGATAAAATTACAATAAAAATCACCATATCTATAAATACAATTCACAGAAAAGCATAACAGAAATAGTGAGCCTTAATCTCCAACACAATGTCAATAACACATTCCTATTCTTTAGAGTGCTGGGAAGTTTCACAAAATGGAAACGAAGAATTATAAACATACCTGCAAAATCAAGTCCTCCCAGGAAACACCACTGGGCTTCGTCTTCTCCAAAATATTCTTAACTGGGAGAAGCCTTTCAACTAAAATATTACAAGCATTTCGAACTGCTTCACAGCTTCCTTCAGATGTGGTACTTCCAGCTGTAAATCCTCCATGTGCCAAACTTATAGTGTCTTGCTGTACTATCCTAATTTTTGACATAATATCTTCACATACATCATTCCACAGCTGACCAAGAGCATATGCTGTCATTTGTTTCACTTTTGTCCAAAGTCCCTGACCTAGCTCAATTCCTCCAACCTCTACAGTGATAGAACCATCCCGGAATATTGTTACTCTTGCCGGTTTAGGTGACAGCATTACTTGGAAGAAGCATGGAACTAATGATAAGCCTCGTTTCAGCCATCTGTTACTAGTGTTTAACCTTCTAATAGTTTCCCTTCTATCATCCAATGAAGCAGAACGTTTCAGTTTATCCCATATTGAAGGCAATGTATAAGCAAGGGGGCTATCAACACAGGAGCCATAGAAAAATTCAGCACTTTCAAAAGTGTGTATGTTCTTCTCTCTTACAGTATTTGCATCCAAGCCTAGAATTGAGGCAACATGCTCAATGATAGCTTCTGCAATAAAAGATCCCTGTACATCTCCAGGGCCTCTCATGAAAGACTTGCTTGGTAGATTTGTTTTACATACTTTATATTCAAATGACAGAACTCCCCAGTTGTACTTCTTCATTGATGTTATTATATTCTGGGGCAAGGCAGGACTTAAATCTACTGAGAAGCCTGCATCAATAAATAAATCCACATGCAATGCTGTAATTTTTCCATCATTTTTAAACCCAACACTGTAGTTTACCTTGATAGGGTGACGCCCACCAGCCATGATCATGTCTGTTTTACGATCAAGATACATTCGGACAGGCCGCCTCAGCTTGTATGCAGCTACTGAACATGCAACTGCAACCTGAACAATTATTCACATTCAGTAAATTGATGATAAAAAGACAAATATCATACAGTCTGCTTCAGCCAAAAAGAAATTATTTTTCAATAAAAAATGTTATCCAGAGAACTAAGCTATTTCTCCAAATAAAATATTTTAAGATAATCATTATCAAACAGCAGAATTTAAGAATATACAATCAAGGCTGTGAAGCCTGGAAAACGACAGACTGGACATGATGCCAGCAATGATAAACTATCTACATTAATTGAAGGAAATAAAATTCCCCTATAACCATGTTCAATCCACTTTTACCAAGGTGGGTTTGCTTACTTTTTTTATTGTTTTTGCTTGGACATTTTTTCCTTTTGTTGACCAACAAACCAATATCCTCCTCCAAAAATAGCAATAAAGTGAAGTGATCAAATTCTAAGAATAGACCTCTTAAAATAGCTGAATCATCTCAAAGGACACCAAGTGTCTCTTAGAAGGATCTAATTTGATCTGGACCCCGAAAATTTGACAGAAAACCAAATTTATTTGAATCGCTGAAACTTGACCCAACAGCTATGCGCAGCCCTGGTTCTCTAAAAATGGTGCCAAAACCCGAAAAGTCTCGTTGCTAAAAACAGACCAAAAGTCAATAGCCTATGATTGCCACTAAATTTCAGCCCATACCATACACGATACTAGATCTCCAAAAATGTGATCAACTCTGAAAACTGCAAATGTTTATTTAAACCTCAGTTTGACCAAGTTTGACTGTCTTTAACCAAGACCAAAAAATAGATTGGAACCTCACACAAATGGAACTGGATGTTCATCTCTCCAATGGGTATCTAAATTTACTTTAAAATTTCAAAGAAGATAAGACAATTTTATTAATGTCCAAAGAGTGATCGAAAGTAGGTCAAAGGGATTGCTTGGTCCATCAGAATTAAAATACATGAAAAAGAAGACAATAAATCCAATGTCTAAGACCTAAATTCTGTAATAAGATACAAAGTTGGGAATGACAAAGAAAAAGAAGATAGAAATAAAGTATGAAAGAATCTTTGTCAAAAACTCGAGAACCTAGGAGAACGTCTCAACTTATGCTAAGTGGGAATGCTCAAGATTAATTGAAGCCATTATATGTTGATGATAATGATCATGATGAACAGAAGCTGCAATTCTAAGTCGTTGATCTCACTAAGTGGTCATCTCCTACGATCCAAGGCTAGGGTAGAGAAACTCATGATGAAAGACTCTCTAGAAGCATTGAGCTGAGAGATCTAGAAGAGTAGGTCTTGTTAACCACACTTGTGTCAACAGTTCTGAGAAGCAGAGTACAAAGCAGCGGACAAATATTTTTCAAGGATCTTTATCATCATCCAACTTCATTTTTATCATTGTAAACCCAATTTCTGCAAATTTATTGTAAATGATTTTAGTATGACTATTAAGCCATGTAATAACACCTAGGTAAGCCTATGATTCTTCTCAAAGGGTTTCATCCTAGGGAGTTTTTTAACCTCCCTGAATTATGTGTGTTTTTAAACACGGATAATCGGCAGAGTTTTTCTCCCAGATATACCCCAAAGCTAGGGTGGAATTCTTTGACGAAATCTTAGGTAAGTCCTAGTGTTTATCGAGTCTATGTATTTTTCATACTAGATCATATTGTATCGCAGAATTGGGTAATGTCTTGAGGGTCTATGTCTAAATGTGTATTTCCCCTTCTAAGGGTTGATAATGTAATATTTGATGTAAAATTGTGTTTAGGAATAATTTAGTGCATGGTTACTCATATTTAGACACCATGGCTAAATTATTTTATTATAGACACACTTGGAGGGTTGAAAAATATTTATTCCCTTGGAGTCTTTTAATTAATTTTTCCGGCAAAAATAAGAAGAAATAATTAGTCAAAAAGTTAATTATTAATTTATTTGTGAGTCAAAAAATAATTTGAGATAAACTAAATTCTCTCCAAGTGGAAAATCATCAAAAAATCGTGGGTCAAAAAAGAATTAAATTTTGGAGGTCCTCTACCAAGGCAAAAATGGTTTTTCTAAGAGATATTGACCCCTTGGACCTTGGTGGTTAAGTTAAGGTGAATTGTTTTAGGATAAAAGTCCAAAATATTATTTTTTGGACTAAGAAAAAGGGGATTTTAGAAAAATTCGAAATTTTTCTCAAAAATAAAAAATCGACTGTGGAGATCATGTTATTTTCAAAAGTATTGAAATGTGTAACTAGGTTTGGTCTTCATAATGTCTAATGTAATCATGATCTTATCTATTTGATGTAAAGAGAAAAATAAATTTATTATTGCCATTCTTGATGCATGGGTTTCATGCTCAAGGTATAATTATTTATAGGTCAAGCACCCATTGAGTGCTTCTAGGAATTTATCATGAAGTCAAAAGAGTCATTGTAATATGTTAAAGACCCTATTGGGCATATTGCATTATGTCAAAATAATTTTTGTAAGACAAAAGACCCCCTCCAAAACAAGTCGGCCTCATGGACAGTTATTCAACCTCCAAGGAAGACTATATATAAGAAGGAACTCGACCCCATTTGAATAGAACAAAAGCAAGTTTGATCTCCTCAAGAAAGAAGCTGGAAGACAAAAAGAAAAGGAAGAAAATCAAGGAAAAGAGGAAGAAAAGCAAGATCAAAGTTTTGGACCTCTCTCTCTCTCTCGTGTTAGGGTTTCTAAAGTAGTTGCTAGACCGAAATTGCAGAAGTTGTTGGGGAAGTTGAAGTTGTAGAAGAAGTTGTTCGGGAAGACAAAGTTGCAGAAAAAGTTGTTGGGGAAGTCGAAGTTACAGAAGAAGTTGTTGGGAAGCGAAGTTGCTGGAAGTTGCTAGGTCGAAGTTGCTAGAAGCTGCTAGGTCGAAATTGTTGGAAGTTGCTAAGTCGAAGTTGTTGGAAGTTGCTAGGTCGAAATTGCTCATCAAGAAGGAAAGTTGGCTTGGTCTTGGAGGGGTCTTTGTCAAGGGTCTTAGGTCTTGGAATTCATCATCTGAACATTCTATAAGAAGAGAAGAATTCTTGTGGGTTTTCCTCTCAAGAGGAGAGGTTTTGGCACTGGCTTGCAGCCTATATTTTGTGTCCTCTTATCTCATTGATCTTCATTGTTTGGTAGTTGTTTGATGATAGCAAACACAATAATAATCAAGAAAAAGAAGAAGCTAATCAAGTTAAGTAAAAATACATCACAAGCAGTTATCAAAATAAGAGAAATCATCTAATTAAGTTGCCCCTTGATTTCTCAACATGGTATCAGAGCTAAGGTGACAAAATAAGAAGAGGCAGCTTGAAGATCACTCGAAGAAGGATACATAAGGGCCAAGCACAAGGAGATCATCAAGAAGGAATAATCCACACATCATCTTGAAGGAAGGAACTAAGGAGCATCAAAGAGGACTACCCATCTCATTACAAGGATCATATCATCTAGAAGGATCAACACTTTGTAGAAGAAGAAGACCTCAAAGACCCTACCTCATTCAAAGAAGGACTCTACACTTGAAGCATTCTTGGGAAGCTCACATCATCCAAAAGAAGCAAAAAGAAGCATTGCCATCATTAAAGGAATCAAGGCCATCTCCCTCACATTGAAGAAAGAATCACATCTTCAGCATCTTTGAAGAAAGGCATCTCCAATTATCAATATCATCAAGAAGGCATCAAGTTGAAGATATCACCTTCAAAGGAGCATCTTCACTTGACAAGTATCTTTATTTTTACGTCTGAATCTACTATCAACATGACCTCATTCTGCAAGGAAAGCAACAAACTATTGGGTCATCAAATTTCCTTGCATGGAAGAAGAGGATAGATATGATCCTCATGAGAATGAAGTTATCGAATATGTTAAGGGTTCAATCTCCAAACCATCTAAAGAGCAATCTCAAACACTATCGAAGTACATGAAAGGGGAAGTAAGGGCTCAAAGAATTCTCATAGAATCAATCAAGGATTCACTCATCCCTTATGTAGCTAAGATGGAAACGTCAAAAGAAATCTATGAAAACTTGGTAGAATTGTTTTTTGTGAGCACTACAGGAGAAGTCATATCATTGAGAACCGAACTGTACAAAATAGAGGTATCAAAGGAAGAAGGGGTAGCCTCATACCTTATGAGGGTATCACAAATAAGAGATCAACTACAAGAACTAGGAGAAATAATGTCTGATAAAGAAATGACCACCGTTGTGCTCAATGCACTACCTAATGAATGGGGCAACTTTGTATCAAGTATCTATGGAAAGAAGGAAGCCACTCCATTCAGTGAACTTTGGTCATTATGTAAGATTGAAGAAACTAGGTTGAAGGCAAAGAGCGATGTTGGATCAAGTGAACAAACTCAAGCATATGCAGCTATGGCTAGAAAGAAAGGGAAGTTTGGAAAGTTTGATCCTCGGAAAAAGAAGAAGCTTGACATGTCAAAGATCCAATGCTATGAATGTAATGAATATGGGAACTTTAAGAGGAATTGTCCTAAACTCAAAAAGGACAACAAGAAAAGAAAAGATAGAAATGAAGCCCATATCACCGAAGAAGTGGAAGAACCTAAAAATAAGAAGTCAAAGGAGGAAGTGAAAGACCTTTATTATGACTAAAATAACCTCCTTCACTTTGTCTATAAGAAGATAGTAGTCATGATGGAAAGCATCACAAGTATGATAGGATGCATTATAGCTGAGATAGAGATGACATCATCATAGAAGCATGATATAGCCAAAGTTGAAGTCTATATAAAGCAATCATCATGATAGAAAGGAAGTAACTCATGGTATCTTCATTGAAAGCATGAAAAAACAACCGAAATAGTAGTATATATGGTTGGACAAAGTCATCTAGCAAGATAAAAGATAAAAGAGGTCATCATACATCATCATTATTAGAAAGGAGCATTTGCAGAATGGGGATCATCAAGATCCTCCACTAGAATCTTTATAAGAAGGTTCACCTCTACTTAGAAGAAGCAAGTGCCTCACAAATAGTCCACATTCCACCTTGTGTGGGATCCACTGGTAAGGTATGATGACGAAGATGTGCAACATGTTGAGTTGGTTGAAGTACTTTCATCTTCAAGCAAGAAAAGAAAGTTGCTAGAAGGAATTCTAGATGACCAAAAGAAGGAAAAGGTGTTGACCACTACGTGTCAACTACTCATAGCAGTACACCCCCTTTTTCACAAAAGGGATAGCGCTTGATCGACATGTCCGTGCCATTCAACTGTCATCATCAGCCCGATCATGTTATGTTGTAAACCTAGTTTGCATGTGTAAATTTTAAATAATCTTAGCAGATCTGAGTCATGTATGTAAATTGCCTAGGCAAACCTAATTTTATAGTGATAATCTACGTTCCGGAAGGTTTTTTGTCTCATCGATCCATCATCGGCAGAGTTTTCCTTCAGCCTAACCCCAAAGCCGGAATGGATTTTGTCATTAGAAACTTAGGGGAATCCTAGTGTGCTTCGAGTCTATGTAAAAGTAATTTGGAAATAACCTCAATTATTTGGTTAGGTTATTTCAAATTGCTTGATCTGCTAGATTATGTTTGTGTCGCAGAACTGGGTGGTCTATGAGGGTCTATGTCAAATGGGTTTTTCCCTTTGAGATGTAAAATTGTGAAAGTCATGATGTAAAGTGTCTTGAGGGTTAGAAAATAATTAATCCCCTCATGGGTCCTAGGTCCTAGGTAAAATTCCCAAAGGCTAAGTTCGAGGGCCCAATAAAAATAAAAAATAAAAATAAATAATAAAAAATAATAAAATTAAAAAAATAAATTAAAAAGATAAATAAAAATTTGAAAAATAAAATAAAATAATAATAAGTCAAAATTTTGAGGAAATAAATGCAAGATTTTAATTTTTTAATATATTAAAATGCATTTAAAATTTCGACGAATGAGATTAAAAGAGATTTTGATCCTCATCGACAGTTGTGATCATTCTGACATGGATCATTCGAACTAGCCGTTGGAAAATTTTCCTTTAAATAGGGTGTTAGGGGTCATTTGAGATCATTCGATCTTAGAGTCGTGTGCTAAAGAAAGCTCTCTTGTAGTCATTTTTCATGTGCAATAAAGAAAGACTTTGGGGTTGAAATCTTGCTGGTGTTACTCTTTTGGAATTGTTGTAAGAAGTTTTATTTTTCTGCATAAATTTATTTCCAGCTATTGATGATAGCTAGATGAAGAGTGATTTTAAACACAGGTATTTTGTTTAGTCGCTAGGGTTTGAATGGTAGTTAAATTTCTGAATATGATGGCAGGTATCTCCATTACATTTGGATTTTAGTATCGTTTTCTCCTTCTTTGTTAATGGTTGATTTAAGTTGTGCAGGAAATCCTTATTTTTTTTAGATTACCGGGTGTTCATGGAAGTTCTCGGCTGAACCACCCAACTCTCGGATTGCATTTTCTGAAGAGCCCAGCCAGTTTTGATCCCGAGCTTATCATTTGAAATTTTCTGGTGAATGCACGAAGGGTTTTCTGAAGCACCTCACATTAAGTTTAAAATTCTGAAGATATTTCTATGGCATAACGATAAATCTGGCTATTTAGAGCCTTTAAACTGTGAATATTGTAATTATTTAGCTGGTTTTAGGGTTTTTAGTTTTAATCCTTGCATATATTATTTCTGGGTGTTCAGTTTTTGTTATTGCAGGTTGTAGGTCGGAAGAAAGCATTTTCGTTTGAAGCCAGATCTAGGCCCTGGATGGTAAGATCTGGCCTCAGAATCAGTTTTTTGCGGGTGTATAGTTTTGCTGCCCAGGGCCAGGGTTTCATCTTTACAGGAAAAAATTTCGAGATTTTTTTAAGATTGCTACCAAGCCCTCTTCTCAGCAATCTATTAGCTCCACGCAGCTCATATCGCTTACCACACCAGCGCGCAGCTATCTGTCTACTGGGGTTTCATTTCCGCACAAAAATTTTCGAAATTTTTTTAGGCAGGCTCCTGGATTGTTCCCAACTCCTACGCTACAGTCCCTCAGTTTCTTTACACTAGTCATTTCGCATCGTAATCCACTATCCATCTCTTCCTTCACGCATGATTGCTTTCTCCCTGCGGCTAGCTTTCCCTTCTCACCGCAACCTCCACCTTTCTGCTGCCAAAACCCTCACGCTGTGGCACGCAGTCTCCATCCTTGCGTGCCAAACCCCAGCTCCACGATGCCCATACGCCCCTAAAACATGCAATCCTCTGCGGCTATGATTCCTTTCCATCACTCATCTACATCCCTCATTCCCTCGCTCAATCAACCTTCATCCTGGCGTATCTCTCCCATCCTCAACCTGCAATAACGTCTTCACGTCATTCATCCTTCGCCTTCTGCCAATGGATCTTCCAGCTCCACGCTGCCATACTGCTCAGCAATTCCCCCATCCGTTGTCCTAACCCGCGCTCACCCTCTCCACGCTGCCTCGCCAGCCCTCACGCAACTCCTTCTCCGATCATTTCATTCTCATCTCTGCCGCCGACAAATTCCTCTCACGCGAACCTGCATAGCCATAAACTAAATGCCATTTTTTTTTCTTGATGAGTTGGGGTTTTTCATATGCGTTGGTTAGTTTTAGCTTAGGTTTTTGTTTAATTTAGATTAAATTTTGATTTTTTTTTGTTAGTCTTTAGTTTTAGTTTAGTCTAAGTTTCATTTTAATTTCCATTTTATTTTGATAAGAGAATTTTAATTTTGAATTTGGTTTAGATTTAGATTAGATTAATATTTAGGATTTTGAGTTATTTTGTTTAGTTTTTCATTTAATTAAAGAATATAACAATAAAAAATATAAAAAGTATGAAAATATAAAAAAGGCATAAAAAAGAGTTCTTTTTAGACTAGATTTTAATTTTATTTAGATTTTAGTTTAATCCTAGAATTTTACAAAAAATATATATATATATAATTAAAAAATCAAAAAATAAAAAAGTTTTGATTTGTTCTGTCTCATTTAGATTTTAGCAAATTCTTTTTTAAATTTCATCTCATCTGTATATATATTTAGTCTTTGGTCTAAATTTCATTTTCTTTTAGCTTAGTTTTTAATCTTTACGTTTTAGTTTAGTTTAATCTCATAAAAAAAAATAAAAAAAATCTGAAAAAAGACTAATTGAAAATTGGAAATTCCTTTTAAAGTCTTTTTCTGTTATGGTATAGTTAAATGTGCTTAAATGTTTATATCTGGAGATTAACTATTCGAAACTGGTTAGCATTTAAATTTCGTGGTTGCTTAAAGTATTTGATCTCTTCAAATTTATTTGCTAAAACATCGCCCATCTATTGAATATTTTACATCTGGTGAAATTAATCATTGCTTGGATTATATTATGCGCATTACATGTTTGAAATCTTGTAAATATTTTCAAGCAATCGTTAAATTACTTCACAAGCAGCAGCAGTTAATTAACTCCATAAGGCACTGATCTTAAGCATTTAAAGATCTAATCAAATTCTAAAATTGATCAAGTGCTTGTTTCCCCATGCTGTGTCTCCCAACCCAACTGGTTCCCAGTTGGTCTTCCTTTTTCCCATAGGGTCTACCCCCCTTAGCCTGCTTCAAGGAGACGGCTTAAACGAAGGGATCGGGGATCAAGGTGACAGCCCCGGTCTGAGCGTTGTCGCGCTGCCTGGACAATCTGTGTGACAACATTTTTTGGCGCCGCTGCCGGGGATAGAGTTTTTCTGTCCCTGACGTTTCAACGACATTTCATCTTCATTCTTCTCTCTCATCTGGAATCTCGAATCTTTTCATTTGAGCCGGCAAGGTCAACATTTTTTGGCATCATCTCATCTTTTCCGCCATTCATTAGCCTATCAAACGGCCAACATTCTTTGGCATCATTTGATCTTTTCATCACTTTATCTTTCATCATATCGTTTAATCGTACCTTCAGCACCTACTCTTCAGTTCGTTTCTTGTTTGGGTGGCAACTCCATTTCTTTTCATTTATTTTTTCCCAAACAAGAAGCCTCCCTCATATCTGCTTGTTGCTTTTTGAATCCTAGAATTAGATTCATTGTTCAAGTGGCGACTCCACTTCTTTCATCTCTTGGTTTTCTTGAACCAGGATCTCTCTCTATCATCCATTTGGTCCCTCGTTATTCATCATGGATTATTTGTTTAACCCATGTCATTTTACTGATGTTCTCCATGATGTTCCGGAAGTGGCCATTTCTAAATTACCTTTGTTCTCAGGTGATGATACAGTCGCTGTTAGAAAGCATTTAAGCAAGTTTACTCGTATAATGATTATATATTGTAGATCTCCTCAGTATAATCATGAAGATGTCAAAATGCGTCTTTTTGTCCTTTCTTTAGAGGGTGATGCTTTGAATTGTTTTAATAATTGTCCTGAAGATTCTTTCACTTGTAGAGTTGAGGCTTCTGTGATCCATAACAAGTTTATGATAGATTTTTCGGCGAAAATCACATGAGAAACCATTTGTCGATGCGTTTCGAACCAACCAGTGTGGTTCATCGTCAGGACAAGTTGAAGAACAGATCCAGCTTAGCCTATTTAAATAGCTAGAGCAGAGACACCAACGGTTACCTGGCCAAAGGTTGACTTAAGGAGCAAGGTCAAATTTAGTTATATTAGGTAAGAAATAAATATCTAAATATATCAATGATAAATTATAATATAATAATAAATAAATCAAAAATAAATAAATATATATAAATCTATATAAATTTAGTTAAATTAGGTGTGAGATAACTAAATAAATATATAAATATATAAATAAAATAATAATAAATTATTTATTTATTAAATAAATATATAAATATATAAATAATAATAAATTATATTTATTTATTTATTAAATAAATAAATAAATATAAAAATATAAATTAATAAATATAATAGCAAAGGTAAATTATTTATTTAATTTATATAAATGGTATCATTAGTGAGGTAAATAAATATAAATTCATATATAAATATATAAATTTAGTTATATTAGGTGTGAGATAACTAAATATATATAAATAAAATAATAATAAATTATTTATTTATTAAATAAATATATAAATATATAAATAATAATAAATTATATTTATTTATTTATTAAATAAATAAATAAATATAAAAATATAAATTAATAAATATAATAGCAAAAGTAAATTATTTATTTAATTTATATAAATGGTATTATTAGTGAGGTAAATAAATATAAATTCATATATAACTATATAAATTTAGTTATATTAGGTGTAAGATAAATAAGCAAATGAAGAAAAATAATAATAAATTATTTATTTATTAAATAAATATATAACTATATAAAAGAAGAATTAAAAATAATAATAATAATTTATTTATTTATTTATTTATTAAATAAATGAATGAATATATAAATAAGTGAAAAAATGAAAAATATAAATAAATATAAAAGTAAATACATTGTTTTATTTAATTTATATAAATGAAAAAATAATAAAAGAATTAAGTTATAGAAACTAAATAATAATTAAAATAAATCAATAACAAGAAAAACGATTACCAAATAACAGTATTTCATAGACGTTTATTATATTGCTACATAGTAGTATTTAGTAATAGTTTATAATTAAATAAATAAATAATAATTAAAATACTAAGTGATTAAGTACATAAATACTAATACTAATATTACATCATAATAATAACAGAAATAAGTTATTAACAATAAATACTAAATATAAAGAAAAACGATTACTAGTAAAGAAATGTTTAATAGTTTCTTATTTGTATATTCACTAGTAATTGACTAATAAATAATAGTAACTAAAAGTACTAATAACAAAATATAAATAATAAAAGAGACAGGAAAAACGACTAAGAAGAAAGCGCTGGGACCCAGCACCTGCTGATTTTCCAGCCATCATCTCTATTGAGATTGTTGGATCTCTTTTCAATCTCAATAGCTTCCCTAAATTTCCGATGATGGAAATGTGAAACCTTAGCGATAACACTAGCCTCCTCAATGCAAACATGATGATTGGTTTTTTCCACATGCTCAGCTAAAGCAGAAGACTTAACTCTCCTATGTTTAAGGTCAGCAGCGTGCTCACTAATCCTCTGATTAATGGAGCGACCGGTTTCACCAATATAAGGGGTCCCACAGGAGCAGGGGATCATATAAACCCCTTTCATATCTTTGGGGTCAATAGGATCCTTAACTGATCTGAGGAACGAACGAATGGTGTTAAGGGGCCTAAAGGTCACGGGGACACTGTGCATCCTGAGAATCCTGATAAGGTTGCAAGGATTCTCAGGATGCACAGTGTCCCCGCCTAGAAAAACGTGATAAGGAGATGGAAATCATGAAAATTAAACACTCTGATCACGTAGCCGACATGCAAAGTTAGCATGCTAAGGAAATTGAGACCATGAAAGCTAATCATGATAGGGAAATTAATTCTATACAAAACAAGTTATTAACTATGGATGAAGAAATGACTATCATGACATTTGATCATAATAATCAGTTGGCTACCATGCAAGAAAATCATAAGAAAGAGATAAACTTTATGCAACATTGCTGGATGACCATAAAGGCAAAGGACGACAAAGTAATAAAAGATATGGAAGCCAGTCAAATATGTCTTCAGAATAAGTTACTGACCATGGAAGAAGACCATGCCAGGGAAATCAGTGCTATGAAGGTTGAACACTCTAGTCAGATGGATGCCATTAAAATACAAGTTCAGAAATTTCAAGAGCGGTCGAAGGATGAAAGAAACCAGGGAACGTCAAAAGATCAGAATCCTCATTATCTGCTACAAGAAGCTCCATCTTATTATGAGGTCCTTTGTTCCATTGAAAAGTGGATAAATGAAAGTGACCTGGATAAAAGGGAAATTAATAATCAGGTTGATGCTCAGACGGTTAATCCACCAACCATAGAAGATCAAGTTATAACTCATGGCACCTGTGAGATTAATCCATCGGTCATCCTTGACAGGGCAGATGCAAAATGAAGAAAGACATGTCACGCATATCTTACATACTTCATCTGAGAGCTTTGAAGCAGAAAGTTCCACGTCATCAGTGATACAGCGTGCCACAAAGAAAAAATGCAAAAGAAAGAGAACGAGAAGAAGATTTGATGCATCAGACGGCTGTGAGCAGCTTGATTTTCGGATAGGAAAAAGTCCTACCGTATGAAAAATTGGACATGGCACATCCAAGAAGAAGCCGACAGATTTGCCTAGAAGCAGGCAAATGCTCAGTATACACTATATTGAACACATCTGATGCCATGGGGCATCCTCTGTATTTCTAACCCTACTCCTTGTTTTTCAGCATTATTCATTTCTGTTTTAGGATTAGATTTACTTTTCATGTTACTAGATAGTTAATAAATGAAGATCTTACATCTTTCCTGTGCTTAATGTTATATGATGATTTTTGGATGGATGCTACTTATGTTTTGTTGTGTGTTGCGTGGATGCAGATTCTGGATTCTCACATTCCTACAGTGCAGCAACGTGTCCCCAAGTAGAGCCAGATGTTGACCACTACGTGTCAACTACCCATAGCAGTACACCCCCTTTTTCGCAAAAGGGATAGCGCTTGATCGACGTGTCCATGCCATTCGACTGTCATCATCAGCCCGATCATGTTATGTTGTAAACCCAGTCTGCATGTATAAATTGTAAATAATCTTAACAGATCTGATTCATGTATGTAAATTGCCTAGGAAAACCTAATTTTCTAGTGATAATCTACGTTCCGGAAGGTTTTTTGTCTCACCGATCCATGATCGGCAGAGTTTTCCTTCAGCCTAACCCCAAAGCCGGAATGGATTTTGTCATTAGAATCTTAGGGGAATCCTAGTGTGCTTCGAGTCTATGTAAAAGTAATTTGGAAATAATCCCAATTATTTGGTTAGGTTATTTCAAATTGCTTGATCTGCTAAATTATGTTTGTGTCGCAGAACTGGGTGGTCTATGAGGGTCTATGTCAAATGGGTTTTCCCCTTGAGATGTAAAATTGTGAAAGTCATGATGTAAAGTGTCTTGAGGGTTAGAAAATAATTAATCCCCTCATGGGTCCTAGGTCCTAGGTAAAATTCCCAAAGGCTAAGTTCAAGGGCCCAATAAAAATAAAAAATAAAAATAAATAATAAAAAATAATTAAATTAAAAAAAAAATTTAAATAAAATTTAAAAATAAATTAAAAAAGATAAATAAAAATTTGAAAACTAAAATAAAATAATAAAATAATAATAAGTCAAAATTTTGAGGAAATAAATGCAAGATTTTAATTTTTTAATATATTAAAATGCATTTAAAATTTCGATGGATGAGATTAAAAGAGATTTTGATCCTCATCGACGGTCGAGATCATTTTGACATGGATCACTCGAACTAGCCGTTGGGAAATTTTCCTTTAAATAGGGTGTCAGGGGTCATTTGAGATCATTCGATCTTAGAGTCGTGTGCTAAAGAAAGCTCTCTTGTAGTCATTTTTCATGTGCAATAAAGAAAGACTTTGGGGTTGAAATCTTGTTGGTGTTACTCTTCTGGAATTGCTGTAAAATGTTTTATTTTTCTGCATAAATTTATTTTTAGCCATTGATGATAGCTTGATGAAGAGTGATTTTAAACACAAGTATTTTGTTTAGTCGCTAGGGTTTGAATGGTAGTTAAATTTCTTAATATGATGGCAGGTATCTCCATTACATTTGGATTTTAGTATCGTTTTCTCCTTCTTCGTTAATGGTTGATTTAAGCTGTGCAGGAAATCCTTTTTTTTTTAGATTACCGGGCGTTCAGGGAAGTTCTCAGCTAAACCAGCCAACCCCGAATTGCATTTTCTGAAGAGCCCAGCCAATTTTGATCCCGGGCTTATCATTTGAAATTTTCTGGTGAATGCACGAAGAGTTCTATGAAGCACCTCACATTAAGTTTAAAATTCTGAAGATATTTTTGTGGCATAACAATAAATCTGGCTATTTAGAGCCTTTAAACTGTGAATATTGTAATCATTTAGTTGGTTTTAGGGTTTTTAGTTATAATCCCTGCATATATTATTTCTGGGTGTTCGGTTTTTGTTATTGCAGGTTGTAGGTCGGAAGAAAGCATTTTCGTCTGAAGCCAGATCTAGGCCCTAAAGGGTAAGATCTAGCCTCAGAATCAGTTTTTTTCGGGTGTACAGTTTTGCTGCCCAGGGCCAGGGTTTCATCTTTGCAAGAAAAATTTTTGAGATTTTTTTAGATTGCTGCCAAGCCCTCTTCTCAGTAATCTGTCAGCTCCACACAGCTCATATCGCTCACCACACCAGCACCCAGCTATCTGTCTGCTGGGGTTTCGTTTCCACTGGAAAATTTTCGAAATTTTTTTAAGCAGGCTCCTGGATTGTTCCCAACTCCTACGCTGCAGTCCCTCAATTTCTTTACACTGGTCATTTCGCACCCTAATCCACTATCCATCTCTTCCTTCACGCATGATTGCTTTCTCCCTGTGGCTAGCTTTCCCTTCTCACCGCAACCTCCACCTTTCTGCTGCCAAAACCCTCACGCTGTGGCACGCAGTCTCCATCCTTGCGTGCCAAACCCCAGCTCCATGATGCCCATACGCCCCTAAAACCTGCAATCCTCTGCGGCTACGATTCCTTTCCATCACTCATCTACATCCCTCATTCCCTCGCTCAATCAACCTTCATCCTGCGCGCACTCCTCTCCTCACGCTGTCAGCCTCAGCGTATCTCTCCCATCCTCAACCTGCAATAACGTCCTCACGTCATTCATCCTTCGCCTTCTGCCAATGGATCTTCCAGCTCCACGCTGCCATACTGCTCAGCAATTCCCCCATCCGCTGTCCTAACCCGCGCTCACCCTCTCCACGCTGCCTCGCTAGCCCTCACGCAGCTCCTTCTCCGGCCATTTCATTCTCATCTCTGTTGCCGACAAATTCCTCTCACGCAAACCTGCATAGCCATAAACTAAATGCAATTTTTTTTCTTGACGAGTTGGGGTTTTTCATATGCGTTGGTTAGTTTTAGCTTAGGTTTTTGTTTAATTTAGATTAAATTTTGATTTTTTTTTGTTAGTCTTTAGTTTTAGTTTAGTCTAAGTTTCATTTTAATTTCCATTTTATTTTGATAAGAGAATTTTAATTTTGAATTTGGTTTAGATTTAGATTAGATTAATATTTAGGATTTTGAGTTATTTTGTTTAGTTTTTCATTTAATTAAAGAATATAACAATAAAAAATATAAAAAGTATGAAAATATAAAAAATATTAAAAAGGCATAAAAAAAGAGTTCTTTTTAGACTAGATTTTAATTTTATTTAGATTTTAGTTTAATCCTTGAATTTTACAAAAAAAATATGTATAATTAAAAAATCAAAAAATAAAAAAGTTTTGATTTGTTCTGTCTCATTTAGATTTTAGCAAATTTCTTTATTAAATTTCATCTCATCTGTATATATATTTAGTCTTTGGTCTAAATTTCATTTTCTTTTAGCTTAGTTTTTAATCTTTAAGTTTTAGTTTAGTTTAATCTCATAAAAAATAAAAATTAAAAATTAAAAAATTCTGAAAAAAAAGACTAATTGAAAATTGGAAATTCCTTTTAAAGTCTTTTTCTGTTATGGTATAGTTAAATGTGCTTAAATGTTTATATCTGGAGATTAACTATTCGAAACTGGTTAGCATTTAAATTTCGTGGTTGCTTAAAGTATTTGATCTTTTGAAATTTATTTGCTAAAACATCGCGCATCTATTGAATATTTTGCATCTAGTGAAATTAATCATTTCTTGGATTATATTATGCGCATTACATGTTGGAAATCTTGTAAATATTTTCAAGCAATCATTAAATTACTTCATAAACAGCGGCAGTTAATTAACTCCATAAGGCACTGATCTTAAGCATTTAAAGATCTAATCAAATTCTAAAATTGACCAAGTGCTTGTTTCCCCCTGCTGTGTCTCCCAACCCAACTGGTTCCCAGTTGGTCTTCCTTTTTCCCATAGGGTCTACCCCCCTTAGTCTGCTTCAGGGAAACGGCTTAAACAGAGGGATCAGGGATCAGGGTGACAGCCCCCGGTCTGAGCATTGTCGCGCTACCTGGACAATCTGTGCGACAACAAAAGGTATGTATATATTTGATAGATAAAGTCATGTCATCATATAGTTGCAGATAACATGTTTGAATGCTCTATCTCATGAGCATGATCGAAGAAGAAGGATTGCTTCCATTAGAATGATGCATGAAGGCATGTAGACAATGTGCCTTGAACTCTTCTACATATTGATAAGATGAAATCAACATAATATGACCTCATATGGAATATGAGGTGGTTGAAAATCATGGCTCCTATGTTGAAATAACCATGTAAAGAATATCCTGATGAAAACAATATGATGAAAGAAAAGTTCATGAGAAGATGCATCTATAAGATAAAATAAGTGATCAATATCTGATATCTAGGACGATTAGCTATGACATCTCCATAAAGAAGGTATGAAGACCCTAATATGTATGATACAAAAGGAAAACCTTGGTAATATGTGTCTTGGAGATGGATTCATACATATGCAAGATGTTGATGCTGCCAGAAGCGGATGTCATGACGAAAGGCCATCATAAAGAAGTAACTTTGATTTATTGTTCATTTTGATTTTTGAAAGCATCTGGTTGGGTTGTTACAGGGCTAAAGAGGGTTGTAGAAAATCACCTACAATCTATACTCATGAGATTGGATGGAAGATCTTGAAAGAAACATTACTCAGAAGAAGTAGTTGTATTAAGAAAAGCCAAATGTGGACTAGAAGATCACTTTTCGATGAAGAGATGGATGACATGACTATTGGTTCAACCCTATACTTCCTTGAAGGGAAGTGATGGAGAAAGATGGTCGAAGCCCTACACAGAAGTTACGATGAAGAAGGCTCCATAATGAAGAAGGTGAAGTTCATGACACGATGCAGAAAGAGGAGCCCTACAAGCAGTTGATAGTGTTAATTTTTGTAGCATTGGATGTGTTCTAGCCACGAAATTTTGTGGAGAGGCTAGAATACATGTATTCTCCAAAACCCAAAAATCGTTTCTAGAAATTCCACCTAGAGACGAATTAATTAAAATAATTAACTTTTTTTAAATGGTTCACTAAGTCTAAATTTAGGAAATCTGGTTAATTAAAGAGTATTAATTAAGTCATGGTGAGAATCTTCTAGAAGAAGACATGGATTGATTTCTAGTTAATCTTAGCCATCGATTATGTTTTAATCTTGCCTGTTGGTGCTCCAACAGAAGATTATAAGAATAAGTCAATGGGTAGATGGAGAACACACCAGAGCAGATACTCAATTGCTCAAGCAGATCGATTTTCTTAGTGGTTGAAGTTCGGCAAGAGAAAATTGAGTCAGAGAGTGAGTTGCAGGTGGGAGAGAGAGGGCATCAGCATAGTCTGAGAGTGCAGGACAAATCTGGAGGAGGCAGCACAGAGGCGTGACGCAGGTCAGCGCAGTAGAAGGATCAATGCAGGGCTTACGTAGTCACTGCGCAGAGAGTGACACAAAAGGGCTAGCAAAAGAGGCAAAACATACTCTTCGAGGTTAGAAAACGTTGTGGAGTGTGAGAAATTCACCGTAAATTTCTCTCAGTGATTCTTTCTCTATTTTGTCTTGTACAAAAATTATTATTGAAGATTAATAAAATAAACCCTCATCTGCTACGTCGTTTTTCCGCAAAATTTTATTTGTGAAGGCTACAGTGTATGTATTTTGAATCTTGATATTTGCCATAGAAAACTGCAAATAATTTGTTTAAGTAATTTAACAAATAGAAGAAATATTATCAGTTATTGCAGTAAGGATTCAGGATCACCGAATTTTCACATGGTATCAGAGCTCAAATCGTGAGGAGAAGAGCTCAGTTGCAGAAGGAAGAGGGAATTCGAAATAACTGTAGAGGCAGCAATTCCAAACCCCAAAGGCAGCGCAGTCCTTGGGCCAAGGAGGTCGAAGTTTTGAGGAAAATCAATTTCTCTTAGTGAGTCGACAGAGAAATTTGATTTCCAAATTAAAGATCTGTCAGAGGCAGAGGGAGCAGCGCAGCAGTTTCCACGCAGAGCAGCAAATTCAGTGTTGGGAAGGAAATAGCACAAAAAATTATGGATAATCAAGAAGCCTCAGAATTATCTTCCAGATTGGAAGAGTTTGCGTGTCTTTCAGGATCGGCTTTGGATGGTGTCTGGTATATTGATAGCGGAGCTTCATCTCACATGACTGGAGTAAGGGAATATTTCTCGAGCTATCAAGAGGAGCAAATGGACTTCTAGATCACTATGGGCAACAGAACTAAGTGTACTCCAGTAGGGAGAGGCACAATAGATTTTCAGACAGAAGCAAGAACTAGTTCTAGCGCCACAAATGTACTGCATGAGCTAGGATTGGGTGTGAACCTAATTTCAATGTCCCAGTTGCAGGACAAAGGATACGATGTATACTTTGTGGGAAAGAAAGTATATGTCAAGCATCCTACCTAGAAGAAGGTGAGACAGATTGGAGATCGAAGCATCAGGCTATATAGATTGCAGATCGATTCTTCAATGGCACTAATAGGCAGTCATAACAACAATAGAAAGGAGCTGAATGAACTATGGCACAAGAGGATGGGACACTTGCACCATGGAGCACTCAGGATGCTCAGAGAGACTGGCCTCTGCGCTGTCTATGTTGGGCTCTACGTGGCCTACTCTGGCTTCTGCGTCTGCCTCTCTGCTTTTGCGCTGGTCTCTCGGCACTATCTCTGCCTCTCTGTCCAATACTCACTGCCCCTCGTTGCTTATCACTGATTCGAATTTACTTAACAAACCCCGCTCTAGTAAATCGAATGATTGATCACTCTAGTGTGTTCTCCAACTAACCCTCAAGCCTCCTCTTATACTTTTCCTATTGGTCCTTCAACGACTGAGATTAAATCTCTAATCAACGGCTAAGATTAGATTTGGCTTGATCCATGACTTTTGGAACCTTCTAACCCAATTTTATATTAAGACCCATTAACTCCATTAAAAATATTAATTATTTTAATATCTCCCAAACCGGATATAATCTGTCCAAACCATTTCTGGGTCTTGGAGATCTCATGTGCTTTAGCCTCTCCACCAATTTTCATGGCTAGAGCACATCCGATGCTACCCTAAATCAACACTCCCTCTTAGCGAGGATTGTGCTCTAGTAATACTCTACACTGAGCATCACTCTGATTATAGGACACCAGTACCTGTGTTGATGCTAGGCCTCCCTGCCCAACATCCTTTGCACTGCTACATCCTGTGCTGCTGCCCATGGCCCTGCCACTGCCACTGCTACATCCGTACGGTAGCTCCCTCTGCATTCGTGCTGCTGCTGGTCCTTTCTCCCAACACTGCATCTGCACTGCAACCCCCTCTCATCATGCTGCATCGTGCTACTGTTAACCGCTATTGTACTGCAACTCAGTTACTGAGAAGTAAGTAACTGATCCACCCAACTACTAACCTCCCTGTCAGGCTAGAAACACTCTCGATGCTGAAACTCTCTCTGTCGCTATCAAGTGCTCCCTCTACTGCCTCTGCGTTGCTGCAACAACTCCCTGCATCTCGCACCGCTGTAAACCTCTTTGTGCCATCCTGCACTGTTGCAACACTCTCCGTGCCTCTCGCACTGCTGCAACCTATTAGCCTCACACTGCCCGGGGACTCCTGCACTGTAGCACCCTCTGCTGCTTCATCTGCATCCGTCTCTACCGACATCCGCCAGTCCTGCTACTCTCTCTTTGGGGCTCCCGTAACAAGGTATAATCCAAGAGGTTGGGTACCTCAAGGATCCTGCCCCTCATCACCTGTAGTCCTCCTGACTACAGCTCGATGTCTCCCCACCTCTTCTCTAGAGGTACATGAGCACTCATGGCACAATCATCATCCTCCTCTACCTCCTTTTCCGCCTTCGCTAGCGCTGCCTTAGAGTCAGACGCCTCTCCCTTGTTCTTCTTCCTCGGACACTAGTTCGCATAATGACCCAGTTCCCCGCAGTTGAAGCACTTGACCTTGGAGAGGTCCTTTTTCTTCCTCCTTTCTTGCTTTCCTGCAGATGCTAGAGCCGCATCCTTTTCCTCTTCCTTCTTGATCCGGACTCCTTTGCTGCTACTTCTCGTCTTGCTCAGCCTTCTGATCTCCTCTTGGCAAAGAGCCGCCCACAATTCTTCCCAATCTGGAAGATCCGCCCTGCCCAGTATGCTCTGGACAAATGTCTCCCACTCCTCGGAGACTACGTTAAGTGCGGTCCTCACCAACATCTCCTCATCCGGCGTGGCCCCTATGGAAGTCAGTTGGTCCCGGATCTCCTTCAACCGACCGAGGAAGTGATCTATTTGCTCCCCCTTCTGCATCTGGTATGACCGCAGTTGATTCTCAAGTAGCATCTTCCTCTGCACGGAGGTATGCTAGTATAATTTCTTCAAGGCATCCCACATTTCATTTTTTGTTTCCTTCTCGGCAATATGTTGGACCACATGATCCTTGACCCATCAAGGTTGATGCATTTCACCTTGGCCATTGCCTCCTCGTGCTTCTCATTTTCAGCCGGGTCAACTGGGATCACCACTATTCTCAAGGCGAAGGCCTTGATGCGATGTCTATCTAGAATGGACAGGATCCTAGCCTTCCACACCACAAAGTTGGATGCCCCGTCTAGCGTGTCTTGATCCCTTAGCCCATTCATGCCCATCTCTCTGCTCTTCTCGTCGACTCCTGCGAGTCTCTCTACTTCCCTCTGGAAGTTCTCTCTTCGGCTCCTGTTGAGTCTCTCTACTTCCTTCCTGGAAGTTCTCTGCTAGACTCCCTTTGAGTCTCGATTTCCCTTCTGGAAATCCTCCTGCCAATTGTCAAGTTGCACCTCTCTGATCTTTTGTGCACCTGCAACACTAATCTGGATTCCTTGGCTAGAAATCCGCCTCGGTAGCAACTCCCTCTACCTTGGTTTTGCCCTATTAGGTACTGTTCTGCCCACAGTACCCCACCAACTTTGCTCCCGCAAACTGCCCACAGCTTCCTACGCCCTAGCAACTGAAGGATTGAGCCTCTAGGCTCTACGCAATCCCGGCACTGGCAAAACTGCTCCCTCAGCCAACTGCGTCAACCCTCCTAGTCTCTGCGTGGCTCTGAGTGAGCCTTTTTCTGCCCTCCTTAGCCTCTGTGCTGGCCTCTCTTTGTCCCGGACTGATGATGCAGTCCCTCCACGTCAACCCTCCTTTTGTCACTTTCTGCAAGGATCGGCTTTTATCACTCGGGACAACTGATTCTGCTGCAAATGCTCTGCTTAACTGATGCCTTCAGCTCTCCTGTGATCTGCAACCACGCTCTGATACCATGTTGAAATTTCTAAGTCTATCCATTAGAAATTTAATCTGTACTCTTCTGGTTTATTTCTTCTACTTGTTAAATTTGAGCAAGTTATTTAAAGCATATAAATAACGAAATAAACACAATACAGTCTCAACATCTATAGATCAACAGCTGAAAGAAAACAAACACACAAGTGACACCATTATTTTTGGACAACTCATCCCCGGAAAAACCCAATGCCAGAAAACCGGTGCAACAATTCTGAGGGTTTATTATTATAAAGTATATCCTTGAGTACAACTGGGGACCAAACCGGCTCACCCAATAGAGAAAAGAAACCAACAATAGTACCTCTCTATTCGGAAACAGGTATTCAGAAAACCTGTCCCACGAAACCCTCTCCAGCAACTCTGAAGCACTGCGCTGGCCCTTCTGGCCTCTGCGTCAGCCTCAAAACCCTCCGAGACACTGTGCAGCCTCTGGGACCCTCTGCGTCACTCCTGCTGCCCTCTGCGTGGATGATGCAGGCCCTCTAGCCTCTGCGTTGTCTCTGTTGGGCTCTGCGTGGCCTGCTCTGGCTTTTGCGTCTGCCTCTCTGCTTCTGCGTTGGTCTCTCGGCACTATCTCTGCCTCTCTGTCCAGTACTCACTGCCCCTCGTTGTTGATCATTGATTCGACTTTACTTAGCAAACCCCACTCTAGTAAATCGAATCACTGATCACTCTGGTGTGTTCTCCAACTGACCCTCAAGCCTCCTCTTATACTTTTCCTGTTGGTCCTTCAATGGCCGAGATTAAATCTCTAATCAACGGCTAAGATTAGATTTGGACGATCCATGACTTTTGGAACCTTCTAACCCAGTTTTATATTAATACCCATTAATATTTTATTTTTCCTAAGTTTAGACTTAGGAACTCCATTAAAAATATTAATTATTTTAATATCTCCCAAACCAGGTACAATCTGTCCAAACCATTTCTGGTTCTTGGAGATCTCATGTGCTTTAGCCTCTCAACCAATTTTCATGGCTAGAGCACATCCGATGCTACCCCAAATCAACACTCTTCAAGGTCAGAAAACGTTGTGGAGTGTGAGAAATTCACTAGTAAATTTCTCTCAGTGATTCTTCCTCTATTTTGTCTTGTACAGAAATTACTGTTGAAGATTAATAAAAGAAACCCTTATCTTTTGCACCGGTTTTCCCACGTTGGGTTTTCCAGGGGACAATTGTCCAAAAATAACTGTCATTGTGGTTATATATGTGCTAGTATTTTCCTTGTATTTATTTTCCGCGGAATTTTATTTGTGAAGGCTGCAGTGTATGTATTTTGATATTTTCCGTAGAAAACTGCAAATAATTTGTTTAAGTAATTTAAGAAATAGAAGAAATATTATCAGTTATTATAGCAAGGATTCGAGATCACCAAATTTTCACATATAGTACCATGATCTCCACCAAAGAGTAGATAGATGTTGTTGGAAACAAGTCCCTAGTTGAAAGGGAGCTTGGGCAAGTCCCTAGTTGAAAGGGAGCTTGGGAATATTCCTTTTATAGGAATGTGTAGATCCTCCCTAGTTGAGAAGGAGAGATAGACACATCATTCTTGTCTTCATATTATGAAGAAATAATGGAGGATTGGGTAAGCATCTAAGGTTGATTCTGATACTCTTTGAGGATATGGTAGGGCATCCAATAGGCAAGAATAGTCGAAGAGGAAATTCCTTGAGGATGTGTTATTCCAAGACAGGAATGGTCCTAAAAGGACATACCTTGTGAACATCTAGATGGGGTATGTGCCTTGAGACACAATGATGAAAGGTGTTTATTAGCCATTGTCTCGGCCGCATTGTGCTCTGATCTTGTGGAGAGATAGAGTTGATAGTCAAGTCCTTGCTATGTGACAATGTTGGTTAATATGATGAGATGCACTAGTATAAGTTGAGAAAATAGCTTATGAGATGACTTACCAATCCGACTCTTCTTATGAGAATTCTTTAGTATGAGAATGTCCAAGTACCTTGTATGGATTATGAATAACTCCCGAGTTAAGAGGGAGTGTTGAATTGTGTAACTAGGTTCGGTCTGCATGATGTCTAATGTAATCATGATCTTATGTATTTGATGTAAAGAGAAAAAGAAATTTATTATTGTCATTCTTGATGCATGGGTTTCATGCTAAAGATAAATTTATTTATAAGTCAAGCGTCCATTGAGTTCTTGTTAAAATTGGCAACTAGGGCCAAACTCCATGTGGGTCATATTATTTATGGCCGCTGATATTTTTATTGGATCCCTCTCATTGAGAGGTGTAGGATTGATCTAAAGATCATCCGATTCCGATAAGTATTTATGAAGTTATGAATTTATTTATGTTATGGACAAATTGTTAAGTCGGCCAGCAACTTATGTAGGCTCAGAAGCCCAACAGTCATGTCTATTCAACCTCTACGTTTTAGTATAAATAGAAGAGGACTTCAAGTCATTTCTACACACACTTGGATCTCTTCCTCTCTCTACTTGTCTTTGGGTTTTAGTAGGAGGAGAGATCCTAAGGAAAAGCCGGAAAAGCCAGAAAAGCCGGAAATACCGGAAAAGCCAGAAATATCGGAGCTGTCGGAACTGCCGGAAAATCCAGAAAAGCCGGAAAAGCCGGAAAAGCCGGAAAATCCGGAACTGCCGGAAAAGCCGGAATAGCCAAAAAAGCCGGAAAAGCTGGAAAAGTAGGAAAAGCTGGAAAAGTCGGAAATGCCGAAAAAGTCGGAACTGCCGAAAAAGCCAAAAACGCCAGAAAAGCCGGAAATACTGGAAAAGCCGGAAATACCGGAAAAGCCGGGAATGCTAGAAATGTCGGAACTGCCGGAAAAGCCGAAACTACCGGGAACTACCGAAACAACTAGAGCATCTGTCTCCGAAGGAAGGTAGCATGATGTATGAGATCATGGGCAGCATAATAAGCAGCATGATGATATGAGCATGGGCAGCATAATGATGCATGATGATATGAGCATGGGCAGCATAATGATGAATGAGATCATGAGCATGGGCAGCTTGATGATGAATAAGACCATGGAAGATGCAGCATGAAGATGAGAGCAACTCAGTCATCAAGGTTCAACACATGTGACAGTACAACAAGGTGTCACACGGTAATGTGCAGCAAATAGACGAGATGCAGCACTATGATAGGTGAACGAGTCACCTTAGAGAATCAATTGAAGCAATATGTCTTCAACTGATCTCATGCCGATATAAAAAGTCAAAGTGATTGACTTCTATTGTAAATGTACTATCTCTCTCACTTTCTCTGCTGAACTTTGAAGAACATAAAAGAATAATTGATCAAGGGTTTCCCCACATTGGGGTTTGTCCCTGGCTAGCGCCACATCTTGTGTCCTCTTGTCTTGGCTTGTCTTCTGCGATTTATATTTATGTTCTATCTGCAGTTTACTTTATGTTGATATGATTGCTAATGTGGAAAAGAAATTGAAATAAATTGCTCTAGCATAGAACATACCTAAAATTAACATGGTATCAAAGCTGAGGTGAAGACAATGCCCAAGCAAGAGTGAAAGAGCAATCACCAAAGACAATAGGGACAAGACAAAAGGATCAATGGGTTCCACATTTCTCTTCTAAGTTCACAAAGGGTGAAGTCGAAGCATAACATATTATCAGAATGGCGTAGCGGAAGTTTCTGATGGCCCATCTAAAGATCACTTCATTGGGAAGTTCAGATCTAAGGGTGGAAGGAAAGGCGGATGCCTTGGTTGCAATAAGTTCGGCCATTATGCGAAGGAGTGTCCGAAGGTAATGCAGGTCATCAAGGAAATGGTCGACTCTTCAAAGAAAGCAAGGAACCCCGAATCACTTTTATGTACCTGATCGCAAGAAGAACCTGGTGTCCATCTCGGAAATGGAAGTCAAAGGTTTCAGGGTGGCACTCATCGATGGAAAGGTACGTGTTTGGAAATAGAATTTTCAAAGATGTTTTTGAGTTCAGGGTTGTATCAAATTGCAGGAAGTCCATTGGGGACCATGTCCATTGTCACGTAGCATCGAAGGTCTGTGAGTCAGATGGTGACAGGGATGCCTGAATTCAAAAGGAGCATGAAAGTACATGTCTAAGATGTACCGAAGGAAAATCTTACAAGGGGACCATTCCCCTCATGTAGCAGGTCCACAGGTCTGGAACAACCCAAGGGGTCTGAGATTGATAATCAAGAATCTCGCATATGCAGGTGGAAGAAAGCCCTCTATGGCTTGAAGCAAAACACCCCGGGCATAGTATGAGAGGATCGATAGCTATCTGATAAAGCTGAGATTCACTAGGAGTGAAACGGATCCAAACCATCCGAAGGTTGTCAATGATAGACCTCTCATACCAGCACCTTATGAGGACGACCTAATTTTAACAGGTGCAGACCCTCTCATTTGCAGAAGTAAGAGGGAGTTGGATTCCAGATGTGGAATGCTGAACTGCAAGTTTGTGACTACCTCGAGGATCTTAACTTTCAAAAGTTATATGGTAGTGATGTCGGACCAGATTTGGGAAATGCCTTTGAATCTCATAAACTCATTCGCGTTGATGTTCTTGGTGAACTTCCGTCCGGACATATGTTTTGCAGTTAGCATGGTGAGCTCATATTTGGTTGAACCTCACTGGATTGGTGCCAAGAATCTTCTGAGATGTCTTCGGGGCACAATCTCTCATGGATTGAGATACACTGCCGGAAATATGAAACTGCATGATTATTCGAATGTTGATTGGGCAGGCAGTGTGGAGGATCATTAGAGCACTTCTTAGTGCTGTTTCTCTTTGGATTCTGCTTCGATATCATGGATGAGCAAGAAGCAAAAGTCGGTTGTTATAAGCACCGCTGAGACCGGATACATATCTACGAGTATGATCTCGTATGAAGCTGCCTAGTTGGGGAAGCTCTTCAAGTGAGTTGTTTGTACCACTGTGATTCTCTGTGACAACCAAAGGTGGGATTCGATATTGAGGAATCCCGTATTCGGCGATTGCTCCAGCAAGTAGACATCAGATACTACCTTATCTGGGATATGGTAAGTCTATGAGCAATGAAGCTCCATCGCTATGAGATGATGTACAGGTCGCTACACTTTGTCTAAGCCCCGGGGGAAAGATCAAATCTGTGATTTTCCTAAACGACTTGGAGTCGTCAAGAGACCCTTGTACAAGGGTCCTGCATGTTGTATACATTGAGCTCTGGGAGCTCTGGGGGCTTGTGGTTCTTACTGGAGCAACATACGACCACAAGGTGACTCACCCTCCCCTGGTGGTGCGCACTGGAATAGGATGATTCGCTCTCTTGTGGGACAAGATGATTCGCTCTCTTGTGGGACAGGATGATTCGCTCTCCTGTGGACAAGATGATTCGCTCTCCTGTGAACAAGATGATTCACTCTCTTGTGGGACAAGATGATTCGCTCTCTTGTGGGACAGGATGATTCGCTCTCCTGTGTAGCAGGATGATTAATTCTCCTATGAGGTCTGGATGATGTGTTCTCCATGACGATTGTGTAGCAGGATGATTAGTTTTCCTGTGAGGTTTGGATGATGTGTTCTCCATGACGATTGTGTAGCAGGATGATTAGTTATCCTGTGAGGCCTAGATGATGTGTTCTCCATGGTGATTGTGTAGCAGGATGATTAGTTCTCCTGTGAGGACAGGATTGATTAAGTTCTCCTGTCGAGGCATCCTACCCATGCAGTCTGGGACTCATGGGAAGTACCTCTCATCTGATCAATGAGCAGGGAAATGAGGATAGGGACCATAGTAGTACCGATGGACACATCGTTGTATCTACCGTACTCCCTATGCTAAGATGACCTTCATTGATCTAGGATCAATGATATTGGTCTGGGACCAGTGGTAGGAGTTGTACCCACTATGACACTGACTTCGGGTCGGTTGAGGACTGGTCTGGGACCAGTGGTACATATTCTGAGACCGACTTCGAGTCAGTAGAGTACTGGTCTGGGACCAGTGGTACATATTCTGAGACCGACTTCGAGTCAGTAGAGTACTGGTCTGGGACCAGTGGTAGGAGTTGTACCTACTATGACACTGACTTCGGGTCGATTGAGGACTGGTCTGGGACCAGTGGTACACACACTGAGACTGACTTCGGGTCAGTGGAGAATGGTATGACACATTCTCGATCAATTCTTCTTCTTCATGGTTCAGCAGAACTAAGTTGAGCTGAGCAGAGCCAGCAGAGCAGAGCAGAGCCAGCAGAGCTAAGTAGAGCAGAGCAGAGCCAGCTGAGCATAGCAGAGCCAGCAGAGCTGAGCAAAGCAGTGCAGGGCACTGATGGCAGAGATAGTACAGTTGGACATATGGATCAACGGATGGAGCTCTCCCTAGTTGAGAGGGAGTGTTAAAATTGGCAACTAGGGCCAAACTCCATGTGGGTCATATTATTTATGGCAGCTGATATTTTTATTGGATCCCTCTCATTGAGAGGTGTAGGATTGATCTAAAGATCATCCGATTCTGGTAAGTATTTATGAAGTTATGAATTTAGTTATGTTATGGACAAATTGTTAAGTTGGCCAGCAACTTATGGAGGCTTAGAAGCCCAACAGTCATGTCTATTCAACCTCTACGTTTTAGTATAAATAGAAGAGGACTTCAAGTCATTTCTACACAAACTTGGATCTCTTCCTCTCTCTACTTGTCTTTGGGTTTTAGTAGGAGGAGAGATCCTAAGGAAAAGCCGAAAAAACCAGAAAAGCCGGAAATACCAGAAAAGCCAGAAAAGCTGGAAAAGCCGGAAATACCGGAACAGCAGGAACTGCCGGAAAAGTTGGAACTGCCGGAAAATCCGGAAAAGTTGGAAAAGCCGGAACTGCCGGAAAAGTCGGAAAAGCCGGAAAAGCGGGAAATGCCGGAAAAGCCGGCACTACCGAAAAAGCCGGAAAAGCCGAAACTGCCGGAAAAGCCGAAACGCCGGAAAAGCCGGAAATACCGGAAAAGCCGGAAATGTTGGAAATGTCGGAAAAGCCGGAAATGCTGGAAATGTCGGAACTGTCGGAAAAGCCGGAAACGCCGGAACTGCCGAAAAAGCCCGAACTACCGGGAATTGCCGAAACAGCGGGAGCATCTGTCCCCGAAGGAAGGCATCATGATGTATGAGATCATGGGCAGCATAATAACCAGCATGATGATATGAGCATGGGCAGCATAATGATGCATGATGATATGAGCATGGGCAGCATAATGATGAATGAGATCATGAGCATGGGCAGCTTGATGATGAATGAGACCATGGAAGATGCAGCCTGATGAGCAGCATGAAGATGAGAGCAGCTCAGTCATCAAGGTTCAACACATGTGACAGTACAGCAAGGTGTCGCACGGTAATGTGCAGCAAATAGACGAGATGCAGCACTATGATAGGTGAACGAGTCACCTTAGAGAATCAGTTGAAGCAATATGTCTTCAACTGATCTCATGCCGATATCAAAAGTCAAAGTGATTGACTTCTATTGTAAATGTACTATCTCTCTCATTTTCTCTGCTGAACTTTGAAGAACATAAAAGAAGAATTGATCAAGGGTTTCCCCACATTGGGGTTTGTCCCTAGCTAGCGCCACATCTTGTGTCCTCTTGTCTTGGCTTGTCTTCTACGATTTATATTTATGTTCTATCTGCAGTTTACTTTATGCTGATGTGATTGCTAATGTGGAAAATAAATTGAAATAAATTGCTCTAGCATAGAACATACCTAAAATTAACAGTTCTTCTAAAAATTTGTCATGAAGTCATGAAGTCAAAAGGGTCATTGTAATATGTTAAAGACTGTTGGGCATGGAATCCCCCCAAGGCATGTTTTGGGGCTCAAAGCCCAAGTTTTGACCCAATCTTGTTGTGAAGCTCCGTGAATTGCGGGCACGGGGCGCAAAAGTATAATAGAGCCACAGGGTTGTCTGCCCTAGTTTTGTAATGTAAGTGTAAAAAAGGAGAGAAAAAATAGAGAAGGAAGAGTCTAAGTAACTAAGTGAAGTGTGTCTTTGGGTCGTAGAGTAAGAGAAGGCTCTGCAGCTGAGTGCGCAGAGGCCTAGTAGTCCGCAGCTGAGTGCACAGACGCCTGCAGCTGAGTGCGCAGGGTGAAGTCGAGTCTGTAACCGAGGAAGAAATTAATAAAGAGAAGTTTTATCATAATTCTGTGTATCTATTCTTGGGTTAATACATGTTTGATATGATTTGCAAATACATTGTTTATTTACTACACGCACCTGTATGAATGGTTTATATTGTTAAGTATACTTAAAGAACTCAGGTAGGCAAAGTTAATTAACTAACCTTGGAATACCATTGAGGTCTTGGGTAATAACACAGAGCGCAACGTTCAGCCCCTCGGTAGGGCTGCGCGGAGACAATATATCAGGCTGCGGGTAAGGGAAAGTGCGCGTAGCGACTTGTGCGCAAGGTCAAACCACGGACTAATTGAACTCATCAGACATCTCCAAGGTACAGAAACCTGATTCTAGCACCCTCCCATACTACTTCGGGTGAGACCTTAGTCCGCGCTCCGCGAACTGTTGCCGAAAGGGCCAGTAGTACCGGGATTTGTTTAGCTAAATCAACTCTGAACCTAGGTCAGGCCCCAATAAGCCAACAAATGGTTCCGTTGTTGGGACCGGGATCTGCATAAGAGATGTCTGATGTCGTATCGGTGGAATCCGACAAAGAAAGGAATTGAAGAGTGGTTGGACAGGAAGATTCACGAATTCGCGGCACAGGAAAAAAGGAATCCGCGATTATTGAAGGAAGAGTGGCTAGATTGCTACTTATATACGGAAATTCACGAAATTTTCTTTGCATCCTTCCCCTCTGAGTTGTACGAGTGGATCACTAAGCTAGCAAACAATCAGGGAAGGTGTAGGCTCGACAAACCTCTTGTGTGGACTCTAGAGTCGGTTCGCAGACTGGAAGCATCGGAAGATAAGATCGCGCGCGCTGTGGACCATTGGCTCGATCGAATTATAGGAGGGTTTATCACCAAGTTCACGGTAGATACTTCAGTCAGCTATAACGAGGCGGAACGACGCTTCCTCAAAGGACTGCGAGGTAAGTACGTTAAATCTTTGAACACTTGGATTAAGATGCTACTGTGTGAAAAGCGGGTTATGCGAATAAATTGATGTTTGGGGCTACGCGAAGTGGGAGGATCTACAAAAATGAAGGTAGCGCAGAACTAGAAACTAGCCCCTTGATTTCACCTCCGCGAGAAAGCGAGGAAGAGCTTGCGAAGGTCTCACCAAGAAGTGCGATCAGTTTGATAAAGCAGCGAATTCCGCGCATACCACCCCCACCTACACCACCACCAATTTCACCATCTTCACCCCCGTCTTCACCCACACCACCTCCACCACCACCACAGTTCAATATGGCGAGTGCAATAAAGTTGTGGTGTTCAAAGGAGTAGGGAACGAAGATCCGGACCAGTTTGGTTCGTGGTAAAGGCTGTATGGGAAGCGCAGGGAGTCACGGATGACAATATAAAGAAAGCAACGCTGGTCAGCGCTTTGCAGGATCGCGCACTGACGTGGTACATTAAGCATTCCAATGACAATCCAAACGTAGGGATCGCAGATATCCAAGCTGTGCTAAACAGGGAATTTAGCAGGCCAAAATCAGAGACAGTCGATTATTGGATTTAAGGAAATCGCGATGCTTCCAGGCGAGACCCCCTGGGAGCTAGATCAGAGACTGAAGTGTATGATTCGTGAAGCCAACATGACCTTGACGGATGGGCAACACCGCGCATGGTTTGTAGCATCGCTAACGCTGCATCTAAGGAACACGTTGTCACAGCAGAAGCTATCCACTCAGGTCGAGGCCTTGGAGATCGCAATGAGACTGCACGAGACCCCGATACAAGATCCTAACCTAGGAGTTCAACAGATCCACGTGCAATTGAAAAACTTATGTCTTGAGATGCAGAGTTTGAAACAAGATAGGACAGCTCGCCCAGAAGCGCACGAGGAGGTATGGTGCGTAAAGTGCAAGGGCCAGGGACATGACAAGGACCATTGTCCAGTCTTCGCGAACTACCTGGCGAGAGGAGGACCAATGCCATTGAGACCAGAGGCACAAGCAGGACCGAGCGCGGCGCCTGCATTATGGTGCACGATTTGTCAGATAGGAGGGAAGCATGCTACAGATAACTGCCATCTATTACAGAAGTATATGCAGACTTCCCAGCAGTTGTTCTGTAATTTTTGCAGGTCAGTAGGCCACGATGAGCGCACCTGTAGAAGTTATGAACTGATGATGGATCGGAATCCTACCTACAGAGTCCAGACCAAAACGCGAGCCCTCGATCAAAATGCAGGGATGACGCGCACTGGATTTCAAGACCGCGGACGAGGTCGAGGTGGAACGGGACCAAGAAGAGGTCGCGGCCAGCTGATTTGTTACAATTGCGGAGGGCCAGGGCATTTGGCCCGCGATTGTACAAATTCGACGAGGGCATCATGCTTATATTGTACCTAGTTTGATCATGAGACAGAGGATTGTCCCATGCTGATAGCGAGGCTACGCGATAAAGGAACACTCCAACCTCCTCCGACTCAGACCCTGCAAATGATGAGGTCTGAGCCACACGAAGAAGACCCGAATGTAAATATCGTGCTCTGAAGTGGTATCACGACAAGAGATGACAAAGGCAAGCAGCCCGAAGAAAGTGCCTGGGTTCGCAAGGCTCCAACAAAGGAACCAGAATTTGATTTGGAGCCCGCTAAGGAGACATTCATGGAAGCTAAGAAGGGCTTCACGGAGGCCTCCACTTCAAGTAGTAAAGACAAACTGGAAATAGAAATAGACCCATCAATGCTCACTACCTTTCTGGAGACATGCATGAAGCTGTTGCACGACAGCAAGGCTGTGAAGGGGTTGCAAGAAAAAGTCACTGCGCGTAGTGGTACCTTTATACCCTGCAGAAGGATCGCGCTACACAGAGCCAGTGCGCGACTACGAGAGCAACGATGATCTAGACTGTATCTACAAGATAACCGCGCGGGAGCAGGACTGGGTGAATCCAACAACGGATGGCAGGATTTCGTGGGAGCGCGAAAGCTCCTGCACCTCAGATTCGGACGAGGAGATAGAACGATGGCAGAACCGGTTACACGAGGTAACCACGCTCAACTGTAACATGATGACAAGGTTGCTGCGCTGCGTGGCGATAGAGGTAAGAGATCTGCCTATGTATGACAGGTTGAGCAAAGTGGATGATTTCCTAAACAAATTTGAAAGAGAAGTGTCGGAACAGCAGCGGTTCGATGCTCTGAAATGGGTACTGCGCACTACACCCGCGCATCAAAGAAGTTTTGAAGACTGGCGCGAATGTAGAAGGATGATGCGCATACGGTTTGGGACGCCCCAGATGCGGCTAACAGACAAGTATGACGGACGGGATGATCCACGTGCACACCTTGCAAAATGGACCAAGGTCTATGGGGAAGAGCCACAACCTGAGTGGGTGCACCTGTTCTGTCATACCCTGGATATCATACCCATGAATTGGTATACTGAGACGGAGCTTCGCCATGGCACGAGCGAATGGGATATCTTGCGTGAAGGATTCCTATTAACCTTCACGTTTGAAGATCGTTGGTGGGATACTGTTGATGATGTGCTACAAGCAGTAAAAGCAGCTATCTTCAGAATACCCCAGGAGCCAATGGAAGTGCTTCAGCCGGAATGGGTGACCCAGCTGAGCTGCACGCTGGAGTGTTACAATGTAAATATTGAGGACGATAATGAGGATCCACGGAAAATTAACATTCCAGAAAATGACGGCTATCGCGAGGTTCAGGGACCATTGATTGAAGATCCTGACATCACCGCGCCGCTAAAAACGAAGCAGGTAAACATTGGGATGATGCCACGGTGGATAAGGCCGCTGAGCCACTCCGCGAGTACCAAGACTTATTCCTGACCAAGATTACGAACTTAAAGGGGATCGTTGGCAATTTAGGGATGATGAAAATCACCCTAAAACCCAACGCGAAGTCGGTTAAGCAGAGGCCTTATCGCTTGAATCCGAAGTACAAGGAAAAGGTCCACGTAGAACTAGACAAAATGCTCGCAGCCGGAATTATTGAGCCGGTGGAAGAATCTGACTGGGTGAGCCCTATGGTAGTGCAGGAGAAAAAGTAGAAGGGCGAGATAAGAATATGCGTGGACCTCAAGAAGTTGAATGATGCCTGTGTACGACCCATTCCCGACCCCGTTCACAGATGAAGTATTAGAAAATGTTGGCGGGCAAGAAGCATATTCTTTCATCGATGGGTTCTCAAGGTACCACCAGATCAAAATCGCGCCGAAAGACAGGAGCAAGACCACCTTCGCCACTGAATGGGGCTGCTTTCAATACATCGTCATGCCGTTTGGGTTAAAAAACGCGCCAGCCATATTTTCGCACATAGTTGTTGCCGCCTTCAAAGAATATATCCAAAAATTCCTGGAGGTCTATCTGGATGATTGGACTGTCTTTGGATTGGTTAAGCACCACGTAGCAAGCTTACGCTTGATGCTGGATACTTGCCGACGACACCAGATTGCGTTGAACCTTAAGAAGTGCACGTTCCTCGTTCCCTTTGGGAACCTACTGGGACATGTGGTTTGCAAACAGGGACTAATGGTAGACCCCGCGAAGATTGCAGTAATTCTGAATTTGGAAGCACTGCAAAGTGTTAAACAGTTGCGCGCTACCTTGGGACACACAGGGTACTATAGGAAGTTCATCAAAAGCTATGCCCAAATCACTGCAAAACTCAAAAACCGTCAAAGCTAGATGCTGAAAAAAAACTCAAATATGAAGTGACCATGAGTCAGCTACATCACTGATTCATCTCTGAATGTCGCTTGACAACTCCATCATGTGCCAAGCTGCAAAAGGATCCAATTGTCCTTTGCTTGAAAACAACATTCGGTGTCCACTAACACAATTTGATGAACGCCCACTGGCGTATTTTCTGATGATGATCGCCCACTGGCTGATGAAGATGTCCACTGGCTGCTTCGCTGATGTTGTCGAGACTTTCAGTCTGACAACCACTTGTCAATTTCATTGACATTTTCCCCCCTTTGTCAGCTGAAAGGAGAGGCAATCTTCTCCAAAATATATCTCAACTTCCCCCTGTAAGTGTAGGAGAGTTTAACTGTTGTACTCCCCCGTTCAACTACACGAGAGTACCAACTTCATTTGATTGTTGGCTACAATATTTGTGAGTGAATGCGATTGTAAAACTTATACAATCTTTTGACTGTGGATGACCATTCCCAGGGATCAATCCATGAATAATCGATCTTCAATCTGGCAAGTTGGTCGTGTTTGCAACATTTCTCTGATGAATGATTCTGCTTGCCACAATGGTGACAAGGATGGAGATCAAAACACTGATCTTCCAGATGACCGGTTCTTTGACAATGAGAACATGTCAGTTTGTCTGCAACTTGAGTTTGTGTGCATTTCTGTTTGTCTACAACTTCAGTTTGTGTGCATTGACGTCGGTCTACAAGTGGCTGAGAACTTGCTGAGGTGATTTGTTCAAGTAATCCGGCACTGACGAACTGAATGGGCTTTGAATAATCAGGGATATGTAAGTTGTCATTATCTTTGACATATCCTAAGCCACGTCAATTTCAATTACTTTGAATTTCTTCCCATGGCTTGATGATGGGTTTGGAAGAAAGTTGAACTGGAACAACTTCAACACTTGAAGCTGGTTGGATGAAGGAAGTCGAATGATCAGTTGTCTCTGGATTGGTCAAAGACTTGGAAGCAACACGCTTCTCTTGCAACTCATTTCTCTGCAGTTGCGACTCCAGTTGAAGGAACTCAATCGTTTCATGTGCATGTTGAAGATGCACTTGAATGTCAGCAAGAGTTGTTTTGTTGATTTGCACCATGTCTTCAGCAGTTGAGAGGATCAAATTGTTAAGAATCTTTAATAACTAAATGCTTTTCGCCATGTGAACTTGTTGGAACTCATGCTCGCTTGCTTTTAATACTTGCTGGATTTTTAGAACTCGCTCGCTTGATGTTTGATTGATTGTTGCACGCTCGCTTGAACTTATTTTAACAATTGATTGTTTGAACTCACACTTGCTTGCTTTGATTGTTTAAACACTGGCTTGATTTGATGCTCACTTGAACTTGATTGATTACTGACACTTGTGATTTCTTGAATGTACTCACTGAATGTGATGATTTGTAAAAAAAGGAAAGGGTGTCGAACACTGTCGAAAGTGCACCCAAGATACAAATGACAAGTTCAATCTTGATGACTCAGTTGAAGACTTACTTGACTTAATGTATTTACCTTAACAATTCAAATTAGGGTGTCGGTTACAACCGAGAATGCACCCATACAATTCAACTCAATTTGTCTTTGATTACAATCCAACTTACAAACGATGATTTGCAAGTTACAATTTTGTATTGACCTTATTAAAAAATGGTGCAAGTGCAATTGCCAAAAAATTGTTGTTGAATTGCTGCAAAAAATTTGTTGATGTAGATGACAACTTGATTGGATGTTGATGTAGAAATGTCTTGAATTGAAATGCTTGATTTTGTAGCATCCTTAACTTGATTTCTGTGATTACATAATGTGAAATGTGCTTGCTTGGAAGATCATCTTATCAAGTTGATGATGTGACGCTTTGTGCTTGTGTACTTACGTGCATGTAGTTGTTTAAAGCATAAGACAGAGATAATTTGAACACAAGTCATGCACATGCATTCATTACACATCGTGTACCTAAGATCCCCTTATTCAATTTCGGACTGATCTAGGACACAAGCACCACAAAAAAATATGTTTTTATTAACCTTCAAGATACATCATCATGACAATGTCTTCAGTGAGGCGTCTCAAGCACAGACTGAAAACTCCTTGGTGTCAAATTGTCTTCGAAAACTGACTCGCCCGCTTTCTTCAACAAAATATGAAAATGACCTCCTTAACAACTACACCTTATCACTCCATTACAAGGAAATAATCTCAACCATCAACCTTATTAGAAAATGAATCCCAATTTTCACCCTTATTACTCCCAAAATAAAAAATAATTTATCCACTCCTTATCTCTCCATTAGACTCTCAACATTCAACTTACCAACAAGAACAAATTATTTCAAAAAAAAATACACTACATCTCCACTAAAAAAAATTCACCTTCACACCTTTATGGTTCACACCGCCAGCCTTTCGCTGCAGGGCTGCCACCTACACAGATACTTTCCAAGTTATGGAACAGTTGATCGGGACTTTGCATTCCCTAACAGAGCTGAGAGCAATGCTTGTAAAAGGCCAAGTGGTCTGAGGAATGATGCTCCTGACACTGCTATTGCTACCTGTCAAAAGTAGCGCCTCTGTGAAATTGGCCTTGAAGACTACTCTTTTGTATTACTGAGCAAGTTTGTGAATGTTGTTCAGGCTGGAGGAGGCCCATCATGGCTGGTTCGAGAGGCAAGCTGCAGAAATGCAACTAGCCGAGATCATCCTTTAGGAGCACTTGTGACTGGGATTCGTCAACTTGGGCTGTCTGGCTGGCAGCAAAATGAGTGTATAGCGATTGAGAATGAGCTGCAGTGCTAGAAGAAAAGGGGTATTCCTGAGATAGAAGGAAATGAGAATGGTATCATTATCTGGGCCTTGAGAGTGAAGGCTACACCGGACAGAGCACACCGACTTGCCACATTAGCTCAATTGAGCACAAGAGCTGCGAAGGTTTCAGACAACTGATGGTTTGTTGCAGCAAGCGAGCTCTATTGAAAAACAAAGGCAGCTATTACACCAGCGAGGACTGTCAGAGGCCTCTTCAAGTTTTCCAGCATCAACGGAATTGTCAGGTCAAACTGGTCATCCAACCGTTGCTGACTGGCAAGAGAATGTTTATCAGAAACTGCAAAATCTGAAGACTATTTATTATCCAGCGATAATAGAATTATCTGCAAAGCTTTCAATGGAATGTCAGAAGCCCATGCAACCTGATCGATTCGAAAGGCTTAGAAACTATCAAACTACTTTGCACTGTATGATGGCATATTTTGAAGTTCAGAAGAGCAGTATTCCACCATGGTTTAAAGAAGACAAGGTTAATGATTTTGAGAAACAGATTCAAGCCTTTCTGAGCTCGTTTAAGCAAAGAAAAGCTGCTCTACAACAGCAACAGTGACAGAAACAACTTCCAAGTCAGGCTAGCAACCAAGTGCGATCTATGCGGCAACAAGAGACACATGGTAATTTTTCAAACAGATGAATTTACAACCTTCAGTTACTTTAATGCAACCAAACACTGTGATACCTATTCAGTACATCTCCGCGCCTCTGTTACAGCAATCTTGCAGCAGAGTTCAGTAAACCAAACCGTCTTTAACATAATAATAATATTAATTCTCTTCAGCAAAATAATGCTTCTCTTCAGTTGAATAGTATTATCTCCTTTCACTATAGTGGGATCAATCCTCAGCATAGTGTGATCAATCTTCTACAACAAAATAATATAAATGCTCTGCAATGACATTACCACCAAGCTCTAAAGCTGGAAGAAGTGATGCAAGCCTAGGCACAACACCTTGCAATACAACAGCGGCATTTTCTTGCAATGTTAGCATCATTTTCAACAGCAGCTCCAGCAGTTACGACAACCACAGAAGCAGCTGCTAGATACGTGTCCAGAATTATGTAAATCTGCAGATCGCAAATTTCATGTAGCAGAGCTTCCTCTTCGTCCAGATTTCAAAGTTATGCCTGAGGATGGCACTAACACAGTCAATAGCTCAGAATACAACTCCAACTTTCAGGTCCACGCGTAGGGCACTCTCTTCTCCATAGGCTTTCAACAACTTAACATAATCTTCCTGCCTCATGCTTTCACGCAGAAAAAATTCAAAATATAACACAAAGAAATCTCAACATCTATGATTTCTACGCAGGAATCAACCTAGCTCTTGGCTTGAAGATACCTCTGCGCTCAAGTGCTGGTAAATCCACTGATTCGGCCCTCTCCAAATGAATAATCCTCAAGGAATCATCTCCACGCAGCTCTCGTTCAAGGGCGGTCCTCACCATTAACTCTTGATCCGGCGTGGCCCCTATGGAAGTCAGTTGGTCCCGGATCTCCTGCAACCTGTTGAGGAAGTGATCTATCTGCTCCCCCTTCTGCATCTGATACGACCACAGTTGATTCTCCAGTAGCATCTTCCTCTGCACGGAAGTGCCTTGATACAATGTCTTCAAGGTATCCCACATTTCCTTTGTCATCTCCTTCTCGGCAATATGCTGGACCACATGATCCTTGACCCCATCAAGGATTATGCATTTCGCCTTGGCCATCGCATCCTCATACCTTTTGTTATCAGCTGGGTCGACTGGGATAGCAACGGTTCTCAAGATGAAGGCCTTGATGCGATGTCTATCCTGAACAGACAGGATCTTGGCCTTCCAAATGACAAAGTTGGACGCCCCGTCCAGCTTGTCCTAATCCCTCAGTCCGTTCATGGCCATCTCCCTTCTCTTCTTTTCGACTCCTCTGAGTCTCTACTTCCCTCCTGGAAGTTCTCTACTAGACTCCCTCTGAGTCTCGATTTCCCTCCTGGAAATCCTCCTGCCAACAGACGCACCTCTCCGATCTCCTATGCTCTTGCAACACTAATCTGGATTTCTTGGCTAGAAATCTGCCTAGGTAGCGACCCCCTCTACCTTAGTTCTATCCCGTTAGGTATTGTTCTTCCTCGACAGTAATAGCACCCCACCAGCTTCACTCTCTGCAATCTGCCCACAACGTCCTACACCCCAGCAATTGAAGAACTGAGCCTCTAGGCTCTGTGCAATCACCACAGTGGCTGAATCACTCCACTAGCCAACTACATCACTCCTACTTGGCTGAGCAGGATGACGTGGCTCTTCGTGAGCCTCTTCTACCTCTCCTTGCTACTGCACTGGCCCCTTCTCTGGCTCGAACTGATGACGCAGGCCCTATGCATCAACCCTTCTCCACTGCTTTCTACTATGTACAACTTTTGTCACTCGGGACAGGTGTTTCTGCTGCAAATTCTCTGATTCAATTGGTGCCTTCAACTCTCCTATGATCTGCAATGCTCTGATACCATGTTGAAATTTCTTAGTATTACCCATTAGAAATTTTATCTGTATTCTCTAGTTTATTTCGCCTACTTGTTTAATTGTTAACAAGTTATTTAACCATATAAATACTGAAATAAACACAATACAATCTCAACCATCTACAGATCAGCAACTGAAAGAAATGAACAAACACACAAGGGACACTGTTATTTTTGGACAATCATCACCGGAAAAACCCAACTTGGGAAAACCGATGCAGCGGTTCTGAGGGTTTTATTATTAAGCAGCTTTTCTTGAGTACACTGGGTGCCAAACTGGTTGTCCCGGCAGAGATAAAAAAATCTAGCAGTAATACCTCTCTTCGGAAGCAGATATTCTGAAAGTCTACCCCATGAAACCCTCTCCAGCACAATCTGAAGCACTGCGTCAGCCCTCCTGGCCTCTGCGTCAGCCTGAAACCCTCTGTGTCAGCCCTCTGAGGCTCTGCGCAGCCTCTCTGGCCCTCTGCGTCACTTCTGCAGCCTTTGCGTGGGTCACGCAGGCCATTTTGGCCTCTGCACAGTCATTGTTGGCCTCTGCATGGCTACCTTTGGCTCTGCGTCTACCTCTCTACCTCTACGCCAGTCTTCCGGCACTATCTCTGCCTCTCTACCTCATACTCACTGCCCCTTGCTGCAATACTGATCACTGGTTCGATTTCTCTTAGCAAACCCCGCTCTAGAAAATCGAACTGACTGATCACTCTGGTGTGTCTCCAACTGACCCTCAAGCCTCCTCTTATACTTTTTTTGTTGAGTCTTCAACGACCGAGATTACATCTCTAATCAACGGCTAAGATTAGATTTGGCTTGATCTATGTCATTTAGAACCTTCTAACCCAGTTTTATATTAATACCCATTAATATTTTTATTTTCCTAAGTTTAGACTTAGGAACCTATTAAAAATATTAATTATTTTAATATCTCCTTCACTGGGTAGAATTTCTCCAAACCATTTATGCGTCTTGGAGATCTCATGTGCTTTAGCCTCTCCACCAATTTTCATGGCTAGAGCACATCCGATGCTACCCCAAATCAACAGTAAGGCCTTTTTTCCAAGGCCACAGCCCTTGTGGGCTCCTTCTACCCTAGCACTAGCCCTTTAGGGCTTAGCCGCAAGCCCTAGGGACTCTTTTAGATAAGCCGCAGGCCTAAGGAGGCCAATCCCTCCTAGTTGCATCCCCTAGAGGGGCTTTTCTCCTAACCACAACCCTTCTGGGCATTTTTTGGGGTAGTCACGATCCTTAGAGGACTCCTAGCCCTAGGCCGCATCCCTATTTGGGCATTTTTCTCATCGATACAGTTTTGTATTGGCTACTTGTGGGGTTTTGAATTATATTTTGACACTAATATTTGTTTTGCAGGCTTATGGTAAGTTCGGCAAGGGTTTTAAGTTGATTTCTAGATTATTTTGCCATTGATCCATTGAATTTATGAGCTAACAACTGGTTTTGTAGGCTTCATCACTCATTGAAGGAGTTTTCAAGGGCTCAAGTCCTCTCTAGCCCATCAACCAGCCCTAGAAACCCTAGCTTCATTCATAAGAGGGTTGATCCATCGTTTGTCAAGACTAATATTTGTGTTGCAGGTGTTTGAAGGAGCTCTAGTGAACTTTGGGAAGTCAACTCACCATCTAGCAAGGCCTTAGGGCAAAGGGTTTGCTCTCTAACCTCATCTCTTTCCTCATTGTTTTATGATCAAATATGAAGTCATCTAATAACAGTGGTAAAATCTCTAAATACACATCTTAAAAGAGCACTGAAATACTTTAAAGTTAATAACCATCGTACATTTAATTTCAAGGAAAGATTTGAGTTATTGCAATTTGATGTTCTAAGTGAATTTAGAGAACAGTCATATGATTTTTAAGGTATGATATATGCATTCACAGTTCTAATATAAATCATAACAGTGATAAAATGAACACCTAAATTCACAAGAAACTAATGTTGAGGCCTTTAAGGATAATTTCTCTCATAGGCAAAGTGATTTCAATGGAATCATGGATTTGCTCTAAGTGGTTGGACTAATCATTGAGGAAATATAATTGTTGTCTTCTTGGTCACACTTTAAATTTTTGCATTGCATCATTGGCATAATTTTGCTTTTGCCTCCATTTGCTTTGCATATAAACATCTAAAGCAATATTAAAGAAGTTGTGCCCAAAGGAAAGTAATCTCATTGTCATCTAATTGAGCATTTTGCTGTAGGAGGCTTGAATGATTGCTAATGCTCTAAAGTTCTATTGATATTGCTAGTGTATCTTGTCCTTACTCTTGTTACTTTTAGAGCATCTTGCTTATTGAAGAACATTGTGTCTAATTGCTAAAGTGATATAATATTGTTCTTGCTCCTTATTGTTATCACTTAAAGAGCATTGAGATTGCTAATTGATAAGATCACTTTATATATCTTTTGAGCATTCCTCATTGTCTCATTTGGTTTCTAATTTGCATATCAAGTCCATTGATAAATTAATGCTCCTTGCTTTTCATTATCATTGTTTTAGAGCACTTGTCTCATTGCGATTGCTAAGTCATTGAATAAATCTTGTGATTAATCTATTAGAAGTTGTTTGTCTCATTGATAAATTGGTTTTGAAGATCAAGTGGTTCATTGGCACTTTTTCTTTAGTGAGATTTTTTCCTGCAATTACTCTTCAAGTATTTATTTTATGCTCTTGTCTTGAACATCATTGGATCTTAAGTAATTTAACTTGAAATACTTAAAAGTCACCTAACAATCTCACTTAAAGTTATCTCTCATACCTTGCATATCATTCTAGGATTAGAAGTTCTTCTGTAAAGCATATCTCTAAGCATAAGCTTGGTTGATAGAAAGATAGGATCACCCCTCTCTTGGCTTGCGACACTTGACCCTTACACTAAAGTTAGAATAGGTGACCTTGCAGCGCTCTTGTGGGCAATCCCTTGTAGGAACAGAGGCACCTGGGTTGTAAGAACCTCATGGGAAGTATCGTTAATGAGGCCATAGCCTCCTTGTGGGCTTCTTTCTACAACCTTCTTGTGAGACTTGCTTCAAGACGGCTAGATTGAGGGTTATCATCTAGAATAGGCATTCTAATTAAAATTAACCAAGAGCTTGCATCTCACTTAGCTTTAGGTGTTGCATCTCATATAGGATAGTTCTTCATCCTAGCAGCAATAGTTAATCCAGTAACTTGGACTTCAATCTATATTGTGCAAGTAAATTGACTCCTAAAGCATTGGTCTCTAATTAATAATCTCAATAAATCTAATCAAGTTGTGCTAAATAATTAAACTTGCCAATCATTTTTAACCAAGTTGCTAGGCCATTCAGTTGGGTCTCCCGAACTCATCAATTCATCCATTGGGACTACACCCATTAGCCTGCTTTAGGAAGACAACTTGAATAAAGAGGGTCGCAATCAGAGTGACAGCCCCTGCCTTGAGTGTTGTCGCATTCTTGTGTACAATTTGAGCGACAACATTTTATGGCGTCGTTGTCAAGGATGAGCCTTGTGGTCCTTGGTTTTAACAACATCCTTCTTATCATCTTTTCATTTTCATTTTGCAACATTTTTCTAGCATCGTTGTCAGGGACCAATTTCTTGTTCTCGGCACGTCGACATTTTCCCTTTTCATCATCATCTTCTTTAACCCGGCATCGTCACAACATTTTTTGGCACTGGGGTATAATCGTGTCATCCTTAGTCTCACTCATCTTTTCATCCTCATCAATCTGCACATTCTTTAGCACCTGGACATTTGGGTTAGTTTCACGTTTGGGTGGCAACTCCACTTATTCATCCTTTTACAAGAGCATATACTAGAAGAAATCCTAGTAGTTTGGTTAATCCCGCTCCAGATCCTGAAAAGGCCCTTAGAGCTCGATTAAACAAATTACATTCTAGTAAGCATTTAATATTTCTCGGACAGGAAGCCCTCCCTGATATCCACTTGCTTTTCCTTGACCCCGTCAAGTAAGACATCATGGATCTTTTCGCACCTTGCAACTTTGCCAAAGTTCAAGGTTATCCTCATGATCTTCCAGATTCTGGTTTGGATAAGATACCTATGTTTCAAGGGAATAACGCGATCAATGTTGAAGCTTATCTCAAAGCATTCACAACCTTCTTGGTAAAACATGCTCACAAAGTTGCATATAATCATGAAGATGTTAAGATGAAGATCTTTGTTCTCTCTCTAGAAGAAGATGCATTGCAATGGTTCTTGGACAAGCCTGATAATTCTTTTGACTCCCTGCAAGCCATCATCAATGCATTCAAAGATAAATATGGGGATAAGAGAGAAGGAAGATATTTACTTAAAGCTATCAACAATATTAAGAAGAATGAAAATGAGACGGTTGAGGAATTCAATAAAAGGTTCAATTGCATTGTGAGGGAAATGCATCAAGACTACAAACCAACTGATAAATCTTTGTTAGAACAGTATCTTGATGCATTTGTTCTTGATACTTCTTATGAGTTAAGACATTCTAAGCCAAATAATTTAGTTGTTGCTCAAGCCTTAGTTGAGGAATTAGAAAAGGATAAGAAAGCATCTGGAAAATCTGAAATTCCTGGTTTTGAAAGAGCTCCAGTCAAAACTAATGCAAACGAAATAAAAGAAGTTGAGCATGATCCAATTAAACAATTAACTCATTTGATTAAGGAAATGAAAATTGAACATGCCAGAGAAATGAATTGCATGGAAGCTAGGCTAATTCAAATGGAAAGAAATCAAGCTTAGAATATGCAGCCTAGAAATAATAATAGCAAAGGTAATAATAATGCATGGCCAAGGAGGAATCCTCCAAATGAACAGAGACTGTCGAATCCACTTGAATCAACTGATGTTGTCAATCAGCCTGTGCCATCCTGTAGACCTTGTGAAGGTTTTCATGATGAAAGTTTGTGTGCTATCGCTAAAAATATCTTGGATGAAGGAACAAGTGAACAAATAAAAAATATTAGTCAGGATTCTCAGAATGAAAGTTGTTGTATGGAAATGATCCCTTAATCTTTCACCATTAATAATTTCAATGATGAAAAGTATCCTATTACATAGTTGTATGGTGAAAAGTCATCTCAAGAGCAAGTTTTGAAGATTGCTAGAAGTAAAGGATATACTTATCAAAAGAAAGGAAAAGATCAGAATCAGAATAAGCAACAAGTTGCCTCTAAAACCTATCAATAAGGATTAAAGATTGATTGGGTCACATCGATAAACAATGCTAAAATCTTTGTCCCAATCCTAGAGCTTCTAAAGATTTTGTCTCAGAGAGTTGCATTTTTTAAAGCCTTAGGCATATCTCGGCACGATAAGACGGTTACGTACCATAAAGATGAAGAAATCAAGTTGAAGGATTTAAATTGCTACATCACAAATGAAGATCATCAACCTTTCTTCTTGACTTTAATTGTAAATGATCATTTATTGCACAATTGCATGTTAGATTCGGGGGCTTCAACTAATGTCATGACTAAGAAGGTCATGGACCAATTGAATTTAAGGATATCAAGGCCTTACCATAACATTTGTTCCATCGATTCACAAAAGATTGAAGTCCTTAATGTAATCAAGGACATACAAGTCTGCTTGACAAATTTCCCATATAGGATAATTACCATGGATATCACTATCATAGATGTGCCTGATGTGTGGAGAATGCTTTTATCAAGAAATTTTGTGGCTAATCTTGGAGGCTGCATTCAATTAGATCTATTATAAGCTACTATTCCTGCAAGCAGAAGGTGGTATAGTCAGATTATACAGGGAAGCTGAAAGAAGGCATCATGTGGAAAACCCAAGAAGGCCTGACAATGAAGAGTTTGAAGCACAAGGACATCCTACAGAATACAATGCAGTGGTAACAGAGTTCTTTCAGCCTATCTGAAGTGCTACTTCATCTTGTCTCATGAACAAAGGGGGAAAGAGGGAGAGATTTGATGAGACTTTGCAGTGCAACACTTAGAACCTCCATCAACCCAAAAGAATCAGGATTTAGCAGGGGACACCAGACAAGCAACCAATAGATCAACTTGTTAGAATATAGCTTCTCTAGATTGAGCCACAGGGATGACATTTGATGCCACAGGGAATCTTCTGTATTATATCTCTAACCCTACTCTCTTAGAAAGGTTTCATTTCCGTCTGTTGACCACTACGTGTCAACTACCCATAGCAGTACACCCCCTTTTTTGACAAAAGGGATAGCGCTTGATCGACGTGTCCGTGCCATTCGACTGTCATCATCAGCCCGATCATGTTATGTTGTAAACCCAGTCTGCATGTGTAAATTGTAAATAATCTTAGCAGATTTGAGTCATGTATGTAAATTGCCTAGGCAAACCTAATTTTCTAGTGATAATCTACGTTCCGGAAGGTTTTTTGTCTCACCGATCCATGATCGGCAGAGTTTTCCTTCAGCCTAACCCCAAAGCCGGAATGGATTTTGTCATTAGAATCTTAGGGGAATCCTAGTGTGCTTCGAGTCTATGTAAAGGTAATTTGGAAATAATTCTAACCATTTGGTTAGATTATTACAAATTGCTTGATCTGCTAGATTATATTTGTGTCGCAGAACTGAGTGGTCTATGAGGGTCTATGTCAAATGGGCTTCCCCCTTGAGATGTAAAATAGTAAAAGTCATGATGTAAAGTGTCTTGAGGGTTAGAAAGTGTTTTATCCCCTCATAGGTCCTAAGTCCTAGGTCCTAGGTGATTTTTCCAAAGGCTAAGTTCGAGGATCCAAAAATAAAAAATATAAAATATAAAAAATATAAAAATAATAAAAAAATAACAAAATTAAAAAATTAAAATAACTAAAAAATTTAAAATTTAAATAAAATAAAATTTAAAAAATAAAATAAAATAATAATAAGTCAAAAGTTTTGAGAAAATAAATGCAAAGTTTTAATTTTTTAATATATTAAAATGCATTTAAAATTTCGACGGATGAGATTAAAAGGGATTTTGATCCTCATCGACGGTCGAGATTAGTTTGACATGGATCACTCGAACTAGCCGTTGGGAATTTTTCCTTTAAATAGGGTGTTAGGGGTCATTTGAGATCAGATTGGATCTAAGAGTCTGGTGCTAAAGAAAGCTCTCTTGTAGTCATTTTTTGTGCAATAAAGAAAGACTTTGGGGTTGAAATCTTGCTGGTGTTACTCTTCTGGAAATGCTGTAAGATGTTTTATTTTTCTGCATAATTTTATTTTCAGCCATTGATGATAGCTTGATGAAGATTGATTCAGGCACAGGTATCTTGTCTGATCTCTGGGGTTTGAATGATAGTTTAGATTCTGAAATATAATGGCAGGTATCTCCATTTGATCTGGATTTCACTATTGTTTTCTCCCTCTATGTTAATGGTTGATTTTAAGCTGTGCAGGAAATCCTTTTTTTTTTAGATTACCGGGCATTCGGGGAAGTTCTCGGCTGAACCAGCCAACTCCCAGATTGCGTTTTCTGAAAGAGCCCAGCCAGTTTTGATCCCGGGCTTATCATTTGAAATATTTTTATGAATGCATGAAGGGTTTTCTGAAGTAAATATTACTGTGGATTATTGACAAATCTGGCTGCTTAAGAGTCAAAAATCTGTAAATATTGTAAATTTTTAGCTGGTTTTAGGGTTTTCAGTTTTGTTTCTTGCACATTTTACTTCTCGGTGTTCTGTTTTTGCCATTGCAGGTTGCAGGTATAGATTTTAAAAGTTTTTCAGGGTTTCCATGAGGCAATCTGAAGCGGATTGATTTAAATTTTTTACAATTTTTGAAGAAATTCAAGGGTTTTTTGCTGCTGCCTGGAAGGTTTTCTTTTTCACAGAAGGATTTTGAAATTTTGTTTCAGGTGTGCATTGTCCAAACCTCCATGTCTACATCCTTTAAGTTGCAGCACTGCACACCGAAAACCTTCCATTCACGCAGCCTCAAACTCCAGCGTTCAGACCTGCAAGGAATCGAATTTTTTTTACGTTGCTTCATTTTTTAAATCTCTCCCTCTGCTGCCCTGGTCGTTACTGTTAAAGTGGCCATCAAAAAATCCACGCATCTGCGTGTTACAGCCCCTCAAACCCGCTCGAACTCCTCACGCTGTCCCTTCCATCGAACCCATTCATCAATTTTTCGCTCCACACAGCGAGCTCAACTCACCTGCATCTTCTCCTCCCTTCACATTATCCGCGGCAAGCATCTGCGTTTTCCTTTCTACCTCTCCATGCAAGTCAGTCCTGGAAACACTGCGCATCTCCCTCCTCAGTCGATGCATTCCCTATCACCTGCACACAATAATAAAACGTATTTTATTTACCACGCTACCAGCATCATATCCGTAGCCCCTATGTTCGATCTCCAAACTACGGCACGCTTCTCCACCAGCTCCATCCATCGCTCTTCCCTGCCCGCCTTCCTTCCACCATCTAGAATCCATCGAGCTGCCATTCCACAGTCGTTACCCTCCTCACGTCGACCTGCATACGATCAATCAAAATCAGACTTTCATTTTTTTAAATATATGCATCAAGCTTTATTTTGTTTAGTTTTTTTTCTATTTAGAGTTAGGTTAGCATAAGTCTCCCTTTTTCCTTTATTTGGTTTGGTTTTATATTTTTCTTTAGCTTAGTTTAATTCTTTAAAAATTTAAATAAAAATGAAAATTTTTTATTTAGTTTAGTTTTAGTTTTTATCTCACCTTTTACTTTAACTTTTCATTTAAAAATAAATAAAAAATAAAATAAAATTTCAGATTTAATTTAGGATTTAGATTTAATGATAATCGACTTTCATTTTCATTATATGTATGTAGATTAGGTGTTAATTTAGTTTTAGATTAGTTTTTATTTAGATTTTAAGTTTTGTTTCATTTTAAGCTTAGAATCTCATAAAGAAATTAAAAAAATATAAAAAAGCATGAAAAAGTTCCTTTTAAGTTTTTTTTCTTTTTTAGTTAGGATCTGGCTTTAGAATTAGACTTCGAGTTTATTTAATTTAGGTTTTAAATTTAGATTTTGATTCTTTTTTAGTTAGGTGTTAATATTTTTAGTTTCCTATAGCTTAGGTCTTAGAATTAGATATGTTTTAGTTTTGTTTTGTTTTATTTTTTTAAATAAATTAAAAAATCTCATAAAAAAATAAAAAATTTAAAGATTTTGAAAAAAGATTAACTAAAAATTGAAAATTCATTTTTTTGGTGTCTCTTGTGGTATCTATGTTCCTCTTCTCTATAGTTAAATGCACTTAAATGTTTATTTGAAAGTTAACTATATGAAAGTGGTAATTGGTTGGCATTTAAATTTTATTGTTGTTTAAAGCATTCAATCTTTAGAAATTTAATTGCTAGATCATTATTAAAACATTGTGCATTTATTGAATATCTTGCATTCCTTGGGTTATTTGATGATAAATGATTGTTTTACAAGGTTCATATTTCTACAACATTTAATAAATAATCATTTAATCATTAACTCCATAAGGCACTGGTCCATTAATTTCTAAATCAATCAAGTGCTAAATCGCCTTGTTGTGTCTCCCAACCCAACTGGTCCACAGTTGGTCTTCATTCATCCCATAGGGTCTATCCCCCTTAGCCTCGGAAGACGGCTTAAATGGAGAGATTGGAGATCAGGGTGATAGCCCCCGGTCTGAGCGTTGTCGTGACAATCTGTGCGACAACACCGTCAATAGAGTAAAATTTTATTTTTGGTATTAGATAATATTTATTTCAGCATTTATGTTTTATGTTTTTAAGTTTCATTGTTAGAATAGGGTTTCTATTCCAGCAAATGATTTCCTATTTGATGATATACATATGATGATTTTGATCTAGAGCGGATAGCTACATGATGTCATTTTGTTTTCTTGGATATAGGATTTTCGACTCTCACATTCCTTCACTAAAGCAACGTGTCCCCAGGTAGAGCCAAATGTTGTCCACACTTGTGTCAACACTTCCAAGAAGCAGAGTACAAAGCAGCGGACAAATTTTTTAAGGATCATTGTCATCATTCAGCTTCATTTTTATCATTGTAAACCCAGTTTTTGCATATTTATTGTAAATGATTCCAATATGACAATTAAGCCATGTCATAACACCTATGTAAGCTTGTGATTCTTCTCGTGTTCTTCTCAAAGGGTTTCATTCTAGGGAGTTTTTTAACCTCCCCGAATTATGTGTTTCTAAACACAGATAATCAGCAGAGTTCTTCTCCCAGAGATACCATAAAGCTAGGGTGGAATTCTTTGACGAGGTCTTAGGTAAGTCCTAGTGTTTATTGAATCTATTTATTTTTCATACTAGATCATATTGTGTCACAGAATGGGTAATGTTTTGAGGGGTATGTCTAAATGTGTATTTACCATTCTAAGGGTTGATAACGTAATATTTGATGTAAATGTCTGTTTAGGAATAATTTAGTGCATGGTTACTCATATTTAGATACCATGGCTAAATTGTTTTATAATACATACTTGGAGGGTTGAAAAATATTTATTCCCCTCTTAAGTCTTTTAATTAATTTTTCAGGCAAACAAAAAAAGAAATAATTAGTTAGAAAATTAATTATTTGAGTCAAAAAATAATTTGAGAGAAATTAAATTCTCTCCAAGTGGAAAATCATCAAAAATTCTTGGGTCAAAAAATAATTAAATTTTGAGTGTCCTCTAACAAGGGAAAAATGGATTTTTTAAGAGAAATTGACCCCTTCGACCTTAGTGGTTAAGTCAAGGTGAATTTTTTGAGGATAAAAGTCCAAAATATTTTTTTTGGACTAAGAAAAAGAGGGTTTTAGAAAAATTCGAATTTTTCCTCAAAAATAAAAAAACGACAGTCGAGATCAAGTTATTTTCAAAAGAAGATCGACGAATGAGATTATTTTGACGAAGATAAAGCCAACTAGCTGTCATTTCCACTTGGAGGGGTTGTCTTCTCTCAATTTCTATATAAGGAGGCTACCAAGCTCCTCATTTCATCTTTGGATGATGTAACAGTTATCTCAGGTACTGAGCAAGGCTCTACTGGAAATTCTTTGCACTTAATATTTGCAGTTCAATTCAAGGTGTTTCTCATTTGTTGATCTATGGTATGTGTTGGATGTTTTATTGATATGCTTTGAAATATATTGTTGATTATTATTTCAATTGTTGGTAGTTGGGACATCTATTGGTACAAGTATCTTGCCTTAGGTGTTTGGTGACAGTAAACACTCTAGATCTAACAAGGTCTAGAAGGTATCTCTAGATCTATAGCGCTATTGTGTGAATCAAACCATTATTTATCTAATAATCTATCATTTGATGTGCATTGAGTTACAGGTTGCTCCAGCCCTTGGCCTCCAAGTTCACAGACTATGAGGGGATCACACCCTTGTTTAGCTCCAACTCTTGATCTAACAAAAATCTTATGCAGGAGGGCTTTGCAAAGATTTTAAAAATTATTCTCTCACTATTCCAAAATTTTATTTGTGCCATAAAGTTCAATATGCTAATGAGAGAACATTTTATTTTGTAAATTATTCTTCCACTAACCCTTGTATTTTAGCACTAATTTTTTTTTTGTTATAGTATTGGGGTTTTGGGGTTTTGGGGTTTTGTTTCATTTTGTATATATTGGGTTCTTGGGTCTTCTCTATTTCATTTGTGCAAGTGATAGCTTAAGGGTTTGAAGCAGAAATTAATTTTTGGCCTATTCATTAAAGAAAAGAAGGTTGATCTAGGCCCTAGAGGGTAAGATCTAGCCTTCCCAAGTCACATTTGCTAAACGTCCAACTGAAGAAGGAAGCTACTAGCCTTTGAGGTGTTTCCCTTGAGGTAAACTTGTTATTGCACAGGTGTCATGGCCTATTTGGCCTAGCCGCAAACCTTGTAAGGCCTTTTTTCCTAAGCCGCAAGCCTTGTACAGCCTTTTTCCTAAGTCGCAAGCCTTGTAAGGCCTGTTTTCCTAAGCCGCAAGTCTTGTGGGCTCCTTCTACCCTAGAGGCAGCCCTTTGGGGCTTAGGCACAAGCCTTAGGGCCTCTTTTGGGCACATCACAAGCCAAAAAGGCCTTTGTGTGGCAAGCCGCAGGCCTAACGAGGCCTATCCCTCCTAGCCACAACCCCTAAGGGGTTTTTCTCCTAACCGCGACCCTTCTGGGCATATTTTGGGGGAGTCATAGGCCTTAGAGGGCTTCGAGCCCTAGGTCGCAGCCCTATTTGGGCATTTTTCTCATCGATTCAGTCTTGTATTGGCTACTTGTGGGGTTTTGCAGTCTATTTCGACACTAATATTTGTTTTGCAGGCTTATGGTAAGTTTGGCAAGGGTTTCAAGTTGATTTCTAGATTATTTTTACATTTATCCATTGAATTTTTTAGCTAACAACTGATTTTGTAGGCTTCATCACTCATTGAAGGAGTTTTCAAGGGCTCAAGTCCTCTATAGCCCATCAACTAGCCCTAGAATCCCTAGCTTTAGTCATAAGAGGGTTGATCCATTGTTTGTCAAGACTAATATTTGTGTTGCAGGTATTTGAAGGAGCTCTAGTGCACTTTGGGAAGTCAAATCACCATCTAGCAAGGCCTTAGGGCCAAGGGTCTGCTCTCTAATCTCATCTCTTTCCTCATTGTTTTATGATCAGATCTGAAGTCATCTAATAACAGTGATAAAGTCTCTAAATACACACCTTAAAAGAGCTTTGAAATACTTTAAAGTAAGCCAATAACCATCATACATTTAATTTCAAGGAAAGATCTGGGTTATTGCATTTTTGATGTTCTAAGTGAATTTAGTGGACTGTCATATGATTTTTAAGGTCTGATATATGTATTCACAGTTCTGAAATAAATCATAATAGTGATAAAAGGAACACATAAATTCATAAGAACTCATTTTGAGGCCTTTAAGGATCATTTCTCTCATTGGCAAAGTGATTTAAGTGGTTTTGCTCTAAGTTGTTGGACTAATCATTGTGGAAATACAATTGTTGTCTTGTTGGTCACTCTTTGCATTTTGCATTGCATCATTGGCATAATTTTGCTTTTGTCTCCATTTCCATTGCTTATAAACATCTAAAGCAATATTAAAGAAGTTGTGCCCTAAGGAAAGTAATCTCATTGTCATCTAATTGAGCATCTTGTTGTAGGAAGCTTTAACGATTGCTAATGCTCTAAAGTTTTATTGATATTGCATAAGTGTATCTTGTTCTTTCTCTTGTTACTTTTAGAGCATCTTGCTTATTGAAAAACGTTGTGTCTAACTGCTAGATTGATATAATATTGTTCTTGCTCCTTGTTGTTATAACTTAAAGAGCATTGAGATTGCTAATTGATAAGATCACTTTATATATCTTTTGAGCATTCCTCATTGTCTCATTTGGCTTCTAATTTGCATATCAAGTCCATTGATAAATTGATGCTCCTTGCCTTTCATTATCATCGTTTTAGAGCACTTGTCTCATTGACATTGTTAAGTCAATGAATAAATCTTGTGATTGGATAATCTATTGGAAGTTGCTTGTCTCATTGATAGATTGGTTTTGAAGATCAAGTGGCTCAGTGGCAATTTTGCTTTAGTGGGATTTTTTCCTGCGATTTCTCTTCAAATATTTTTTTTATGCTCTTGTGTTGAACATCATTGAATCTTAAGTAATTTAACTTGAAATACTTAAAAGTCATCTAACAATCTCACTTAAAGCTATCTCTCATACCTTGAATATCATTCTAGGATTAGAAGAGCATCTGTAAAACGTACCTCCAAGCATAATCTTGGTTGATAAAAAGACAAGATCGCCCCTCTCTCTTGCCTTGCGATGTTTGACCCTTGCACTAAGGTTAAAACAGGTGACCTTGTAGTTCTCTTGTGAGCAACCCCATTTAGGAATGGAGGCACCAAGGTCATTAGAACCTCACAGGAGGTATCGTTAATGAGGCCATAGCCTACTTCTTGTGGGCTTCTTTCTACAACCTTCTTGTAGAAAGAAGGTTGTAGAAAGAATATGCATTCTAATTAAAATTAACCAAGAGCTTGCATCTCACTTAGTTTTAGGTGTTACATCTCATATAGGATAGTTCTTCATCCTAGCAGCAATTGTTCATCCAGTTACTTGGACTTTAATCTATATTGTGCAAGTAAATTGACTCCTAAGGCACTAGTCTCTAATTAATAATCTCAATAAATATAATCAAGTTGTGCTAAATAATTAAACTTGCCAATCATTTTTAACCAAGTTGTTAGGCCATTCAATTGTGTCTCCCGAATTCATCATTTCATCCATAGGGACTACCCCCTTAGCCTACTTTAGGGAGATAGCTTAAACGGAGAGGGTCGGGATCAGAGTGACAACCCCTACCCTGAGCATTGTCGCATTCTAGTGTATAATTTGAGCAACAACAGGTCTACGACACCCAATGTTTGGAAGGGCCCAATTTACGCTGATATCTAAAGCAGGAGGAAGAGGGATGTTTGTCGTGGCTTGAAGGCCTATTCTAATTCTAAATACAACATCACAAGAGACCTACACATAGAGATAGGATGTCTCCTTGTGATCTCACTAATCTAGATGTTGAGTTATAGCTTCTCTTTGCCTATCTCTTAGTGTCTCTACCTATGAGAACCAGAAAAAAGAGGTGATTATCCTAGCAGTGTCTGATCGTGGGGTTGTTTGAGTGCAAAAGAGCCAAGTCCAAGGGCCTCCCTCGTGTATAAGGCCAAGCATTATTGACCTAGTTATCTAAAGAAAATAGGGAAGGAGTTTTGGGACTTTCCAAAAAGACAATGATATTTGTTATAGCAAAATCTCACTAAACAATATAGGCAGTAACACTTGGGAGTGTCACCATTGTTGTAATGACCCATCTACTAGTACAAACGAAATGTGAATTATTATCATGCATACAATGCATGCATATGATAGCTACATATGCATGCGTCGCCTGCACTGCACTAGTCATATTAAATACAGAAGAAATTCCAAGCGTAGAATAAAAGACGTAATTGTTGAAGTTACTAGATAAATATCTAACTCGCAAAAATATATTGGAATAGGTATTTTAGTATGTGTCGTCATCATAATAGGTAACCATAGAATACTATCCAAAATAAAAGATTAATACTACTATACAAAATTAAAATGGAATATAAATTTATACGAATAAATAAAAGGGACAAGTATAAATAAAAGAAATGAACATTTGAAAAGATACTATGCATATTATACAAAATTAAAAGAAAGAATTTAATAGTATGGAGGGTGGTTTAGATCATACGCATAAGTTCCAAAAGTAATAAGAAACATGTCATCTTAAGGGAGACCACCGCCTCTAATTTAAATGCTTTACCCTCCTCGCGAAGCCAGCACAAAAAGGGAAACGAACATGCAACCAACTGAAAGTTGGAGAAGAGCCCTCAGGGAAAAATATAAAGGGAACAAAGATGAAGTAAAAAGGGAGGAGGAATATTACTGGGAGAAGAAAGGAGAAAAATTTTAATAGAAAGTTACAAACAATAAGGACTGAGCCTTCGTTGTTCTTGAAGTTTTTGGGCACAGGGGGGTAGATTACATCAATTGGGAAGCATTCTGGAACTGAGTACCTAGGTTGTACCCAGTTTGGCTGGGAGGTTTTGGTCTGTTGGTAACCAGTGCGAATTTGGAGCCATAACATCTCGGGATCAACTTCATACAAGGAAACCAGGTAGGTCTTTGTGCATTAAAAAATGATAAATTTCTTGCTTAAATTGTAGTTGGTAAATTTTAGAAGAAATTCGAAATTTAATATGGAAATTATATTATGTTTTCGGTATTACATGAATTTGGAATTCAATTGTATACTTAAATGGGAAAATTTTGGTTTAAGCATTACAAACTGGTATCAGAGGGGGGTTACAAACTCTGCGGAACCAAGGGGCCACTTTTAATTATCTCTATGATTTTCTGGGCTAACAGTGCCCCGAGCTCTTTGTACAGAGAGCCAACCTGAACGAATTAACCGACTGATGATTAAAGTGTGTATAGAAACATCACTTGACTGATAATTATTTTGGTAAACCATTAGAAATTTGTTAGGTTTGCAACCTGAACAATGTAATAGTATACATTTTTGACCCTCCTACTACAATCGAAGTGTAAGCACTAAGAAATATCATGTGATATTCATCGAAAACTGTCGGAAGCCCATTCCATGAGTCACAACCCCAAATTTTTACTATGATATTTTCAAAATAAGGTTTGAAGATTATATATTTTAAATAAATTAAAATAAGACCCTCGATCGAGGTGTGACAAGCCTCGCGGATTAGAGCCGAGAGAGGACGGTCAGCGGGCATGGGGGGCCGAGGGTGGATCAGTCGGCCAGCTGGCACGGCGGGCAGAGGGAGAAGAGGCTGGTCAGGGGTCACGAGAGTTGGCAAATGGCAGTGGAGTAACAGGCAATACAGGGCAGGGACAATTGTTAAAGCGGGCAGAGGTAAGAACGGATGGCTAGTTGTCACGAACGGCGAAGGGAAGAGGGCAAGGACAAATGCACCGGCAGCCGACAAGTGGCAAGGTTGTCGTAGAAAACTCGCGGCAAGAGCAGCCGGCGGTAGGAGAGATTTAATGATCTGCAATTATGGGATTGTTAGTGGAACCCCATCCCGAGACTCTCATGCGGGAGAAAGGGCAGCGGACAGAGGAAGAGATCACGTTGCGGGTCCTTCGAGCGGCATATGGGGCAGGTGGAAAGAAAATCAAAATGATAAGCAGGCTAGTTGGAGAATCATTCGCATGCAACAAGACAAGGCAGGACGTGCAGCTAAAGGTGGTGAGAGCCGAGGGTTGGAGGACGTCGAGCAGCATTCGGCTATCGTTTGCAAGAACTGGTATGTGCTCTCTGCTCTCACTCACGATTGTCTGGATATGAATTGGCTCCTGCAAAGATTTAGTTTAGAAAGCAGCGCGAAATGATTCTGGAAGCGGAACACTAGATAATTCTAATGGTGCCCCCGGATGTTTTCAATGTTGAGGTCTCCCGGTCTTCTTAGGTATTCGGTCTGTCATCTTGGGGAGAGATCAACAGTGTTGTCATCCGGGGAAGGGGGTGTGAGAACCCTTATCTTGGCCTCTAGGTAGATAGGTTTCGAGGTATGAGTAGAAAGCTGAGTCGTTTTGCAGCCAACCGGGTCATCCAAAGGGGTTCCCCCTGCGTCTGTAGGACCAATTTCTATAAGTTGATATGGTTGAGAATGTGGATAGAGAAGGAAGGTGTCTCAAATAAGTGCGGAAGGCTCGAAATTTCTCCGGCCTTGACGCCTCCCTCGACCTGTTGATAGGGTGGAACTTCCTCATTCCAGAGCGGAGCCTGGACCTGGAAAAGGTTTGCGGGAAAATGTGCAGTAATTGGGGATGCAATTGGGGATGGGAAATCGCTCTGAGTAGGCTTTTGCTTTGCTCCCTCACAAGGACCCAATGGCGAAGGATAGCTCCCTCGTGGACCGGAATAAGAATTGTAGTCTGGTGGGCGATTGAGAAGCAATGTCTTGCCTGCTGGGGTGGCGATAACTAGGGTAGAAATTATATTGGGAAACCGGGGGCAAGGCTACAATTATAGTAGGGTGGAGGTGCAGGGAAGTCTTTCGGGAGCCGGGTAGAGGGGTTATTCAACCAGGACGAGGGTGTTGTTATTATCCTTCAAAACTCTGTGGGGGGAGCGGGGAATAAGGGTGTAGAGGGGGCTTATCATAGTTCTCAGGGCACGGAGCGGATGAAAACGCTCGCGCCCAAGAAGACTCACCCGGATTGGGGGAAGTTTGTGGGGAATCCCAAAACGAGCGAGGCCAACTCTCAAGCTGAGTCTCCAAACAAGAACAGAAGGAAAGATGTCAATTTCATTACCAACTCACAAAGCACAAAACTCTATGAGTACACTATGGTTAATTTGATGATGACTTACAATGTTGTATTACTGGTTTCTGTTATAGGTAGCTTAAAAATCAGAGTTCAGAGAACTCCGAAGATGCGGCAATTAAACTGTGCTCCAGCCCCGGTACAGTTGCGCTGCTTGGAAAGGGAAGAAAAAAGCAGAAAGAAGAATTGGATGGCGAAGGAAGGTCACCAACCAGGAAGGAAAGGAAACAGAGGAACGGGAAAGGCGGGAAAGAAGATGAAAGGCCTGGAACCGACCTCAAGCAAAGGCCCGAGCAAAAGAGGCAGGAAAACAGGGAAGGAGAGTATGCAAAACCTGATCAACGCATACTATGTAGGAACCCCGGCTGAGGTGAAAGCTGTAATCTCCAAATGGGAAAGAGAACTAAACACAAACATTGAAAATCAAGAGATCGAGGCAGAGGAATGGGAAACAATCATCAAAGACCCAGGGAATACCAGAGGATGCCAAACGTTGTTTCGTCAAACTATCCAACAGTATTGGGTCATGAAAAACATCCTGGCCTGCGCTATGACAACCTATAAGGAAAGAGAAGACCCGAAGGAGGATAGACCAGCTGAGCCAAGTATGAAGGACCTACAAAGGGAGATACAATCTGTCCAAATGCAGTTGTATAACAACAACCTCATTGTGAACAGGATTGAACAGAGTCTTCAAAATATGATGAGAAGTGAAGTTCTGGGTTCAAGCGCGAAAGCCCCAGCCCCGGTGGATTCTTTAGATGAATGAAACAGACCAGCAGTAAAATTTTGTCTATATGACAACAAGCATTTACTTTTTTAGAAAGAAATATATAGTTGATAAAGTTGCCAATGTAGCATGGATGGTAAGAAAAACTCTTTTTAAATTTTGGACAGTGTTCAATGCAGACAGGTGGCCAACAAATCTAGTTTCCTACGGGCAGGTTGAGGCCACCTACAATTTTGTAAAAATCATACTTATTTTCATGAAATATTAATAGAAAAGGGATCTACCAAGTTTACACCAAAAGAAATAAATTAATTAAAAAAAAAATTAAAATAAGATAGAAAAAAATATTTGTTACGATGTTATTTAAATATTTTCTTATTATCAGATTAATGTTTCGTGTTATTATATTTTTAGATCTTGTTAAATAAGCTTAATAGTAATAATTATTAACCTTAGTTGTATGGCTTTACAAACTTTTGCATTTCTTCTGTTTTACACTTATAGATTGGTATATCTGAAAGTTGTTCAGATGAATTCATGGTTATAAAAGTTAACTGCAAAAAATAAAATTCATGTGTTGCCTCATAACAAGTACGAGAATTGAACATTGTTTTAGTCTATTAATTTGATTATATTTGTTGTGTATGGTTAATTGTTTTTAGCATATCTGATTCTTCAAAGCCCTCAAACAGTGTGATAATACACTACCGAAATATCCGAGATCGATTTCCAAGAGTCTCAGGGCTCCACATTTAGTTCTGATATTTGACGGCAAGGTCATGTCGGTATGTTAAAGAAAAATTCATTTTTATCATTGGGCTCGAGGTCTAGTCCACAACTCAACATTGCCAACCGAGAAGCCAAACACCGAGTCCACTAATCGACAATCACCAAGTGTAGCCCCAAAGGCACCGAGAGGAGGAACCAACAAAAGCTCGTGCGATGAGAAATAATGAGAAGGCAATGTCCGGTGGAGGTGGTCATGTGTTAGGCATGTTGATGGAACTCGTGTTGTATTGCACTTGGGGCTCGTTTATTTTCAAGTCGAAGGAAATATTTTAAACTTAAGCAAAATATAATATATCTTTTTTTAAATAGGCATATTACATTTATATGTATATATAAGAGATAAAACTCATAAAATGAAAATGCCGAAACGATTTAATTATATCTATAGAGAAATGGAAAATCATTTTAATTATATCCATATAACTTTATAATTGCTAAACCTATGTTAGTGGTAGTTTCCTATCTTAGCCATACTAAGAGGAGAATCAACTTTAATATATTTTTCAATTATATATATTAAAGAATGGAGAATCAAATGGGATGTTAATGGATAAGGATGGTTGCTTAAAATAAATTTGGAAAATAAAATATATTAGAAAGAGGATGTGAACACCCTAACATGTAAAGCCTATAGTATCCAGACATAAAAAGGATATAGAGTATAAGACCATTTATGCCTTGTATCTGTTAGGCCAGGAAGTAACTCCTCAAATGAGATTATATTAGTCATTTAGGTTGTTCCTTATTATATACATGAGCGAGTGACTGTTGAGTTTCATCTCCCGATGACTCTCCATTTTCTCTATTATTTATTTACACTATTTACAGTTGTTCACCCAATCCCTATGATTAGGTGTCAACATTCCCCCCCTTAACCTGAAGCGATGTTGGTGAGTCCAAGCATCATTCTGAATCTTTCAAGCTTTTGTCTTCCAAGCGCTTTGGTGAAGATGTCTGTAATCTGCTCATTAGTGGAACAATGGCGAAGATGGATTGTTTTGGCTTCAACATGATGTCGAATCAGATGATATTTTGTATTGATGTGCTTCGTTCAATCATGGAACTTTGGGTTCTTGGCTAACTTTATTGCCGAGGTATTGTCAATCATGAGTGGAGTCGAATGTACTTGTTTTACCTACAAATCTTCCAGAATTTCCCTGAACCACACAATTTCTTTTGTTGCCTCAGCTGCTACCACATATTCTGCCTCTGTTGTGGAATCTGCTGGAACTGATTGTTTGCATGATCTCAGGAGACAACACCTAATCTAAGACTCATAGCATAACCAGAAGTAGATACCCCAGTTTCTTTGTCTCCATCGAAGTCTGAATCAGAGTATCCAATCAAGTTGAAGTCGCCCACCTGTGTATACTTGAGTCCAAAGTCTTGAGTTCCCTTCAAGTACTTTAGAACTCTTTTTGCAGCAAACCAATGTCCCTCACAAGCTTTTGCATAAACCTGGAGAGGATTCCAACAGCAAACGAAATGTTTGGTCTGGTAGTAGTCAGGTAGTTGAGACTTCCTACAAGTTGTCTATACTTTGTTGCATCCTCAAATTCTTTTCCTTCAATGGATGTGAGCTTTAAGTTTTGTTCCATTGGAGTAGTCAGAGGATTGCATTCAGCCATGCCAAACGTGTTCAACAGATCTCCATTCAAGTAAGCAGTTTTTACATCCATTTGATGGACTTTCCAACCATTCTGAGCTGTTAGGGCAAAGAGTGTCCGAACGGTAGCCCATTTTGTTGTGAGGACAAAAGTCTCCTCATAATCGACCCTTTCCTTCTGTGCAAAACCTTTTTCCACAAGCCTGACTTTGTGCTTGTCAAGTGAGCCATCATCTTTATACTTGTTCTTGTAGACCCACTTGCAGCCAATTGGTTTGGTTCCCAATGGAGGATCAACTAGCTTCCAAGTGCCATTCTTTATCAAGGCATCATACTCCTTTTGCATTGCTTCTTTCCATTCATCATGAGAAACAGCTTCTTTGAAGGAAGTTGGTTAATATGTAGACAAATTCAATTCACAATCATAAGAAACATCCATATCAACAGGTGAATTAGAGTCACCTACATCACCTCCATTTTGCCGGGTTGAATTTCTAGTTCCTGTCTTTCCAACCTCATCAGGATGAACACTTTCAAGTGTCTTTGTCAGCCACTTTGGGGGACCTTTTTGAGATGCTCCAGGTTACTCAGTTGATTGAGTTCGGATTGAATCAAGATTGAGTCTCCTAATCCTGTCAATCACATCACTCAAAGTATCATCCGTTTTTAGAGTTTCATGCAGGGGAGAGAGTGCTTCAGAAGAAGATTCCACAGGTTGATCTAGTGTAGGAATCCCCCCTTGAAGATGTGGAATCTGATTATCAAATGCTTGAAATGATTTTGCATTTGCGAATCTATCCAAGCGATCAAGTTGCCGCTCAACAACATTTTCAGTTTTGGATGATTGTTAAAATTGGCAACTAGGGCCAAACTCCATGTGGGTCAGCGTATTTATGGCAGCTGATATTATTATTGGATCTGTCTCGTCGAGAGGTGTAGGATTGATCCTAAGATCATCCGATTCCGATAAGTATTTATGGAGATATGAATTTATTTTGATTATGTAATTATTATCAAGCCGACCAGCTCTTATGTAGGCTCTAGAAGTCCAAACGTCATGTCTATTCAACCTATACATTTTTGGTATAAATAGATGAGGATTTGATGTCATTTGAATACACATTCTTGAGTGATCTCCTCCTCTCCACGTCTTGGGTTTTTGGAGGAGTGAGACACCAAGAGTAATACGTTGGCCTTATCGTGATGCCCTAGCCGCAGGTCGATCTACACAGCAAACAGAGACACCTATACGTTGTCAAATGGAGATACCTCATACGCTGGAATGGAAGACCTTATACGCAGTTATGGAGACCTAGCCGCAGTCATAAAGGCATCTCAACGCAGTAATTGAAGCTATCTTACACGTTGTTCTTGAAGATTCTTATACGCTATTCATAAGTCTTCTCATACGCTGTTCATGGTCAACCCTATACGCTATTCAAGATACGCTGGTCATTGATGATACCTCTACGCAGATCATAGATGATATTCAACGCAGATACAAAGACTTGTTTACACACTGGTCATATGTTGTTCATGCAAAGATATATAAGCTGCTCCTGCAAACATATATACGCAAGTAATGGTGACGGTTACACACACCACTTATACAGATACGTGGAAACATATATACGTTGTCCAGAAGACATACTCAAGCACGCAGTGGATCTAGCAGCGTGGTTACACACAAGGCACGCAGTGGATCTGGCAGCATGGTTACACATAAGGCACGCAGTGGATCTGGCAGAGTGGTTATACGTGGAAACATATATACGCAGCAATTCTATATACTTATATACACTATCATACGCAGCAAACGCAGGTCATACGCAGATATGGAATACGTTGCAAGCTGCAGTCTCATAAAGAGGAGTCGCAGTAGGGTTTGACTGCACCTAGGGTTTCGGTGCAGTCACAACCTCGATGCCAGGAGCAATGAATAACGTCATCGCAGTGAAGAAGAGTCTCAGCATTGGAGCAGATCCGCTCTATAGGATTTATCATATTGTTTGGTACAAATGATAAAGGAATGATGTAGTCTCAGCAGCATAAAGGTTACATAATAAAGCAGTAATGAGAATCACTGTCTCAACAAATATACAGTGATGACAAAGGTATATTGCAACAGTCCAATAATGATGACTTCAATGAAGAGCTCATTAACATAATGTAATGGCTGTCTTAGTGCATCCATGAAAGTATAGAGATCACAGTGAGTGGATCATGTTGATATGAAGCAACAGTAAAGATCTCCGTAATGATGGCTTCAATGGTGCTGAAATGAGGAGGATCTCAGCAACGATGGAAAAGAGGATTAGAGGTCTGGTATATGGATCTCAGTGACATGCAGCAGTGACTTGGAGTACAGCATGATGTATGGGCAGCATAGTGATGAGATCATGAGCAGCATGATGATGCATGATGTAGCATGATGGTGCTACATGGTAAGGTGCAGCAAATGGACGAGATGCAGCACGATGATAGGTGAAGGAGTCACCTTGGAGAATCAATTGAAGCAGAATGTCTTCAACTGATCTCATCGTTATACGAAATGATCTATGCTAGATCTAGATAAGTCAAAAACTGTCAAAGTGTTGACTTCTGTTGTAAATGTACTATCTCTCCCTCTCTTTCTCTGCTAAACTTTGAAGAACATAAAAGAAGAATTGATCAAGGGTTTCCCCACACATTGTGGGGTTTGTCCCTGGCTAGCACCACATCTTGTGTCCTCTTGTCTTGGCTTGTCTTCTGCAATTTATATTTATGTTCTATCTGCAGTTTATCTTAATGTTGATGTGATTGATAAATGTGAAAATTTAAATAAATTGCTCTAGCATAGAACATACCTAAAATTAACATGGTATCAGAGCTGAGGTGAAGACAATGCCCAAGCAAGAGTGAAAGAGCAATCACCAAAGACAGTTGGGACAGGACAAAAGGATCAATGAGTTCCACATCTCTCTTCTAAGTTAACCAAGGGTGAAGTCGAAGCAGAGCATATTATCAGAATGGCGTAGTGGAAGTTTCTGATGGCCCATCTAAAGATCACTTCATTGGGAAGTTCGAATCTAAAGGTGGCATTCGTCAATGGAAAGGTACGTGATTTTTAAAAGATGTTTTGAGTTCAGGGTTGTATCAAGTTGTAGGAAGTCCACTGGGGACCATGTCCATTGACTCAGCACCGGAGGTCTGTAAGTCAGATGGTGACTAGGATGCCTGAATTCAAAAAGGAGCATGAAGGTACATGTCTGAAATGTACCAAAGGAAAATCTTATAAGGGGACCATTCCCCTCATGAAGCAGGTCCACAGGCTTGGAACAACCCGAGGAGTTTGAGACTCACGATCGGGAATCTCATGTATACAGGTGGAAGAAAGCCCTCTATGGCTTGAAGCAAAACACCTTGGGCGTAGTATGAGAGGATTGATAGCTGTCTAATGCAACTGAGATTCACTAGGAGTGAAACAGATCCAAACCATTACTCGAATGTTGTGGATGATAAACCTCTCATACCGGCACCTATGTCTGACAGGTGCAGACCCTCTCATTTATAGGAGACAGAGGGAGTTGGATTCCGAATGTGGAAAGATAAACTGCAAGCCTGTGACTACCTCGAGGATCTTAACTTTCAAGAAGTTATATGGTAGTGATGTCGGACCAGATTTGGGAAATGCCTCTGAGTTTCATAAACTCATTTGCGTTGATGTTCTTGGAGAACCTCCGTCCGGACATATGGGTTGCAGTTAGCATGGTGAGCTCATATTTGGTTGAGCCTCACTAGATTGGTGCCAAGAATCTTCTGAGATATCTTCAGGGCACAATCTCTCATGGATTGAGATACACTGCCGGAAATATGAAACCACATGATTATTCGAATGATGAGTGGGCAGGCAGTGTGGAGGATCACTAGAGCACTTCTCAGTGTTGTTTCTCTTTGGAATCTGCCTCGATATCCTGGATGAGCAGGAAGCAGAAGTCGGTGGCTCTGAGCACCGCCAAGGCAGAATACATTGCTGCTAGTATGGCCTCCTATGAGGCAGTCTGGTTGTGAAAGCTCTTCAGTGAGTTGTTTGTACACATGATGAATACCACTGTGATTCTCAGTGACACCAGAGGCGGGATTCGATTATTGAGGAATCCTGTATTCGACGATTGCTCCAGCACAGATACTGCCTTATCTGGGATATGGTAAGTCGATGAGCAAGGAGGCTCCATCGCATTGAGACTGATGTACAGGTCGCTGACATTTTGACAAAGCCCCGGGGAAAGATCAAATCTGTGATTTTCCCGTACGACTTGGAGTCGTCGAGAGACCCTTGTAAAAGGGTCCTGCATGTTGCATACATTGAGCTCTGGGAGCTCTGGGGGCTTGCGATTCTTACTGGAACAACATACAGCCACAGGGTGACTCACCCTCCCCTAGTGGTGCGCACTGGAACAAGATGATTTGCTCTCTTGTGGGACAGGATGATTCGCTCTCTTGTGGGACAGGATGATTAGTTCTCCTGTGAGGTCTGGATGATGTGTTCTCCATGACAAAATTGTACCAGGATGATTAGTTCTCCTGTGAGGACGGGATTGATTAAGTTCTCCTGTCGAGGCATCCTACCCATGCAATCTGGGACTCATGGGAAGTACCACTCATCTTATCAATGAGCAGGGAAATGAGGATAGGGACCATAGTAGTACCGATGGAAGCATCGCTGTATCTACCATACTCTCTATGATAGGATGACCTTCATTGATCTGGGATCAATGATACTGGTTTGGGACCAGTTGTAAGAGTTGTACCTACTATGACGCTGACTTCGGGTCGATTGAGACTTGTTTGGGACCAGTGGTACATACTCTGAGACTGACTTCACGTCAATGCAGGACTGGTCTGGGACCAGTGGTAGGAGTTGTACCTACTATGACGCTGACTTCGGGTCGGTTGAGACTGGTCTGGGACCAGTGGTACATACTCTGAGACTGACTTTAAGTCAGTGGAGGACTGGTCTGGGACCAGTGGTAGGAGTTGTACCTACTATGACGCTGACTTCAGGTCGGTTGAGACTGGTCTGGGACCAGTGGTACATACTCTGAGACTGACTTCGGGTCAGTGGAGGACTGGTCTAGGACCAGTGGTAGGAGTTGTACCTACTATGACGCTGACTTCGAGTCGGTTGAGACTGGTCTGGGACCAGTGGTACATACTCTGAGACTGACTTCGGGTCAGTGGAGGACTGGTCTGGGACCAGTGGTAGGAGTTGTACCTACTATGACGCTGACTTCGGGTCGATTGAGACTGGTTTGGGACCAGTGGTACATACTCTAAGACTGACTTCGGGTCAGTGGAGGACTGGTCTGGGACCAGTGGTAGGAGTGCTACCCACTATGACGCTGACTTTGGGTCGGTTGAGACTGGTCTGGGACCAGTGGTACGCACTCTAAGACTGACTTCAGGTCAGTGGAGAATGGTATGAGACATTCTCAATCAATTCTTCATCTTCATAGTTCAGCAAAGCAGAGCTAGCAGAGCAGAGCAGAGCCAGCAGAGCCAGCAGAGCTAGCAGAACAGAGCAGAGCCAGCAAAGTCAGCAGAGTTGAGCAGAGCAGAGTAGAGCCAGCAGAGCTGAGCAGAGCTAGGCAGAGCAGTGCAGGGCACTAATGGTAGAGATAGTACAGTCGAACATATCGATCAGCAGATGGAGTTCTCCCTAGTTTAGAGGGAGTGTTAAAATTGGCAACTAAGGCCAAACTCCATGTGGGTCAGCTTATTTATGGCAGCTGATATTATTATTGAATCCCTCTCGTCGAGAGGTGTAGGATTGATCCTAAGATCATCCGATTCTGATAAGTATTTATGGAGATATGAATTTATTTTGATTATGTAATTATTATCAAGCCGACCAGCTCTTATGTAGGCTCTAGAAGCCCAAACGTCATGTCTATTCAACCTATATGTTTTTGGTATAAATAGATGAGGATTTGATGTCATCTGAATACACATTCTTGAGTGATCTCCTCCTCTCCACGTTGTTAGCGCTTGAATTTGGCCTCAGGCTGAAAAAGACAAAATCCAAGGCAACATCAAACCACTTAGCCTCATAGCTAGCCCTACGGGGACAGGAGAGGGCTCTCTCCGGGTCTATCTCGGCAAAAGGTCTTCAAAGGGCTGAGATGACCAATAAAGAACACTGATTTTAGGCTAGTAAACTGATAGGGAAAGTTTGATTTTAAAATTTTAGGGTTTTGTTGGAAAACTGAGCACAGCAATTTTGGGTGCGGGGATGAGACACAGTTTTTGCAGAGGTCTTTTTGGGGCAAGGTAGGAGATTGTCTTGATGCCTTTGAAATAAGTGAATGGATAGGTGTGACTGGTGAGGAGCTAAGGAGAGCAAGAAACCATCAGGAGTTCTCCTTAAACAGATGAAAACATAGATATTAAGCAAACTTAAAGGTAGAGCATAGAAACCATGAATTCTACCTTAACACTTCATTTACTTAATTTGCAGAAGAGAAGAGTAGGAAAATGATACACATAACAAACTTACAAGTACATGAGAGAAACACACCATCAACACAAATCACCACAGGAATCCCAAATAGTGCTGCAAAACCCTGGTCCTTCCTTTGCCAAAATTGCAGAGATACAAAGAGTAATACAGTCTAAGCTTATCCCTCCAGAGTCCAACCATGAAAATGACTAAGAAAGTACATAATATAGGCAAGCTAACACATTTCCTTGCCTCTAGGGGTCGAGCTCATCATCCTAGGAGCTGTTTCAACCAATTCTAAACTGAGCACTACAATCTAGGCAATCAAAACAACTTGCCTCTATAAGCTAGGAAACCAATTCATTCATTAATTTTTTGCCATTTTATGAATGAATCTTCTAGAATAGGTAAAAAAGTGTCATGTCAACATGAAATTACATCAATTACATCAAAGAGGATGAAAAATCCCACCAAAAAGTCAAAACTAGTCAATGCTGCGTTTTCCTGAGCTGAAGGTGCAAAACTGGCAAATTTTCCCAACGCGTAGCGCGCCTTTCAGGCCACTTTTGAGGCACTTCCCGGCATCCAAATGAGGCACAAGTGGGCTTGTTGGAAAGGTCTGGATGTCTACTCTCCAGCCCAAGTGGAATTTCTCAATTTGGTGGCCATTTGCCCCTCCAAAATTGCAATCTCCCAAGACTGCTTCCTGTGTGTCCAAAAAGTGGCAGAAGGTCATTTTTTGCTTGTTTTTTGACCTTTTGGGGGCTCAAATCTCCATGAAACTTCTTGGTAGTGGCTGAGCAAGTGTATTTTGTCATGACAAATCCAAAAATGCTAAGTTTTCGTGAAATGGACCTCCCCAACTTAAGAGTAGCGCGCGGCGCGCTACGCGTTGAGGGCAAAAACCTGTTTTTGGCACAAAAAATTCAAAATTGACCAAAATTGCTCCAAATTTCCTGAATTTTGAGCTGGAGTTGTATCATTGAGCACCATGCTCCCTCAAGGTGGCTTCAGCCAAAATCTGAAGCGGATCGGGCTTTTTCCTCCGTTTTAGTGCCTTGGCCAAGCATGCTTTGAGTACCTTCATTTTTGCTTTGCACACATGCATGTGGGCCCAATAATGATTCTTCATGTGGCGGAGCATGTCTTTGTCCCTGTTTGCCTTGGCTATCAACCTCTCTAAATGAGTGTTCACCTGAATGAGCATAGACCCTTGCTCTTTAGGTGTCAAATCACCGGGTCTCTTGCGAGCCAAGTTCCGGTCTTCTCGGATCCTCCGCAACTCATCAAGAGTGTGTTCATCCTCTAATTGCTTGTTGCGCTGCTCTAAGTATGTGATTGTCCAATTTGCCATTTCCAACTTTTGCTGCAACAAGTCATTTTCAGCCCTTAGTTGCTGAATGATCTCCTTTGGCTCTAAGCTAGGAGAGCTGATATCAAGGTCAACAATATCTATGTCCGGATCTCCTGATGGCCCCTCATTCATCATGGGTTGCTTGCCTCTCTCTTGTACCTGTGCTGCTGTCGAAAGCGAGGCCCCTTCCACCTGATGTGGAGATAACACTCGTTGTGCTGATGAAGAAGGCAAGACCCCTTCCACCTGATGTGGAGATAATACTCGCCGTGCAAATGCAAATAAGACCCTGTGGCCTCTCTGATATGTAACACATGCTGGAGTGCTGACATGCTCGGGCTCTGGAATGTGAAACTGCTGTGAAGGCCCTCCCTCATCATGGACAATCTCGGGAGGTGGTTGTGGCACCATGAAGAAGTCGCGAGAAATGAAATCCTCCCAAGCAATACGTTGTTGTGCCAACTGATGCATCACTATGATCTCGATCAGTGCATAATGATATATACTTTTGAGTTGTTGTGCGGGGTTCTTCCTTTGCACTACGGGCACCATCTTCTCTATATTTCGACACATGAAAAATGGAATGTTCATCATTCGTACCCGGGTAATGTGCATCAACAAACGGATATGGTATGAATATAAACGTGAAAATCTGCCCTCACAAGTGAAATAGCGCATAATGAGCCTCACCAAGGGTGCATACTCATCCCTTAGGAATCTGAAAGGAAAAACAGCAGTAAGGTGCCTCATGCATCCGGGTTTGATGTATGGTTGATAATGAAATTTGTCTAGCAGCTTGCGTTTGGTCCACTCTTCCCCAACATTTGGTATCCCGGTGGCTTGAGCAACAATTTCAGGTGATAGGGTGAAATCCACTCCTGCAAGGTTCACATGGCCATTGTGCAAATGTAGGACAAACAAGCGGACCAGTTCTCTATGGTGTTGAATTTGTGAGATCCTCTCACAATATCCAAAGCATGATTGATACTGAAAACATGACATTGCAAGTGGACAGGCTTGCAATTGAGCCAAAGAAGTGGGCTCTTCCCTGACATGCCGACCACCCTTACCACCCTTGTGATGCCTCCTTGGCACTTCTACCTCTAGTGTTGAATCACTGTCATAACTCTGCTGATAATCTGATTCGGTTTCTGACATGGTTTTGAAGGCAAGATGGCTGAAATGTATTGCTGACTTTGCACCCAATTAACTGTTGTTTGACTTTTCAAATGCTGTTACCAAGGGGACATAAATACAAGGGAATTGTTAGGGATAGGGGAACATGAGGGAATTAGGGACAATAAACAAAAATAAGGAATTTAGGGAAGGCAACATGGGAAATCACAAAATTGTGGGATTTTAAAGTGAAGAAAGGTTTGGGAATTAAGTATGTTTTAGGAATTTTAGAGAGGAGAATTATGAAATTTCATGGGAAAATTTGAAGGAGAAAGGTGATGAAAATGAGGGAAAAAGGGATTACAAATGGGCAACCTTGGACAGCAAGAGAAATTTGAAACCCTAGTACCATTGAGACTTTAAATTTTCCACAACAATGTAGGGTTTTGATTTATCATTTTCATAGCATTTGAACATATTAATTTTCTCTTTCATCTTGCAAAACCAAATCTAGCCATGGAGGAGGGGCCTACCTGCAATGTGCTTGAGAGAAAAGTCGACTTGATGGCTTGTTGGCAGTTTGTTGAGCAGAAAACCCAACGCGTAGCGCGCCTTGCCCAACGCGTAGCGCCCCTCTGACGCATAGCGCACGTGCAAAATAACACTGAGAAAAGCTCCCTGATGCGTAGCGCGCCCCTGACGCGTAGCGCGCCCTTCCTGACGCGTAGCGTGCCTCTGAAACTGCCCACTTTGCTCAAGAACTCCTAAAATCGCCTTTGCAAGGATTCTCTTAGCTTGTGAGAGGCAAATGAGTTGCTAATGAAGAGTGATGTGCTTTTATAGGCTTCCTTTAGATTTTTACTTGCCCAAAACCCACTTTATAATGTTTTGAATGTTGACACTTTTTGAATTAATTGGCTCTGACTTTTGGTTTCTTTTCTTTGAAAAATTGGTTGAAATGATGATTTCTTCTGAAAATTTTTGCAGGGATAGCTTCCAAAGTGCTTTGGCAAAGGAGACCAAGGCTGCACTTCGACATTTGAAGAATTTGAAATTTTGAGAATTTTTACAAAAATGAGATAATGACCTTTGTTTTCAAAAACAGAGTTTTTGAGAACAAGGTGAAAATTTCGCTGTACAATGATGAGAATTTTTGAAATAATGTTTAATGAAGGACATCCCTCTGGCCTGCTGGTCCTTTATGACCTCTCAAGACAAAAATGGACTCAACCCTAGACCTAAGACCTTAAAACTTAAAGCAAGATGAATGACCCTTTGAGGATTTTATTTACTTGAACAAACCTGAACCAGCAGTGCCAAACAAGAGGGGAATAAAAGACACAAACTCCCTCCACCAGGATTATGGCATGCCTAACGGAATGCAACATGATCACAATGATGGGACACCTAATCATGAAATGCAAAGAGCTTTGATCTCTAGTGGAGGGCTACTAGACCGACTCTAACACACGTCTTGGGTTTTTGGAGGAGTGAGACACCAAGAGTAATACGCTAGCCTTATGGTGATGCCCTAGCCACAGGTCGATCTACGCAGCAAACAGAGACACCTATACGTTGTCAAATGGAGATATCTCATACGCTGGAATGGAAGACCTTATACGCAGTTATGGAGACCTAGCCGCAGTCATAAAGGCATCTCAACGCAGTAATTGAAGCTATTTTACACATTGTTCTTGAAGACTTCTTATATGTTGTTCATAAGTCTTCTCATAAGTTGTTCATGGTCAACCCTATACGCTGGTCATTGATGATACCTCTACGCAGATCATAGATGATATTCAATGCAGATACAAAGACTTGTTTACACGTTGGTCATACGTTGTTCATGCAGAGATATATAAGCTGCTCCTGGAAACATATATACGCAAGTAATGGTGACGGTTACACACACCACTTATACGGATACGTGGAAACATATATACGCTGTCCAGAAGACATACTCGGGCACGCAGTGGATCTGGCAGTGTGGTTACACACAAGGCATGCAGTGGATCTGGCAACATGGTTATACGTGGAAACATATATATGTAGCAATTCTATATACCTATATACGCTGTCATACGCAGCAAACGCAGGTCATTCGCAAATATGTAATACGTTGCAAGCCGCAGTCTCATAGAGAGGAGCCACAGTAGGGTTTGACTGCACCTAGGGTTTCGGTGCAGTCACAACCTCGATGCCAGGAGCAATGAATAATGTCATCGCAGTGAAGAAGAGTCTCAGCATTGGAGCAGATCCGCTCTACAGGATTTATCATATTGTTTGGTACAAATTATAAAGGAATGATGTAGTCTCAGCAGCATAAAGGTTACATAATAAAGCAGTAATGAGAATCACTGTCTCAACAAATATACAGTGATGACAAAGGTATATTGCAACAGTCCACATAATGATGACTTCAATGAAGAGCTCATTGACATAATGTAATGACTGTCTTAGTGCATCCATGAAAGTATAGAGATCACAGTGAGTGGATCATGTTGATATGAAGCAACAGTAAAGATCTCCGTAATGATGGCTTCAATGGTGTTGAAACGAGGAGGATCTCAGCAGCGATGGAAAAGAGGATTAGAGATCTAGTATATGGATCTCAGTGACATGCAACAGTGACTTGGACTACAGCAAGATGTATGGGCAGCATAGTGATGAGATCATGAACAGCGTGATGATGCATGATGCAGCATGATGGTGCTACACGATAAGGTGCAGCAAATGGACGAGATGCAGCACGATGATAGGTGAAGGAGTCACCTTGGAGAATCAGTTGAAGCAGAATGTCTTCAACTGATCTCATCGTTATACGAAATGATCTATGCTAGATCTAGATAAGTCAAAGTGTTGACTTCTGTTGTAAATGTACTATCTCTCTCTCTCTCTCTTTCTCTGCTGAACTTTGAAGAACATAAAAGAAGAATTGATCAAGGGTTTCCCCACACATTGTGGGGTTTGTCCCTGGCTAGCGCCACATCTTGTGTCCTCTTGTCTTGGCTTGTCTTCTGCGATTTATATTTATGTTCTATCTGTAGTTTATCTTAATGCTGATGTGATTGCTAACTGTGAAAATTTAAATAAATTGCTCTAGCATAGAACATACCTAAAATTAACAATGATTCAAGAAAGATTACATCTCTAGATACAACAAACTTTTTATTGACTTCATCATAGAGACGGTATGTTTTGGAGGTGTTTGACTACCCCAGGAAAATACACTTACGACTTCTTGTACCAAGTTTGTTTCTATGTACCTTTGGTATCAAGGCATAACATGTGGAACCAAAGACCCTAAGATGCTTTACCGAAGGAATGTGTCCATACCACATTTCACAAGGAGTCTTGTTTCTAATAGCATTAGACGGACATCTATTCTTTACATATACAGCACATAGAACTGCATCAACCCAAAACATCAATTTTACATTTTTGAGGCACAGTTGTTTGATGTTTGATCAAATGTTGGCAAAGATAGTTTTCAAATTCATTTTAAGTGTATTCTTTTCCATTATCAGTGCGAATAGAGCCAATATGAGATTGTGCATCATTTTCAATCCATGTATGAAAGTTCTTGAATGTTTGAAAAGCATCAGATTTGTTCTTCAATAAATAAACCCAACACATTCTGGTGTAGTCATCAATAAATGTCATCATATATTTATTTCCATTTGCAGAAGGAACAGGCATTGGACCACATAAATCTGAATGAATGAGTTCAAGTTTTTTATGTGCTCTGGAATGTGAATCATGAAAAGACTATTTGTTATGCTTTCCTAGAATGCAAGCATCACATTGCTTAAGTTTCCTAGGAATTGTAGGCAAACCAGTAACACCATTTTTCTTCAACAAGCGGAGGCTGTCATAGTTCAAGTGTCCAAATCTAGCATGCCATAATAAACTTGATGGAAATGTACCTTCATCATAATAAGAATTGTATGAGAACTTTTGTGCATGAGCAGAGGTACCCTGCAGCTTGAGAAGCCTTTCTTCTTCTATCCCCTGTCATGACAAGTGAGTGGTCTGATGCTTTTCTTACCTCAACCTTGCCATCAAACATGTGAATGGAGTGTCCTTGCTGGCGGATGTGGACCAAGGACAGCAAGTTTCTCCTCAGCTGTGGGAGATATAAAACATGATGCAGAAGAAAGTCTAGAAGACCAGGCAATTTAAGCCTGATTGTGCCAAGCCCTGATGGCTTGAGTTTTGATTTGTCTGCAAAGTATATTGCTCCATCAACATTGTCAGTAAATTCTTCAAAAAAATCTCTTCTAAAAGTCATGTGGCAAGTTGCTCCTGAATCAAGCAACCAATCATTTTTCCAAGAAGCAAGTGAAGCATTAAATAAGTCTTCATTTACTCCAATATTACAGTGTGCCACAACATAGTGAGCGGATTCAGGTGCTTTACCTTTCTCTTTGTCATTAGTTTTACCTTTGGGTTGGTTTCTTTCCTGCTCAATTCTGTCCCAAGGCAACTTGCATGTGGATGCATCATGTGATCCATCTCTTTTGCAACGTATGCAATGTAAATCTGACTTTTCTCCTTGAGAGTGTCTGCCCCCCTACCTCTGAAATTTCTTCTTCCTCTTCCTCTTCGACCACCTCTTCCTCTAGAAGAATCTTGAGCAAGATTCTTCTCTCTATGTGCAAGACACACAGCCTCTTCAGAAGACTGAGGAGTTATCTTCTTCCCAAAAGCTTTCTCTCTTTCAGCAATTTTTTTCACAAAGGAGTCAAAGGTAAATCTTCGAGTTTTCCATTTGCTTGCAATGGTTCAAGAAAATTTGAGTAAGTGAGATAAAGTGCCTTGACAAAAGCTTTCAGAGGAACGTCCAGTTCAACATTAGTGACTTTGATATCATGCATAATAGATTTTACTTCTGATGCAAGAGCAAGAGGATCATCATTTTGTAATTCAAGGCTGAACAATTGAATCATGAGTTGAACAACTTCAAGTGCAGAGTGTGTCATAAAGTTCTTTCAGTTTTTGTAAGGCTTCGAAAGCATTTGAAAATGGTGAAATATGGCGACTCACCTCTTCATTTACTGATACTGCAATCAATGCATAAGCCTTGTTGTTCTTATTTTCCCAAATGGAGAATTCCTTGCCTGAGGTAGGTTGTTCTGGTTCTTTGTCTCCGTCTCCAACACACACTCCTTTCCACAGCTCATTAAAAATGAGTGTGTTTAATTTTCCTTGACCATTCTGGATAGTTCTCTTTCCCAAAGAGAACTACTCCAACAATAGATATTAGTGAATGCACTCCCAAAAAAAAAAATATTTGCTTTTGATTTCCAAAACAAACACAACCTTTCTGGATATCTTCTGTTTAGGTGGAAAAGAATTCACTATATTAATACTTTTAATGTAGCATATATTCCTCCACTCACAAATATATTATATGATGGTTTCAACATATAAACCATATAATATATATCCGAAAAAAATACCATCCAAAATTCTCATTCTATTATCACCATTCAAAAATCTCAATGAACTTTAATACTACCACCATTTTCAAAGGAGTTGAATGCGCTTCACACCATATACATTCACCATACCTCGAACTTTTGTCTGCGGAACTGTAGTAGTGAATTTGCAACCAGTTTGAAAAATACCCCAACAGTCTTCGACGCTGTGACAATCGGAGCTATGGGAGTGGAGTTGAGGAACATGCACAAATGCGATAGAATTTGGCAAGGATGATAGCTCCTTTCGCAGAAATGGTTCAGTTCGACGGGAAATGGGAATGACCATTCAACAGTCCACTGTGATAGCGTAACTGTGTGATTGTATGACCCGGTGTCGGGAGGGTGTATATGGCAGTGGTGTCACAGTAAAAAAAAACGGATTTATATATGGCAGGGATTTATATGCAGACTTTCAAAATATTCATATTGAAATATCAGCGTATACAGCGTTTTGATATCAGACCAGCGTATGCAGCGTTTTGATATCAGACCAGCAACACAATCATTCAATGCATATAAATAATTCATACCAGCAGTATGCAGCGTTTTCTAGCAGTCTCCAAATATTGATATAATGGAGGGTTGTTTGGTCTTCTACCAAACTCAGAGCGTACTCAGTCCAGCACCACGCTCCAGGGAATAATAGACTCAAATGCAGTTGCAGTCACAGTGTTGGCCATAACACCACGCTTCCAGCTGCGCCACCCTTCCAGCACATAGTCGCAGCACTTCCTGGCATCACATGACCATTCCACGCAGCAACTGGCTCCAGTCTTCACAGTAGGCAAAGCAATGCCTTAATGCAGCAAATCGACCCTTCAGCACTCCCACTGCATTTAGACTAGTGAATTCAATAATGCACAGAATCTTGCAGGGATAAGACAGAGAAATCACTAGCGCAGGTGTACAGGATGCAAAGAAGGTGACAATTCTACAAAAATAGGCAGAACATGAGGGAGTTACAAAGGGAGGAAAGCTAAAATTAGAACTGGCTCTAATACCATGTCAGGCCAGGAGGTAACTCCTCAAATGAGATTATATTATTCATTTAGGTTGTTCATTATTATATACACGAGGGAGTGACTGTTGAGTTTCATCTCCCGATGGCTCTCCATCTTCTCTATTATTTATTTACACTATTTACAGTTGTTCACCTAATCCCTATGATTAGGTGTCTATTATCACCCCAAGAAACTCTCCTAGGTTGTATCTCAGAGATGCTCGGGAACATTACAAACTCAACAAAAATGTTGGAAATGGGTAGATGAATGGAAGGAATGATGCATATTCAAGCCAGATAACCACTTCTACTATGCTTAACTCCAGACATGGGTGAACACCCCCAGACTACAAGGCTTTAGACCACCAATCACTCACAGTTTAAGGAATAGGTGAACATGGAGAATACTGACCACACCAGCAGATGCACAAGACCATGTGATGGCCAGCTGCAACCAGTAAAGAGGTCTGCAAATCTATTTCTTAATACACAGACAGGATGACAGCTCTTTGGCATTAAGATAACAGAAACATGCATAACATATTCAATGATACATACTAGATTCCAACACAGAGGTGGGATGACAGCTCCTCAAATGCTAAATATCAAGAGCACATGAGAAATGCATTACAGGCACAGCCTAGAACAAAAAAAAAGTGGAAAGTGAGCAATTAACAGCAAAAGAAGCTTGTATTAACTAAAAATGAAGACCAGACGCTGCAAGTATCAAAGTAGTTACAGTCTCCAGAAGTTGAACCTTACATCAAAATAACAACCATCAACCCTCATCCTATATGTTTTCTAGGTATATAAAGAGTTTCATTACAAAGATATGTTGTTGTGCTATGCGTGGAGGGGTCATAATTGACCACCAACCACCTTAACTCTCTGATGGCGTCTCTGCTACAAACTGACTGTGTCTGCGGACGAATTTGACCTTCTCAGATGTTCTGCTGTACTTCCTGAACAGGCGGAGTGTAATATGAAACAAGCTCCATAACTGATAAATGCTTGATCTGCTCGAGGCATGTCCTTTTTCCCTCGGCCATTCTGTTTCTTAAATGCGGTTGTTGGAGATAAAATGCGTCGGGCACTTGGTAATTGATCTCTCCGTCCTTCGGATGTATGATACAGGTCAAAGGCACAAGGACTGCATGGCGGGTGGACGAACTGAATAGAGGAACAAGACTGGCCGTTGGATGAAACAGATGGACAACAGCTATGGCTCCACAGGAGGAAACAGATGGAAGCGGGATTGATCGCACCGCTTTTGAAGGGGAGCGGTAATCGTACAGGGGCGAGCGATCACAATCACCGGGTGACGCGTGGCGGATGGGACAGAGCCAAAACCATTTTCCCCTCGAACTAATGTGCGGTCAGTTTGTGGGCGCGGGAGGAGCGATTATCGTTGGATAGAATGCATGAACAGCGGATGAAGGAATACACTATTGGGAAGCGCAAAAGGCAGAAAGACTGAGTTATAGGCCAATACACTATCGGAGGCGGAAAAGCGGACTTGAAACTTTATACAAGGGAGTGGTGAGTCATATCGGGTCCGACGTCCAATATCGCATCGGCACTTTGGAAGCGGGCGCTACAGCATATCAAGCGGTCCATTGAGATCGCCGATAGCGATTAGTGATTAGAGCCTAGACCCGATAAAGGAAAAAACCATATTTAAGACTTTATCGCATCGGCGGAAGTCAGGGGCATAGCCTTATATACTTATGCATGCGATTTGCCGATAGTGATGAGGGAAAAGGGCTTATGAAAAGCGCATGGTCACACTATCACGGTCTCATGGGTTTAACTTTACCCCCGGGGACCTGAGGGAAAGCGAGTTTGTACAAGGTTTTGGAGGAAAAACAAAGATACGGAGGGCTAAGAGAGTATGAGGAAGCTGAAGGAGAAGAAGGTAAATGACAAATGCGAGTCCTCTTTGAACAGCAGCAACACGGCCAGGCTTGCTTACGACCTTCAAATGTTGAAGAATGTAGTAGAGCTAACAGTGTCAACAGTATCATTAAAAATGAAATGCCATAATATGTTATAGCAAATTGTAATGATGTTTTGTTTCGTGCTTTAGATTCCATATCATATTATTAAACAATGTATAAATACGCTTAAGTTTTAAATGTTCCCTTGGTTAAGCTATATGTAAATCATTGGTTAATTTTGAGTGAATAGGGTATAGGTCTTTATTTGTTTAATATGGTTTATTATAATTATTTTATCGTTTAAACTTATGTATAAATAAAATTGTTAAAATCAAGAATTCAAAATTTATAAAGATTTAGTTAGAATGTGGCATTTTCATTATATCACTGTCGCGTTAGATTGGTTGGCATGATATTCTTTTCTTTTAATTACAATAAAAGAGAGATATGAAATTTATAATTAAGGCTTCACAACATAGATATAGAAATCAAGGACTCAATTAGCTATATATATAGGAGTATAGATGAAATAAATTAATGATACGAATGAAGAACGCTGTGTTAGTTAAAGTGTTAATTGGAGTTTATGTAATTAGTAAATTTAAATTATTCTTTATAGATATTATTCCTTATTTCTCTAAAATGGACCAAATTAATTATTTAAATGATGATTTTGTAAATAATCTTTATAACATTGATTACATAATTTATATACTTTTTATCTTAAAGTGTCTATTTATATCCATTTATATTTTATTAATAATACTTCTTGGTCTATATATATTTGTTAGACTATTTAGAAAATTAATCAGGTCATTAATGAAGATATCCAAGGTTTATAACCCCTTCCATAACTGCAGTTAGGACTAGAAAATACAAGGCAAATATTATACTATGGTCTATGAAGACCCATGCATTTAGCTAAGAATTATTATGCATCAGGATAGAACACCATGCATTAGGACAAGGAGGTAGCGATGCCACCCTCCTTGACCTCGGTACTAGTAAGACCTGCCTGCAGGTAATAATAGCAAAAAAACTATACCCATTTGTGAGCTTGAATTTGCAAAATTATATATGTTAAATCTAAAAGTATACCTCAGATTTTCATAATTTTATTATGTATCCAAGAAAAGCTACGATGGTAAGGACATATCAACGACGACGACGTGATCGGGTAGCATCGCCATCGTTGACGCCACCACTGTCGTCATCACCATCGCCATTGCCACCACCACCACCGAGACCATCATCAATGCCAATCGCTTCAACACCTGAGTTAACCGTTATAATGCGCTCATTGGAAGCCATATTGGAAACATTAAAAGGGCCGCCAATAGCTAATACCAAAGAAGAGCAACCTCAACTTGAAGAAAGAAATCCAACAGAGCACAAAGGTTCTGATTATAGACAATCAAAGGGAGCATTTCTAGGGAGCTATCGAAAATTAAACTCCCAAAACTTTTAGGAGGACGAGTTGGAGAACATGTTGAAGCAAGGTTAGAAGGAATGAATAGATGTTTTGCGCTAAGAGAGTACTCTTCTACTTCCAAGACGAAAATTGTTGTATTTCAGTTAAAGGAAAGCGCCTTGATTTGGTGGGGGAATCTGGAAAAACAATTACACCTCACAACGGATAATGTTCCCTAGGAGTTGTTCGAGGAAAGATTCTGCGCCAAGTACTTACCTCCATATTTTCAAGAGAAGCAAGTCTGGGGCCTTTCATACGCTAGTCCAAGGTAACAAAACAATGGAGGAATATGAGATAAGGTTTATGGAACTTGTGAAATATATTCATTATCTAGATACTGACGAACGTCAAGATGAGCGCTTTGTATATGGATTAAATCCTCGAATCAGGGCCATGGTTAGGATGTGGAAGCCATCGTCAGTAACCGAGGCAATTGAATGTGGTTGTTATGCAAAGGAGCATCTGGGAATAAAAAGGGATGTCAAGCCAGTAGAAACCCTATAGCCAGGCTTTCCAGGAAAGGCTCCACGAAACTTCTTTAAGGGAAGTAGCTCGAGACCACCTCCTTATGGTAATAGATTTACCCCAAGAGGAGTAGGAGCAAGAGCTCCCGTGGCAGTTAATACTATAGTTGTTGAATCATCAAACACAAGTCCATGGAAATCTCGAGAAACTGCTAATAGAGGAAGAAATAAGAGAGGAAGTGGCACACGAGGACGGAGCTCCTTGTCTAGAAACTCACAATTTGACTCAAGAGGATCACCCCAAGTTAATTGTTGGGGATGTGGAGGACCGCATTTGCAACATGATTGTCTGAAAGCTTCATCAAGTATAATGCATAGAACAAGAAAAGAGCCATCATCAAATACCCAAGGCAATCATAGAATCCATGCAATAGTCAACAACAACCAGGCAGCACATCAATCCACTGTAGTGGAATCCTCAGGTATTATTAACGGCATAAAACTCAAAATCTTATTTGATACTGGTGCCACTAATAGTTTCATTTCGTCATATGCATTAAATAAATGTGGGTTGGCAGCCTGCAAGCAAAACGATTTCAGACAGGTGGAAATGGCTTCAAGAGAACTCCAATCCGTAGATTTAAGTGTTGAGGAATGCAAAGTTGATCTAGGGATCTGTTCGACTAAGTTAAAAGTTTATGTCACAGCCCTAGGAACTTATGACCTCGTCATAGGGATGGACTGGTTAGAAGCTCATCAAGCATGGGTAGATTGTTACTGGAAAACAATTCTCTATATAAATGATGAAGGAGAGACGATCCAAATCCAAGGTATTAAGAGGAAAGTATCTTTACGCTTCATCTCAACAATGCAAATGAAGCATTGTTTAAGAAAAGGTTGTCAGGTATATGCAATTCAAGAAGTAAGCAAAGAGAAAGGACCATCCTTACAACATTATCCAGTGTTATCCGAATTTCTGGATTTTTTCCAAAGGAACTGTAGGAATTTACAGGGTAAGTTCCTCAGAAAGAATACCAAAAGGACACCGCTCACAACCAGATCACAGATCAATACACCAGTATTTTTGACGTGGTTAAAACCCTCAAAGAGGGAAACAGTCCACGGCTTGTCCCAACGTGGGTTCTACAGGCAATTTATTAATCAAAGAATGAAAATTTACATAAGCTTCTCTCATGCACGGATTACCCGAACAATGACCCTCCATGCGCTTTAAATAGAACTCATGGACCAATCGGGTGTCAAGCCACGGATCAAGTGTCGGTAATACCGAGGAGAGAATGAACCGTCGGATCACTACATATCGTGACCGTCGGATTGTAAGTTACAAAATGTACAACGGTAAAGAAACACACTTTACCTAACTCTATACCTAACTCTATACTAGACCAAGTTGAACTTAACTATTTCCTATGTGTCGGAATATCCTAACATCCCCCCTTAAGAACAACTTGGGATAGGATTGAAGGATTTACAAATATGACACAATAGGAGAAGGAAGGAGGCACTAGAGCCTATCCCCCCTTAGTGACAACTTCCTGAACTCCAAGCATATATCGAAGTTTAGTGAACTTCGCCTCTGTGAGAGCCTTTGTGAAGATGTCTGCAACCTGATCATCTGTTGAACAATATTGCACTTCAAGAACATGGTCATGAATGAGCTTTCTGATGAAGTGCATGTGTAGTTCAATGTGTTTGTTGCGCTGATGCTGGACTGGATCTTTGCATAGTTGAATGGCACTTTGATTATCACACCAAAGTGTGGTTGGATGCTGCTGCTCAAAGCCAAACTCTGATAGGATCTGACGAAGCCACAAGGCTTCCTTACTAGCTTCCACGGCACCACGATACTCTGCTTCTGCTGACGAAAGAGAAATGGCAGCCTGTTTCTTACAAGCCCATGTAATAGGTCCTGAACCAAGAGTGAAGACATAACCGGCAGTAGACTTCCGATCATCAGGGTCACCAGCCCAATCAGAATCAGTGAAACCAACTAACAGAGGAGCTGCTTTGGCACTGTAATGAATCCCAAACTGTACTGTTCCTCGAACATAACGAAGTATTCTTTTAGCTGCTTTCCAATGACTTTCACGGGGGTTTTGCATAAAACGAGCAACAAGGCCAACAGCAAAGGAAAGATCAGGACGAGTATGGGTTAAATACAAGAGTTTTCCTACAAGTTGACGGTATAAGGTAGCATCAACTTCAGGAGAAGTACAAGAGACTGAAAGTTTGACTCCAGACTGAAAGGGAGAAGGGGCTGGCTTACAGTCTTCCATGTGAAAATGACGAAGAATATCACAAGCATACTTGGACTGGAAAAGGAAAATACCCTCCTTGGATTGCAAGACTTGAAGACCGAGAAAATAGTGTAAGTGTCCTAAGTCTGTCATTTCAAATTTCTTTTTAAGGCTGGACTTCACATGGTTTATGAGGTTGGGATCACTACCAGTAAGAATAAGATCATAAACATAAAGAACAAGGATGATAAGAGAGTTGCCCACTTTCTTGGTGTAGACAGTATTGTCAGAATGACACCTAGAAAAGCCAGATTCTAAAAGAAAGCTATCCATTTTGGCATACCAAGCCCGAGGAGCTTGCTTGAGGCCATAAAGGGATTTCTTAAGTCGACAAACAAGGCTGGAGTCTGTTTGTATGAAGCCAATGGGTTGTTCCATATAGATTTCTTCCTGCAAGTCCCCATGCAAGAAGGCAGATTTAACATCCATCTAATGGACTTCCCATTTTAAAGAGGCAGCAAGGGAAAGAACAAGGCGGATAGAGTTCATTTTGGCAACAGGGGAGAAGGTTTCAGTGTAGTCAATGCCTTCAACCTGTGGAAAGCCCTTAGCAACGAGACGAGCTTTATGTTTATCAACTTTCCCATCTGGTCCATACTTGGTTCTGTAAACCCATTTACATCTAACAAGTTTGCGTCCCTTTGGTAGAGGAACAAGATCCCATGTATCATTTGTCATCAATGAATGATATTCTTCATTCATAGCTGCTTCCCAATGTGGATGGCCTGAAGCTTCTGCAAAAGTGTCAGGATCATGATTTACTGGAGCTTGAGCCAGTAAAGAAGAGGCTCTTTCAAACTGAGAACGTGTACGTCGCTGATCTGTAGGATCACCGGCAAGATCACCTGCTGCATCCCGAGTAGCACGGACCCATCTTGGAAGTTGAGGATCCTGAGAAGGTGGGGGAGGATTATCATCCTCGCTTTCATCATCTGAAGAAGAAATGTTTTCAAAGGTAGAAGAGATAGGAAGAGGTGGCACATCCGCCGGACTAGGCTCGCAGGCCGATTTATTTTCATCAAATTTTACATCTCTTCTAATGATAACATTTTTGGACTTAAATGGAATAAGTCTATAACCTTTTACATCTTCAGAATATCCAACAAAAGTACATTTCTCACTCTTAGGTTCTAAAGCTTTATGCTTTTCATCTGGAATATGGGCCCATGCTTCACTTCCAAACACACGAAAGTGACTTACATCTGGTTTAATGGAACTCCAAGCTTCTTCTGGAGTGATATTCTCTAGAACCTTAGTAGGAGTGCGATTGATTATATAATTTGCACAATTAATTGCTTCGGCCCAAGAACTAAGACTGAGTCCTTTAGATTGCAGCATACAATTAGCCATTTCCTTTAAGGTGCGATTTTTCCTTTCAGCTACACCATTTTGTTGTGGAGTGTATGGAACAGTATGTTGCATTTGAATTCCATTTTCGGTGCAAAAGTTGATGAATGTGTTTTTAACATATTCTCCACCATTATCAGTTCTTAGCTTAAGAATTTGATGTCCAGATTGTTTTTCAACAAAGGCTTTGAAGGCCAAAAAAGTGTTAAATACTTCGCTCTTGAGTTTTAAGAAGTATACCCAAGTGCGTCTGGAGAAATCATCAATGAAAGTTAAGAAGTACTTGCAGCCAAAGAATGAAGCAACAGGAAGAGGACCACATAAATCACTGTGCACAAGCTGTAAAGGGGCTGAGGCGTGCCAAGAGGCACGTTTGTCAAAACTGTCCCGATGATGTTTTCCGAGTACACATCCGGAACAAACACCATCTCTGCAAGATACCATAGGAAGACCTGTCACCATATTTTCTTTACATAGATGCTGAAGGGAGCGATAGTTTAAGTGACCAAATCGCTCATGCCAAAGTTTGCTCACTTCATCATTATGAGCAACAAATACTGAGGGAAGATTTGATGACCCAAAGTTGTGAAACTTATACAACCTTGTGGAATCATCAGCAAGACCAGTAGCTAGAATCTGTTTAGGATCTTTTAGATCCTTGATTACAACATCATGAGGTGAAAATTCAACAATTTTACCTTCACCTGAATGAGTTATCTGATATACAGATAGAAGGTTGCAGGATAAGGTTGGAACACATAATACATCATTAAACTGACCATTGTCTAGATGAACAGTTCCAGTCCCTACAACATTAAGAGATCTATCATCACCAACATATATATTTTTGGTGTTACAATCATTTAAAGAAGAAAACATGGCTTGGTTTTTGGCCATGTGATAAAAGGCTCCAGAATCAATGAGCCACTCATGAGAATGAGAAGAAGAAGAAGATACATTTAATGCATAACCAGACTGAGATGATTGACAACGACATGCAGAAAGTGCCATTCCGGAAGTTGAAGTTGAAGTTGAAGTAGGCTCCACATGGATGTTATGTTTCTTCATTGCGGCTTCCAAGGCTTCCATCTTCTTAAAGCATTTAGATTCTAAGTGGCCATCTCGATTACAAAAGTTACAATGTCTATCAGTCTTCTTCCATTTGTTTTTATTGGTCTTATCATTTTGCTGAAATGATCTTTCATTTTGAGGCTGAGCTGGTTTAGGACCATTCTTTTGAGGATATGACTTCTTAGGATTCTTTGAATTTGGTTGTTGCTGGGCGGCTAACGCTTTCGTGGAAGAGTTTCCAAGATTAAGAAGACCAAGGTGTAAGAGTTTTTCTTGTTCTCTTATTAAGGAATCACAAAAGGAGTCAAAGGAAGGGGCCTTGTAGTCTTTTCGTTGACAAATGAAAGCTTCCCTTGTAGAATGGAAAGTGGAAACAAATACAGAGTAGGCTGGTCCCAACTTAGTAAGGATGGAATAAATAAGGTTACCATCTTCTTTCTTAACTTTAACACCTTCCAAGAGATATCTAAGGGTCTTGAATTTGGACAAGAAATCTTCAATGCAAGAAAAATTATTAAGATCCAAAGTAAGCAACTCATTTTCAAGTTGATGGGCTCTAATTTCATTTTTAATCCCAAAAACTTTAGCGAGTTTTTCTAATGCTTCATGAGGAGTCTCAAGTTCTGCAATGTGGAATCTAAGATCAGGAGAAATAGACATCCCTATCAAACCACGTGCTTGATCTTGTCTATTTTCCCATTTTGCAGCCTTGTCTTCATCTTTTGGTTTCTTCTCTTGGTCTGTGGCTATTCTGAAGAGACCTTTACTTCTAAGTAAATCTTCCATGTAGGCTACCCATTGGAAGTAGTTAGTGCTGTCAAGAATGACTTGGCATGGACTTTCCATTTTTTTTTAAAAACTGATGCTGAAGATGCTGAAAGTAAGTGTTCCAATGGATAGATCTCGAAAAAATAGGCGGTTTTAAAAAAAACGGCTCTGAAAAAGGCTTCCGGATGAAGAAGTTATGGCTTTTTGAAAAAAAAATTGTTGACGTTGCCGGCAAAGTGCGCGAATGTGTGGGAATGAAAAAAATCCACCCCCACAAAATGGAGACTTGAACCCAAGACCTCTACTCTCTTAAAATAGCTTTGAACCAATTGATCTATACAAAAAATTTGAGAGAGAGAGAGAGAGAGGGGGGGGGGCCTTGGTTTGCGTGCTTGCCTTGAGAAAGCTCTTTTTCCCTACAAAACACAAAACACAAAACCCAACACGAATATGCAAAGAAAAACGAACCTTGCGGCTCGAAGTTAGCTTTAGCCAAAAAACTAGAAATTTAAAAAAAAAAATCTCAAAGTTAGCTTTAGCCGAAAAACTAAATATTTTTCTCAATGTTTCTGATTTTCCGAGATCACACTAAGGTGCAGGGAAAAAAGCATACGCATGAGAAAAATCCTTCCTTTCTGTTTCTGATTTGCCTAGATCGCACAGAGTCGCAGGGCAAAGAGCATACGCAGAAATGAAAGGTATAGATCCGGTTAAAAAAAAAGCTAAATAAACCGAAACCGAAATAAGCAGAGAGAAAATAACAGTAAACTGCAAAAAACACTGTATACCTCCCGATCTGAAAAATGACGCAGCTAGGGCTACCGGAAACCTTTTCGCGTGAAACGAAAGGGGTTCCTCACTGGAACAGATGCTCCGAACGCAACAGAGCAGTCCTCTCAGCCCGAAAGCAGTCAGAAACAGCAGATCTAGGAAACGACAGCCGCATGCAGTTCTACCGGCTTCAGATTTGGATCACCAACGGACGCGGCCCTCAAATAGCTCCGATACCATGTAGGAATTTACAGGGTAAGTTCCTCAGAAAGAATACCAAAAGGACACCGCTCACAACCAGATCACAGATCAATACACCAGTATTTTTGACGTGGTTAAAACCCTCAAAGAGGGAAACAGTCCACGGCCTGTCCCAACGTGGGTTCTACAGGCAATTTATTAATCAAAGAATGAAAATTTACATAAGCTTCTCTCATGCACGGATTACCCAAACAATGACCCTCCATGCGCTTTAAATAGAACTCATGGACCAATCGGGTGTCAAGCCACGGATCAAGTGTCGGTAATACCGAGGAGAGAATGAACCGTCGGATCACTACATATCGTGACCGTCGGATTGTAAGTTACAAAATGTACAAAGGTAAAGAAACACACTTTACCTAACTCTATACCTAACTCTATACTAGACCAAGTTGAACTTAACTATTTCCTATGTGTCGGAATATCCTAACAGGAACTACTAGAATTACCTCCAGAAAGAGAGTTGGATCTCATAATAGAATTGAAACCTAGTACAGAACCAATCTCTAAAACACCTTACAGAATGACAGCTCCAAAACTTCAAGAAATACAAATTCAGTTAAAAGAACTATTGGATATAGGACACATTTGCCCCAGTATTTCACCTTGCGGTGCTCCTGTAATTTTTGTCAAGAAGAAGGATGGTTCCTTGCAGTTATGCATAGACTATAGAGACTTAAATCAAGCTACAGTAAAGAATCGGTATCCAATGCCTCGAATTGATGACCTCTTCGATCCAATGAAAGGAACTGTTGTCTTTTCAAAAATCGATATACGATCAAGCTATCATCAGCTAAGGATTAAGGAAAGTGATATCTCTAAGAATGCATTCCGAACATGTTTCGGGCATTTTGAGTTAACTGTGGTACCATTTGGGCTGACCAATGCACTAACAGTATTCATGAACCTTGTGAACAACATTTTCCGCAAATACCTCGATCAATTTGTACAAATCTTCTTAGATGATATTCTTGTTGAAATCTCTAAGTCTAACACGTCAGAAATTCTTCCTACATTATCTGGTTTATTTCACCTACTTGTTTATTCCTTAACAAGTTATTTAACCATATAAATACTGAAAATAGACACAAATGCAGTCTCAACTCATATACAGATCATCAACTGAATAATAAACAAACACACAAGGGACACCGTTATTTTTTGGACAATCGTCCCAGGAAAAACCCAACTTGGGAAAACTGGTGCAGCAGTTCTGAGGGTTTTATTATTAAGCAACTTTTTTTAGTACAACTACGGTGTCAACTGGCTCACCCAACAGAGATTTCTATCTGGCAGTAATACCTCTCCCCATAGGAAGATATTCAGCAAGTCTGCCCCACGAAAATCCTTCTAGCGCTTCTCCCAGGCTCTACGTCAACCCTGCTAGCCTCTGCGTAGCTCTAGAACCCCCTGCGTCAACCCTCTACCTCTCTGTGTCAGCCCTCTGCCTCTCTGTGTCAGCCCTCTGGCCTTTTGCATCACCCATGCAGGCCCCTCATCCTCTGCACAGTCACTAGCTGCCTCTATGTGGCTCCTGCTGCCTCTGCGTAGCCTCCTCAATCACTGTGCTGGCCATCTAGCACTATCTCTGCCTCTCTGCATTGTACTCACTGCCCCTCACTGCAACTCAGATCACTTGTTCGAATTTTCTCAGCAAACCCCGCTCCAGAAAATTGAACTGACTAATCAATCTTGGAGTATCTCCCACTGACCCTCAAGCCTCCTCTTATATTTTTGTTGTTGAGTCTTCAACGGCAGAGATTAAGTCCCTAATCAATGGCTAAGATTAGGTTTGGCTTGATCCATGTCATTTAGAACATTCTCACCCAGTTTCGCCCTCATTGGATTTCATATGGAGAAAGTAGAATTTTAGATCTCACTCAAAATCCAGCAGACTTCTCTATTTTTCAGGATTTCAGGATTGGGGGGATTGCAATGTTTCCATTGGATTTTGTCATGTACTAGGGTATGGAACTTTTATTTAATCAAGAGAACCAAGCCCTCTATGCAGGGGAGACTCCCAATAATCAAGAGCACCTAGGGTACTAGGGTATGGAACTTGTATTTAATCAAGAGCACCTAGGGTACTAGGGTATGGAACTTGTATTTAATCAAGAGCACTAAGGTCATTCGACTATGTAGGAGGAGACTCCCAATCAAGCATGAGACAAGAAATTAGAAATTTCTCGTGGCTGATTTTGGATATTGCTATTTTCATTATGTGATCATTCATGAGTAAATGTGGTGTCCATTTAGAGACTTATAGTTTATGCATTGACAATTGACAATTTAATCATAATGTAATAAATTAGAATGTATCATGTATGCTTTATGATTGCACATACTTCTTAAATGTCCTAATATATATATATATATATATATATATATATATTTCGTTTCCCCGTTTCCAAAATTTGGGGGGGTCAAGTTTCGTACCTGTGCCCGTTTCGGAAACTCGTACCCGTTTCCTTGTTTCGTGCAACTTAGCCTTGAAGATAGTGAGCTTCTTCCCCTATAAGATCTCCTTATATGATCCCTTGTTCAATCCTTTAGACTCCTTTCAGTAGATACTTAAAACTGCGTTTTTCCTTCTTCACCTTAGCTTTGATACCATGTTAAAAAATGAGAAAGGCAGAAATATTTTCTTATATAGATAATTACTTGTGATTCTTTTATCTTTATGTTCTTCTTTTATCTTTTAGTTCATCAAGAAGTTACCAAAACAATAGCACAAGGACAACGGATGTAGGCGGACAGCCAAGGCAAAACCCCTAGATGAATGCAGTTTGTGTCGGAATTGCTTGTGGAGGAAGGGTAATTCCCTTCAATAATTTTGCCCATATTTTCTTGATGTGGATTGTCAGCTTCAAGCATCCAGATTGTACTCAGATTTTCAATGTTTTATAGTAAAATAAAACCCTTATCTGTTGCACCGGTTTTTCCAAGGACTTTCGTCCAAAAACAACAGTGTTAATTTTTATGTGTGTGTGCTAGTATTTTCTCAGTTCCAATGCTATTTATTTCTGTAATTTTTATTTGTGAAGGTTGAAATGTGTTTATTTCAATGTTGTCATAGCAATAAACCGAATAATTAATTTATCAGTTAGAAGAAATAATACCAATTGTTGCAATAGGATTTTGGTTTTCGGAATTTTCACACTAACATGGTAATATACAATGACTCTAGACACTAGGACTCACTTAAGACTTCGTTATCAAGCCACACTCCAGCTTTGGGGTTTTATCTAGGAGAAAAACTCAATTAATTATTACACACTGAAAAGCACAAATAATTAACCAAGTAAAAAAACTTCCTAGAGTGAACGCACTTTATAACAAAGTCCTAATCTACCTAGGCCTGTTACATGACTCTATTTCATCATGCTAGCATCACTTTACAATATCCCCGCAAGGCTTGCGGAATCTAATGTGAAAAACTCTGAATCTAACACATTAGAAACCCCTACTGCATTTTCTGGTTTACTATCTCCTACTTGTTTGCATTAACAAGATATTTAAATGCATAAATATCGAAGTAACACAAATGCAGCCTTCACAAATATACAAATCAACAATTGAAATAAACTAAGACAACACAAGGGTCACCCTTATTTTTGGACAATCGTCCCTGGAAAAACCCAATGCGAGAAAACCGATGCAGCATATAGAGGGTTTTATTATTAAGAAGATTTTGAATACAACTAGGGTGCCAGAAATGGCTCACCCTTCAGAGAATTTCCTTGGCAGTAGAACCTCACTCCGGAGACAAATATTCGGCAAATCAGCAGCCGGATGAACAACCCCACAGTGACTCTGACTGTTCCTTGTGTTGGATAGCGAAAGGTGCTCCAAGCACTCCTCTGGAACTGCGTCACCCTCTCTAGAACTGCATCACCCTCTCCCGGCTAATTTGCTCTCAGTCTACCCCACAGAACCTCCTCAGCGCAGCCTCTTCAGCCCAACGTCAGCCTCTGCGTCTTTTTGTGTCAGCCTCTGCGTCCTCTGCGTCTACCTCTGCGGCTTTTGCGTCCTCTGCACTGGCCTCCTTAGCCTCTGCGTCAACCCTCCTAGGCTTTGCACTGCCTCTTCCGGCACTTTGCTGCCTCTCTGATATGTATTCTTCAACCTCCTATCGAACTGTCCCTCACTACAACTGATCACTTGTTCGATTTCCTCAGCAAACCTCGCCCCAAAAAATCGAACTGACTGATCTCTCTTGGTGTGTCTCCAACTGACCCTCAAGCCTCCTCTTATACTTTTCATGTTGACGATTCAACGGCCAAGATTAAGTCCCTAATCAATAGCTAAGATTAGATCTGGCTTGATCCTCGTTATTTAGAACTTTCTCACCCATTTTATATTAATACACATTAATATTTTAATTTTCCTAAGTTTAGACTTAGGAACCCCATTAAAAATATTAATTATTTTAATATCTCTTCATCCGGGTGGAATTTCTCCAAACGATTTATGGGTCTTGGAGATCTCATGTGCCTTAGCCTCTCCACCAATTTTCATGGCTAGAGCACATCCGATGCTACCAAAAATCAACACTCCCTCTTAGTGAGGAATGTGCTCTAGTAATGCTTCACCATAGAAACATCACACTGATCCTCTGCATCGGTACCTGTGTTGATGCTTGGCCTGCTGCCTCACATCCACTGCACTGCTGCTTCCTGTACTGCTGCCCATGACACTGCCACTACCACTGCTACATCTGTATTGCAGCTCCCTCTCAACATGCTGCATCATGTTGCCCATAGCACTGCCACTGCTAACTGTTGCATTGCAACTTAATTACCGAGAATTAAGTAACTGACTTCACCCAAATATTGACATCTCGGTCAGTGTGGAAGCCTCGTGATGCTGAAGCTACCTCTGTTGCTATCTTGTGCTCCCTCTGCTGCCATTGCGTTGCTACAAACACCTCTCTGCCTCTCGCACTACTGCAACCTCTACTGCGTTGCTACAGACTTCTGCACTCTAGCCCTATCTTGTCGCTCCACCACACCTTGCTCCACCCGACACCTGTCATCATGCTACTATCGTTAAGGCCTCCCATAGCCAGATGTGATCCAAGAGTTTGGGCACCTCAAGGATCCTGCCCCTTCATGTAGTCCTCCTGACTACAACTCGATGTCACCCCACCTCTTCTCTAGAGGTGCATGAGCACTCATGGCACAATCGTCATCAGTCTCGACATCCTTCTCCGCCTTTGCTGGAGCTGCCTTTGAGTCGGAAGCTTCTCCCTTACCTTTCCTAGGGCACTGAGATGCATAATGTCCCAGCTCCCCACAGTTGAAGCACTTGACCTTGGAGATGTCCTTCTTCTTCCTCTTCCCTTGTTGTCCCGCAGATGCTAGAGCTGCATCCTCCTCCTCTTTCTTGACTCGAACTCCCTTACCACTACTCCCCGCCTTGGTCAACCTCCTGATCTCTTCCTGTTGAAGAGTTGCCCACGTCTCTTCAGGAAGAGTCGCTCTGCCCAAAATGCTTTGGACAAACATCTCCCAGTCCTCGGAGACTGCATTCAAAGCAATCCTGACCATAAACTCTGGATCCGGTGTAGACCCCACGGAAGTAAGCTGGTTGCGAATTCCTTGCAACCTGAGGAGGAAGTGATCTATCTCCTCTCCTTTCTGCATCTGATATGACCTCAGTTGATTCTCCAATAACATCTTTCGCTGCACGGAAGAGCCTTGGTATAAGGTGGTCAGCGTCTGCCACATCTCATTTGTTGTGTTCTTCTCAGTAATATGTGGTATGACATGATCCTTGACCCCGTCTAGGATCATGCATTTCACCTTCGCCATGGCCTCCTCATACTTCTCATTTGCATCAAGGTCAACTAGGACAGCTACAGTTTTCAAGGCATAGTCCTTGATGTGATGTTTATCCAGGATTGCCAGGATCCTGGCCTTCCAGATGGCAAAATTGGAAGCCCGTCCAATCTGTCTTGATCCCTCAATCCATTCACTGCCATCTCTGCTCCTCTTCTAGGCTCCCTCTGAGTCTCGTCTTCCCTCCTGGAAATCCTCTTGCCAACTGTCGAATCACTCCTCTCCAATCCCCCTTTGTCGTTGCAACTCGGATGTGGATTTCTTGGCTAGAAACTCGTCGAGGTAGTGCTTCCCTCTACCTTGGTTTCGTCTGTTTAGACACTGTTCTGCACAGACAGAAACAACGTCCCACCAACTCCTCAAATCACAATCTGCACAGCTCCCTTAGCCCCGGCAACTAAAGAATCTGAGCCCTTTTGGCTCTGCGCAATCACAGTGAGAGTTGGATCAGCTCCTCCTGGCCTCAGCGTCGATCCTTCCTAGCTGAGAAAGACGACCGGGCACGACGTAGGCCTGATCTGCCCCCCCCCTCTACCTCTACGCTGGCTCTTCTCCCGGATCAGAATGATGACACAGGCTCTGCGTGAGCCTCTACGTCACCCTCTTTGCACTGCGTCACTCTTCCTTCTGCACCTTTGGCTCTGGAACAGCGTTGTCTTTTGGGACAGCTGCTTCTCTACTGCAAACTCTCAGATTTCTTCTGTTGGTGTCTTCAATCCTCCTTGATCTGCAATCCCTCTGATACCATGTGAAAATTTCTGAATCTAACACATCAAAAACCCCTACTGCATTTTTTGGTTTACTATCTCCTACTTGTTCTTTGCATTAACAAGTTATTTAAATGCATAAATATCGAAGTAAACACAAATGCAGCCTTCACAAATATACAAATCAACAACTGAAATAAACTGAGACAACACAAGGGACACCGTTATTTTTGGACAATCGTCCCCGGAAAAACCCAATGCGGGAAAACCGGTGCAGCATATAGAGGGTTTTATTATTAAGCAGATTCTGAATACAACTAGGGTGCCAGAAATGGCTCACCCTTCAGAGAATTTCCTTGGCAGTAGAACCTCTCTCCAAAGACAGATATTCCGGCAAATCAGCAACCGGATGAACAACCCCACAGTGACTCTGACTGTTCCTTGTGCTGGACAGTGAAAGCTGCTCCAAGCACTCCTCTGGAACTGCGTCACCCTCTCTGGAATTGCGTCACCCTCTCCCGGCTAATCTGCTCTCAGTCTGCCCCACAGAACCTCCTCAGCGCAGCCTCTTCAGCCCAACGTCAGCCTCTACAGCCTTTGCGTTGTTTGCGTTAGCCTCTACATCTTTCTACGTCGGCTTCTGCGTCCTCTGCGGCTTCTACGTCCTCTGCGCTGGCCTCCTTAGCCTCTGCGTCAGCCCTCCTAGGCTCTGCGCTACCTCTTCTAGCTCTTTCTTGCCTCTCTGATATGTATTCTTCGGCCTCTTGTCAAACTGCCCCTCACTGCAACTGATCACTTGTTCGATTTCCTCAGCAAAACTCACCCCAAAAAATCAGACTGATTGATCTCTCTTGGTGTGTCTCCAACTGACCCTCAAGCCTCCTCTTATACTTTTCCTGTTGACGATTCAGCGTCCGAGATTAAGTCCCTAATCAACAGCTACGATTAGATCTGGTTTGATCCTCGTTATTTAGAACTTTCTCACCCATTTTATATTAATACACATTAATATTTTAATTTAGGAACCCCATTAAAAATATTAATTATTTTAATATCTCTTCATCCGGGCAGAATTTCTCCAAACGATTTCTGGGTCTTGGAGATCTCATGTGCCTTAGCCTCTCCACCAATTTTCATGGCTAGAGCACATCCAATGCTACCAAAAATCAACATCTAAGTACAATAGAGAAGAAGAAAGAGAAGAAATAGCTTAAAAGCTCTGATGATATATGATCTCTGCAGGTGCAAGAATCCTCTAACATATCCTTGGGCATGGAGTCTTCAAGTGTACTTCAGTGGTCAACATGACCTACTTGAAATTGAATAAGAAAGTCAAAATTCAAGTTGTTCTCTGTTGATTTGGGGTAGCATCGGATGTGCTCTAGCCACAAAAATTGGTGGAGAGGCTAAAGCACACGAGACCTCCAAGACCCAGAAATGGTTTGGGCAAAATATAACCAGTCTGGGAGATATTAAAATAATTAATATTTTTAATGGAGTTCCTAAGTCTAAACTTAGAAAAAATAAAATATTAATGGGTATTAATATAAAACTGGGTTAGAATGGTCCAAAAGTCATGGATCAAGCCAAATCTAGTCTTAGCCATTGATTAGAGATTTAATCTCGGCCATTGATGGACCAACGAGAAAAGTATAAGAGGAGGCTTGAGGGTCAGTTGAAGAACACACCAAGAGAAATCAAGAACTCGATTTTCTGGGGCAGAGTTTGCTGAGGAAATTGAGCGAAGTGATCTGAATTGCAGCTGAGGGGCAGTGAATACATAGCAGAGAGGCAGAGTTAGTACCGGGAGGATAAGCGTAGAAGCCGGGAGAGGTTGACGCAAAGCCAGCTAGAGGGCCACGCAAAGGCAGCCAGAAGCCACGCAGAGCCAACCAGGAGTTGTGCAGAGCGAGAGAGGACCAATGTGTAAGACGCAGAGGCTCCAGAGGCTGACGCAGAGCCCCGAGAGGCTGACGCTGGGCCAAATAGGTTGGCGCTAGGCTAGAGAGGCTGACGCTGGACCAGAGAGGCTAACGCAGGCCCTAAAGGCAGCGCTGGGAGATTTTCGTGGGACATATTGGAGCCGAAGAGCTGGATAGGGTGACGCAGTCCCTATCAGAGTCACACAGAGCAGCAGAAGTTGCATTGTTGTTGTGGGATCGTTCATCTGGTGATTTAGCTGGAATATCTATCTCCGACTGAGAGGTACTCCTGCCGAGGGCATTCTCCGTTGGGTGAGCCATTTTTAACATTTAATTTTCTCTACTTAAATTATGCTCTTTCCAAGATGGTTATCAGACCTTGGGAAGAAATTTCATTCAACAAAGATCGACATCGCTTGGGATACACCAAAGAAAACAACATTTATATTCTAGATTTCTCCAAACCAGTTCAGTTGTGAGTGCAGGATTCTTTGAAGATATTCAAAATTCTGTTAATAAATGTCAGCGTTCTCATAGAGATGGTCATATGGAGAGTTAGTGTTTTAACCTCGATCCTTGTCTTCATTGTGGAAAGACAAATCATTTATCAGAAAGATGTTGAAAGCAGAAGGCGGCTAAAAAGACAGTCAATTATGGATGGATAAACCCTTGGAAATGGAATCAAAAGGGAAAGAAGTTGCACAAGTACTACAATCTAGTCAAGACAGAGGTAAAGATTAAGCCGCCTGAAGAAATGAACAAAGTAAAAAGTTTTCAACTATTTCACAAAAAAATGGTACTCTCCTCACCTTATGGGGGGAGCACACTGATAAAAGAAACTCTCCTACACCTTTAAGGGGTTGAGTAAATTGATAAATTAATGAACCAAAGATGGTTAGTGGTAACCCATAAACCACCACATTGTTCAAATCAAAGCAATATGGTTAGTGGTCATCCAAAAACCACTGCATTATTCAAAGCAGTCTGGTCAGTTGTAAACCATAAACCACCAATTCCAATGGAAGATGGTTAGCGGTCAACTGGAAAAACCACGACCTAAAGAATCCAAAGCCTCAGCTTGGATCCTTTCCAAAATCAACTATTGAAAAACTTTTCTCCTTGCACCTGATAAAGGGGGGACATCAAGTATCAGGCTTCAAGTTTCGAAGTCAATCAATCAACATTCACATTCAGTCAACAATGGAGAATTCCATCATAGCAATTGGTTTCCTTAAAAACCATTTCAACGGATATGTTCAGACATAGTAGCTGATCACTTCCAAACATTCAAATATTGGTGGTTTTTCAGGCATATCTTCATCGGAACTCAGTTCAATAGTTTCAGTTTGAAGATAACAAAAGTTATCGGTAAAATTATTCAGACTTGTGATTGAGGGGGGGGGATGTTACACTGTGAGTCCCTAGACAACACAAGTTCCAAGTCCATGAGTTGTAGACCTTATCTTTATGAGGTGTCATCATGATCCACTGAGTTGTCAGTGTGATCTAGATCTAGATCTAGAAGATCTAGAAGGATTATTGATGTATTATATATTCAGATTTCGAGATCAATCAAATACAATACAAGGGCTTCACGCCTTTTCCGCCAAATTTTCTTGCTTGTCACGCCCATGTTAATTCTTAACATTAGGCTCAGATACCAAATGAGGCAAACAAAGTTCGCTCACACACAAAATATTCAGAATATCTGAAATATGAAATATGAAATTAACCATAAGGATGAATAATAATATATATAAACGCTCGAGTACAAAATGATATGATGGAATATAATGAGGGCCCTGTATATATACCTAGCTGGGATGCCTTTTCATGAATAGTCATGTCCTTTGATATATGTCATTTCATTATACTAATTATTAGTTAATTATGCATTATTAAATTATATTATTTTATAAATTTATGTTCAGAACAATCATAGAATAAACAAATGGAATGTTCAACTATTTTTGCATGCGCTCCTTGGTAAGACTGTTCTTTCCTTGCCTTTTCCATGTCTATTATTCATGGCATTTAAGAAGACTTGAAAAGATTTTGTAATGCAACTTCGCTCATGGCTGCAGCAGTACAAGAGATTACGTGCATGGATGCATTTATGCAAAATTTTAGACTGTTTACAAAAAAATATTATTTGAGCTCTATAAGTGCAAAGGCAGACAAAAAATAAAATTAAATTAACTTTGAATGCAAGAACTTACCGGCATACATCTGATGGCCTTCCCACCAAACCCACCACCTACTCTTCTTGTTATAACACGTATATTATGGATAGGAACCCCAAGAGAGTTTGCAATAACTTTCTGTAAAATACTGGGATTCTGGCATGAACTGTAGACATCCATGCACTGATCTTCATCTGGTATAGCAAGTGCAGTTTGCATCTCTAAATAGAAATAATATTGTGAACCCATCTTGACCTATCAAGATTAGCATCCTTGTAAGAGAAGATTTATAAGAATATATTTTCTCATATTTATCTGGAACCTGCGTTTATCACTCCTATGCATATCTTAACATTTTTAATATTAAGTCTTGAATCACATAACAAACACTACAGTGACAAAGAACAGCACGAAGTGTTGAAACAGTCGTAGATTGTAAATAGGAAAAGTCACCTCTGCAGATTCAATCCTACAATGTGCTTCTGACATTCCTTTTGCAAGATCCCCTACTGGTGTTGGGGAAAACCATCCAGGTACTTGAAAATAGCTTTCTTTTGCTACTGCATCTTCCACAGACAGTATGGGAGGGCCCAACAGCTCACAATTATGGTCTACCTTCACTTTATCAGCTGCCTTTCTCGCATTGTGCCAAGTATTTGCAACCTAACCAAATGGGGCCACAAAAGGTAAACTAGAGAAAACAAAAACAGTAAATCAGATATAAAAATTGCCAGCAACCTAGGAGAGAGACTCTAAAGATGAGATAAATAGAAGAAAAAAAAACAAGGGAAAACTACAGTGACCAACTGTTAGAAAAAGAACATAGAAGTAATATTCTTATCCTGCTAAAAAGGTGGAAGTAACTTTCAAAATTGCACAAGTCCTTACAGGATAGTAATTACCATAAGACCTATTGGTTGGCCAACACACTCCACAATATCCTCAGCGAATAGAACTTCTGTGCCAAAGATGGTGTCGGCACCCACATTTCTTCCTTCTTTGGGAATATCGCTGGCAGATATATAAGCAACAACTCCTGGAGATTCTATTGCGTGTCTTACATCAACCTTGTTAACTAACGCCAAAGCCTTTTCACTATAAACAAATGCCCCATACAAGCAATTCTCTGGTGAAGGAACGTCATTTACATATACAGATTCTCCTGCACAGTTTGCAAGAATCAAGAGTCACTTCCATCAAACTCAAATTTGGGGCACAATAAACTGAGAATATTAGAGCCCAAAAGCATGAAATAGATTCACGGCAGTAATTTCTCTTCCATTTATTTGTCCATTTAGCACTATTCATTTCAGATATCATCCATGGTCTAGAAAAAAGTGAATGCTCCTTTAACTTGTCCTAAAAAAATTCTGCAATTTGGAACTGATTTTTAATGGAAAACATTTCGGTTGTGGCATGCTAGGATTATCTGCTTCCTAACATGCCCATGACCTACCTGGATGAAAAAATTGAAAGCTAGTGCCCTCTCTCTGACCATTAATCTCTTCTAAAAAGGTAATCTTTCAGCAATAATGAACTTGAAGCTTCAAATTAACCTCCGCATTTGCAAAGTGGCCCCAAGAGTTGTCAGACAGGAGCAGACAGGCTTTGTTCAGGGAACATTTACTTTGCATACATGATCTCTGTATGGGAAGCCATGGAGTGGGCCAGGGAGTTGGATCAGCATTATTTCTTTCTGAAAATTGATTTTGACAAAAGCATATGATAGAATCAATTGGCTATGTATCACAGAGATGTTGCTTTGCCTCAGGTTTAAACCAAGATGTGTTGCCATGGTCAACACTTTATTCTCCAATGTCTCAGCTTTTGTTTCAATGAATAGAAATCTCTCAACTTGAATTTCCCTTTACCGTTTCATCAAACAGGGCCCCCTTCCCCATGACTTTTATGTGTTCTTTGAGGATGCTCTAGGCCATCTGCCGGAGGATGCCAGGATTCAAGGAAGGATCATGGGCATTTCTTTCTTGAATGGTTCAAAAATGGAGAAGACCGGTCTTTGGATAAAACATTTCCTCATGCAGAGAGTGTTATCTTTTGTGCTAATGTTTTAACTCCAGTAAATGACTAATTATTTCCTAGTAAATTTCCTTACTGATTTTAAATTCAATTTCAGCTTTACTAAATAAAAGGTACAGCTGGAATTTTAACTGAAATAAATAAATTTCAGCAGAACTAAAAATTTAAACCAATCTGCACAAATACACAGAATATTTGATGTCCTTCAAAATGTACTTTTCATTAATTAATCTGAAAGCATACAAGGGCTCCGTTGTTGGGAAAATGGCCCAACTGAGAAAAATACAAGCAACAGCAATTTTCAGAAATTTTCTGGAAAGTTTCTGGGCACCTGTATGGGCTATACGGCTTGTTACCCACCAAAATGGGTAACCCTATAGGAGAAAACTTTTGTCCTATTCTTAACAGCCAGCCAGCTGTCGAAGAAAGTAGTTATGGTCGGTCTTCATAATCCTTGAATTAGAAGAAAGAAAAGAAATCAATAAAACCACCTAAATTAAGATCCTTGAAAAATAGCTCATACTCACGTAAATAACATATTTACCATAAGTTACTACCCACCATAATTTAAGCAAGTATTTGCGTAAAATATGGTATAAAGAACATGTTGTATATAAATATACTTGCCAGAAGTTACTGCCCACCATTATTTACGTAAGCTTCAACACTTTAACAAATATGAGTAAAAATGTAATTGTGTAGACATACTAGAATTTAATTTACAAAGAGACGTTATTTATTTCAAGGGACATGTCTCTTGGGTATCTTGGATATAAAGTACACTTGAACTTTTTCATTTTACATACACACATATCTCTCTCTCACGCACATTGTAATCTCTACTTTCCTTTCATGATTATTAGTTGAATTTCTCAAGTGTGATTGCTTGATGAAGATAAAAGAATTATAATATACATATTCACAAGTAATTACCATAGTTCAAAAATAAAGTACTTGTATTAATTGTACTGAAAAATCAGCATGTTATCAGAGCTTTGGTGAAGCAAAGAAGTTGAAGATGTCATCTAAGCCTATGCAAGGAACTAAGTTGATCTCTGTCTGCCAGCAAAGCTAAAGGTTGTGAGCACAAGTTCACAAGAAGGCTATTACAAGCAGACATGCTAGGCTTGGTTGATCTCATGCAATTTCTCTCTGACGAAAGCTGAAGGATTTGTGTCAGAGGGAGTTGTGTCAGAAAGAATTGCCTCTAGGAGAAGTCAAAGAGCCTCATACTAGCTTCAGAGAGAGTAAATATCTGAGTTCGAAATTATGGACTGTCATTGAGATTGTCAGGCTAGATAGGTAATATGTTGAAAGGTTGCAATGGCAGAGAGAGCAGCCAGAATTACCACAGCAGGATATGTCTCAGTGTGAGAGAGAGCAACTAGTCACACTGACAGGGAAGCAACTGTGATGATAGACCCAGTAAAAGGGTTGGTGTACCAGCATGGTACAGTTGGTAATGGCAAAATCAGTTATGTTTTGAGATTTATCTCAAATAGTGAAGTACAGCTGCAGATTTAGATTACGCAGAGAGTGCTAAAGAGAGAAAAAGTTCATCAAGATATTGTTTCGGTCAAGCTTCGTTACGACTATGAGCATGAAGTAGACATTTGTCGCACTTCGTATTGTAGCGGCCAAGTATATTGCAGTTGTATGGCAAGTTGTAAAGTAGTAGGGCTTCAGAAACTTCTAGTAAAATTATTTGATCAGGTGCAGGTGACAGCATGATGAAAGGTTGGGGCACCTTTAGATGTAGTACCAAGACTGTGAAATTTCCACGAATCACAACAACTAGAAATTGATATCCTAACTTATGTAGTTTATTTGTCTTTTGTTAACTATTAACGGCAAATAACAATAAACTCACACTGCAATTCTTCACAAATAAAAATACGTTGTGGAATATAAAAACACTAGAACTAAGAAAATAATGCACACACACAAAATAAATCAGACACCAATATTTTTGGACAAATCGTCCCTGGCAAAAACCAATGTAGCAAAAGAGGGTTTTATTATTATTAATCTTCAGCAATTTAGGAGTACAGTAATTTGCTTTCCTGATACTGACAAATCTCTGGCAAATACTTTCTCCATTGACAAAATAAATTAGAGATTCAAAATCTCCCTCTGCAACTCGATCTGGCCTCTCGTGGCCAACTTGCACTCTCTTTGGCTACTCACACTACCTGCCAGAATGCACACTTCATGCCTCTAGAAATTCACACAACCTCTGGGATTCCTTCACTGCAAGTCGCACTGCCTCCAGTAGCTGCTAGACCCACTCGCTCTGCCTCCGGGAAATAGTTTTGGCACTGACACACTGAAACAATGTCTCTCCTGCAACTCGCATTGGGTAAACTAGCTAACTCGCACTAGTTGATTTGGCCTCCTTCTCTGCAAATAAATCGACCTCCTTCCTGCCCCTGGAAACTAGAAATCACTGTGGAAATTCTCTAGAAAATTTCCTCCCAAATCTTTGTTGAAACCCCGCTGCTCAATGTCTCCCTAGCTTCAACTGTGCCCTTGTTGAATCACTGCAACTGGGTAGTCAAACTACTCAACTCTCTTCTATTGTTGTATCTCTCCAACCCCATCAACCTTGCTCTTAAAATCTTCTATTGGGCAACCAATGACCATGATCACATCTCAATCAATTCACTTTTTCGGAAGTCTCTAGAGCAAAATCGATTTCCCTCAAATAATATGATTTAATTAACCAGTGTTCCTAAGTTAGACTTAGGAAATATTTAATTATTAGTCAATTAATCTAATTGAGGTGTTTCTAAGGCTTTTCTTATGAAACCTTTTCTGGATTTTGGAGATCTTGAGTTTTTTAGCCTCTTAGACACCATAGAGACTAGAACACGGGTCCGCTACTACCAAAAACTAACACTCCCTCTTAGCGAGGAAGGTGTTCTCCACAACTGCCATCTTATCCCTGAAGTAGACAAACTTTGCCTTAACCAAGGGCTTCGTGAGTATATCTGCAATCTGCTAATCTGTGGGAACATGTTGTAGCCGAATTGATCTACGATGTTGGTGTCTAACATTTGTGATACAATTGGTTGCTATAAATTAGCAAACCTCCAGTAAATTTATTCCTTCACTTATGCTAGCTTATCCGACCTCCTGGAAGCTACTAGGCCCCTCCCAATCAATTCGGCCTCCCTCTGTGATCCATAAATTGTCGTGGATATTCCATTGGACAGTTCATTACAACAGATCTAATACTATTACATTGAAACTCTAAAAATTCTACACTATTACAGTTTATTAAACTTTAAGATCTATGTATTTAACTGTAATTAGTGCATGCATGTGAATGGAAACTATGCAAAAAAGTAGAGAACGACAAAATAAGCACACAAGATACAAGATATGCTCTCTGGGAAACCCTTTCGGGAGAAAACCCAGCTGGAAGGTGAGGCTGCTTCGCTCTCTTTCTCTGTCTGGAAATATGGCTGCAAGTACAAAGAAGCAATGCTTATGGCTCGTGGGCTACTACAATGCACAGATCCTCTCTATGTGCTCTACCTCCTATCTCTCCTAGCTATCTTTGCTCAGATATGGAAAAAATGCTCTCCTCCTAGTGGCCCAGTTATAACACAACTCGATAGCCTTCTAGTGGTTAATTTTTACTACATCAACTCTTAACTAGAGTTACAAAATAGACTCTTCTAGAGTCTCTTACATCACAAACACTTGGCTAGCCCCTTTTCCATGAATAATGGGAGTTGACACGCCATCCTCCCAAACTATAGGTGTGAAAACAGGAAGGTCAACTTCTGAGTGGCATAACTTTTGCATACGGACTCCGATTGATGCGCTTCTTGTGTCGTTGGAAAGGTCTATGTGTGTAGAATAGCATGAAAAGGTGCTATGCAAAAGCAGCATAGTTTTACCCCCAAAAAACGTCGTTTGATGCCTCAAAACGCTCCTGGAAGGTTTCAGAGACCGTTTCGCCAAACTGGGTCCCGCCAGTAAAAGCGGTCCCGTGAGCTTATTCCTCCACTTTTTCCACTGCAAATGCATCAAGATGGATGACAAATAATATAATGATCCAATTTGAATCACACCTCCCCATTTTGGGAGGCTTTTGGTCCCAAAAGCTTTTACTGAATGAGATGAGGAAATTTTTCCTCCACCTTCTCTTTGGTGTACCATTTAGCTTTGCCTAGAAGTTGTCCCTTCAACCCAATCTGACAAAGGTCATGTTGCCCCTGTCTTGTAGTTCTGGACCTCTTCTGCAAAACTGTATCTTCTGTCAACTCTGCCTGAGCGTCTAGTGCCAAATCCTCCACAGAAGGTAGGACCTGTTCCTCTTCCTGATCTAGCATGGAAGGCTCATAGAGTTTCAAATTCTCTACATTCACAACTGAGTAAATGCGCATATATGGTGGTAAACTGAGTCAATAGGCATTATCACCCACCTTTTCCAGTATCTCAAAGGGACCATACATCAGAGCCTTGATTTCTTACCAAGCCCCTGCAGCCTCTCCTTGTTCAACTGTAGCCATACTTTGTCTCCCACCTTGAATGGTTTCTTTGTTCTGTGTTGATCATGCCTAGCCTTATACTTCTCCTGCGACTTCTACAGTGTTTCCTATACCTGTAGATGGATCTGTCTAATCTTCTCTATAAATTTTCTAGCCCTCAAAGCATTTCCTGTAAGATCTTCCCTCGCTCCTCCTTGTTTCCCATATGCAATATCCAAAGGTGAAGGTGGCAAATATCCAAAACAAGTCTCAAATGGGGAATTTCCTATAGAAGTGTGGACTGCTCTGTTATAAGAATGTTGTATATATATCAGATTTTCATCCCAAGTCTTCGGATGCTTCTGGTTGTATCCTCTCAAAAGTTGTACCAAAGTCTTGTTGACTACTTTTGTCTGCCCATCTGTTTGTGGATGGAATGTTGTAGATCTCTTCAACTTTGTGTCCATCTTCTCCCACAATGTAGTCTAGAATGCACTGAAAAATCTTGTGTCCCTGTCTGAAATGATGCTCCTTGGTATCCCAAAGTGCACCCAAACCTGTCCAAAGAACAAGTTTGCTGCTTCTTGTCCGTTGATGGTCTTTTTACAAGGCATCAAAACACACATCTTGCTAAACATGTCAACTACCACGAACAGGTAGTCATGTCCCTTCCTGGTTGTCAATAAACCTCCCACAAAGTCCATGGAAATGCTTTCCCAAGGACGAGTAGGTACAGGTAAGGGATGATATAGACCTTGTTTCCTTTTACTAGACTTGTTCGTACAACAAAGCATGCATTCCCTTATGAACCTAGCTACGTGCTCTTGCATCTTGGCCAAATACACATACCTCTGCAAGTTAGTCACGGTCTTCCCTACACCAAAGTGCCCTGCAACTTGGGAGGTGTGAGCCTCTCTAATCAGCTACAAATGCTCACCTTTAGGAACACATAGCTTATCCAGCCTGTAGAGTAAGTCGTCCTGGAGATGGTAGTCAACGGTGTTGTCGCCATCGTGCACATGACTCCAATCAAAGTGGCATTAAATGGCCAAATTAATGTTGAAATAGTAGCTTTAAAACAAAAAGGATTTTTCTAGATTATTTAACTAGAAATTTATTGTTGGGAAAATTGAGTAGGACCATAGCATTTATTTTATTTACTTGAACGTTGCTACGTTTATTTATGTTTCATCGTCACGAATATCGTGATAAAATCATGGATCTCCGCACGCTCATAGATTATCTTTGTTTATGAAACTCTGTGTTTCTTTCCAACGTGTTCTAAGGGTCTATTGTGGGCCTTCCGTTCAAAGGAGAAACATGTTGATTTGAGGTAGCATCAGATGTGATCTAAGCCTCAAATTTTGCAGGGAGGCTTGGGCACATGTATTCCAAGAACCCAGAAAGCGTTTTGGTAAATTCCACCCAAAAGTGATTTTATTAAAATAATTGATATTTTTAATGGGGTTCCTAAGTCTAAACTTAGGAAAATTAAAATATTAATGGGTATTAATCTAATCAGGGGTGAAACTTCTAAAAAAAGACATGAATCAAGCCAAAACAATCTGAGCCTTTGATTATGATTTAATCTAGGTCGTTGGTTGTCCAACGGGAAGATATAAGAAGGGGTTTGAGGGTCATTTGGAAAACACAGAGAGATTGAGAAAATCGATTTTCTGAAGTGAGAAGTTCTCAGGAGGAAAAATCAATTGAAGAGATCTCTTGCAGTTGAGGGGCAGGGATAGCAACTTCCGGAGAGAGAGATTCTCAGCTGGAGATACATCAGCAGAGAGAGGGAAAGAGTGATCCAGTAGTCTTGACGCAGAGGCTGACGCAGGGCCAGAAGGGCCACACAGAAGCAGCGCAGAGGGAGAGAGAGAAAGTCGAAAATCAGAGCAGAGGGTCAGTTTCAACAGTCAGAAGCCGGGGTGTGAGACCGGGAGGCTGAGAGCAGTGACTCTGGGCTACTGATCGATTCCCTAGTTGGGTGATGTTGTGCATGAGAGGGTTGACGTTGGGACAACGCAGGGCCTGCCAGGGGCACCTCATCCAACTGTCAGAACAGCCGAGACTTTTTCTCAATAATTGTGTGAGGTAAACTCACAAAGCTTCTGCCAGTATTTCTATCTGTAACTGAATAACCCTGTGAGGTATTCAGTGATGTATTCAGAATTTGCTACTACTTAATAATAATAAACCCTCAGAGTTGTTGCATCGATTTTCCCGCATTGGGTTTTTCCGGGGACTATTGTCCAAAAATAACGGTGTCCTATGTGTTTCTATTTTCCTTGCTCAGTTTCTAAGTTTCAAAATCATATTTAATTGGTGTGGGTTGCTTCAGTAATTTACTTCAATGTTTCATGAAGAAATCTGAAATAAGCTTGTAAATGTAATTTACAATCTAGGTGAAGTAGATTCAGCTGGTTGCAGTAGGATTCCTGAGACCGTTAGATCTAGGAATTTTCACATGGTATCGAAGTTGTTGATATGAAACAGGGAAGAGTAGATCTAGCACTGAAGCAAGGGCCAACTTGCTACAGCAAGCAGCAGTTCGAATCCCCTGAGGGATTGCGCGGTTCTAGCCAGGAGGGCTATATTTCTATGGGTGTCTCTCTCTGAGTGAACCGACAGAGAGGTAAGACTATCGGATCGAGAAATTGTCAAGGCAAAAGGAGCCACGCAGAGCTAGAAGGAGCAGTTTTCTGCAAGCTGAGTGCTGGGCAGAAAAGTTGTCAGAAGGAAGAAGCAAATCGCATAGTGAGGGAATACTTCCTCAGTGATTTCTTACCGAGGAAATCAGTATTTCTCATTTGCTGAGCAGCAGAGGAGCAACAGCTTACTAGCTCCATCAAGGAGTGTGTAAGGCAACCTAGGAGCTACGCAGTAGGGAGAAAGAGGGAGTTGTTCGACATTTTTCGGAAGATATGGCAACCAGTGGCTTGAGGGATCAAGACAGGTTGGACGGGGCTTCCAACTATGCCATCTGGAAGGCTAGAATGTCTTTCCTTCTAGATGAGCATGCCCTCAAGATGTATGTTGATAATGTGGTAGCTGAACCTGCAGATGCAGATCCGCTAAAGAAGTACAAGGCTGAGATGTCAAAGGCCAAAAGGATGATCCTGGATGGAGTCAAGGATCATGTGGTGTGCCATGTTGCTAGCAAAGGAACTGCTAAGGAGATGTGGGATGCCTTGGCCACATTGTATCAGGGATCTTCCAAGCAACGGAAGATGTACTTAGAATAGAAGTTGAGGTCTGCGCAGATGCAAAAGGGAGAACATGTGGATCCATTCCTTGCGAAACTGAAGGACACTCGTGATGAGTTGTCAGTTGCAGAGCACACACCTCAGGATTCGGAGTTAGTGAGACTGGCTCTAAATTCCGTCTCGGATGAATGGCAAGTCTTTGTCCAGAGTATCCTGGGCAGAGCAGCATTTCCAAATTGGGACGAGATGTGGGCAGCTCTAAAACAAGAAGAGCTGAGGAGAGACCTGCTCAAGGTCAAACTTGACGGGAGCAGCAGCAGTAGTGGGTCGAAGCCCAAAGTAAACGAGGAGGATAACGCGGCCCTTGCATCGAAGGGACGGCAGGGGTTTCAGAGACGAAAGGACGTCTCCAAGGTGAAGTGCTTTAGATGTGGAGAGATGGGCCACTATGCATCCCAGTGTCCTTTGAAGAAAAAGGGCAAGGATGAGAAGCATGACCTTAAGGTTGCAACCGCAAAAATTGAACAGGAGGAGGAGTTCGCCATGACAGCGAAGATACCTCAAGGAGGGAGGTGGGCTGATATAGAATTGTAGTTCGATAGAGCTATAGATGGGCAGGATTCTTAAGAAGCCTACCTCTTGGATCATCACCTTGCTATGGGAGCCCATGATCAGTAGTAGCGGGATGGAGGAGTTTTCAGTTGGTGCCATGGAGTGTTGATTCGACAAATGCAGTAGTTAGTAGCGCCAGAATGTGAGCAGTGCAAAGCAAAGAGGCAACAGTGCGAGGAGGCACAATGCAGAGCTTCAGCAGTGCAATGGCTTCAGAAGACAGCGTGGGACTAGCAACAGTCAAGATTTCAGCACTGAGGTGTATCCACTGGATACTTGTCCAGTCTTGGGTGTTTTTAGTTGCTTCTCTTAGCAACTGAGTTGCAGTACGGATGCAGTGTTAGCAGTGGCAGTGCTAGCAGCATAGCAGATGCAACGTTTGAGAGGGAGTTGCAGTACAGATGTAGCATTGGCAGTGGCAGTGTCAAAGGCAGCAGTACAGTAGCAGTAGCAGCAGTGGTATTCAATAAGAGGGAGTGTTGATTTGGGGTAGCATCGGATGTGCTCTAAGCCTCAAATTTTGCAGGGAGGCTTGGACACATGTATTCCAAAGAAACCAGAAAGCGTTTTGGGAAATTCCACCCAGAAGTGATTTTATTAAAATAATTAATATTTTTAATGGGGTTCCTAAGTCTAAACTTAGGAAAATTAAAATATTAATGGGTATTAATCTAATCAGGGGTGAAACTTCTATAAAAAGACACGAATCAAGCCAAAACGATCTGATCCTTTGATTATGATTTAATCTAGGTCGTTGGTTGTCCAACAGGAAGATATAAGAAGGGGGTTGAGGGTCATTTGGAAAACACACAGAGAGATTGAGAAAATCGATTTTCTGAAGTGAGAAGTTCTCAGGAGGAAAGATCAATTGAAGAGATCTCTTGCAGTTGAGGGACTGGGATAGCAACTTCTGGAGAGAGAGATTCTCAGTCGGAGATACATCAGCAAAGAGAGGTAGAGAGTGATCCAGTAGCCTTGACGCAAAGGTTGACGCAAGGCCAGAAGGGCCACGGAGAAGCAATGCAGAGGGAGAGAGAGAAAGTTGAAAATCAGAGCAGAGGGTTAGTTTCAGCAGCCAGAAGTCGGGGTGTGAGACCGGGAGGCTGAGAGCAGTGACTCTAGGCTACTGATCAATTCCCTAGTTGGGTGACGCTGTGCTTGAGAGGGTTGACGCTAGGACAACGTAGAGGCAGCGCAGAGATAGTGCAGTGCCTGCCAGGGGCACCTCATCCAACAGCCGGAACAGCCGGGACTTTTTCTCAGTGATTGTGTGAGGTAAACTCACAAAGCTTCTGCCAGTATTTCTCTTTGTAACTGAATAACCCTATGAGGTATTCAGTGATGTATTCAGAATTTGCTACTGCTTAATAATAATAAACCCTCAGAGCTGCTGCACTGGTTTTCCCGCATTGGTTTTTCCGGGGACTATTGTCCAAAAATCACTGTGTTGGAAACACTGATAGGGGGGGTGAATCAGTATTCCTTAGCAATTAGCACTTTTAAATATTTTGAGAGCATTAGTTAATCTTCAATTATTATTAATGTCTATGTAGTAATAACAGTAAATAAAAGAACATAGTAGACACAACAATTTTAGGTGGAAAACCCCCTCCATGTCAAAAACCACCAAACGCTTTGCTAATAAATTCTTTAATCTTCAGCCCCAACTGAAATGAAAGCAACAACTTCCTAGAATTCTAGAAAAGCATTCTTCTCTAGTTCCCACTGGAAGGATGCCCCAACGCCCTGGTTTCTTCAGTAGTCAATTGGATGGATACCCCAACATCCTAGACCAACCTACCACCCTGAAGTGTTCATGGGCTCCGACCTATAGGCGACTTCATGCACCAGCCTAACACCTCCCTGCCACCCTATAATGACTGAAATGAGACAAGAGTGTGGATTCTCGTACCAGGGACAACGATCCACGATACAATATGATTTACAATGATTTTGACCGAACAACCAATCACACTATGACCTACAACCCAACCATGACATCATCCCAACAGAGACTCTACCTCCCAATAATGCCTTTTCGACTCTAGGCAGATTGACTCTTTTACAATAATGACTCTTCCAATGATGACACTTTTACAAATGACTCTTTTACAACTTTACAATGATGACTCTTGGCCTTGACACTTCTTCACAATATACGAATGGTTGTCATGTATTCAAAGGATGTCTCGCTACAATGCTTCCTTTGATTTGAAACTTCTGCTCTTGAATTTTTGCTTGAAGTTGTACTTGAATCTTCTTCTACCTGCATGCAAAATTTTCCCGACGAAACCAATCCCAAAACAAAACAAAATACCCTTCAACGTACCTCTGCCTGCAAAACACATGTAAGTACATAATAATGAATAAATACAAATTAAAATTACAATGCATACCTAAAGTGTGCTTGTCACTTTTGTTGTTGACTTGTTGCAGCAGTAGACAAAGACTCCCACTCTTGATATAGGCCTGGACTCTATGCAAGACTATATCCAAAACTGACCTAAAGATATATACAATAAAAATTGATGACAGACCCTAGACTTGTGATGGACCAAGTTCTAAGTACAACAACAAAGACCATTCTATCAACTATGACAAGACAAGTAACATGAACTTACAACATCATATAGATTTAGCAGACTTGGTGTAGCATCAAATGTGTAGTATCAAGAATAGGACATCCGAAATGTGGTATCAAAACTAATTGTGACATATAGAGACAGAGACTCAACAAACTACAGTTCGTCCTATTTCTGTGACTATTTACAAAATTTGAATCCAATGCTCAGAGAGAAAGTTATGACGATTTTCCCAACGTCACATGTTTGACATGGAATTCGGGAGCCTGCAAAAACCCTAACTTCCTCAGATCATATCTCTGAAAATATAGCGAACCAAGATCTGAAATTCGGTCACGAGGTTCATCAAGATTTCGGCTCAAATGGGTTTTAATTTCAGCTTCTGAAGCTTCGCAGAAAAAATTTATAGCGAAAATTCCACGATGACTTGTTTGAAGCCACAAAATCCCTACTAGAGGAGGATATGAGGGTCACTATTTATATGAAAGTCTTGAGTTGAGAGGGTCCTCAACAAGTGAACATTGGAGGGATTTTAGGAAAGAAAAACATTATTAATTATTTACTATTCAATGACCACAACCAATTATGAGTGCCATGCCACAACCCCATAGGGTTTTAGCCCACTAACTGGGTTACTAACTTCAAACACGAATATCTCTCAAACCGTGAAGAATTACATGGCGTGCCATATATCAGCGGAAACATATTGACGAGTAGAATCCATATAGAAGATCCTTGATTCAGAATAGAGTAAGTTGTCAAGTTAAAATGCCCATACAAGATCTGGGTAGCCCCTGGTGCTGCTTGGGTTGACATCAATGACAACCATTGATCAACAATCTCCCCCTTTGGCATTGATGGCAACACAAGTACTCCCCCTGCGATCATGACACCTCTTCCTACTGCCTTCTCTCCCCCTTTGTCATCAATGGCAAAGGGTAACTCCCCCTGACAAACAACCATCCTGCGGACCTGTACACACCTCCACTCCCCCTTTCTACTCGAGTAGATAAGAGAAAGAGTCTAATGAAAACTTGGGAGAATCCCAAGCTTTTGGCGAAGATACTCAAATGCTTCACGAGGTAATGGTTTGGTAAAGATGTCAGCAATTTGTTCCTTTGTGCCTGTTGACCTCTACCGGTCAACTACCCATGCAGTACACCCCCTTTTTCTTTGCAATAAAGGGGCAGCACCTGATCAGCGTGTCCGTGCCATCCAGCAGTCATCAGCAGCTTGATCAAGCTAATTGTAAACCCAGTCTGCATGTATTAATTGTAAATAATCTTAGCAGATATGAGTCATGTATGTGAATTGCCTAGGTGGACCTAACTTTCTAGTGGTAATCTACGTCCCGAAAGGTTTTTCGTCTCACCGATCCATGGATCGGCAGAGTTTTCCTTCAAACCTGACCCCAAAGCCGGGATGGATTTTGTCATTGGAATTTTAGGAGAATCCTAGTGTGTTGATCTGCTAGATTATAGTTGTGTCGCAGAACTGGGTGATTTGTGAGGGTCTATGTTAAGGGGGTTTTCTCCCTTAAGATGTAAATTGTAAAAGTCATGATGTAATGTGTCCTGAGGGTCGAAAAATGTTTTAAATCCCCTCATGAGTCCTAAGTCCTAGGTCCTAGGTGATGTTTCCGAAGGCTTAGTTCGATGATCCATTTTAAAATGAATTAAGAAATTAAAAAAATGAATAAAAATAATAAAATAATAAAATAAATAAAAATTAAAAAATGAAATAAATAAAAAATAAAACAAAAACCCTAACTAATAAAATAATAATATTTTAAGTGAATAAATCGACGGATGAGATCAAGAGATATCTTGATCCTCATCAACGGTCGAGATCATTTCTACATGGATCACTCGAACTAGCCGTTGGGATCATTTCCTTTAAATAGGGTGCTAGGGGTCATTTTCAGATCATTCGATCTGTGAGTCAGTAACCGAAAAAGCTCTCTTGTAATCTGATTTCTGGTTAATAAAAGAAGACTTTGGGGTCCAAAATCTTGCTGGTGTTACTCTCTGGAATTGCTGTGAGATGTTTATTTTTCTGCATATTTCAGTTTTCAACCATTAATAATAGCTTGTTTTCAGAGTATTGTGAGCACAGGTATCTTGTTCGCTTGCTAGGGTTTGAGTGTTGTTAGGGTTTCTGAAGTAATGGCAGGTATCTCCATTACTTTTTGAGACCTAACAGCATTTTTGCCCTCTTTACTGATGGTTGTTTTGAGCTGTGCAGAAAACATTTTCTGAAGGAATTTTGTGGGCGTTCGGGGAAGTTCTAGGCTGAACCAGCCAACTCCCACAAGCATTTTTTGCTGAGCCCAGTTGGATTTGATCCTGGGTCTATCATTCGGTTTATTTTTCTAAGTTTGCATGAGAGATTTTCTGAAGTTCTTCACAGTGACAATCTGAAATTTCTGTTCTTTAAAATGTTTCTCGTACTTATTGTTGAATCTGGCTGTTAAGGGGCCAAATCTGTAAATTATTAAGCTGATCTAGGGCTTCAGTTTCAAATTTTTGCTTTATGCAGTTTTGATTAGGGTTTTCAGTTTTGGTTTGAGGTATATATTATATTTTTTGGGGTGATTTCATCATTTCAGGGGCAGGGTACCTCCAGGGTAATGTCTCTCAGTGTCCATTTCTACTAAGGGCGTGATTGCATAGCAAATTTTCTGGCGTGAAATTACTCTGCTCCAGTATTTCAATAGACAGAAATTCTTCAGATCACCGCCATGGCATGAGTGTGAGCAGGAGGGTTCTGTTTTCTCAGCTCGTGGTCTTGAATGTTGTAATGAGATATCAGTTACCGGCTGGAAGAATCAAATAAATTTTACGCTGCCGACAGACGGATCTGCGCAATCGATTCATTATCAAATGAGCTTTGATCTCTTCTCCATTTTGCGTAGCAGACAATCCACGTCCAGTGCAGCATCGTGCTTTCAATCTCCCGTGGGAATAACTATATGAAAAGGTTACTCCAGCATCGTGTTCTAGCTGCCGACAGCGCCAGATTTGCGTGGAAACAAGGTATTAACCCGCAGGCAACAGCCATCCGTCAAAGACTTTAGATTCATCTCCGCAGGAAGACATTGAAAGGTGTATGCGTTGGGTTACTGCCTCCGCCGTCCAGTTTATCAAGACATCGGGTAAACTCCAATCATTCACGCCAGCAACTCCAGATCTTACCGCCGTCGATTCATTTCATCACGTGAGGGATACAACCTTCGCCCGAAACTGCAGCTTCAAACCATAGTTCATCACCGTCGTTTGGCGTAAACCTCTCTTCTCCGCACACGGATCAGATCCCAATCAGACGGAACAGGTAATCGTTTTGGGCTCAGGTAAATTCTACGCAGCGTCCTTTCGATATACATCTCCGTCCGAACGTGCAGCTCTAACCTCGTTTACGGCTTCTTCTTTTTGTTTAAAATGCTGATAGCGTACGCGTAGTTTCGTTTCTGCCTCCGTGAGTCGTATTGCAGTGGTTACTTTTGGTTACGTAGGTTTTTCATTTAGAATTTCGATTTGAGTTTTGTTGTCATTTGTATTTTAAATGAACTTTAAATATAAAATAAAAAAAGGGGAAGGGCAGCGTACTTTTTAGTTAGGTTTTGATTTCAGGTTTTGTCTTTTTAATCTTAGGTTGTGTTAGGTTAGCTTTATGCGGTTTAGATTTTTGACGTTAGAATTTTAGATTTTAATTTTAATTAGATTTTAATAGATTCTTTACTTTTTAGTTGAGATTTAATTTTTATTAGGATTTTAAAATTTTATAAAAAAAATTTAGATTTTTTTTTTTTTTTTAATTTTCTTATTTAAATTTTCTTTTAAAAAAAAAAAAAAAATTGAAAAAATATAAAAAATTGGAAAATTTTCTTCTTTTTTTTTGGATCCAGTTTCAGTTGTCTGTCATGTTATATCTTTCATGCTGAATTTTCAAGTCGAGATGCGAAGTTGATATCTGGTTAATGGTTTATGATTCGTGGTGGATTAAAGCATTCATCTTTCTAGATTTTCAGTTTCTGGATATCGTTCTGGTCATCGTGATTTAGCTGATACCTTTTGACGACAAATGATTGTTGTTCACGGCTTATATTTCTATATCATTTAACAAGTAATCATTTTAATAACAATCTTATAAGGCAATGGTCTGTTAATCTAATAAAATCTATTTAGTGCTCGTTTCCTTTCGTGTCTCCCAACCCAACTGGTTCACAGTTGGTCGTCCTTCCCTACAGGGTCTACCCCCCTTAGCCACGGGAGACAGGCTTAAACGGAGAGATCGGGGATCAGAGTGACAGCCCCCGATCTGAGCGTTGTCGTGACAATCCGCACGACAACATTTTTTGGCGTCGTTGCCGGGGATAGAGTTTTTCTGTCCTTGGTTCTTACATTTCAAGCTTTTCTGTGTTTTAACTTCTTGTTCAAGTGGCGACTCCACTTCCTATATTATCTGCAAGAGTGTACACTAGAAGACATCCAAGCAGTCTGTGCAACCCCACTCCTGATCCTGAAAAGGTTTATAGGGTGCGATCACACAAACTTGCTTCTCGTACACTCCTTGCAAATCTTGGACAAGAAGCCCTTTCCGATATTCATTTGCTCTTTAAAGGTCAAGTTAGGCGCAGCACCATGAGTCTGTATGCCCCTTGTGATTTTTCTAACATTCCTGGATCCCCCAATGCTATTCCATCTGTTGGGATAGACAAATTGCCTAATTTTCAAGGAGATAATGCCATTACTGTTAATTCCCATTTGCGAGATTTCAATATATGGATGGCTAAGTATGCTAGATCTCCTGATTTTGATCATGAACATGTCAGGATGACTCTTTTTATCTTGACTCTAGCAGGTGATGCTTATGACTGGTTTACAGAAAAACCTCCAAATTCATTTAACTCTTTACAATCAATCATTAATTCATTTAGAGAAAAATATGGAGATAAGAGAGAGGGAAGACATCTTGTAAGAGCTCTTACTCTGATGAAAAAGAGAGAGGATGAAACTGTTGAAGAATTTAATAGAAGGTTTAATGGTATTATTAGAGAATTACCTCAAGACTATAAACCTACAGATAAAACTCTGCAAGATTTTTACATTGATGCCTTTGGTCCTGAACCATCTTATGAGTTAAGGCGTGCTAAACTTACTGATTATCAAGATTGCCAAGCCTTAGCTGTAGAACTTGAAAAGGACAAGGCAGCTTCTGGGAAGTCTGAAATCCCAGGTTTTGATAGGGCTGCCACGAAACTAAAGGAACCTAAGGGAAAAGCAGTCCAAGAGCCAGAAAGTGAGCTTGTTCTTAAATTGCTTCAAAAAATTGAAACTATGGAAATTAATCATAATAAGGAGATAAACACTTTGCAGAATAGATTGATTCAAATGGAAAGAACGCAATCGCAAAATTTTCAACCTCGAAATAATAATAACAGAAATAATAATTGGCAAAGAAGGGGTCAATCTAGTGAGCAGAGACCCCCTAATCCGCTTACTAATCTGGTAGATAATGCTCCTCCTTACTGTCGTGCTTGCGATGCTTTTCACGAAGAGTCCTCTTGTCTCATTATCAGAAGACTCTTGGATAATGGAATGTTTGGGACAGGTGAGCAAATAAACGTAGTAGGGAGCAAGTTTCTTTTGCCCATGAATGATTGGATAGAGGTTAAGGAAAGGAGCTATGATGTTATGGATCCTTCATCTGCTTTTAGTATTAATAACCTTGAAAATGAAGATGACATTTTGGCTAGGTTATATGGTGAGAAACCCTCTCCTGAGAAAATTTTAGAAATTGCTAGAGATAAGGGTTTGACATACCAAAGAAGGGATAAAGATCAGAGCGGGAATCAAATTCCCCCTCGAACTTTAAACCCTGGCATAAACTCTGGAATAGATGTTGATTTGGGAAGTTGGTTTAACAATGCAAAAATCTGGGTTCCTGTATCTGAGATCGCTAAGATCCCTTCCCAAAAAGACAAGTTACTAAAGGCAATTCAGGGTCCTCAAGTCAACACTTCTCAGCAGAAGATTCGCGAGGTTGACTATCATGATGCTCCTATTTATCTGCAAAGCGTGGATGCTGATAACAAAGATCATCAACCCTTCTTTATCACCTTATTAGTCAATGGGTATAAACTGAATAACTGCATGTTGGATTCAGGTGCATCTGCTTGTGTTATGACTAAAAGGGTTATGGAACAGCTTAACTTAAGAGTTTCCAGACCCTACTATAATATATGTGCCATGGATTCTAAGAAAATCGAAGTACATGGTTTAATCAAGGATTTCCAAGTTCATCTTTCCGTTTACCCAGACATCATGGTTGTTATGGATATTGTTGTCGTTGATGTACCTGATGCTTGGGGTATGTTGTTATCTAGAAAGTGGGCCTCTGATCTAGGAGGAAGCATTCAGATGAATTGGTCATATGCTATGATTCCTTCTCCTAGCGGTGATGGTTCCGTTAGACTAAATAGAGAGCCCGAGAGGAAATTTCATGTTGAAAATCCTAAGAAGCCTCATAATGAAATAATTAGAGAGCAATCTGACATCGAGAACTATTCTATCATGTCTAACTTCATAATTCCTCCCGATGATAAGGTAAAAAATCTTAAAGATGAAGTCTGGTATATGTACTTCGATGGTGCGTTCTCTAGTCATGGTAAGGGTGCTGGAATAGTGCTTAAGTCTCCCCTTGGTCACATATTCAAGTTTGCCTATCGTTTAGAATTTGAAGCAACCAACAATGTCGCTGAGTATGAAGGCATATTGTTGGGACTTGAATTGGCCAAAGCTTTGAGGATTAAATTGCTTAGCATCAAGGGGGATTCCGATCTGGTTATCATGCAGCTTAAAAACAAATTCACATGTAGAAATCAGAGATTAAGAAACTATCGAAATGCTGTGTGGGATACTATGGAGCACTTCGATGCCCTTAACCTTGAAGCAATTCCTAGAGAGCTAAATAGTTCGGCAGATGAACTTGCCGTAGCTGCTACCACTTTCCAGTTGTCTGACGAGTTAATTAACGATAAAATTAAAATGGAAGTAATATTCAGACCATCTGTTCCAGACAACTCAGAGCATTGGCAAGTTTTTAATGATGAAAAACAAGTCGTTCGTTTTCTCAACAGTTTGGATGAGTTTGAAGATTTTCGGATAAATTCTCAGGAGGATGGATCTTTAAATCATGAACATATCATAAATCCTACTCCTAGAAATGTGGTTGCCTTAGAGCAACATTTTGATCGGCATGATGCCACAAAGCTTAGAGAAGAAAACAAGATGGACCCAGGCAAGTACCTCGAGATTAACATTGGTACTTCTGAAAATCCGAAAATAGTTAAAATTGGTAAAGGCACTAGTTTGGAGGAAAGGAAAAAGTTAACTGATTTACTTCATGAATATAGAGATGTTTTAGCTTTTTCCTATGATGAATTAAAAGGCTATAGGGAAGATGTTATGGAGCATACTATTCCCTTAAAGGACGAAAATGCTAAACCCTTTCGGCAGAAACTTAGGCAAATTAATCCGAAATTAGCCCCCTTGGTCTAGAAAGAACTTGCAAAGATGCTTTCAGCAGGGATCATCGCTCAAACTAGGCATTCAACATGGTGTTCGAATTTGGTGATTGTTAGGAAAAAGAACGGTACAATAAGACTTTGTGTCGATTTTAGAAACCTTAATCTAGCATGCAAAAAGGATAATTACCCTTTGCCAAACATGGAAAATTTGTTGCAAAAAGTAACTGGGTCTGGAATGATGTCATTGCTAGATGGCTTTTCTGGGTATAATCAAGTTTGGGTTAAAAAGGAAGATCGACACAAGACCACATTTACAACACCGCGGGGTACTTTTGAATACATCAGAATGCCATTTGGGTTAACAAATGCTGGGGCTACATTCCAGAGGGCCATGGATTATGCCTTCAAAGGGTTAATTGAGAAAATTATTGAAATCTACCAAGACGATCTTACCGTTTTCTCTAAAGATGGTATCAGTCATATAGATCATCTTAGGAAAGTTTTCGATAGATGCAGAGAATATGGAATTTCTTTGAATCCGGCTAAATCTGTTTTTGGGGTAACAGAAGGGAAATTACTCGGTCATATCATTTCTAAGGAAGGAATCAAGATCGATCCCGAACGAGTTGAAGCAATTCAAAAGATTCCTCTCCCGCATAATCTTAAATCCCTTCAGTCTTTCCTTGGAAAGATAAATTTTATTAGAAGATTCATCCCAAATTATGCAGAAATAGCTAAGCCCATTCAAAGTCTTCTGAAGAAAGATGCAAAATTTGTCTGGCAAGAAGAGGGCAAAAAGGCTTTCCAAGAAATCAAGTCCGCTATTGCAAAAGCTCCTGTCCTGGTTAGTCCTAATTACTCCAAGGATTTCATGATTTTTTCTTTCGCTTCAGAAGATACCATTGCCGGTGTCTTGCTTCAAAAGAATCGAGATGGTCACGAGCAGCCTATTGCTTTCATGAGTAGAGCACTTCAAAACTCCGAATTGAAGTACAATACCATGGAAAAGCAGGCTTATGCCCTGGTCAAGTCTCTTAAGCATTTTAAAACTTATGTGGGTTATTCTAAGATCATTGCTTTCGTCCCACATTCTGCTATTAAGGACATATTAACTCAAACTGATTGCTTAGGGACTCGTGCTAGGTGGGTTACTAAGATACAGGAGTATGATTTAGAAATTAGACCCACCAAGCTGATCAAAGGTCAAGGTTTAGCTCAAATGTTAACAGAAAGTAATGAAAAGACTCTTGGTTTGTTTTGCCTTGACGATCTATCTTCACCAGAATTGAGAAGATTAGCAGAGCATGAATGGTATAAGGACATAGTTTACTACTTGACAAATCTTGCATGTCCTAACCATTTAGTCGCTCATAAGAGAAGGGCTCTTAGACTAAAAGCCACTAAGTACTGCCTTATGAAGGATGGCCTTGGATGGAGAAATCCTGAAGGCATAGTGTTTAGGTGTGTTGACGATGTTGAGTCCAAAAGATTAATCTCTGAATTTCATTCAGGATTTTGTGGTGGTCATTATGCCGCTAGAACTACCGCCCACAAAATCCTGAGAGCTGGCTATTATTGGCCTTCGATTTTTTCTGATGTGCACAAGTATGTTAGAACGTGTCAAGCCTGTCAGTTGTTCACTGGGAAGCAGAAGCTTGCTGCCCTTCCTCTACAACCTGTTATTGTGGAGGCACCTTTTCAGCATTGGGGTCTGGACTTCATAGGGAAGTTCCATGAAAATTCTAGCAATGGCTACTCATGGATTTTGACTGCTACAGATTATTTCACTAAATGGGTCGAAGCCATTCCTGCTAAGAATGCCACTGAAAAGGTTATTATGGATTTCATTGAAAATAACATCATTACTAGATTTGGTGTCCCCGCTAAGATCACTACGGACAATGCCAAGGCTTTTAGTTCTTCAGAGTTTACATCTTTTTGTTTCAAGTATGGCATTGTCTTATCTCATTCGTCGAATTACTATCCTCGGGGTAATGGTTTGGCTGAATCAAGTAATAAAAATCTCATAACCATTATCAAGAAGATAGTAGGAGATAACAAGAAGTCTTGGGACAGCAAAATCAAGTATGCTTTGTGGGCAGACAGAATTACTAAGAAGAAGTCTACTGGTAAATCACCCTTTGAATTAGTTTATGGCTTGGATGTTACCTTACCTGTGCACCTAAAATTGCCAGCTTATCAGCTTCTCCAAAAATTTTCCACTAATAAAGATGTTGTTCAGAATATGATAGATCAGATTGTGGAATTAGATGAGGCTCGTCGGACAGCTTTTGAGGCTATATGTAAAAATCAATCTAAGATTAAGAAAAGCTTTGATAAATGCTCTCGATCTAGATCTTTGCAGGTTGGAGATATGGTTTTACTTTGGGATCACAAAAATGAAAAGCCGGGAAAACATAAGAAGTTTGATAGTTTGTGGCTGGGACCATACATCATTAGAGATATAGCCGGGCCGAACTCATTCTACTTGAGCAGATTGGATGGCGAACCACTTGATCTACCAGTGAACGGCCAAATGCTCAAGTTGTTCTTCAGAGGTGATATCTGATGCCATTGGGGCATCTTCTGTATTGTATTTCTATCCCTACACCTTGTCTTTTCAGCATTTCATTTCTATTTTTAGGATTAGATTTACTTTTCATGTCGTTAGTTAGTCAATAAATGAAGAGCTTTTATCTTTCCTGTGCTTAATGTATATGATGATTTTGGAATGGACGCTACTTATTTTTATCTGTGTGTTGTATGGGTGCAGATTCTGGATTCTCACATTCCTGCAAGCAGCAACGTGTCCCCAAGTAGAGCCAGATGTTGACCTCTACCGGTCAACTACCCATGCAGTACACCCCCTTTTTCTTTGCAAGAAAGGGGCAGCACCTGATCAGCGTGTTCGTGCCATCCAGCAGTCATCAGCAGCTTGATCAAGCTAATTGTAAACCCAGTCTGCATGTATTAATTGTAAATAATCTTAGCAGATATGAGTCGTGTATGTGAATTGCCTAGGTGGACCTAACTTTCTAGTGGTAATCTACGTCCCGGAAGGTTTTTCGTCTCACCGATCCATGGATTGGCAGAGTTTTCCTTCAAACCTGACCCCAAAGCCGGGATGGATTTTGTCATTGGAATTTTAGGAGAATCCTAGTGTGTTGATCTGCTAGATTATAGTTGTGTCGCAGAACTGGGTGATTTGTGAGGGTCTATGTTAAAGGGGTTTTCTCCCTTAAGATGTAAATTGTAAAAGTCATGATTTAATGTGTCCTGAGGGTCGAAAAATGTTTTAAATCCCCTCATGAGTCCTAAGTCCTAGGTCCTAGGTGATGTTTCCGAAGGCTTAGTTCGATGATCCATTTTAAAATGAATTAAGAAATTAAAAAAATGAATAAAAATAATAAAATAAATAAAAATTAAAAAATGAAATAAATAAAAAAATAATAAAAAATTAAAAAATAAAACAAAAACCCTAACTAATAAAATAATAATATTTTAAGTGAATAAATCGACGGATGAGATCAAGAGATGTCTTGATCCTCATCAACGGTCGAGATCATTTCTACATGGATCACTCAAACTAGCCGTTGGGATCATTTCCTTTAAATAGGGTGCTAGGGGTCATTTTTAGATCATTCGATCTATGAGTCAGTAACTGAAAAAGCTCTCTTGTAATCTGATTTCTTGTTAATAAAAGAAGACTTTGGGGTCCAAAATCTTGCTGGTGTTACTCTCTGGAATTGCTGTGAGATGTTTATTTTTCTGCATATTTCAGTTTTCAGCCATTAATAATAGCTTGTTTTCAGAGTATTGTGAGCACAGGTATCTTGTTCGCTTGCTAGGGTTTGAGTGTTGTTAGGGTTTCTGAAGTAATGGCAGGTATCTCCATTACTTTTTGAGACCTAGCAGCATTTTTGCCCTCTTTACTGATGGTTGTTTTGAGCTGTGCAGAAAACATTTTCTGAAGGAATTTTGTGGGCGTTCGGGGAAGTTCTAGGCTGAACCAGCCAACTCCCACAAGCATTTTTTGCTGAGCCCAGTTGGATTTGATCCTGGGTCTATCATTCGGTTTATTTTTCTAAGTTTGCATGAGAGATTTTCTGAAGTTCTTCACAGTGACAATCTGAAATTTCTGTTCTTTAAAATGTTTCCCGTACTTATTGCTGAATCTGGCTGTTAAGGGGCCAAATCTGTAAATTATTAAGCTGATCTAGGGCTTCAGTTTCAAATTTTTGCTTTATGCAGTTTTGATTAGGGTTTTCAGTTTTGGTTTGAGGTATATATTATATTTTTTGGGGTGATTTTATCATTTCAGGGGCAGGGTACCTCCAGGGTAATGTCTCTCAGTGTCCATTTCTACTAAGGGCGTGATTGCATAGCAAATTTTCTGGCGTGAAATTACTCTGCTCCAGTATTTCAATAGACAGAAATTCTTCAGATCACCGCCATGGCATGAGTGTGAGCAGGAGGGTTCTGTTTTCTCAGCTCGTGGTCTTGAATGCTGTAATGAGATATCAGTTACCGGCTGGAAGAATCGAATAAATTTTACGCTGCCGACAGACAGATCTGCGCAATCGATTCATTATCAAATGAGCGTTGATCTCTTCTCCATTTTGCGTAGCAGACAGTCCACGTCCAGTGCAGCATCGTGCTTTCAATCTCTCGTGGGAATGACTGTATGAAAAGGTTACTCCAGCATCGTGTTCAAGCTGCCGACAGCGCCAGATTTGCGTGGAAACAAGGTATTAACCCGCAGGCAACAGCCATCCGTCAAAGACTTTAGATTCATCTCCGCAGGAAGACATTGAAAGGTGTATGCGTTGGGTTACTGCCTCCGCCATCCAGTTTATCAAGACATCGGGTAAACTCCAATCATTCACGCCAGCAACTCCAGATCTTACCGCCGTCGATTCATTTCATCACGTGAGGGATACAGCCTTCGCCCGAAACTGCAGCTTCAAACCATAGTTCATCACCGTCGTTTGGCGTAAACCTCTCTTCTCCGCACACGGATCAGATCCCAATCAGACGGAACAGGTAATCGTTTTGGGCTCAGGTAAATTCTACGCAGCGTCCTTTCGATCTACATCTCCGTCCGAACGTGCAGCTCTAACCTCGTTTACGGCTTCTTCTTTTTGTTTAAAATGCTGATAGCATACGCGTAGTTTCGTTTCTGCCTCCGTGAGTCGTATTGCAGTGGTTACTTTTGGTTACGTAGGTTTTTCATTTAGAATTTCGATTTGAGTTTTGTTGTCATTTGTAGTTTAAATGAACTTTAAATATAAAATAAAAAAAGGGGAAGGGCAGCGTACTTTTTAGTTAGGTTTTGATTTCAGGTTTTGTCTTTTTAATCTTAGGTTGTGTTAGGTTAGCTTTATGCGGTTTAGATTTTTGATGTTAGAATTTTAGATTTTAATTTTAATTAGATTTTAATAGATTCTTTACTTTTTAGTTGAGATTTAATTTTTATTAGGATTTTAAAATTTTATAAATTTTTTTTAGATTTTTTTTCTTTTTTAATTTTCTTATTTAAATTTTCTTTAAAAAAAAAAAATTTGAAAAAATATAAAAAATTGGAAAATTTTCTTTTTTTTTTTGGATCCAGTTTCAGTTGTCTGTCATGTTATATCTTTCATGCTGAATTTTCAAGTCGAGATGCGAAGTTGATATCTGGTTAATGGTTTATGATTCGTGGTGGATTAAAGCATTCATCTTTCTAGATTTTCAGTTTCTGGATATCGTTCTGGTCATCGTGATTTAGCTGATACCTTTTGACGACAAATGATTGCTGTTCACGGCTTATATTTCTATATCATTTAACAAGTAATCATTTTAATAACAATCTTATAAGGCACTGGTCTGTTAATCTAATAAAATCTATTTAGTGCTCGTTTCCTTTCGTGTCTCCCAACCCAACTGGTTCACAGTTGGTCGTCCTTCCCTACAGGGTCTACCCCCCTTAGCCACGGGAGACAGGCTTAAACGGAGAGATCGGGGATCAGAGTGACAGCCCCCGATCTGAGCGTTGTCGTGACAATCCGCGCGACAACAGTGCCAACATATTCAAGCTTGATATTCTTTTCAGCAACCTTCTCTCTAACGAAATGATATTTAATCGAAATGTGCTTCGTTTTGGAATGCATCACAGGATTCTTGGAGATACTAATGGCACTGGTGTTATCGCAAAAGATGGGAATAGGCTCATCAAACTTGACTTGAAGATCTTGCAAAGTTTGCTTCATCCAGAGAACTTGTGTACAACAAGTTGTTGCCGCGATATATTCTGCTTCTGCTGTGGATAACGAGATTGAAGACTGCTTTTTACTTAACCATGAAACAAGACAACCACCTAGATAGAATGTTGCTCCACTAGTACTCTTACGATCATCAACACTTCCTGCCCAATTTGCATCTGTATAAGCTTGGATAACCAGATCATTTCCTTTGGGATACCATAGACCATATTCCATTATGCCCTTAAGATATCAAAGAATTCTTTTGACGACAATAATATGAGATTCTTTTGGTGTTGCTTGCAATCTTACTAGTTGTCCCACTGCCTGCATCACATCAAGCCGGGAGGTTGTCACATATAGGAGACTACCAATCATGGATCTATACAACCTTTGGTCCACATCCTTTGACGAATCTTCTTGTAACCTGTTACCATGGGGGTAAGGATAGGCTTGCAATATTCCATCTTGAATTTCTTGAGCATTTCCTTGATGTACTTGATTTGATATATGAATATTCCTTTATCCTATTGAGATATATTGATAATCGTTAGATTGTCTTGATCCACTTTCACATAGAGATTGCTTGTCAGCACTTCCTTTCTTGAATCTATAATACTTCAACTATTCTTCTCCCCCTAAACATGTAATGACACTGCCATCTTGTTAAACTACATGTCTGTCAATCGTAGACTTGTGTCATATACTGTTGCATAGACTCCTCATCTTCAAATTTCTAGGAGTCGATAAGCTAAATTGTTCAGAATAGTGCGTCATTTAACGAACCGTTTTGACTCGAGTCATTAACCGCAGCAGTTGTTGATTCCTCACACTCTTATGGCAGCTGATATTTTTATTGGATCCCTCTCATCGAGAGGTGTAGGATTGATCTAAAGATCATCCGATTCCGATAAGTATTCATGGAGTTATGAATTTATTTGTGTTATAAGACAAATTGTCAAGTCGGCCAGCAACTTGTGTAGGCTCAGAAGCCCAATAGTCATGTCTATTCATCATCTACGTTTTAGTATAAATAGGAGAGGACTTGAAGTCATTTGAAACACACACTCTTCATGTGATCTCCTCCTCTCCACGTTTTGGGTTTTTGGTGAAGGAGAAAGACACTAAGAGTACGCTGGGCGCAGTAGCTGATGCCCTAGCCGCAGTAAGCCGCAGGCTTATGAGGAAATCTAAACGCAGTCAATGGAGACAGCTAAAACGCAATCAATGGAGACACCTTATACGCAGTCAATGAAGACATCTAAACACAGCAAGGAGACCTGTTCACGCAGTCAAGGAGACATGTTCACGCAGAGAAAGAATCTCGCATTTTCCTCTGAAATCTCGCATGAAGGAGTAGAGCCGCAGTAAGGATTTGACTGCACCTCGTTCGGGTTTTAGGTGCAGTCACGATCCCGGATAAATGGAACAGAAATGACCTCATGTGAGGACGCAGTAGTGAGTTGAAGTTTGGGCTAGATACAGTCTCGGCATCTGATCTCGCATGACAAGGATTAGTCTCGGCATATAAATCTCGGTGGTATCCCTGTGGCAGTTTAGATGCAATAAACAACAGTAACTCAGATTACCTAAAGCAGATCTACTCTTTTGCACATTGTCTTGGCTTAATGAGGATTACATTGGGTGTCATCTCAGTCTCACATATGTATATGTTACTGTCTCAGCATAACCACAATAATGAAGTAGGTTTCAGTATTGATCAATAGCTTCTCAGCATACCTGTAAAAGGAGACATACAATGTCATAGTCATCACAGTATTCAGATCTAGTATTCTTGATATGAATAAGTATCTCAGAGGCAGTCAAGATGATAAGGATCATAAGTAGTATGATCATTATAGTCTCAACATAATGAAAGAAGCAATGATCACCAAGTCAAGGAGAGTCAGCTTTGGCAAGGATCAGTGTCTAGGATCATGATCTCACAATGATCTCATCCTATAGTAGTGTGCAGTCGTGATCTTCATAGGTGCAGAGATCATCTCAATAATAATCTCAAGGAGAAGTCATGGTGCAGCAATGATGCTCTCAAGAACCTTGCGTAATGAAGTTCTTGGTGCAGTAGTGATGATCTCGGAGGTGCAGCAAGGATGATGATCCCAACAGCATGATGATGAATGAGACAGCATGATGAAGAATGATGCAACATGATGGGCATGGGAGCAGATGGGAGCAGCTCAGTGACTAGGTGCAGCACAGTGACGGGTGCAACATGAGTACAAGCTACAACACTATGTTAGGTGAACTGTGAAGTCATCACCTTGGAGAATCAATTGAAGCAAAATGTCTTCAACTGATCTCATGTATCATCATTATAGGAGATGATCTATGCTCATATCTAGATAAGTCAAAGTGTTGACTTCTGTTGTAAATGTATTATCTCTCTCTCTGTGCTAAACTTTGAAGAACATAAAAGAAGAATTGATCAAGGGTTTCCCCACATTGGGGTTTGTCCTTGGCTAGCGCCACATCTTGTGTCCTCTTGTCTTGGCTTGTCTTCTGCGATTTATGTTTATGTTCTATGTGCAGTTTACTTTAATGCTGATGTGATTGCTAATCTGGAAAAGATATGGAGCTAACTGTGAAAATTGAAATAAATTGCTCGAGCATGGAATATACCTAAAATTAATAGGTTAATTATCCCTTTTTTTTCAGAGGCAGATAATTTTTTGGGTTTTTTCCACGCATTTTTAACCCCAGAACCGGGGTGACAGTTTGAAGGTTGAGCCCCTAACACATCTTAGTGTCTAGAGTTGATGTATATTACCATACTATATCAAACAAAAAATTTCATGAAATTTGGCTAGGTCTAAGTAGGATTTTTTAATAATTAAAAATTTCCCGCAAAACGGGATTTTTTAATTATTTTCTATGTAATGGTGTAAATAAGTGGCCTTAGGAAATGTCTGGGGTGTGTGACTACTCGAAATTCATCTTCAGAGGCCCAACTTTATCCTAAGACCCACTTTGAGGGTCAAAAGGTGACTTATAGTCTCTCAAAAGACGATTTTCCTAGTAACAGTGGCAAAAAATGAGGAAAAAAAAAAATCAATAATTGGAAAAATTTCTAAATTTTTCGAAAGTCAAAGAAAGTCAACCAAATGACATGGTAGTTCGAAATGAAATTCAAAGATGATTTGGTAATTATGTGGGGCCCACCATATGAAGCCACAACTTAAGTCAAAAGTTTCAAGTCAAAGTCAAATGGGCCCACAATAAGCTCATGAGAAGTACGTACAAGCAAATGAAGTGACTTTGATTTAATTTAAATCAAATGTTAATTAAAGTCTAAGGTGAAAAAGTTAAAAGAAGTTAGAGGGACCCCACATGACTCCTTGTCTACGCATAAGTTGGGAAATATGCACATGTTAATTAAAGCATCCACACTGGGCCAGTCAAAGTGTCAACACTCCAGCTCCACGCAAATCAGCGAACAGCAGTTCAATTCAGCTTGTACGCAGCAACATGATATTACACAGCAGATTTTTTAAGAGATATCTACGCTGCCAATCAAGAAGACAACTCCACGTATGGGCAGATTAGGTACACGTTGGCAGTCAAAGATCAACGCTACAGCAAGGAAATCAATGCAAGTGTCAAAGAAATCAGCGTATGGAATGAAGGAATAAATTCAGATATGATTGTGAATATTGTGGAATTTGTCTCCACATTTTACACATGTTACGCTGCCCAGCTACTTCATGATCCACGCACAGCAGATCAACCTCTACGTTGGCAGCTATACACAGATTTGATTGGCAGCATTGGTATTTGGTTGCAGATGTGTCAAATCACAGGTTTTAATTGGAGATTTGTGAGGGAGGTTGTCTCCCATTTACTTCAATTATATGTGCACTTGGCAAGTAGCTCTCGCGCTAATCAACAGTTAGGAAATTTGGCACATGAGGAAAGGATATACGCTGCCCAGCTAAAGAGATATGCAGAGCAGTCATATCAACCACTTGTTTGATCATTACTACACTCAAGATTCATTGGCACTTGGTCAAATATCACAGCCACTAAGCAAATTCGAATTTCCATTGAGATTTCAGTGATGTGGCCACTTGGAAACTCAGTTTATCATTGGGATTATCTCCATTGCTACACTTGTCATTTCATCTCACATTGGGATTGGCTTCCATTTGCCTATTTAAATGAGCTTTGGCTCTCATCTTTGGATCATATAAAACGAGCTGTTGGGCTTGCGGAGGCACTGTTGGATTTTGTATTCATCTTTCATGTAATAAAAGAGACTTTGGGGTATTATTGCGTTGGTGTTCTCCTTCCATTTCTTGAGGTGATGTTATTTCAATTTTTGTGCTTTACATTTTGCATGTATGTTGAATTATGCTAGTTATCATTTTGCCACTTGTTTGGATTAACATATGCAACCTATCTTGTATGGTTTTTGGGTTAGAAAAATAATCTAGGAAGAGAAGCACTAGAAGATTTTTGGTGAAATCTCTAGCCTTCTCCTCCATTGTATAATCTAATCCCTTATGATTGCTGACATCTTTTTCCAAGTGTGTAGAGATCTTTAGATTTGGTTGAAGGATTTACTTGGGCATGGGGTAGCTCTCCAATAGACGAACTAACTCCCAAGATCAAGAATAGAAGGACCCAATCGGTTTGCCTCAAGGATCTCATCAAACGATTTTGAAAGGAGGAGTTTCCTTTCCTCTAGCTTATTAAGATCACATAAATTTAAATTAAATATTTTTCTTGATCAATATCTTGTGTTTTCAAGGATTTTATTTGCTACCTAGAGCATTGTTTTAACTAGACAAGTATGGAGTTCTACTTGCATGTCTTGATCTAGTTCTTGTACACTAATTGTAGATTATCATTTTGACTATTTCATGTCATCTTTGTCTCCATTTCAGGATTGCTTTGCTTTCAATTTTGAAGCATTCTATTTTTGTTTCAAGCAAAATACAATTTCATTTCTTAAAGAGCAAATACTTGGAAGACACTGGTTGTTGATGTATTTCATGCTTATCTTATGATGATTATTGCTCATATCAATTTTTGCTTATAAATCTTAAAGAAATAATCTATTTAACTCTAACAATTCTCCTAGAAACTCACATCTCTTTTTAACTTAACTTTTCATTAGGGACCACCCCCCTTACCTAACCTAGGAGATAGCTTAAATGGAGATAGAAGGGATTCAGTGTAATAGCCCCTTCTGTGAGTTCCCTGCCACCAACCACACCTTGTGGGGTTGAAGGCTTTTCTCACAGATTTGTAGGTAGGTGTAGGCGGCAGGGTCAACATCTTTGGCGTCGTTGTCGGAGACAAGCTTTCTTGTACCTGAGAAATCGACTAACCTTTTGATTTTAGCATTTTTGAACTTTAGATTTAGATTCTTGCTCAAGTGGCGACTCCACTCAATCCAAATTTTGCAAGAGTCTCTACTAGGAGAAATTCAAGTGGTCTAGTTAACCCCTCTCCTGATCCTGAAAGGGTTTTTAGAGAGAGGTTGAATAGACTTTCTCGTAGTAGAGCTCCTGCTAGTCTTGGGCAAGAGGCTATTTTTGATATTCATTTTCTTTTTCAAGAACAAGTAGATCCTAGCATCATGAATGATCTTTTTGCTCCTTGTGACTTCACTAACATAAATGGCTATCCTCACAATATCCCTGACAAGTGTATTGAAAAGTTGTCTTCCTTTCAAGGTAACAATGCCATTAGTGCTACATCACATGTGAAAAACTTTAATGTTTGTATCTTTAAATGGTGTAACGCTGCTAATTATGAGGATGTGAAGATGAGACTTTTTGTTTTATCTTTAGAAGAAGATGCTCTTGATTGGCTCACTGAGCAACCTGCTAACTCATATACCTCTTTATAAGCCATTGTAACTGCTTTTTTAGATAAGTTTGAAGAGAAGAAGGAAAATAGGCATTTGATCAACGTCATTAGCAATATGAAGAAAAATGAGAACGAAACCATGGAAGAGTTTAACAAGAGATTCAATGGATTAGTAAACAGCGTGCCTGCTACTGTTAAACCTCCCGATGAATTTATTTTATGCTCATATCTGGATGCTTTTGGTGTTGACACTACTTATGAGTTGAGGAGGAAGGAGCCTGTGAATTTAGGTGCAGCTCAAACTGAAGCCTTAAAAATGGAAAAGGCTAGAAAGCAATCAGGAAAGTCTGAACTTCCTGGTTTCACTAGAGGGCCATCGAAACCGAATGATTCCAAAGGCAAGGCCAAAGAAGAGACTACACATGATCCTATTAAGGAGTTAACCCAACTCATCAAGAGTATGGAGGCAAATCACACCAGTCAAATGAATGCTATCCAAAATCGATTAGTGGCCATGGAAAGAAATCAAGGTGGGAGATTCCCAAATAGAGGAAATGATAGATGGCAAAAGAGAGGACCTCCCAATGACTATAGGCCACCTAATCCACTCGATTCTACAAACTTAGTTGATGATTCCATGCCTTATTGGAGACCTTGTGATGACATACATGATGAACTCACTTGTCCGTATGCAAGAAGGATCCTAGAAGGAGATATCATGGGAACAAGTGAACTAATTAATGTAGTTGGAAAAGAGCATCATTTGTCTTTGGAAAATTGGATGGGAGTTATGGAGAGTAGTCAGAAGGTAAATAAAAAGTCTCCATCCTCCTATAGTATAAATAATTTTGAAGATTTGGATAGGATCACTGAATTATATGGAGAGAAGCCTTCATCAACTCAGATTTTAGAGATAGCCAAGGATAAGGAAAGGGGAAAGAATAAAGAAAGAAATCATAGTAAAACTTTCACTCCACCCACATCGAAGTTGAATATTGACTTGGGAGGATGGATTAATAATGCTAAGATTTTAGTTCCTGTCACTGAAATCATGAAGATTCCGTCCCAAAGATATAAATTGTTGAAAACCATTGATGCTCCTAATGGAAAAGAAATGTCTAATTTTTCTAAGGATTGATATGAGGATGCCCCTATCACTCTGCAAAATAGTGATATGTGTAGAGATAACAAAGACCACCAACCTTTTTTCATCACTATGATGGTCAATGGAATGCTTTTACACAATTGTATGTTTGACTCTGGGGCATCATTTTGTGTCATGACTAAGAAAGTCATGAATCAGTTAAATTTGAGGATTTCTAGACCCTACCACAACATTTGTGCAATGGATTCAAAGATCAATGAAGTGTGTGGTTTGATAAAAGATCTTCAAGTCCACTTAGCTTTACATCTTGACATTATGATCACCATGGATATTGTGGTGATTGATGTGCCTGATGCTTGGGGGATGTTATTGTCTAGAAAGTGGGGAGCTGATATTCGAGGTAGTTTGCAAATGGATTTAAGTTATGCTACCTGTTATGCTCCTATACCAATAGGTGTCATTTTTTATGATTGACTTGATGGGCTATGTAATATGTTCATACCTTTACATGTTGCAAAAGTTTTCCATATTGTCAAAAAATCAAAAAATTTAAAAAATGTAAGGAGGGTATACCCTAAAAGAAAAATCAAAGGGTGAAAAGAATAAAATGGTCAAAAAAGTGAAAGAAAATGAACCCCACCAAAAGAAAGACCAAGGAAAGTGTGCAAGTCTAAATACCACTACTTTTTACTCTTATGTAATAAACAAATTGTGTGCAACTTGTAACTTATGCCACAATTGGTGAACAGTCAAACAGTTTAAACTTGACTAGGTCAAATTTTTCAATTTCATGTTTTAGAGATAGAGAATAAAATATGACCAAACTATTTAATTTTGGCAGATAAGTAGATAGGTAGAGTGAATAAAAGGAACTCAACAGTTTAATCTGAGCCCTTGGATGTAATAAGGTTAGACTTAGATAGATTTCTACATGTAAAAGAAAAGTGTGTTAAGGGTTTGCCAGTCCAAGTGCAACTTAATAAAGAAGAAAAAATGTCAGGCTAAAGTAGGTAGGGTAGGTAGATGATGTTGCAAAATTACTTGTGATGGATAATGTCTCTAAATGTGTTAATTTTCACTTTTATCACAAGTGCAAGGCAGACATTACACTTGATGCAGTTCAAGCAAGACAAGGTCAAATAATAAACTTCCCTTATCATTTTTCCCTAAAGATTTCACTAATTCCCCCTAAGTACTAAGGTCTTTGAAAATTAGAGGGGCTCAGAGCATTTCTCTGACTTTTGGAGGGACCGGACCCTCGACTCAATAATTTAAAAAGCCTAAATACTTAAAATCATCATTCATTTACTCTCATAAGTCTTTTCCTAAGTAAAATTCCATTTTACTTAGGAAAAATATACTATATCACTTGAAAACCCCTTTTTTCCACTAAAGCCTAAGTTAAATATTCATTTTAATGCTTTACTTAGCGCTTTTTTACATTTCATTTCATATTAACTATTAACTCTGGTATTATATAAATCTCGCATAAATTACCTTTTCCCGTATTATTTATATATATAAATAAAATCCCGAAATATTAATATTCCGCCCCCATTGGTTAATTATAACCATAAGTATGTTTTAAACCGGGATTAACTAGTTAATCCGTAACTAGCTAATAACCCTAATCTCCCGCTGCATTAGCAAGGAATTAATTAACCCCCAAGGTTAATTAAGAACCTCTCCGCCCATTCACAATCACCCCGATATGATTAATTAACTTGTTAATTATATTGGGTCCGCCGCAGTTAAAATTCCGCCGTATCACTCGCCCGTCCACCGTTCGATCCCGTCCCCATCATTCGACGGTCGTTATTAATATCGCACCCCCCTTGGTGACCGCACGTTAACGCGTGATCACCAAGCAGTTTTCATACCATCCCCCCACCAAGCGTCGCAAATCCTGTGGGATCGCTGGCTCTCGGCCAAAACCCACCCATCTCGAAAAGCGGTGCGATCACATACCGCTTACCGCCCTCCACATGCGACAAAACGACAATTCCTTGCACACGTCATCCGCCCGATAACCAAAATATCCCACCAACCTTGATTTTGTGAATAAAACCGACGAAATGTCGTTTTCATTGTTTCATACGACAAACTGTGTTCCCATGAAAAGCAACGTCCAAGTCAACCGTTAAAGCTTTTCAACCGCCACTAGGTCAGAAAATTTGCAGCGACGCAATCCGGAACCTGTTATCCAACCTGCCATTGCACTGTTCACTTCCCCTATACAGGTATTTATCCCATTTCATCCGAAACCCTGCAAGTTTTGGTTTTACACTGAATATTCCACAGAAAAAGACCAATTTCACTATAAATTTAGTCTTTGTTTCACTATATAGGTTCCCAAACCTGCTGTTTTGACTATTTTTCACAGAAAACCCAAATTCCATTTCTGAATCCATAAGAACCAGAGATGGAAACCCCTATAGCTCTGAATGTCGCACCCATGAACGCTCCTCACAAAGATTTAGATTATCTGCCTCTGGCCGATAAAGCTTTTCAGATAAAAGACTTATCCGGTAATGAAAACCACTTTAAGATCTTTTGCCAGGCCAAACATAGTTATCTGAATGGCTCTGACATCTTAGGATTGTGGGAATCCAACCTTCCCATGTACTTCCTCCCTTCAGTCCATGTTTTCTTAGATATAATTCATCAATGTTGTACCAATTATGACCCTAACCAAAGAGCAGTCATGTCCCCAAGTCAAACAGTCATTTTTCTCATAACTGCTCAGTCCATCAATGAAATGCTACAATTCCACACCAGTCAAGCTCTCACTCCCATTTCTATGGGATACTTACTTGAGAAATCTTCCTAATTGTCTGCAACACTAGGGAAGCATGGAAAGAAGCAGAAAAGATTTTAGAAGAGCATCTTAAGTTACAAAAGAGTTTTGGGTGGATACCATATGACCCTAACAGCTTAATATGTGATAGAAGAGTGAAGAACAGGTTGTCCCCATATATTCACCATAGGATTCCAGAAATCGAACAATATGCAAATATGGATGAATGGAGGGAAGGAACTCTAGGAGAGCATGATAGTGAACAGGTCAATTTTGAGAAAGTTATGAGGAATCTTGAGAAAACATTTGACTTGGATTCTTTTAGGCAGATACCATTTGAGTTATCTCAAAGATCAGGAGTTGGTGCCTCCAGTGCTGGAACCTCTCAGCAACCTTCACAGGAAACAAGTACACCAGCCACAGGAACATTAAAGGGCAAGGAATTAGAGACCAGCTTTCAAAACACTGAGCAACCTACAATGTCCAAGCAGCCTGAAACTTCTAGAGAACAGGCTCAAATACATACTCCTCCCACTCAGATCAATATGGGAGAGCCTCCAGTTCTGCAAACTCCTCTAAATGAGAAAAGAAACAAAAAGAGAGATAGGGGAACTACTACCCCTATTAGTGAACCTTCAGGACAGCCTGGAACAAAGAGACAAAGATTAAATCCCCTTTCAGAGGAGGAATTTGAGAAAATACAGATAGTCAAAGGGAAGAAAGAGTGGAAAGCCAGCAAACTTTCCCAGCAGGAGGAACATCCACTAGCTCTCAGAGGCAGGAGCTAGAAAGGCAGCAAAGTGCAAAGATATCTTCTTTCAAGCCACCAGGAACAGATGCCTCAGATATTAAGAAAACATTCACAGAAATAAAAGCCAGGAATGATCCATTGAGGCTGCAGGTTTATAACCAATATTTGAAGATGGCTCCTACAAATCAACAGAGGTTGATGTCAGCTTATGACATCAAAGAAGGCAAGATGATAATGAGCTATTTCAATCCAAAGGTGCAGCAGCCTAAATCGGCAGCAAATTATCTCAAAACAAATTTTGAAGTCATGGCAAAGGATATTCATCCTTTGGATCAAATTGAGTTGCATAAACAAACTGGAGAAATGATTTACTCAACCTTGACTGGTAAGGCAATGATGGCCCATAGGTTGCAAAATTCTTTGGATAATACTACTGCTCAACTACACTTGGAGAAGGCCTCCTCTCAGGCCAAAGATAACAGAATAAAATCCTTAGAAGAAATAATTATTGGATTGGGTCATGATCCCAAAGATGCAAAGCTACAGAAACCTTGATCAAAAAGAAAGATGAAGATATTGCTGCCCTAAAAAAACAATTAAAACTGCCACCTTCAAGGCATCCACAAACTGATGAAGTTATAAAGCAAAAATCTGAAGAAGAGCTGATGGATTTACACTTAAAGCTCAATGAACGACTGAATGATACTAAACAGGCCCTTGAAAAAGCATTGAAGGACAAGTAGGGAGAGTCGATCTCCCAGCCTCCCAATGTGATACCAGTAGTATCGACAGCAGTCCCATCAACTCTTGGAGCAGCATTGGCACCAAATATTCTAGCAGTCA